>CM076580.1:259673510-260873510 GCA_034641835.2 Pinus albicaulis | reverse complement strand
CATATTGCAAGATATTAGTTGATGTATATGGTTTATGCTTTACTGATTTAGATAAATAGCTTGAATAGATATCTATATTATTACATCTTCTACTATTTTAGTTTTCTTTCTTGCAAGAAGCATTCATCTCACAAACCGCTTGAATTTGAAAATTCTCCAGCATTTCTCTACTCAAATTCTTCCTCCTCAAGCACTTAGATCTATGCTCAATTTATAGATGAACTGTAGGTTTTTTTGAAATCAATGACTTTCCAATAATAGGCAGGACATGTTTCCAGTCATGTAGATGTCAAATGGACACTTGGATTCGAAGCTTGACACATGTGAACTCTTCTAGAAGGCACTAGCCAAGTGGAGATTCTAGAACAATGAGAATTTCACTCCCAATGTGACCAACACACCTATGAATGTCGAGAAGTGCATTGCAGAGAAGCCTTGCATGGGGATACCCGCATATGAAACGCACTTAGGCCCCTTAGAGCCTGCATTGGTGAGCTCTCGTATGCTATATAATAAGCTTCAAACCATGGAAACCTTTGCTTGATGAAAGCCTTGCTTGATTTGTCTTGTTTCTTGTCTTAGGGCATGTAGCAACTGGAATGATATGGAATGATAGACCCTTGATCATTGGTCCTAGCCCAGTTAACCAGGTCATTAGGAATGGCACCCAAATTGACCTATAACCGTATTCCTGAATGTCTCTGATCTATTCTTAGTCTGATCATATTCCAAAATTCAGTATATAAAGATCTATACGGTGGTTCATCTACAAGAAAGTGTGTATATACGTAGGTTGCAATAAATTAAGTAACGTATACATTTTGTTTTATGAATGATCGGGGTTGCAGTTGATTCAGTGTGTTGATGCAGTGGTCTGAGTTCAGTTCTGATATTCTGGTTATAATGATCTCTCTATGAATTGAGGTTGTAATTGGTTAAGTGATTGTTTTCTACAATGGTTGGTTTAGTATTCAAGTGATTGGTTGATTGATGACTAAGTGAATTATTTGACATAGATATGAGTTTCAGTTTGATGTATGTTCTTTGGACTTAAATCAATAGAGTGGGTCTAGTCTAAAAATCTGATGAAAAGAGGCCTACAAGTTGTGTTGTATTGAAGTTGTTGGATCCGGTGTGAAAATTGATGAAACGTGGTCCGCGATGGTGTTGAGGGTCGAAACCTTCAGTGAGGGGATCGTAGCTCCCTTCCAGTGGTTACTGGTAAATGAGATCAGGGGGTAGTAGCTCCCTTATAGGATTGGTTGGTAAACGAGAAGCAGGGGGTCGTAGCTCCCTTCTAGTAGTGGTTGGTAAACAATATTAGGGGGTTCGAGCTCCCTTCCAGTTGAATCTGGGGAACAAGAGAAGGTTGTAGCCTTTCACAAGTGGATACCTACGTGCTGGTATGAGTCTGCATCAGTACAAGATTGTAATTAGTTTTCTTTATAATAAATATTGAAGATGGAGACGACAACAACGGTGGTTTTCTCCCGACTTGGGTTTCCACCTTAAATCCTAGTGTTCATGTGTGTTTCTTGTGTGTGATGATTTATTATATTCTTACTTCACATGCTTAATACTTACTAAATATTTGATGAATGAGTGATGCATTGATCTAAGTAAAGAATTATTTGCATAATAAGATTTCTGGACATACGCAAGTGTGTTTAAAGATAGCCGCATGTATATGCTAGTTGGGTTCATTAAAGTCACGTATATATATCAGTAAAGAAAAAGAAAAAGTTTATAGTGAGTTAAAAATACTTATTCACCCCCCCCCCCCCCCCCCAACCCTCCCTCTCAGTATTTTTCCAAACAATTTTTCCTCTTAGAAATTTCCCTGAACCACAATCTACATCTTCCTATGGAAATAATAATGTAAATGTTTGTCTCTATTGCAGGATCCAGGATTACAATATGCAATGATACTATGTTCACTTCACTGATGAATTTTTCAGTTGTGGCTACTGTGAATGGATTTACTTTTAGTGACTAACTATTCTTATGTCTTTTTCTTTTGAATTTTTGAATTAGGGATTTTTCCCTGGTGCAGATGGATACAATGAACTAGGAGCACAATACGCAATAATATAATCTAGATATATAGATAACATAATTTAACTTCAATGTTCTTATTATAGTATATGTGCATCTTCCTTTGCCATATATTGCATTACTAACTGCAATTCTAATAGTTGAATGCCAAAAGGGAAAAAAGGAAACATACAAAAAAAATTGTGTGTCTGTGTTTATTTATGTGTAAATGTTTTTTTTTGTTTTAACTCTAGAGGATGTCCCATTCTAATATATAAAATTTAAAATTGAGGTCTTCAACATTATAGGCTCTATTTTTTAACAACGCTGCACTGCCATAAATTTTATTACATTTTTTTTCCTTTTCACTTTTGAAAATAGTAAATTGTAGAATCTAAAGTCTTGTTTAAACTACACGTAGCTACATATGAGTTAGAATCACATATTATTTTCCATCATACATAGAAACTTGCACAAGGATTAAATGATAGTATATTGAATTCGTATATTTCATACAACAGTTTTATCTCAAAGATCTTGTGGTTGCTAGTAATAGCTATAAATATACACTTGTTATTGTGTCTAAATGTTATTAAGGTTTTTAATATTATTAATAAAAAAAATTTATGTGATTTGTTTATAATTTTATCCCAATATTCAAATATTTTGTTATAATGTTTCATGGTAACTAAAGATTATTGCACAATGTTTTCATATTTGGTTAGTTTCTTAGATATGTATAAGCACTGAAAAACATGTACTGCTTTATTGGAATAATTGGTAGTTCGTTACTTGGATATTCTTCACAAGTACAAGACACTACATTTTCTTCGAGAAAACTAAGTGTTAACATTGTTTAGCTGGAATAATAAACTATAATGGTGCTCAATACAAGGAAAAATGAATAATAACAAGTTGATGCTCATTGAGATATTGATGCTTGTGAATCTATTGGTGAAATTTAATTATCCTAGACTAAAATGAACATGACACCCTTGACATATCAAACTTGATATATTCATTGAGTATAAAATCCTTGCGATGCATGTAGTAAAATAATGATGCACATATGTAACTCTTGCCCCTATCACTAATAAAAAACAAATCATAAATCTTCTCAACATAATCTCTATACCCATTGAGCATATTTAAAATATCATGTGAGTCTTTTTTTGCATCTAACATGTGCTCTCACAATGTTCTTTGTTTTGGATTTTATAATTAAGAGTTATGCATGAAAAAATGCTTTTCTTCTAAAATTTTGATATCAGCTACCTTGAAACTTTCTAATGACACGCATGCAAGATATGTATTTTGTTCTATGCATGATTTGTTGAGTAGACAAAGATTATTTTTAAACGATTTTAAACATATTGATAATGTTTGCTTGATATGCATTACATTGAGCATTCATGTAAAATCATGAAATTATCTTTAACTTTAGCTTAATATAATTTTTTTTAGTTATATAAGTACTTTAAAGTTTAAAGGAAATTATTTGTAAATGTTGTAAGGTACTGATAGAATATGTATTCCTTGTTAACAAAGATCAGAAAATTATTATCAAATAAAATTGACACACAAATTTAAATGATGAAACATAGACTTAAGCAATATGTCAAATATAATGAAAAAAGAGCTTAAAATGTTTTTGCTAACGAGTAATAGGTAACTTTTGTATTTGTTAGGGGATGAATTACCCTAGGTTCTAGGATGAGAACCCCAACAAAGCAAGAGGCGTACGACAACAAGAAGCAAGCAAATTAATAGTCGTAATGATTAAACTAGTATAATTGGGAGAAGTGGCCTTACCCATAGGTCCTACCTTTGAGTTCGTTCATGCAGGGTTAAAAACCTATGCTTCTCCATGTGCTTCAAAACCTGCAACTCATTCAAGAAAAGTAAATAGACTAGCATTAATTGAAAGAATGTTCTAGATTTCAGTGGTTAGATCATATAAGACTATAATAAATAATATGAAATCAAATATAACAAGATCATAACCTGTATAAAAGCATTAAAGATCACGACTTCAGGAATGGGAAAAAGCTTCTTTATTGATGTATGTAAAATATGTAGAGGAATACCACTTGATTCAACCATGACTGCAAGTGAAACCGTCCTCCGGATCCGTCTAGCCCAAGCCTCCACAATATTCTTCCAAAAGGATACACAAGGATGTCACATAAGTGAGGTGAAGATATATGAAATGGAAACAAGGGTTTCCACAACCTAGGAAGTGCAGGAGTCACGGGGATAATCAGACTTGATCATGGACTAGAAGGCTATAGTATCAATACCTATCTCTCTCTCCCCTTTAGACCTTCCCATGAGGTGTAAATATACTTCCTCAAAACAATTTTTCAGTTTGGGAATAGTTTGGCCACGGGCTCTTGTAGGTAGGCTTCCAGTGTAACCTGTAAACCCCACTCAGAAAATGGGGAATTTTATATTTTTTCCTATTTTAAATTATAAACACGAGTTGGGTATAATTGGAATCAAGTTTTCACCCGCGTTTTAGAGGGCAGAGTCACATATCGAATTCAAAATAATGTTTTTTAGGTAGAGGACCAAGTTTGAAGGGAAAGGGTTTCCCAAGGCCATTACATAGATCATAAAGTATATAGAGGTGATAAATGATGCTATAATAGTATCTGTATTGATTTTTCCCTTTTAGACTAATTTTTATTTTTATTGTTTCATCTATATGAATTTTGAGAAGGGATATCATTAAATTGATTCACTTTTACTTTTGTTCTTTTAGGAAACCCTCTAGATCATTTGTCCTAAAAAATACCTACTATTTTTCTAATTTTTTCGTTGTTGGAATACATATATTGCCTTCTTTTTCAGTTGATTAAAGAAGTATATAATGTACAATGTTTTGATATCATAATGGAGAGTTCTACAACTTCAGTTATCCATTGAATCTTTGAATTGCACAATTATTTTGAAATATTATAATCGGAAATTCATTCTCAAGGCACTAAAAACTTATCGATCTCTAAATAAAATCATGTATTTGAGA
Organism: Pinus albicaulis; assembly: GCA_034641835.2. Taxonomy (NCBI): domain Eukaryota; kingdom Viridiplantae; phylum Streptophyta; class Pinopsida; order Pinales; family Pinaceae; genus Pinus; species Pinus albicaulis. Next base: position 260,868,448 of record CM076580.1, on the reverse strand, counting down.
ATTCCTACCAACACATATTCCATCAATGACCTTATTGATCTATGGGAAGAGAATATTAACAAGAATTCAAAGAACACCTATATAGGAGTGAAAGAAGTCCTGAAAAATATTTTGCAGGTTAGAATTTTGAATACTTTTGTTGTTTCCGAAATCATTTCTAGACTTAATCAAAATTTCTTTTTTTTTGGAATTTTATTAGTCTATTCACATACATTGTCCAAATTTTTAATACTTCTATTTCTTCTGAAATAATTTGCAAGCTTGATTATGGTTTATTTTTCTGACTACTTTTATGATCCTATTTTCTTGCATTTTGTGCGTAAATCACAAAGAAAAAACCACCAGCTCCAATCCATTAGAGCCATAGGTGCACGATCTAAAGATAGTTGTTGTGCCTCAAGGTTCCACAATGTAATTTACCGTCTGTTCATACTGCAATAATTATACTGTGTAAATAAAATAGTTCCATTTCCAAAAAAATCTATTAAAGTAAATTATTTCTTTCCCTATTGAGATTTTGTTTCCATTGTTACCTGTTGGGTCAATTCCTGATAAAATAAGTGTTCGAAGCCTTGATAAAATTCTCCACAAAACATAGGTACATGTGTTCCTATGGGTTTCATTAATGAATGTTTCTTCCATCATCAAATTGTTCCAGCTGAATAAAATACTCCCCCGCCTACCTACCAGCCATTGCTATACGACACCTAGCTCATGTCATGACCCTTCCATTCCTGCTAATTCTCTGCAAAGAATATGCTTCTATACTTAACAGTTGCACCAATATTGGATAAAATAAGCGCTCTAAAGTCGTATACACCTCTCCCTGCAACTTAGATATAGGTGTTCCTGTAGGTTTCATCTAGGAACATCTCCTCCAATATGGAATTGTTCTCCCTCACTAAACAGGCTCTTGTTTCTCCCTACCACTAATTGGTGCACCACACTTACATGAACTCATCATCCACGCATCTTGGGTAATTTTCAACTCATATTCTGTTGGAAAATACTTCGCGACCTAGTTAAGGTCTACCTTCCCCCACCTTACCTCATAATGCACATCATGCTGCCTAACGTCCCTATGAAATTTCTTCTGAAACACTTCAACAGTTCCTTCTGGTTTAGCTTCTTCTGAGATGGCCACATTGGCACATTATCATATGAAACTAAAAAAATGTTGTCTCACACATGCCATTTGGCATATTGACATGGAAAATATATTTCGATACTTAACTGTCAATTGAATTTCCTTTAAAGTAAGTCTCGGAACCTAGGATTCATGTCTTCCCGAAACTTAAGTATGACTACTAGCTATAATTTTTATCTGAGAACGTCTCCTTCAAGAGAAAATTGTTATCACTACCTTCCAGTCTAGTTTCTCCTGGAATGTCCATATTGTAACATCATCATTTGTCACTTCAAACCGACCATTTAGGAGATGCCATGTGACATATTCACATGGAGGACGCTGTATTTGGAAAAAAACAGATGGTTATGATTATATGTATTTTATCATTAATTTTTATTTAATATGCCTTTTATTTTTAGTAACATTTGGTTGATTATTTTTCATGCACTCATTATAATAATCGATTTTCTATATAAGAGGCCAATTATGCAAATAGAATTAAGTCTATAAAAAGCTCATTTCGATATACTTCACGAGTTACTTTCCCTGCATTTCCACATCACCACATGTCACTTTAAACCAATTATTTTACATATGCCATCTCAGATATTCACATGGCTAACGGCGCATTTCAAAACGAGGAGATGCTCATTATTATTACTATGTATTTTCTTTTAAATTGTATTTATTATATTGTTTCTATTAGTCACACTTGGTAGATTTTTTTTCCTTTTATTTTTAACTCATAGTAACTCTTGTATTTCTATGCAATAAGTCATTTTTGCAACTAGTATCAATCCTATAAAAATAAATTGTGTTTACCATTCTCTGCAATCATCAATTATGGGTATACCAAAGAAAATGTCGCCTCTTCTAAGAATTGAAACATGAGTCATAGAATTCAATGATAAAAATATTAAGAATAATATGTATCCAGATACAACGATTAATCAAGATGCTAGAATACTAAGTTGGGATGGAATTTACAAGTTAATGGAAGATGAATTATAAGATGCTTCAAACGAATAAACTGGTACACTAGTTCTTGAATATGCACCTGAGATAAATGATGAAACAAAGTACAAATTAGTCAATGCAGTGAGGTTCAAATTACATAAAGTCGCCACTAGACCAATACTAATGCCTTATTGATGCAGGAGCATCGGAGCACCTTAATTAAATTCAAATTCAATGTTCTGAAAGATGAGACATGGACAATTGTTTGTAAACAGGGGAAAATTCTATGAAAAAGAGATGAAATGATGGAAGCGATAAGCCTCTAGAAGACTTGATATATTGTAAGTATTTGTCACGTAATCAAACAGAGATATTTAGGGGTTTAGTTGAGCGATTTTGGGAGAAGAACTCATGGATCTTAGATGATCCATTCTCTTGTAATTTCTTTCTAAATGTGAGTTTGTATGTCCAGAGAGAGGAGGGCAGAGTGCAATGTAGCCCGAGGGTGAAATTTTTGATTCAAGCCTGAGTGGCCTTAGCCTATATTAGAGCTCGAACAATAATGAAATTTTGTGTTTTTTTAAGTATCCAGGATAATCTAGAACTTATAGTATTTGTGTGTTGTTTATTTTGAATTCTCAATATATTTTTGTTTTCTTTCTATAAATTAATAGACTGTGCGAGTGCGAGTGAGAGGAAGAACTTCCTATGAACTTCACGTAGAAGAAAGCTATAGTAGAGACAGAAGGATGAAGTGACGAAGAAGAGTCGTGTGAAGGATGAGCAGATTGTCATGATCAAGTCACAAATTTGAAGGGAAAGATAAACAGATGAGAATACATCACAAGTTAAACAATATATCTTGTGATGTGACTTCGCAAGTTAAACAAAATAAGTTACGATGCAATACAATTAAGGGAAAGCAGTGATGACTGTTAAATCTGGGTGCAGATCAACAGTGGATGACAAATCACAAATTCACGCATTGCAAATTTTAGCGGATAGGGTTAAAAATTCGTTGGGTAAGTTATATTTATTTTGATGCAATGAGGTGAAGGTCCACGTGTCGGCATTGAACATTAGTTCACATTTTCAATAAGATGGGGAAGTTGTAATGTTGCGATGCGACATTGTCATCACAACTTTGCATCGGTGATCTCATTGTTTACCGTTTAATCTTTTTATTATAATTTCCGACATGTGATATCAAATATGTTTCGAAGTGTGATTGCTTACGATTGGTCACTGTGTTGTGGGACCCTACAACCAAAGTTCCATGTGTATGCATGTTGTTTGGGAGCAATTGTGATTTTGTTAAAGTCACGGTAAAGAGACCTGTTGTTAATTGCTTCCGTATATATGTTTATAAAACTCCAATATTGTTATCCGCTGCGAGTAAAGGGATTTTGTGTGGGCTCATAACCCACAGGTCCACGGTATTGTTTAAAATGAAGTTTTGGGCTGCATCACATGGTATCAGAGCAGGGAAATATTTCTTGTGAAAAAAATATTGTTCGTGCAAATGAGGTACAATTCTGTTGAAGATTGGTAAGTTTTTGGTCTTTATATTTTCTTGCAGGTAGCAGCAAAGGAAGGTGAGAATATTTGTAGCAACCTAGGGCCAATCATGTTCAAATGGTTCCAGAGAAGAGAGAACCAGAGAGATTCCGAAAGACTGAGCTCAGAGGAGAGAAGCTTGGGTAGGTGTCGTGTATCAGGGAGGACTTGCTATTGCAGAGGTTTTGTTGCATCTCACAAAAAGATCACAAAAGAAATTTCACAGAGGATGTGGGTAGAATTGCTAAGAGCTGAAGAAGGCTTATGACCAGGTGGTCATAAGTATTTTTGTACCTTGGGAGTCTGATGCAGGAGCATCAAAGCATCTTAATTAAATTCAAATTCAATGATGTGAAAGATGAGACATGGACAACCATTTGTAAACAAGGGAAAATTCCATGAAACAAAGCTAAAATGATGGAAGCGATAAGTCTCTAGAATACTTGATAAATTGTAATTATCTGCCATGTAATCAAATAGATAGATTTAGGGGTTTAGTTGAGTGATTGTAGGAGAATAAATCGTGTATCTTAGATGATCAGCTCGCTTGTAATTTCTTTATAAATGTGAGTTTGTATGTCTAGATATAGGAGGGAAAAGTGAAATGTATCATGAGGACGAAATTTGTGATTCAAGCCTGAGTGACCTTAGCCTGTGTTCGAGCTTGAATAATAATGAAATTTTGTGTGTTTTTAAGTATCGAGGATAATATGGAACTTACAGTATTTGTGTGTTGTTTATTTTGAATTCTCAATATATTCATGTGTTCTTTCTATAAATTAATAGACTGTGTGAGTGTGAGTGAGAGGACGAAGTTCCTATGAACTTTGTGTAGAACAAAGATATGGGAGAGACCAAAAGATGAAGAAGAGTTGTGTGAAGGATGAGCAAACGGTCATGATCAAGTCAAAAATGTGAAGGAAAATATAGATGGATGAGAATACATCTCAAGTTAAACAATATATCTTGTGATGTGACTTTGCAAGTTAAACATAATAACTTGTGATGTAATGCAATGAAGGGCGAGCAGTGAGGACCATTAAATCTTGGCGTAGATCAATGGTAGAGAGTAAATTACAAATTTTCACATCGCAAATTTTAGCGGATATCATTAAGACTTCGCTAGGTAAGTTATATTTCTTACGATGCGATTAGGAGAAGGGCCACATGTCGGCATTTCTCATTATCACACATTTGTGATAAGACGTTGAAATTGTGATGTTGAGATGCAACATTGTCATTGCAACTTCGCATCGATGATTTCATTTTTTACCATTTAAGCTATTTGTTATAATTTTTGACATGTGATATCAAATAAGTTGCAAAGTGTGATTGCTTCTGATTGGTCACCGTGTTGTGGGACCCTACAACCAAAGTTCCGCGTGTATGCATGTTGTTTAGGAGGGATTGGGATTTTTTTAAAGTTGCGGTAAAGAGACCCACTATTAATTGCTTCCATATATATGTTTATAAAACTCCAATATTGTAATCCGTTGTGAGTAAAGGGATTTTTTGTGGGCCCATAACACACAGGTCCACGGTATTGTTTAAAATGTAGTTTCGTTTTGCATCACTTATACAGACCTAATTTGATGGGTCATCAACTTCGACAACATTCAAAAACACCAAGTTATTAATCCCAAAGGTACTGTTATTATGTCTTTAATTCCAAATGATATCCAAAGTATGTACAAATTTCCCGCACTTGGTATAATTTTCAATCAGAGCTTTGTTGATGGTTTCATGAAAACAAAACAAAAAGAGTGTATATAATGCTTCCCACTTTAATAAAGGATTGGACTAGTATATCTGAGAAACATAGGGAAGAACATTCTTGTGATTATCCCATTTTTTCTCTTACCCCTCATTTTTGTTATTGTGTTTCCATGCTATGTTGTTTGGTTAAAGGAATGTAAATTATTTTCCTCTTGATTGGGTTCCTATTATTCAAAAAGTTGTTGAGAGTAACAATTTTAATTGTGTTGAAATGTTTTCAAATAAAATTTCCCAACATATCCTCACATTTTGAGAAGACAAAACCTTGCTTCCTAAGCCTCCATTTTATATGTATGATTTTAGCATGGATGCTATCTATCGGTTAAAACCTTTCTAGCTATGGGTTTGAAATGGAAATTTGTCAAACCTAACCCTCTCCACATCTATCACAAGCAACTTTGGGAGGAAAATTACATTTAATATTTTTATGCCATTTGTCACCATGTTATGATTCCTTTCAATGAATCTCTTATCTACGATAACCCATCAGGATTTCTTAGATATCAATTTATTTTCGTAAAAAAATCAAAGATTGGAAATATAATTATAACTTTACCTATATTAGGATTGTGGGTTTCCTTTCTCCCCCCATGCTCTTCCTATATATCTTCTAGATATACTCCTACACATATAGGTTTCTTATCATATCGGTGGTATAGGGATTAATTATGAAGTAAGAAGAGTGTCCAAAAACGTTTGGCCTAAATTCCTTGTTCAAGTCAGAATCTAATCTATATTTAACTATCCTCATGGTGAAAAAGAGCTTATCAATTTTTAATCTCTTTATTTAGCTACATTTGGTCTTAACTATCATGACCTTAGGAGAGAAACTGATAAGATAGTTTCATCCTTTGGTATTAAAAGGTATATTCATGAAACTTATGTATTTAATGAACTATTTAAGTTTGAATCCTCTTATAAATAAGTGTTTGCAAGAGCGAATGAATTATTAGCCAACCAATGACAAGATTTTATATTGTATAGGTAAAACAAAATAAACTACATTACCTCCTCTTTTAGAATTAGTTGGGAATGAAATAAATTTAGTCTAGACTTCTATTTCATCTGTGCAATTAAGTGCAAGAGCCCCATTCCATCCTACTTCAAAATTAACTGGAAATGAAATTAATGTAGTGGAAACTTGTAGTTCATCCATGCAATTGAGTGCATGTATGAAACAGAACATCCCAGAGAATACTTAAAAAAAATATCTTTAGCAGTATGTTCTTGTAAAGGACATTGAGCCTAAAGAAATTGGTACTCACAAGATTATTTGTCAATTAGTTTTTGTTCACAAAAAATATCAAATTAAGAAATCTAAATATACAACTATTGATGATAAAAAGCAAAAAATTCTTGAGAAAACTATTCCTTCAAACCATAATATTTCACAGAAGATCATGTCTCATAAGGAAGATATTCCTGAAATCATTGTAGGAAGAATCACAAATGCATGATCATATAATCTCAATGTATCTCAATAGAATTGAAACTCAATCCATTCTATAACCAATTTCCAGTTATTTTTCCATGCAAGTTTCTAATGAACACTCTATGCAAATGGAATCCCCAGTCGACAGAGACATTACTATCTATAATCACGATATTATTATATTAACTCCTATCGATACTTTTCCCATTCTTGAAAAATTATTTGACTAACCTAATTATTTTGAATTTTAGATTCAATAGATGTGTCTAATTGAAGTGTTTTCAAGTGCCAAGCAATAGGTCATCTAAAGGAAGAGAAAAAAAAAGAGAGAAGGACTTCAAAAACAAAGAGTTCACAGGGAACCTTTGTCGCAACAAAAACATTGGAAATTGTTTCAGCGACCTCTTATTCCACCCCCAATGATGATTTTTAATAATTAGAACAATATGTTGGAGCCTATTCCAATGAAAACATCCGTAAGGAAAACAAAGTTAAAGAATTTATCAAGCAAAAATATGAGAAGACAGTCTTGCTAGAACAAGATTGTTCAAAATTGAAGGCATAGTTAAATGGCCAAATTGATGGAGTGAATAGGTAGTCAGAAGCAGACATAAAGCATAAACAGGCTTAAGATACCCAATTTTTACAGAGAATATAAGCCAAATAAGCTACTGTAATTAACCTAATGAAATTCAAACATGAGGTACTGAGTAATAATCAAACACTTTAGCATGAAGAGATGGAATTTTTTGATCATATGGAAAAATTGCAGACTATGGAAAAATTTTTTGATATTTTAATCATTATGACATGAAAAATCTATTCCAAAAATCATGGAAAAATCTTAAAGAATTGTTTTAATGGCATTGAGAACCAAACAATAATTCCTTTGGCCTGCCCATTATTGAAAAGTTTAAAAAATATGCTATAATATACTCATGGAAAACTTAGTTGCACATTCTCAAACATTTTATAGAATATGCATAAATGCTCGTAGACTCACTTATCAAAACAACTATAGGGACACTAAAACACACTAAAATTTTGATCGTGTATACAAATGATCATCTTCCCCAAGCTAATAAATTAAGGTTAGAAGTACAAGAAAGTAGATAGGATTTCAAGAACATAATTGATCAGTTGACATCTGTCCACTTTGATAGGAGTATCAAAGCACCAAGGTCCTGAAAGAACATATTATTCAACCATTGCCTATATTGGAAGCTAACATTTTGTCATTACAAGTCACCATTCATCCTCAGTCACCTGCCGAGTTGGATAATATTCTCAGAATATATTCTCAATGATAGTATTTCAAGTAGTCTTCACCATCCTTGTCACCAACTCAAGGATAATCTATTTCTAGTCTAACTGTCACAACAATTTACTACTTTCTTTTAATTTTTTTTAATAGATTATTGCTTTCATATTTTCAAATAATACTAAAGACTCTCTTGAATTTATGTTTAACATTTCTGAGATTTAGAAAAATTATTCAACTGATGTTTAAAGGTCTTGAAATTTTGAAAAAAAAAAATCTTTGTTGTAGTGTTGTCGATTTCCCTTTTAATCTGAGTGAAAGGAAGTTTCTTTTATTAGTTTTGTCTTCAAAAATATATTATGCTTCTCCTTTACATTCTTGACAACTTTGAGTAAACAAGGTTTTGAAATTGAATTTGAATAAGTTAACATAAATCTAACTTGTTCATTGGCAACAACTTTTTAAATTAAATTCTTGGATTATTTTGTTATAGTAGAATATTTATTCCATTTATACAAAATTTCATTAAATTTTTTTGATTGAAATTTATTTAATTTGTAATTTTATTGAAACCTATTATTTCAAGTTGTAAATAACATTTTTGAAATAAACATTTTACATATGATGTAATAAGTTTATAGCTTCTATGAAAATCATTCTGTAAAAAACAAATTAAGAGATTCATGAATTAAGTATGTGGTTTTATAGAAATTTTTACTTTAGTTTCAATTTATGTTTTATTTTATTTTCAATTTGAATAACTTTATAAGTTCATATTAATAAAAAAAAGTTATTACATTTTCTAAATATATATGGATGAGATAAAACTAATGACATGCCCACAAATAAAATATAATTGGGAATTCTATTTTGTTCTATGTATGCAATCAAAAATTTTGTTGAAGAACAATGATTTTTCCATATATATATATATATATATATATATATATATATATATTATCAAATGAAAATTTCAGAATATTAAAAACAACAATTGAAACAAAATGCATGTGATTCATGTGTATGAAAAAAGTTCTACTAGGTTTCATGTTCAAAATTGATAAAGATGTTTGAAGATGAATTAAGAAATAAAAAATATGATATACACAAAAACCATAACTCATTTAAAAATCAAGCGTGTATATATATATATATATATATATATATATATATATATATATATATATATATATATATTCTTGCATAAAGCTATGTACTAAGCATTTTATATTAGACATGTTTATTTGTTTGAAACTTTGCATAATTTTATTTCGCTTTGTTTTTTGTTTTTTTTGTTTTTTAGTTTGGAATATAAATTTTTAAACTTTGTAACAATTTTAGCACACGTAAAATGATAACGCAAATAAAAATAAATATATACAAAATACATAAATCTAAAAAAGAATTAATGAATACCTTCATCACAATAGTTGTTATAACAAAACAATCTTTAGGTTTCAATGTCACCTTTTAAAATATCGATTTTCTGATTTGACATGGTATTAAGTAGGAATTTTAAATCTGAAACATCCATAAAATTTAAGGGTTTTTGAACCTCTACTAAGTGTTTTGCATTATTTCAGTAAAGAATGTTGGTCAAGGGTTTTGCAATTCTATTACCTTTTCTTATCATTTCAGTTAAAAATGTTGAGAGTAGAGAATGTTTTTTTGTTATATTTGACGGTCAAATTACTTTATGAGAGGCTATTTTATCATTCATAGCTCATGTGAATGTCATAGTCTAAACATGCTACGTTTTGGAGTTTTGGGTTAGAATTTGACTTAAATTTTTTGCCACATCTTAATTGTTTTGTTTAAAATGGGTTTTTTACTAAATATATGGATTCACCACTTTGAAAAATTCCTAACACACTTAAATTATAAAAAGTTTACAACTCAAAATTATGCTCTCAGAAAATTCCCACCAAAAATTTTAGAACTCAAACTTGTGATTTCAAAAAATCTTTACTCAATTCCAAAAAATTATACAAGAAAATATTTTTAAAAACCCTCTAAAACATAAAACAAATAAACAACAACCATGTGAATTGTTACAGAGCCTTGTCATGAATATTCACGGACTTCGGTAATGGACACGGAGGCTGAGGGAATGCCATTTAAAGATAGTTCTTTAATCATTCTTACTTTCCAAAAACAACATTTATGAAAAATGGTTTCAATTGCATGTCGTTATACATTGATGCAATAGAAGTCATAATTATTTGATTTCCCATCAATTATCTGATGCCTTGGGTTTGATGATTATTTTCGAAGCAATTATTTTTTGGAGTATTGTTGAAAATATTGCAATATTACATTGTTTAAATTATATTTTTAAATATAATGATAGATTTAGTTGCAAATTGTTTTACATAATATTTAAATTATTTAGATTATTTTCTTAATTTTCGATAATATTTTGGATAAAATTTATTTTAAAAAATCAAAATTATTATAATTAGCTTAGTTTTATAGAAATATGATAAATATAAATTATATATTTCAAATTTATAATGATTTTATTCCAAAATTATATAAATGTAAAATTAATTTATGAAAAATAGATATATGAGTAGCATAAATCTATATTTACAATTTACCATATATTGAGAGGAATCCATTCTTTTTTTGAATAAAAAAATTGAGAAAGAATTTACACTTGAATAAATGTGATTCTTATCCATTATATATATATATATATAGATTGCATTCTTGCATTACAATGCAAGGTTGCAACCATTTTTCATAAATGTTGTTTTTAGAAAGTAAGAATGATTAATGAACATCAACGAATAAAATGGTTTCTCTTTAAATGCCATTATATATGTGTTTGTGTGGGTGTGTAATAATAAAATTTAAATATGAAATTTAACAAATTCAATTGAATTCACTTATTATTAATCCTTATTTAATGTTAGGGCTACAACACACACACATATTAAAAAGAAAAAATACATACTTTCTTTCATAAAAAAAAAAAAAAAATACACATTCATGTATTTTTCCTCTGATTCCCCAAAAACACACAAAATTTTCCTCATCGTTTCCATTATAGGACATGTTTTCTATCTCTGGTTCTTGGAAATTTCTATATCTATATAATACTATAATACTTCGAGAACCTTCAACAAATATAAAACATTCTTCATTGATTCTCATATGTCTACAAAAAAAATGTATCTATTAATACAAATATTAAGCACTAGATAGCTACAAAAGAGAATTTATCTATAACAATATTTCAAATCTTATTTTTCCAAGAATGTTGAAAAGATATGTTTTCAAATAAAGAGAAATTGATCATATCCAGATCAACACTTCATCCATATTTGGAGAAAAATTTGGCCATTTGATTTTTTTCCTCGGTAGATGTGATTAAAAAATATCTTTTTAAAATCCTTTATTAACATCCACATCATGTTCATCAATATCAAGAGCATTGAAGACTGAAAGGAATTTATTTTATTAACCCAATCAACGATCACCTTAGAGTCTCCATATACATTGATCTCATCTATGTCCAGCCGCATCACACAAAAAATGACCCCCTAGAGAGCAAGAATTTTTTCTCTGGGGTTTGTACCTTTTCCGTTGCACCAACCTTAAGTGATAAAATTCACCAAGAATCAAAACAATACTCATTCCACTACCATATACTCCAAAATAAGAGGCCCCATAAAAATAAAAATAAAAAAATGTTGGTTATTTATACCATATTTCCTTAGAATGACAACTTCTTTTTAGAACCTTCTCCTTCAACAAGTCGATCTTCATATAGCATGTCAAAACCTTTATACATGAAATCCTCACATATATGATGAAATGATCAAATATTTAAGCATTTCTGGTGATGAAAAGCTATAACTACTATAGGGTACTTTAACTTTTATCTTATCAATATGGTCCAAGAATCTTCAAAATGTCCATGACAAATGATTCATACCTCTCGATCCTGTGGACCTCGTATCAGCACACGTATATACATATATATATATATACATATATATATATATACATATATATATATATATATATATATATATATATATATATATATATATATATATATATACACACACATATATATATATATATATATATATACACACACACACACACACATATATATATATATATATATATATAATACGTGGCCATAATCCACAGGTCCTAGGATCGAAGGATCGGATTTATGAATCATGCAGCTTTGATATGGATTTTGAAGGTTGCGGGTTCATATTGATAAGATAAAAGTTAAAGTACCCTATAGTAGTTATAGCTTTTCATCACCAGAAATGCTTAAATATTTGAAATGAATATATATATATATATATATATATATATATCGAAAGTAATAAAACAAAAAAAACAGTGATTTCCGTAGTCTTTGACCAACAAACGTTCGTCCCACCTTTATGGCTTAACACCGGAACTCAAAAGCATTCAAATTCAATCTTATAATATGTCACGTCCATTAAAGTTTAAACCCCAAGCCATTTTTATTCGCGATAACCATCAATCTACAATCAAACGGTTGTCGCACCTTTTAATTCGCAACTACATTATACAAAATAAGCTAAGGCTCCACCGTTATTGCCAGCACACTTTTACACCTATGATCCACTCCTACCGTTCATCTGACAGATATCACATCACAACTCCCAATCCGACGAATATCGCACAACAAAGGTTCACAACATTTAATGCTTCAACCTCACACGAAATGAGTGGTTTTATGATGCCACGCATCACTCGCTGGGGTGTATCGTGTTCATTAAAGGTTTTACCACTTACCACTCAAAGGCTACTCAAAAACCCTTCGTGGTTTTCAAAAACCACCTACACTGTTCCTTCACCCATGGTTCCAAAACATGTATTTCACCACGCTTCCACTGTTTTTTCAACTCATGGTTCGACATGAGTGTGGTTCCAAATCACATGGCTCCAATGCAAATTTAATTCCACCATACTCTACAACCAATCGTATTCCTCCATACAACAACTCATTCAACGACATCGTATTATCACTAGATCACCATCGATCCTTATAGTGATCGATGGTCGATCAATAAATATCATAACACAACATTTAACTCATAAATTTAAGATATAAATAAACAAAACTCGACACACAAAAAATTGACATAATATGTATTTTAATTATATACAAACTCTAAGGCATTTCAGCCTTAGTCAACAAATCCACTTTTGATTACATTGTAATTTCCACTCGCTCTTACTTCACACAACACAGACTCTCTTTTATAGAAGTTACAAGAGTGTGGATCATCTAAGATCCACGATTTTCTCCCTCAATTTCTCAAAAAAACCCTAAATCTCTCGTTATACATAAATGACAGATAATTACAATTAATTAGTTCCTACAATTTAGCTCTGTTTTAACCAATTTTGCCCCAATTTACAATGACTATCCACATTTTCCTTTCCACAGCTTTCGGATTCCATTTTTTATGAAAGTTTCTTGGATGCTCCTGCATCAGACTCCCGAGGTAAAAAAAATTTATGACCTCCTGGTCATATGTCTTCTACATCTGTCAACAATTCTACCCACATCCTTTGTGGAATTGCCCTTTGTGATCTTCCCATAACAACATTCTTGAACAATTCTACCCACATCCTCTGTGGAATTGTCCTTTGTGAGCTACAACAAAACCTCTGCAATAGCAAGTCCTCCCTACTACCAGATACCTCACCAAGCTTCTCTCCTCTAAGCTTAGTCTTTTAGCATCTCTTTAGTTCGCTCCTATGGAACCATTTGAGCACTCCTACTCTAGGCTACTGCAATATTCTCACCTTCCTATGCTGCTACCTTCACAAAATATAAAAACCACAAGCTTTACAAATCTTCAACAAAATTGTACCTCTTCTTTCTTTGCATGCAAACTCCTTCTCGCAGGAAATCCTTTCCCTACTCTGATACCACTTGATGAAAAGCTATAACTACTATAGGGTAGTTTAACTTTTATCTTACCAATATGAACCTACAGCCTTCAAAATCCATATCAAAGCTGCATGATTCATAAATACAATCCTTCGATCCTAGGACCTGTGGGTAGGTATATATATATCAGAAGAAATAAAACAAAAAAAACAGTTATTTCCATATTCTTTGACCAACAAATGTTGGTCCCACGTTTATGGCTTAACACCAAAACTCAAAAATATTCAAATTCAATCTTATAATATGTCGTGTCCATTAAAGTTTAAACCCCGATCCATTTTTATTCGTGATAACCGTCGATCTACAATCAGACGGTTGTCGCACCTTTTAATTCGCAACTACGTTATACGAAATAAGCTGAGGCTCCACCGTTATTACTAGCACACTTTTACACCTATGATCCACTCCTGTCGTTCATCCAATGGATATCGCATCACGACTCCCAATCTGACGATCCTACGACCTGTGGGTTATGGCCACACACACACACACACACACACACACACACACACACACACATATATCGGAAGCAATAAAACAAAAAAAAAAAGTGATTTCCATATTCTTTGACCAAAAAACGCTGGTCCCACCTTTATGGCTTAACACCGGAACTCAAAAAGATTCAAATTCAATCTTATAATATGTCGTGTCCATTAAAATTTAAACCCAGAGCCATTTTTATTTGCGATAACCATCGATCTAGGATCAGATAGTTTTCACACCTTTTAATTCACAACTACGTTATACGAAATAAGTTGAGGCTCCACCATTATTTCTAGCACACTTTTACACCTATGATCCACTCCTATTGTTCATCTGATGGATATCGCATCATGACTCCCAATCTAACGACTATCACACAAAAAAGGTTCACAACCTTTAATGCTTCAACCTTACATGAAATGAGTGATTTTATGATGCCATGCATCACTCGCTAGTGTGTATTGCATTCATTAAAGGTTTTACCACTTAGCCACTCAAAGGCTGTGCGAAAACTCTTCGTGGTTTTCAAAAACCACCTACACTGTTCCTTCACCTGTGGTTCCAAAACGTGTATTTCACCACGCTTCCACTGTGCTTTCAACTCATGGTTCAACATGAGTGTGGTTCCAAATCACATGGCTCCAACGCAGATTTAATTCTGCCATACTCTGCAACCAATCATATTCCTCCATACAACAACTCATTCAACGACATCCTATTGTCACTGGATTGCCATTGATCCTTACAGTGATCGATGGTCGATCAATAAATATCATAACACAACATTTAACTCATAAATTTAAGCTATAAATACCCAAAAATCGACACACATAAAATCGACATAATATGTATTTTAATTATATACAAACTCTAAGGCATTTCAACCTTAGTCAACAAATCCACTTCCGATTACATTGTACTTTCCACTCGCTCCTACTTCACACAACACAGACTCTCTTTTATAGAAGCTACAAGAGCATGGATCATCTAAGATCCACGATTTTCTCCCTCAATTTCTCAAACAGACCCTAAATCTCTTGTTATACATAAATGATAGATAATTACAATTAATTAGTTCCATCAATTTAGCTCTGTTTTAACCAATTTTTCCCAGATTTACAATGACTGTCCACATTTTCATTTCCATAGCTTTGGATTCCAATTTTTATGAAATTTTGCTCGGATGCCTTTGCATCATCTAGCCTTGAAAATGTCCCACATGACATAGAAGGGAAAGGCTTTGAATTCCTTATACTGCAAGAACCATTGTGAAAGGAATTTTTCAATGGAAGAAATATCACAAAAGGCTCTAATATTAAGCACTTGGAGAACACCATTCCAAAAAAAGGTCACCAATGGACATAAAATAAAAAGGTGATCCACATATTCTCTATTCGCACAACATAGTTTGCATCTACGAGGACCTCGAAATCCATTTTTCTACAAATATTCCCAAGTAAGGATCTTATTGTGAACCACTATCCATGTAAAACATTTAAAATTTTGATGGATATCCCATATCCAAGTCCTTTGGAACCATATGGAGGAATAAACATCTTCATGACCTTGAGTAATTTTTTAGTATACCTATTTAACTCAAATCGGCCCTTAAACATAAACGTCATTCCATGTCAACCAAATCTCCTTTGTCGATAAAGAAATACCTGGCAAACTTAGTTGTAGGGTATATTCTTTCCATTATTGTTCTAATGGACCAGACAAGCCTATTTCCTTGGCCTCCATAAAAGAGTTTGATTTCAAACCAGTACCTTATTTCATGTATATATCACTCACATGATTAAGTAAATTTAAAATCAATGGAAAAGACAAAGAATGGTTTCTAGCCAGACCTTTAATAGTAGCTAGACCAATCTCCACCCTCACCCCTATTCCAACCTCCCAACACATTTTTCCAAGAATATAGTGTTTTAAATTCATCATTCTCCTCCAAGGTAGATAATCCACCTTTTTCTTCAGAGCCCCCTTTGCTGATCCAAGTAACCAGGTCATTGTTTTTTAGGTATTTTTCATTAATAATAGTGTTTCCATAGACCTATTCCACATAAATCCCTCCAAATATTCTTTAAAAATATAGCCTCAAGTTAAATTATTGTAAATATTTACTACCCCATCCACTTAAATTCACCTATATAGATAAATCCGCAAAGTTCATTAGAAGGATTTCTCTGGTATTTCCTAGCCCAACGCACATAAAATTTGCAATAATAGAGCTGATAATATTTATGGACTCTTTCATAAACTTATAGATGTGCATCCAATATATGGATATGATTTCAAGAAATGACTTAATTAGCATTATTATACCCCCAATAATAGCCATTTATGGGATCACAAAGTCATCTTCATATAAAATTTCTTAATGATCCATTCCTAATCTTTAGACTCATATCTAGCTGGTTTAATAGAAAACCCAAGATATAATAAAAATACTTCTAGTGACACTAACTAAAAATAAAAAATTTAGTGTTCTCCTTCATCAAAGAATCCTCAGGATTAGAAAAGATTAATACTGATTTTTCCTTACTCATAATTATGTAGAAATTATGTTGTATATTTGCAACTACTCATGAAGTTTTAACCAAAATCACAAGACAAAAACCTACTCTACTATTATGTGGACATTATTTCACAGTTTAGAACAAAAATTTCACACATTCAACAATAAATCACACACATGAAACAAGTATTTTTATATGGGGAAAGAAATATTCTAAAAATCCAATGCCTCTTGCATTAATAAGATGAATAGAGATGTAATGAAATTTATTTGCTCAATTTAGCTCACCCTACAAGCGCGCAACATGTCTCTCTGCTCATTGAAGGCCTCTAACATAGACTTAGTCAATTCATGCCTTGAATTCATCTCTTATTTTCTTGAGTTTTTCCTTTAGGAATTAGCCCCTATATTTTAAGAATTTTCCTCCAATATATTGCACAATTCCTTTAGGTTTATCATCTAACTACATGAAAAACCTGTACACTTAGAACTAGTCTATAACTAGTGTTACACCTCCTTGGAATATTCATCTCAACTCGGTAACTCGATCTACATGCACTAGCTATTTTGGGTTGATTGAATAGTTAATTGGATGATTACTAAGTTTGACTGAAATCCCACTACACAACTTGACCCTCCACTAGTTCTT
The DNA here is from genome assembly GCA_034641835.2 of Pinus albicaulis. Lineage (NCBI taxonomy): Eukaryota > Viridiplantae > Streptophyta > Pinopsida > Pinales > Pinaceae > Pinus > Pinus albicaulis. The sequence goes on along the minus strand of CM076580.1, from coordinate 260,850,724 downwards.
CCAACAGTTGTAACTATTTTAATTGAAAACAACCTTAGATAACTAACATTTATTACTACAAATTAACAATCACACATGATAAACTGAACTCTAACTCCTCCAACTCAAATTTAATGAGTAAAATAGGTGACACAAGCCATGTTACTCAAGATGACATCATCTAAGTTGTCTGCTAATGTGGAAATTTGAATTTTCTCAATTTAATCATGGAAAAATCAAATTGAGACTTTTTTTCTACATTTTTCAACACTCCATCTTAGCAAGAAAGGGCTTATCAGCCACCCCTATCATGCACTTGTGGAACTCGAACTTCATTCTTAACAAGGGCTTTGTTAAAATGTCTACATCTTGTTCCTATGTTGGAATGTACTACAAAAAAAATATTTGCCTCTGGAAAAAATCTCGTAGATGGTGATACCAAATATCTATATGATTGGATCGATCGCGAAAAATAGAATTTTTAGAGATCTTGATACAACTTTGATTATCATAGTAGATCAAAGTTAGATCCATCATCTGACTGAATAATCCAACAAGTACCTTTGTCATCCAGATAGCCTCACAAGATGCTTGATTCATAGGAATGTATTCTACTCTTGCCTAGATAAGTGCCACATATATTTTCTTCTTGTTGTACGAAGAAACCGCTAGAAACCAAACACTAAAAATTCCACCTGATGTACTCTTTTGGTCTAATGGAATCCCTGCCCAATCTGCATCTATGAAGCCATGTAGATTCACTCCCTATGTCCATCTATAGCATAGTCCAAACTGGGTAGTACCTTTGAAGTACCATAGAAGAAGCTTAGCTTCCCTCCACAATATTTTGGTCAAACAAGCCATGGCTTGTCTCAACTAATTGACTTTGTAGCCAATATCTGGTCATGTGCTCATAAGATACATGAGTGAACCCACCAACTATCAGTAAAAAATAGAATCCAAATCCTCACATGAAGTGGCATCCTCTTTCCTTTATTTGGTATCTAGAGGAGTCTCCATGGGTTTTCATATATCCATGCAAAACTTCTAAAGTATCTCATTGGAATACTTTCCCTGAGAGACAAACAATTCCTCATCTCCTTGCCACACTTCCAATCCAAGGAGGTAGTGCATGAGACCCATGTCCTTCATTTCAAACTCTCTTTCAATGTCCTCCTTGAAATATATTATTAGATCCTAATCACCAGTTAGAATAAAATCACCAACATATAAGAAAATAATAAAAAATTTACCGTCTACCAAAATATGATAGATGTTTTCATCCACTTCACTTTTGGTGAAGCCCAAACCAGTGAGATAGCTATTGCTCCTAGTGTACCAATCACACAATGTTTTCTTGAGTTCGTACAATTCTCACTTGAGTCTGCACACATGAGACTCTTGATCAAAAGTATCGAAGCCTTCTAGTTGCTTGATATACACCTCCTCAATAACTCTAGTGAGGAATGTTGTTTTCACATCCATTTGTTGGATCGTCCACCCCATATATGAAGCCAAATCAAGAACTGATCTAATGGATGAGTACCTTGCTACAACAGTAAAGTTCTCCTCATATTCAATCCCTTCTACATGAGAGTACTCCTTGGCCACAAATATAGCCTTGTAATTTTCTATGCTTCCATCTGCTGCATGCTTTACCTTGAATATCCAAATATAACCAACAACTAATTTATCTATTGGTATTGGGACGACTTCCCAAGCACTGTTTCTTACAATGGATTCATACTCCTCCACCACTGCATTAACCCATACAGGATTCTTTACCACTTCCTTGAAATAGGATGGCTCAATCTCTATAATCTCTGTCATTAGAACCATTTAGCAAGTGTACCTATCTGGTGAAATTATTTTCCTGTGTAGATTTGAGGGAGCACCCACATTCTCCCTTGCATCTTGCAAAAGTCTCTCAGCTTCCCTGGTTTTTTTATTGTCTACTCTGTATGGTTCTTCTTGAGTGGTGGGATCCACTCTTTTCTCCTCATTTTGTGGTTTCTCCGCAACTTCTTGAGGTTCCTCCTTTGTAGCTAAAATCTCCACCTCTGGTGGGATTTGAAGCTCCTTCTCAAAAGAGCACCACATCACTTTCTCTTCATCAAACTTTACATAACTTCACACCATTATCATATTAAGGGATGGAAAATACACACAGTAGTTGTGGGGAGTTTTTATGTACCCCACAAATAGCCCAACCTATGTTGTCAACTCTATCTTCTTCTTCACATATTTTGTGACATGGAAGTAGGCAAAGGCTCCAAATATCTTGAAGTGCAACATATCCTTCTTCCTCCATGATAAAGCCTCCTTTGATGTAACCATGCCCAAAATATGATAAGGACATCGATTTTGAAAATATATTGTTGTGTTGCATGCTTCGACCCATAGTTGTAGAGGTAGGCCTTGGTCATGCAACATTGCCTTCGCTTCTCCCACAATTCGACAGTTCTTTCTCTCAGCCACCCCATTCTACTATGGATTTTGGGGTACTGTCAACTCCCATGGAATGCCTTATTTTGCACATTTTTTTAAACTCATTCAACACATACTCACCTCCATTATTGCTATTAGAGCCTTCACCTTATTTCATTTTTCTTCTCCACTAGTGCCTTGAACTCAAAAAACTTGGATAAATTATCCTCCTTCTTCTGCATGAAGGGGATATAGCACTAAAGTTAGACTTCATTAATAGAAATGACAAAATATATGTTCCTAGAAATGGAGATTGTCAATAAAGTTCCACAGAAAACATAGTGGATCATTTCTAGGAGTGTATGTGCCTTTCTTTCCCGATCATGGAAAGTGGATTTTGTGTACTTCCCCAAAGTACATCCTTTTCATACATCGTGCTACTCAAGTTCTCCTTTAGGGAGGCATGTGGTTATCTTTTGCATTATCTTCAAAGCTCTATAATTCAAATGGTCAAGTATTGTATGCCAAAATTCACCGACATCAGTACTTTTCACCTTCTCTTCCTTTGTGATCAATGAAACACAATCATCCACATATATCTTGTATAGGTTGTTCATCCAAACATCATTTTTTCCACCTTTCATATGGCTATGTGTCTTACGAGGTCCTTTCCTTTGTTTAAAATCACATTATATCTACGTTCTTCCAAAATTGGAACAGAGACGAGATGTTTCTTTAGGCTCGTAACAAACATGACATCCTTGAGCCTGACGGGGGAGCATGAATCCCTATGAAAGGTAATTGTACCAATCCTAGTCATTTTGTACCTTTTTTCATCCCCCATTTCAATGTGTATATGCAAGTATTTCTCCTCCATGTTAGTAAAAAAGTCTCTATTCCATGTCATGTGGAATGAAGCACCTGAATCCAAGTACCACACACTCCCTATCATTGTGATTTCCATGCATGCAATGGGGGTAATGTCAAACTTGAATTGTGTGTTGGTTCATTAAGATAACTATTTAAAATTAATCCTAGTACCTACATTAATTATCAACCAAGGGTAATTCTATTTATTTCAAGAGTGTTTGGAAAATTTTATGCAAGTGAAATCAGAGGTTAACAATTACAAATCATTGCAAGAAGCAATATCTAATTCTCGAAGTTCAATCAAAAAAATTATGAAAAAAACTTTGAAATAATTTCAATCAATCAACTTAACTTAATCCTGATTAACTCTATGGAGGAAGCAACTTGAAATGCGAGAATTAAAGAATCCACACTTAACCAGAATCATTAACTGATTAATGGCAATCTATTAATCAAAAAGGGAATACTGAAGCAATTGAATAGCAAGTAACTCATTCACGCTTTTCAATTGAAATTCACAATAACTGATTAACCAAATAACATTACTCGTAATGAGAAAAAATCATTCACAAATTCTTGAATAAATCTGATAAATGAAAGAATAACACTCTGGCAAAAAGGTAAAAGTGACTAAGACTTCAAATCAATGAAAAAGAAAACACTCAACACTGACAATAATTGAATTAACTATAATTCTAGGAAAAACAGAAATAATTAATTGCATAAACGAGAAAAATGATAATATAACACAGAAAAGAAGTAGAGCTCCTAGCGACCAGGCCTAGAGCCTCCATAATTCTATGCCAGAAGAGATTCAAAACACGATTACGAAGAAACCACTATATTTTTCATTGAATTCAATAGTAAAGGTACAACACCACCAAGTGCAAAAACTTTGTCTTGAATAAATGTGAATAATGTAAAATTACAACATATGGGTAAAACAAATCTCTCATTCTATTTCACCTATCAGTCTTTTATAACCCATGGAAAAACGAAATGAATAATAACGAAGCCTCAGGATGAGGATATCCTGAGGATTTCACAGTTGTCCAGCAGATTGCATTATGGAATAGGCGTGATTATCCTCATCTTTCACTAGTTCGCATGAACACGATATGATATTTTCCCTTTCTTGGCCATTGTTGTTTAGTCGTTTGATCATCAGTCATTTGGTTCATATTTCCTGCACATAAAAAAATGAAATTTATTTTTTATGCCAATAATCACATAATTTTTTGATAATTAGTTTTACCCTTCTTTCACAATTGTTTCTTCTAGATTTATTTCCAAAGCAAAGGTAAAAATATAAAAGTTAGTAATAAATCGAGCTAATTATGAGGGTAAAACATACCTTTTTCATGGCCCAACATACTCCCCTGCTTACCTTGTTGCATGTCCTCATGCAATGAGATGGTTGAGGTGTAATTGTGTCAACGAATAAGTAGGATATACTTCCTCCTTATATAATCTAAAACCATGTTTCTATTTTATTTTTGAAAATTCCTGGGTTAGATGAACCTATGGTAGATCATAGTCATGGTGATATCCTTCGGGGGGATACCATGTAACAGGGCATCTGTAGCGGCACCCTATCCATGTAGGAACCATGCATAGGATTATGTTTTTGTACATGTTAAAACAAATAACAACTTCTTTTAAGTTCCTATAATTAAATGGCTTTTGGTTTTGACGTTATTAGTGGAAGCCTGCCATCTTTTCTTTGTTGCCAATAAAGTGTCCTCCCTGATATCCTGAAAATACTCTTTCTGTGCCTGTACAATGTCTTTGTGAAGTGGCCCCAATTTAGCTACAACCCCTTTATGTTTCATGAATTGCTTATGTTGGGTGAAGAGATGCAAGGGTTTTGTGGGTTCCCCTCTAACCCAAAGATCCAAACCATGTCCCTTTTCTGAAAGATATTATAGGCCTTAGCCCATTTAATCTAATTATCAACAAAAGAAAGGAAAGCTTGAAAGTGGATGTCCCCAATGAAGGGGCTAGGGTTACTATCTCACTCATATTCCAAAAATAAATTGCGTAAATACAATTTACATAGATGGCGTTGAACCCTCTCATTATGTTCCCCACAACACTAGATGAATTTTGCAATGGTATTAAATTCACTTGGTTTTCCTGCTCTAATGGATTTCACTTTTAGCAATAGATATCTCTCTAATAAAAACAAGGCATAATTAGTATAAGGTGATCTACAAGATAAAACATCCGAATAAAGAGAGAAAATAGTATTGGTTTTCTTCATGGATTCCTCAAGTTGAGCTTGTGCTTTCTTTACTTTCTTGTGCTTGCCTCTAGGGTTGAAAAAATTTTCATCTTCGACTGTAACAAGTGTGTTGAGTTTCTTCAACAACTCCTGATGTACCTGTAAGGGCACCAATTCCTTCTTATATTTGGACAACTCTTGTTGGGTCTGTGTCAATTCATTAAATTGAAGCCTCAAAATAACAGCTTCTATTATCAGAGGAGTATAACAAGATGTTTCCTCTATCTGTGTTTCCCTATCATATGTTGGCATCAAATAAATGTGCAGAGAAGTTTCAATTGTCTCCTGGGAAATGTAGAAATATTCGTTGATATTTTCCTCAAAATCCATTTGAACAACAACATCTGACGTTTCCATACCAAATTTTGTTTGGGTTTGTATCGAATGAACATATGGTTGTTCAGTTTGAGTGCTAGTGCTTTCTGTAGGACATGGTTATGTTTGGGCCCCAAATATTTAGTAGAGCATTGTTATTTTTGGGTCCCAACAGTGCCTAATTATTTGTAGGCTTCTTGGCCTTATCTTCCTCCTCTAGCCATTCCCTTAATTGTTTGACTATTTTCTTCAATTTTATGTATTTCTTGCGCCACTTTCTTATCTTAATCCTATATAATTTGTTCTTCTTTATAGGGTTTTCAGTGGGGTATGAAAAAATATATTTTTTAGGAACAAGAGGAGCTATGCCAATTTCCAGGCCATGATCTAGTGGGGAAGTGTTTTCTTCAGGGATTAGGGGGTTGTGCCGATATCGGTATCCTGATCTGGAAAAATATCTACTGACTGGTTTTCAGATTCGAGAGCTCTCTCCATATGGGTTTCTTCCTCCAAATATTCATTACCAAAGGGAATTGAATCCCTTAAATCCTACAATTCTTTGGCAAAAGGTTAAATCTCAGTGTGGTAAAAACTACCAACAGAGGCAGACTGGTCCAGGGGGTAACTCTATCTCTCATAATTTCTAGAGGGATTTCTTTCCTCACAATATGCACCCATATTTTCTAACACTCGGGCCATTTCTTCCTCATATTCATGTAGGAACTCATTTTGTGTGCTTAGAGGGGGTGTATGGGACGAATCTCCCTCGTCTTCCAAGGTTGAGGTATCTTTTCGTGAACTTATCCTTTCAAAACGTCTTCATTTTACCAGTCTCGAGGCCAAGGTATAAGTACTTTTTTTATTTATTTCTTTTGAAATGATATTTCTATTCTTGGCTGCTCAATCTATATGTTATTAGGGTTTTCTTCTAGTGGGGTTAGGGTAGGATTTACAAAGTTGTCCCAAGTTAACTGATGCTTGGTAAATTCATGAATGATAATCAATTTTATCAGACCATGATTCCTGATAACTATATGTGGATTCTTAGCCCTCCTAACCCAACTATAAATGTCATGCAATAAGGAATTAAAAAAGAATGGAAAATTAACTGAAATTTTATGTTTGAGTATGGATAATAGTTTGAGTTGTCGAGGTTTTACCATGTCTTAAAATTCATCGCACGTGATGTAAAACTGAATAGCGATTGCTAGTTCTCGCCAATGTTCCTCAAATATGCAGGGTGAATCCCTTTTCCTTTGTGTACCAATTTCACGTTTGGATAATGAAATATTGTGACTGCATCATGTAAGAGGATGTGCTTATCATTCCACCTTATTCCTTCTGCTTCCAGTCCAGAGTCCTCAGCTATTACTGCCTCTGATACTGCTATATCTCAGCCCCTTACAATTGTGTATCCCTCCTACATGTTCTGCAGGAATTCATGTTCTATCTCAGTATGAAATGCCTATAATTTGTCTAGATATGGAATCCATCTAGCACGCTAAAGAATAGTGCAAGCCTTCTCTTTTATATTAAGGACTGTGGGTTTTTTGCGGACAAGTATACCACCCATGGTTGTTATGCTTCAGATATCAAATTCACACTTTTGTATGCACTTCTCACGGCTTCGTTAGTTTGGAATGGCATTAATACTACATGCAACAATTTGAAACTGTTATTAAAAATTTAAATGCAATAATATGTGTTTTTCACATCAGCAGGTTTTACTGAATTTCAATAATTAGTTCACGTGTTGTGCATAATGTGTACCTTTCCCCATCAAATTAGAGAAGGGTGTCCATGAACTTATAGCATAGGAATAGAGGAAAGGCACTGGGAATCCATAAATGCAGTGGAATAATAATCATAGAAGCGTACATATGGATGAAAGCATTCAAATCAGCACAAATCATAAAAATTGTAGGGACATGACGAAAAGGGAGAAAAACAGAGAAATAATTATTATGAGAAAAATATTTTTCCATTGATGGAAAGATATGATGGAAGAATGACTGGTAATGAATGATAACAACTGCTGGTACCAAGTGAGCATACATAATTAATTTAATTCATATGAAAGTGTAGTTTACCATGCATATTGGTTGATATAAAGATAACATTGTTCAAATGGTAAATTCGTCTTTTGGAATGAGTCAATCAGGAAGTAAGTGGAATATAGAATAATTGGCTATCATCATAAAACTCGAATACCACAAGCAGATCCACTGCTACCAACAGGCATCCATAGCCTTGATAGGGTTGTTTTTTAACTAAAAAATGAGCCAGAATCCTCTATTTAGGACTTAGATAATTTGTTTATCCCTATAGAGATACCACTGTGCTGGCATGGTAACTAGATAGTCACAGTGCCATTCAAAAGGGTTTAACAAAGTGATCAGGCTAACTCGTGATGAGACCTCTTGTCCTTCAGGCAGTTCTTACCTATCTAGAAGGTCATTCCTTGGTGTGGTGGTGAATATGGGAATGTCACTTATTGCCTTCTTATGATCATGTTAGGTTGGCTCATGATGACACCCCCTATCCTCTCTAAGAGGATTTGCATATTATTTTCTTATTTTTAATCATAAATGGAGGGAGGCTCATTAACTCCTTAAGAGTTAGGGATGGTGTGAGAAATTTAAAAAAAAATGCAAAAAAAATTTATGCCTTTATTCCTAATTCACCATGCCAAAGAGAATCATCAATTAAGAGTGTACAAAGACTAACCAACATGGTTTTAAAATAATGAATCATTTATAATATGTATGAAGAGGAGATATTCAACAAGCCATTATATAGATGATCCATGTCAATTTCCGAAAATAAAGATACCCATCAAAGGTTAAAAAAAAATCATAATGCTATTAGTATCGTTGTTTTTTTCTATCCTGGGTACACAATCCCCATCCAAAAAGATGGCTTTCATAGAAAAAGGTGTGAAAAATTAGGATCAAATGGAAACAAAAATCGCAAAAGTTCATTTTACTGAACAACAAATATTAAACACAGAAAAATGCAACTGTTCATTTGATCGAACAACATTTGTTCAAGTGATTGAACAACAATTATTAAAAACACAAACACGTAGTCGTTCATTTGATCGAACAATAGTTGTTCAATGGATTGAACAACATCTGTTCAATTGACTGAAAAATGATTATTAAACACACAAAAATGCGGCTATTCATTTGATATAAGAATAGTTGTTCAATGGATTGAATAGCAGTTGTTCAATTGATTGAACAATAGTTATTAAACAAACAAAAATGTGGCTTTTCATTTGGTCGAACATCAGCTGTTAAATGGATTGAACAATAGTTTTTCAATTTATTGAACAACAGTTATTAAACACACAAAATTGTGGTTGTTCATTTGATCGAACAGAAGCTATTCAATTGAATGAACAACATTTGTTCAATTTATTGAAAATCAGTTATTAAACACACAAAAATGTGGTTGTTCATTTGATCGAACAAAAACTGTTCAAGTGACTGAATAACAGATGTTCAATTGATTGAACAATAGCTATTAAACACACAAAATAAAGAAGAGAGAGAAAAAAAAGTGGAGCGTTTGCATTTATACAGTTATCTAAAAAAAAAAACTAAAATTAAATGTAAGAAAATATATACATTATTTACATCTGAAAGGAAACATATTTTAATGAAAGTAAAGATGCTGGGTCATTACTCCCTGCAGCTAAAATTTTCACAGTGGGGTCGTCATGTACCTATTGGCAAAAAGACTCCTTTGTGAGTGGTTTATGATAAAGGCGTACCCAATGTCCATTTAATCGGAAGGAAGAAATGGACCCATATATGGTGGTAAGAGTGAGAGTGCCACTGTTATGCTCTTCTTGAATTTCATATCGGCTGAGCCATCTTGTTTGTAATTTACCTAGAAAGTCTTAAATCTAGAATCGTAGAGGAGTGCCTAGTATCCTTCCTGAAACATATTAATTTTGATAAGGCTGTCATGCCACTTATCCCATTGTTGTAGAGCAAGTAATTGGGCTTTGTTTAATTCATTTATCTATTGAATTCTTTTATTTTGAGCCTCTGTCAAGTCCATTCCCACTTCTTGGGCTATTTTAAGAGTCTTTATTTCAAATTTGATAGGAAAAATAGGCTCCTTGCCAAATACAAGTTGGTACGGAGGATATCCAGTAGTATTTTTCCAAGTTGTGCAATAAGCCCAGAAGGCCTCTATCAGTCTACTAGCCTAAACCTGTCGATGTGTTGAAACTATCTTGGTTAGAATTGCTTCAATGAACTTAATAGTACTTTCGACCTTACCAATCGCCTGTGGGTGATTCTTCGTGTGATGTGGTGGTTCCGTAGAGTGGCTATGATCTTATTCCATACAAACTGTGCCCCTCCATCTATTATCACCTCTGTGGGTAAACCATACCACACAAATATCTCAAAAATAAAATTAATCATAGTTTATTTTGTAGCTCTTGGCAAAGCTATTGTTAAAACCCACTTTGTTACATAGTCTGTAGCAACCAGTATGTAGGCTTTCTGGTTTGATGGCGGATTGAATGGGACAACAAAATACAATTCCCACTGTTCAAAGGGTCCTATTACCAATTGTGGTTGCAATTAAATTTTGTCAGATTGACTAGGGTGACCCATCCTTTGGAAGCTATCACAGGCATGCACATATTTCTTAGTATCTTTGAAAATAGTGGGCCAATAATAGCCCATTTGTAATACTTTGTGCCCGGTCCTACGACATGTGAAGTGTCCACCAAAAGGTTCATCATGGCAGGCCTTTCAGATGTCATAGATTTCATCTTCTTGAATGCATCTACGTATGTGCATATCAAACCCTGTGTGAAAAATATATCCACCAATCCAAGAAAAATGGGCACTGCGCTGGACAATTAGCATCCTTTCTTTTGTTGTTAGATGCCTCGATAGTTTTCCTATTGCTAGATAATTTACTACATCTCCATACAATGGTGCTTTCACTACTACGATAAATAAATTTTCATCAGGAAACTGGTCATCTGCTGCTAGTGGATCACTATCTTTGAAACCAGAGACATAAAATCTACCACTGGGTTCTCCTTTCCTGGACGATCTTTAATAGTGATGTCAAACACCTACAAAAGTAACAACCAATGAGTCACTTGCCCATTTCTAATTGGTTTGTTAGATAAGTATCTAAATGTAAAATGATCTATATACATAAATACTTGATAGCTAGTTATGTAATGTCTAAATTTGTTAATGGCATAAATGATGGCTAAGAATTCTGTTTAAGTTACTATATAATTAAGTTCAGTAGGGGTAAGATTTTTTCTGATATAATACATACCGTAGGGATTTTTGTCCTCTTGTTGACCAAGAATGCCTATCATTGTGTCTGATGCATCCGATGGAATATGAAATGGTAGTTCCTAGTTGGGACCACACAATACTGGTGCAATCGAGACTAATTTATTCAAATCTATAAAAGTAGTGTCACATTTATTAGACCATTTAAATTCAACCTTTCCAGTCAAATAATACAAAGGCGCAGCAATTTGTGATTTTTTTATGAATCTGCGATAATATCCTGCATATCCGAGGAATCTATGTACCTCTATATGATTATGGGATGAAGATGGGAAGAGAATTACCTCTATCTTTGCCAGATCTACCTATATTCCAGCTGTAGAAATGTAAAATCCTAGTATTACGCCTTCTGTCATCATCATGTGACACTTTCCATTACTCAAACATAACCCGGTGGCAATACATCATTCCAACACTTCTTCCAATGTTTGCAGTGCTTGTTCAAAATCGTCCCTATATATGGTGAATTCATCCATGTAAACTTCAAGTCCTTCATTTATAATATCAGAGAAAATACTGAGTGTGGCCCTTTGAAATGTAGCTGGGGCATTACATAACTCGAAAGGAAATACTATGTAAGAAAACGTACCCCATGGGTAGGTAAAGGTGGTTTTTTCTTGGTCTTCAGGGACAATTTGATTTGATTATAGCCGTTGAAGCCATCAAGAAATGAAAAGAATAAATTTCCTTCCAATGTATTAAGTACTTGGTCGATAAATGGAAGAGGGAAGTGGTCCTTCTGCGTGGCTTTGTTTAATTCCCTGTAATCCACACATATTCGCCACTTGTTGTTCTTCTTAGGGACAACTACCAGCAGAGAGACCCATTTACTATCCAAAATAGGATAAATAAAATTTACATCCAACAACTTCTGCAATTCTTCTTTTACGATATCTTTAAGATGCAGATTTAATATTATTCGAGGTTGACTGATGGGGAGAGCATACATTTTGGTGTAAATATGATGTGTACATAGTTGGGGATCTATGTACCTCATGTATGGACAATCCCAAGAAAAGTCACCTTTATATTTTTGTCAAAAATTATTGAGCTTCTATTGTTGGTCACTATCCAGATTGTCGTTGATGTTTAGAATTTTTCCTGGTTCAATTTCAACAGGTCTGTTGTTATGAGTGGAAGTTGTGGGTATGTGTTGTTCATCACTATATTTTAAAGGATCTTCCTAGGCTTCATTTTCAAGAACCGCTTTTAACATTTGGAATTTTACATTTCCTACAGTGGCTGGTTGAATAATAAATTATTATTTACATCATCTTTAGTCTGATTCTTAAACTCAAGCGCTTTTTCCACTATAAGTGGTGAACAAATATTTTCTTCTAGGTATGCAGGTGGATGTTTATGAATTTTTACAATGGGAAGACTCAGTTTGGCATGGGATATAGAAGAAGGTTTTTTACAGCATCTCCCTTATCAATGGTCATGTTTCCTATACGATAACCTATGTAAGCATCGGTTGTTGCCAACCAAGGTCGACCAAGAATTAAAGGGTGTCCATCTAATCGAATTTTTGGGTTAATGACCAGAAAATCCACCAGGTACTCCCATGAATCAATGGAAACCATGATATCATGTAAATTTCCTTCCGATTTAACATTTGAATGGTCAGCAAGTTCCAGTAAGGTGGTGGTTGGTTCCAAAGCCATAATATCAAGTGTTTCATAGGTTTCCGCAGTGAAAATGTTAATGGATGCGCCCAAGTCGGCTAGTGTGTTCAGAAAAATAAAACCATATATTTGGACTGCAACTATGGGATTCCCTGGATCTTCATATTTTATCAGTGTTTCTTAGCCTAAGTTCACTACATTCTTTTTGTTTGATTTCAAGGTCTGGATTTTCCATGATCTGTATTAGTTGAACTAGTCTATTAGTGAGATTTGGATTCGGTTGAGCTCGCAGTTCAAGATGTATAAGAGGCTGAGAATTTTGCTATAACAAATATGGAGATGGTAATGTGGGTTGAGGTTGAGGACCCATTCCCAAAGGTGAATTGGTTATTCCTAAGGGTCATTTCCAGTTTTGAGACCATTTTAGGTTTTGTGAAGTAGAGGCAGGCCAATGGGATGGGTACAGATTGTTCTGCCAAAATGGTGGAGAAAAAGAATAATTTGGCCAACCACTACCTGAAAAGGATTGGGTTGGTCAGGGGAGAATAGAGAATGGTTGGGATGGCCAAGTGGAGAAAGGTGATTTTCCTTGCCATGTTGTTCAATAGTTTTGTGTTTGACTGAATTGTGAAGAAGGAAAGAACTGGGATGGGTCTTGTGACATACCTGAAGGTAAGGCTTTCCACTGTCGACATTGATTCATTAAATATATCAATTTTTTTTCTTCTACTACTTCCTTCAAAATTTCTTTCAACCCTAGAAGTGGTAGGCACGGCTCAATGCCATGGTCTTTAGTGCATATGGTGCACGTTTGGACCATGTACAATGGGCATTCCCACTAGTTGTTCTCCTTTCGATAACGTGGGCAAAAGAGGGCCAGGTTCTATTCTGCTAACGCTTGTTTCTGCTTGGCTTGCAGGACATATAATTGTGTTGTGAGGGTGCCTAGGATATTGGTCTTGAAATCTTTGAGGAGATTGCTGATTTATGTTCAGGTTATATTGGAAATATGACTCTTATGATTGTATATGTTGTCCTTAATGGCAACTCACTTGAAAAAGCTAAATTATATGGCTTCTGGAGAAGCACAGTGGTTTAGCAAAAGGTCTAATAGAAGATGGTTATGGTTTAGTATAAGGTCCAATACAATATGGTTATTATTCATATTTAAGGGTCTAGACACAAGTTCGGGAAAGAAAATTCAAGTATACACGTGGAAAATAATGAGCAAAGTAGCGTATGTCTTTAGAGCTCTAAAAATATGATACCAAGGGCCATTACCATGGTTTTATCCCACAATATTGAGTGTTGTGTCATTTTTTTGATTATGTCCAAGAATACCATCAGCACTTGTGTAGTTTTGTCTCATGGTATTGGGAAAGGCTCAGCCTATATAAGGAGAAGATCATAGTCCAAAGGTGTGCATGTGTATGGGTTTTGATTGAATACTTCAATCTAAATTATATCTTCATGAAATGGGTTGTAGCTTATTGATAGATATAAATCTATGCTGCACCTATGAATACAATGTTGGATCATGATCTCTAGAACTAAAATGACAATGTACTTTCTTGATCTGTTTGTGAGATGTTTAGATATGTGATCTAGTGCATTTTTGTTGAAGTGAAGGGTATGATCTGGGTAAGTCTTTTTATCTGAAACTTTCTATTGTCCTCAATATTTATAGATCTATATGTTCGTTTGTCACTGTAAAAGAATGTATACACGTAGGTTTGTTTCATCAAAAGCGCATATGGAAGTTAGAGTTTTCTGAAGCTTGATGAAGAGGTTATCTATTTATTGCTGCTATATTTTTGTTGTTTTTTAATGAAGTCTTCAGGTAGATCTGGGTTGTTTGGATACTGTATATGCTGCTAACTTGTAATGTACAAATGACTGAGTGATTAAATACGATGGATGATGCTAACTGAATAAGGGTTTTGTAAATCTGAAAGAGTATTATTGAATGTCTCAGATTTGTTTTTGAGTCTGATAAAATTCTGGAAATTCAGTATACACAGAACTATACGCAGGTTTATGTGTAGGAAAGAATGTATACACACACATTACAGCAAATGGAAGTAGCATATGAATTTAATGTGATGAATGATCAAGGTTGAAATTGATTCTGCATGTTGATTCAGAACTCTGGGTTTCGTACTATGTTTTGGTTACAATGATCTCACTGTTCTGTTTAAATTTTGTGTTATGGCTATTAATGTTGCTCTATATGTTGAGTTGTGTTGAAGCTGTTGGATCCAGTGTGGAAATTTATGAAACGTGGTCTACATTGGGTCTGAGGGTTGAAGCCTTCAGTGTGGAAGTATAATATTCCTACTAGTAGAAGCTGGTGTTCTGTTCAGGGGGTTGTGGCTCCCTTCCAGTAGTGGTTGGTAAACGAGATCAAGGGGTTGGAGCTCCCTCCCAGTAGTAGTTGGAGAATGAGAGAAGGTTGCAGCCTTCTACAGGTAAATTCCTGGATACTGATATGATTCTACATTAGTACAACATTGTAAGCAATCTTCTATATAATAAATATTGAAGATAGAGATGACAACGGTGATGGTTTTATCCTGACTTGGGCTTCCACCTTAAATATTGGTGTTCACCTATGATGATTTACTATGTTATTACTACACATTTTTACTACTTAACTATCATATGCTTAACTAGTGATCTAGGTAAAAGAATTTTTCTGAGTATTTGTCTGAACAATAAAGTTATTTGGGTATACACAAGTTTTTGTTGGGATAGCTGCATACATACGCTAGTTGGGCTAATCAAGGTCGTGTATATAAATCAGTAAAAGGAAAAGTAAAATATTATGACTCTTGTAAATACTAATTCACCCCCTCCCCCTCTCAAAATTTTTCCCAACAATTGGTATCACAGCAGGTCCTTCTGAAGAAGCTTAATCACTAGAAGGAAGATCATTTAAGATGAGAAATCAAGATGGGGCAGCATCTATTAGACATCCACTCTTCAATGGAAACAATTTAATCTTGTGGAAGACAAGGACAAGATCCTATCTTTAGTCTCCTGGAGTAGATGTATGGGCTATAGTTGAAGGTGGTTACCAATATCCAAGCTTAGTTCCATCAGATCTAGGAGCAAGGAAGACCTAAGAAACCAATGGAAAGGTTCTCAATGCATTATTGGGGAGTCTGAATGAATCAAAAATTGTCAAACTTATGCAGTTAAATACAACAAAGGATATATGGGACAAAATCATTCTGAGATATGAAGGTTATGCCAAGGTAAAAAGTGTTAAACTCCAAACTCTCAGAATTCAATATGAAAAACTCATAATGCATAATTATGAAAGCATCACTAGTTTCTTTTTACATCTATATGAGATCATAAATCGTATGAGAAATATAGGTGAAGTCATAAGTGACACCACTCTAACAAAAAAAGTTTTAAGATCTCTAACACATAAAATCGAGTCAAAAGTGTCTGCTCCTAAAGCGAAGTAGGATCTACAAACTCTTACTATTGTTCAACTTCATGGGATTATGACTGTGTGTGAAATGAGGAAAGTAGGTCTATTTGAAGTCAAAGAAGTTGCTTTTAGAGTTACTACAAAAGGTAAGGAAATGGAATAACAAACAGAACCAGGGTATGTATCAGAAGAAGATGAGATAAATTTTGTAAAGAAACTTCAACTTGGCACTTGAATGTTCATAGGTAAGCTTCCTTTCAAATATTTTTCATGTGGAACTATTGTTCATTATGCGGCTAAATTTCCTCATAAACATAATCATGAAAATGGAAAGGATTTAGAAAAAGTTAATAAGAAATGTTCTATCAATAGAAAAAGTTATTATACTCATGAAAATAGGGATGGTCTATCAAACAGTGAAGAAAGAGAATCTTATCAAGATATTGAAATACTCATGGAATTTGAAAAGGATACTACTAAGGCTAAAGATACTTTTATGGATGCTTTAGAAGAAAATTATTTTCTTGAAGAAATCAATCATCCCAAAATGTGTTTGGAAGAAAATAAAATAGCCATAGATACTCTAAAGAATCAACTTATATAAAAGGAGAAGCACAATGCGAAATTAGAATGTGAAATAGTAAGTCCAAGAAAGGAAATTGATAAAGTAAAAACTTTAAATCTTAGATTTTCTAAAGGATCTCATACCTTAGACAAAACTATCAAGGTGCAATGCTCTCCTCTTGTAAAGATAGTTCATGGATATATCAGTGAATCTTCTTAGTCTTCAACAACAAGCTATCTAAATTAAGCTAAATCCATACATCAACACTTCTTCACTCAGCAAAAGAACACAGAAAATGCCCAGGTAAAGCATGAATACTTCAATTCAAGGATGAAAAAAAACAGAAATATCAATCAAAAGATACATCAATATAAGGTTCCATGATCATGTAAATTTCTTCTTTAATGGACAATGTTTATCATGTTATAATTTTGGCCATAAATCTGCTCAATGTGATGCATACAAAACCATCATGACTAGAGAAGCAAGAAAAAAAAGAAATGAAACAGGAATAAAGAAGAATACTTATAACAACTTTTCTCCTCTTAAAGATGAAATTCAATGTTCATTTTTGAATAACTTTGGGCATAAAGAATATGAGTGTAGGAGAAAATTTCAGCCAAAAGAATAGATACCCACAAGCTCCAAAGTATGGGGAAAGGACTTCAATTTGAAATCTGTGGCATAGCTTTATTTGCAGAAGGAGAAAAAAATCAATGGTACACAATGCATTAGAAAACACATGACAGGTGATAAAAATAAACTCCTTTCATACAATGCATTAGAAAAGGAAAAGAATGTTACTTTTGTAAATGACTCTCCTGCTATCATTAAGGGTAAAGGATCTGTTTTTCTAAAAGAAAAGGTTAAAGCTAATAATGTTATGCATGTGGATGGATTAAAGCATATATTTTTTAGTGTGAGTCAAATGTGTGATCAAGGAAATGAAGTTGTCTTTAGTTCAAAAAAGTGTGCAGTTTGTGAATTTGACACAAGAAAAACCATAATAAAAGGAACAAGAACTCCAAGAAATCTATATATATTGAAAGGTGGACAAGAGAAATGCTATCTAGGTAAATCTACAGAAAACTAATTATGGCACAGAAGATTGAGACATTTGAGCTTCTCTCAAAGAAGCAAATCTAGCAGACTCAAAGTTATTCGTGATCTACCCAACATCACTCTACCTGAAAGTACCATATGAAAATCATGCCAATTTTGTAAGCAAACAAGGGTACAATTTAATGCGAAAGAAGGATAAAAAAGTAAGCCTCTTGAACTTATACATACTGATCTATGTGGTCATGTAACAAAAAATTCACCTCGTGGAGAACAATACTATATTCTATTCATTGATGACTTTTCTAGAATGTGTTGGATCAGTTTATTGAAACATAAAGATGAAGTGTTTGAAAAATTTAAGATCTTTAAGACTTTGGTAGAAAACGAATTAGATATAAAAATCAAATGTTTTAGATTTGACCGAGGAGGAGAATACATATCAGATGAATTATTTGATTTCTGTGAACAATATTTCATAAAAAAATAGTTTCCTGTAGGTGGAACTCCACAACAAAGTGGCATGGCAGAAAGAATGAATAGAACAGTTTAGAAAACGGCTCATGTTATGCTTGATGAATTTGGAACTCCTGATACCTTTTGGGGAGAAGCAGCGCATACTGCAATAAATATTCTCAACAAGGCTCATGTTCATGTAAATAGTGATACAACTCCTTATGAACTCTGGTATGGTAATCTTCCCACTGTGAAGCATTTTAGAGTTTTTGGAAGCAAATTTTTTATCAAGAACAATGATGAAAAAATTGGTAAGTTTGAGCCTAGAGCAGATGAAGGAATATTTCTTGGTTACTCATCTAGAAGTAAAGCCTGTAAATGCTACGATAAAAGACTTTGGAAGATTGTTGAATGTATTGATGTAATTGATATCATAGCTCCCAAAAGGGAAATAACAAAAAATGAATATGATGATGATATATATTTTACCTCATATAATAACAACAATATAGAAGGAGAACCCAATGAAGCACCATAAGAGGATATATTAGAAAAATCTCCATCCAGGTATGTTCAAGAGAATCATCCAAAATCTCAAATATTGGGAGAAAAGGGATTAGGTTTCCAAACAAGAATAAATCTTGTAGGATCTCCTAGTTATCTAGCATTTTTATCCACCATTGAACCACAGAATGTAAATCAAGCAAGTAAATATGAATGTTGGATTCAGGTCATAATGAATAACTTGATCAAATTGAAAAGAATAACACTTGGGAATTGGTTCCAAGACCTCATGATAAAAATGTTATTGGAACAAAATAGATATTGAAAAACAAGTTAAATTAAAATGGAGATGTTATTAGAAGCAAAGCTAAACTTGTTTGTAAAGGGTATGCTCAACAAGAAGGTATAGAATTTGGAGATGCACCTATAGCCAGACTTGAATACATAAGAATATTTCTTTCTTTTTCAAGTTTTTAACAGTTCAAAGTTTATCAAATGGATCTAAAATTGACTTTCCTCAATGGTGATCTAGAAGAAGAAGTTTATATAGAACAACCAGAAGGATTCATTCTGGGAAATTATGAAAAACTTGTTTGCAAACTCAAAAAGGCTCTATATGGTCTAAAACAACCTCCTCGAGCATCGTCTTGACAAATATCTTCAACAATAATGTTTCACAAAGGATTTGTTGACGGTAACCTATACACAAAAATTGAGAATGTTAAACTATTAATTAATGTTGTGTATGTGGATGACATCATTTTTGGGAGTAATGAGGAATCCATAAGTCAAAAATTTTCTTCTGTTATGCAGCAAGAATTTGAAATGTCATTACTTGGTAACTAACATATTTTCTTGGCTTACAAGTGCAATAAGGAAAAGATGGCATATTTCTGTCACAAGCAAAATATTTCAACAAAATACTGAAGAAGTATGGGATGGAAGACTACATACCTATGCGCACCCCAATGGTGACCAGATGTAACCTCAATTCTCATGATGATTCTCCCATGGTAAACCAACCAAAGTATAGATCTATGATTGGAAGTATGCTTTATCTAACCAGGACTACATGAGATATTATGCATGTAGTTTGGATTATTGGACGATTCCAAGCCAATCCAAAGGAGTCACATCTTCAGGCTGTAAAAAGAATATTCAAATATCTACAAGGAACTTAAGATTTTGGTCTGTGGTATCCAAAGAATGTTGATCTTACTCTTCATGCTTACACAGATGCGGACTGGGCTGGAAATGTTGATGATTGGAAAAGAACTAGTGATGGTGCATTCTATATGGGGCCTTGATTAGTATCTTGGTTCATCAAGAAATAAAGTTCCATTGACTTATCTACAACAAAAGAAAAATATGTGGCAGCCTCATCATGTTGCACACAGCTTCTTTGGATGATGCATACATTACAAGATATCCAAACCAAATGTTCTCCTCCCATCTCCATCCTATGTGATAATACAAGTGCCATCAGTATCTCAAAAAATCATGTTATGCATTCCAAAACCAAGCACATTCCTATCAAGTATCACTTGTTATGTGAATAAGTGCTTGAGAAAAAGGTTAAATTGGAGTATGTTCCCTCCAAATAACAATTTGTTGATATATTTACTAAACCTCTTCCTAGGGAAGCATTTGAATATCTTAGAAAAAAGCAGGTATTTGTCTCTGCCTCACTTATAAAAATTGGTTGAGTTCAGAAGATTAAATTTAGTATGCAGGTTTCATGAAGACGAGTTGCAAATATACGCGAGTTTCACTATAGAAAGATGTGTATGGTTTTTGTTGACATAAAATACATGGGTCAGCTTTCAGATTAGTATGTGTCATATTTTTTTCCTCAAGTGTTGATGGGTAAATTATGTTGTTCTGGTATTCATCTTTCAGTTCCTTTCCTTGATTTTTATCTGCTTGATGAAGATGATTTGATGAATTGGTTGTTGAAGATTTTTAGGATGCACATGTTTAGGGGGATCATTAGACTTGCTAAGAACACTGCTTTGTTGGCATTATGTTGGTTGGTAAATTATGATCTCTCTTTTTAGATTTTTTGGTTATAAAAATTCATATCTGTAATTTTGATATAAGGTTCATCTTGAGACCTATGCTGTGAAGATTGTCATATTGAATCATGTATGGACTTGTTCAAATATGTAAACCCACTTGGCTGGGTAGTTGAGTCAATATGTAGTTGATAATTAACAGTTTAACATTTTCAAGTGTTGATGGGTAAATTATGTTGTTTTGGTATTCATCTTGAAGTTTCGCTTCTTGATATTTATCTGCTTGATGAAGGCGCTTTGATGAATTGGTTTTTGAAGATGTTTAGGATGCACAGGTTCAGGGGGGGAATTAGCCTTGCTGAGAACACTGATTTGTTGGAATTATGTTGGTTTCTAAATTATTATCTCTCTTTTCAGAGTCTTTGGTCATAAAAAAGTCATATCTGTAATTTTGATATAAGGGTCATGTTGAGACCTATGCTATAAAGATTGTCATATTGAATCATGTATCGACTTGTTCAAATATGTAAACCCACTTGGTTGGGTATTTGAGTCAATATGTAATTCCACTCGGTTGGATCCTTAATGTAAGTTTGAGTCCTTGGTGATAGGAAATGTAGTATTCCTAATTTTCCATCAGTTAATTGGAATATTAGAGTTCTTACTTTTCTTTCTTACTTAAGTAAATAAGAGAGTGGAGGGACCATAAACCCCATTAGATGATTAAAGTCCACTTCTATTGTGTGAATGTGGTTTAGTAGGTAGTGGATCAACATTATGGATTAGTGGATCAGCTTAATAATGAATGACGAGTGGAGGTCATAGAACATTAATGATGGAGATGATGGAAATAGTGGAGGAATAAAAGTAAGATCATGGAAATATAATGATGAAGTGATGGAGGAAGTGGTGCATTAAATGCACACATGATGGAGGGAGTGGAGATTAATTACAAAGATATATTGTATTGTCGTTTGGCATTCTTTTCCCACTTCATTTATTTAGCTAAGTCTGTTATGATGTTTAGCACATAAGTGTTCCCGAGTAGGAATCTGACCCTTACCCACAGGGGAATTTGAGTGCCTACTCTGGGAAGTTTTGTTTGAGTAGAAACTCATCATTTGGCATTGTTGCCACATCCAACCCCTCTCTGCGGCACATACAGCTTCAGGAATTACGCATTCATGTCTTACGGTTTGAGAGGAGGAGGTAGTTCTTAGCATTTCAGCTAAGGAACCGGTGAAGGGATCATCCCTTTCATATTTTGCTTCATTTCAGTCTTCTGAGATAAAAATTTCTACATCTGGCATTAGGCCATCATTTCTACACCTCCAGGTAGTAGCAGTTCCTTTAGGAATTGTGCAGTTCAGTTAGGCAGATCTCAAGGAGGAAGGAAGTTCCAAGTATTTCAGCTTGGAATATTGTGAGGGGTATTTCCCTCACATTGGAGAGATCATTTCCATCATCTTTGAGCTATACTTAATCACCTAACAGCAAGCTATAGCTTTAGCCCTCTTGATAGCTACTTCATTCCAGCATTTTTGTAGTGTGCAGCTGCAACTTGAGCAGAGGAAGGAGGAGCTAGATCTTAAGCTTCTAGCTTGGTGGTCAAGAGAAGGGACCAGCCCTTCATGTATTGAATTTATTGGGTTTTTTTGCAGCTGATATATCACTATTTCAGCCCCATATCAACAGTTGTCTCCATGGAGTGCGTAACTCAACCAACAGGGGTGAAGTATGTAACCCAAAAATGGCCGAAAATCCAAATTTATAATCTGGCCAAACCATTTATGGGTGTTTCTGGGTTTTTTTTAGTATAATATGTGGTTAAACTCCCGGATCATTCGGAGCACTCCAACAGCCTCCCGCACATGGTTCTTCTTCCTAGTAGCAGTAGTTTCCAACAGCAACACACATTTCCAGTGCTAGTTTACTTTAGTGTATTTCAACCATCTTGTGGCTTCAGTGCATTCCTTTTGGAGCAATGTGTACCTTACATTGTTTTTGATGCAGAATGATATGGATCAGTTGTTTATATTCATAGATTATGATGTCTTAATGTAATTTCCAGTTGCAACATATTTCTTGCATTTTCTAGTTTTTAGTGTTATGTTTCTATTTTGATTTATTTGGAATGTTGCATATGTTATATATCTCTGTATTTTCCATTTTGGAATACTATAGTGGTATTAGAGCATGATATTTGGTTCAACTTGTGGGCATTTTATGACATTAGAAGAATAAGAAGATCAAGCAGAAAAAGAAGAAGTATACAATGGCAGAAGGATTAAGTTTTGCCACACTTATCTTAAGATCTATGTAGGATCTCTCCATAGAGACTAAAGAAATGAGAATGGGAAGGCAAATAGAAACCTAAATAGGGTTTCAGAATGAGGACGGTCCAAGCACTCCCTATTAGTAACATAAACAATCGGTCATGCATAGAGCTACACAACAATCTACTATGCCCATTTTCTTTGAAGAGGAAGGTGATTTTCATGTGTTAGTGTCCTGTGATTTGGCTGAATGGCAAGCCAAATGATAGTGTAACATCAAACCAGTCTTTGGAGCCCAAGGACCTAGCCTTCCTGGACTCAGAGAGGGCTCTCTCTATTTATGTAAGGGATATCTGTGTGTTTGCTTATTGGGTTCTTGATTTTAGGCTAGTTATGAAGTAGGTTTTTGGTTTTGGTTTTTTAGGTTGTGAGGGATGAACTGATCAAAGACTAAGATAGGTAAAAAATATTTCAAATCAACCGGGCTATGGGGTCGAAAAGGTCAAGGAAGCTTTCAGGTGGTGATACAAGGTTGTTGAAGGGCCGATTTGATTCGAGGTAAAATGGATCTTTGGGTAAAATGGAGTGAGATGGACATTAAATTTGTGAAGAACAAATTATTTCGAACATAAATAGTTTAATAGCTGACATAAACATGGTAGGGCTAACCATTAATCATGATAAATGTAACTATAAACTGATTAATGCATAGAAATAAACATTCAAGCCATGCATAGAGATATATGACTCTCTAACTTTGGGCAATGGCTATCAGACTTTGGGGAAATACATTTAAGACAAAAAAACAACTCAAATCACTATGAAGGAGTGCCTAAACATAGTATTTCAAGCTATTGGTCACTTTGAAGCAAGATTGCATAGTTTTAGGCAAAGGGCAAGATCAGTACAAGACCTCCTTGGTTCAACAAATGACAATCTAATCAATCAAAGAGAGGTTTCAGAGGTGGAGCTATGACTAGCTATGAGTAAGCAGGGCATACCATGAATCATAATTAGCATGCATAAAACCATAAATGAAACAAGCAAACAATATTATTCAGTTATTAAAGAACAGTCAAGGATTCTTTAATATGACTAAGAATGAAGAAAACATAGAAGCTATAAAGAAACAGGAAATTTGAGGTGCCTCCAAGGGCATGTCTCAAATCTATTCTCTACTGACTTATCGCAAGCAATAACATGGAATTATGGATGAAAACTAAGGAACAAAATAGAGAGAGAGACACTATACCATTCTACCAAGTCATGGAATCCAACAACAATCCTCTTTCATCATCCAAAAACATCCAAGAAACTATCCAAAAACATGAGACAAGTGTTTCTTCCAAGCTTTTATGACCATATGTTGCTTCTATTCATCAAGTTTAGCCTTATTTACAATGAAATCCTTTGGAATATATAGGCCAAAGTGAGGAAAACTTCTTAGTTCAACTTGCAATCTCATTGGCCTATCCAAAATATCTGATTTTGTCCTTGAGGCTTTGCAAAGCCCAAGGCAAAAAATATCTAATAAAATATCTCAAAAATGCTAAAAAAGGGAAATATATTGACTTTTCATAACTAATCATGTACAAAAATAGCTAAACGCACATGAAGAAAACTCACTTTTGAAAGGTTCAATTTTTTACAAAAATACTCAAGAAATATATCAGCAAAAACTCCTCTGACTTTCCGGAAACTTTTGGAGGCCTTCCCGATGTCGAAACGAGGC
Source organism: Pinus albicaulis (assembly GCA_034641835.2). NCBI lineage: Eukaryota > Viridiplantae > Streptophyta > Pinopsida > Pinales > Pinaceae > Pinus > Pinus albicaulis. The sequence goes on along the minus strand of CM076580.1, from coordinate 260,825,830 downwards.
CCGTGATGGCTCGTTGAAAATATATGAATGTCTATTTTCTGAAAATTCTTATTTTGATCCAAACTGGCCACTAGAAGTCCTCCAAAAATTGACCTATGTGTAAAATCCCAAAAAATAGGCCTTGCTGATAAACGGGGCAGAGTGTAGAGAAAGCGAGTGTTTTTCACCATTTTGGGGGAGAAAATGATCCTCAATTGATCTGAAAATTGTTGAGTATATGACCCTGAAATTATGGCATCCAATGATACCATTTTCATCCCTTTAGGATGCCCCAAACTGAAATGGCGATGCCCATGAGTTTTAGCCAAAAACCCAAAAATGACAAAAAAAAACCAAAATTTGTCGAATTTCACCCAATTTTGGCGAGCATGACCCTCAAGGGTTTTGAAAAACATGTTGTGAAGCTGAGGCCAAAATTTGGAGCTTTGAGGTGTCTTTCCTCAATTTTGGTGACAGGCGCCTCTTTTGAGCCTCCTTGAGTTTTTCCTTTGCAGCCTTCAATTTCCGCTGGGCAAACTGATTGAGCTTCTTATAATGCCCGGTCATCCTCCGTTGAAGGTCCAAGTCTCTATTTTCCTTCTCCAACTTCTTTTCCAAGTGATCATTAACCCTCTCAAGCCATGCTTCTCGTTTTTTCTCTATCTCTTGTGTGAACAATGTAGTGAGAGGGGTAGATTGGAGAAGGGCAACTTCTTCTTCCTTTTGTTTCTCAAGGGCTCTTTTGAGCCCCATGGTTCTTGGCCTCTTTCTCCTGGGTTGATCTTCATCTTCACTCTCATCGAACTCACCCATGAGTTCTTCCAATCTCACTTGTGCTTTGGAGGCCTCTTTTTTGTATTTGATGGCCCGTGTCTCATATACCGCCATAGGGACACTCATCTGTTTGTTTTAAATTTGCAAAAAGTGATTGAAGTTTCTAGCCCTCTTAAGATCAGTCCTCAAAGCATCAATTTGGTTTTCTCTACTGATTAAGAGAGTTTCAAGGATTCGGGCTTCATTATCACTATCATCACTTTGAATTTGACTTATGTCGAAGTCCCTCTCCTTTTCATGGTTGTTTTCTTCTTTCTCCTTTCCTTTTCTTTGGGTGGCTCTTTTAGTCTTCCCTCTCTTGGGAAATTCGACAATGGGCTTCCTGGGAAATTTACCCTTGCTTCGGAGGGCCCTAGTAACATTTGGAGTTACAACTTTAGGCACCCTTTTCCTTGATGTTCGGGGCTTGGCCACTTTCGAAGAAGAGAGCATGGCCCCTTGCCTAAGAGAGGTAGCTAGCACATGCTTTGTTGGCTCTTTTCCCTTGTTACTTTGCTCATCATTCTTGCCACTGTTTTGGATTTCTTTATGGATGCCTTGACTGTCTTTTTGCATTTCTTTTTTAGGGCTTTCCTCCTCACTGTGTTGCACCTCTTCATCATGCTGTTTTTCTTTTTCATGAGGCTGTTGTTCATCATCATGTGGTTGTCTCTTCTCATTGTGATGCATCTGTTCATCATGCTACCCTTCTTCTTCATGAGGCTGCTCATCCTCACTATGCTGCATATCTTCATCATGTTGTTGTTCTTCTTCATGAGGCTGCTCATCCTCACTGTGCCACACCTGTTCATCATGTTGTCCTTCCTTACCTTTTTGCTATTCATCATCATGTTTATCATCATCATCTTCCTCTTCATCATGCCCTTCTTCCCCTTGCTTCCTTGCCTCATTGTGCTCTTCTTCCCCTTGCTGCCATGTTTCATCATGATGCTACTCATCATCATCTTCCTCCTCTGGCTCATGCTCTTCTTCCTCATCATGCTCTTTTTCTTGTTCAATGGGAAATTTGAGCCTCTTGGGAATAGGCTTGCTTGAAGAAGGCGAAGGATGGTGAGCAGAAGGTAAAGGAGATGTATGAAATGAAGGGACAATGGAAAAATTTGGGTGTGTAATGAAAGTATCCCAAGAGATCTATTTCTTCTCAAGCTGATGAAGAATGATAACCTTGATAAGGCAGTGATGGAAGAGGCAGGTTGTTTGCTGAGAAGGAGGTTTTTTCTGAACAGTGGAGGCCATTTTCTCAATACTTTTATGTAGGAAGAAAGGGAGATTTAACAATTTGGCTCTCGTGAAATGCATGAGCAATCGGACATGGTAAGCATAGACTCGGGATAATATTCCCTCACAAGTGAAGTATTTAATGATTATCTTTATGAGGGGGGCATAACTAGTCAATATATATGAGAAGGGAAAAATGGATGGACATGAATCTCTATGCTCAGGCTTTAGAAAATTCTTGTATTGTTCTGAGTCTAGGTGGCTTTGTTTAAACCACTTCTCTCCGACATAAGGGATTTTGGTGGCCTTGGAAATGGACCTTGGAGAGAATTTGAAATCTAGGCTTGCCAGTTAAAAGTACTTCTCTTGAAATCTCAAAGAACAAAGATGTGTCAAAGGGGAATAACTTTGCACCTTTTGCACCCTTTGACAAAACTCTAGACTCCCAACCTCATGAAATTTAAACAAGACTGATGGATGGGCATTTACCTCTTCAGTGGAAATAGGCTCAAACCTCTTGTGAAGGCCACTCCTACTGTCTTGCCTAGAAGGCATTTTGTTTTGAATTTTCTTTGAAAAACCAAACTGTCTCAAATGGCCTTTGGAATGTTTTTCTAAACCACACCTCTGTCCTCCTTGTCAGTCACTGTTTGCCTTCTTTGATGCCAATCAACAAATATTTGTCAAAATGAAACAAACTCAATCTTATCACTGTGTTTGGGCCAAGTCTTTTGAAAAGAGATGTTTTTGGTTTGTTATTTGAACAAGGATCCTTTGTGTTTTGACAGAAACAAAACAACCTTGTATTTAGACAAAAACAAAATCACCCTTCCCCAAACAACACTCTTTTGTTGTTCACTATTTCTTATACACAGGTAGACAAAAGCACCCTCAAATTGATTTAAAATATCTTCATAACATACTTTGTTTTATGGAACAAAAGAGACTGGACTTATGTTTCATTGTTGAAGTGACAAATCATTCAGAATATGACCATTGTTTTCAAATTAGAATCACTGTTTTCAAATTAGGCTCACTGTTTTCACCTTATAAACACTGTGTTTACCTTACAAACATTGCTTTCACCTTATATTCATTGTTTAACCTTCGATTTTTCTGACAGAGGTTAGTTTTGTTTTATCACTATTAGGACACCTTCAGCAATCTGAAAACCTCTAACACTGTGTTTTTTTTCTTATCATTAGAATATGGTTCATTACTTTGTTTGAAGGAAGTTTTAGGCCTTTTGAAACTAATATAAACACACCCTCTTTCACTATACTAATATTGGGAAATCATGGCAACAAAAAACCTTGGATTTTGCTCAAATAGATTACTCTCCAACCACTGATTTAGTCTTGAAAAACATGGCATCAATCACCCCTTTAGAAATTCGAATGCACCAAGGGGTGATAAAAAATACCTTGAAGATGGCTTATGGTCCTTGCTTGATGAGTTGAGCAGGTCTCAAGACCCTTTGAAGGTGTTTTGGTCATTCAAACAGGCGCGACATGTTCAGATGGAAGAGCATCGCACAGTGAAAAAGGTGTCGGGTTGGCCTTCGAGCAGTGGTGACTAGCGCTACAGGCGCGCCGCGTAGCCTTTGAACGCCTGTGTAATTTTTTCGCTGAACGTGCCACGCGCTTTTCCAGGCACGCCACGCAGGATTTGAGCCTCAAACACTCTGAATTTTGCTCAAACTTCTTGTTTTATCCAGTGGGCAGCTTAGGCGAATGCTACTTGCATTTTGAAATGCATAATGAAGCTTTTCCAATGGTCAATAACTCCTTTATAGTCAAAAAAGCCAAAACCCTTTGAAATTTTATTTGTGAGGGTTTTGGAGGCCTTTTGAAAAGGCTTTTGGTTTTAAAAAAAAAATGAAGCATGACTTTATACTTTTGAAGACCTCCTTTCTCCTTTAAAACAAGAATTTCCTTTGGGACCTCATAAGAAACCTTTCACCTGAGAATACTCATTAACATGAGGTTGTTGCTTAACCTTTGAAACTTTTTGTAAAAAACTCTTCTACCTTTTGTGAGGGAGGCCATTTTCAAGTTTACAAACCAACTGTTATGGTGTTTGATGGTTTATCATGCCCATTGTATAGGCTCAATAGCAAGAGTTTATAAAATTTCTCTTCAGACATCAAAAACAAAAATATCCACAAAGGCTTATGTGTGCCAATCACAGAAATAAAAAACCTTAAGAACCTGCCCATCCTGAACTTCACAAGTGTAGTAATAAAACTATTCTTGGTCTATATCAATAACTTGCAAGGTTGGTATTTTAGGATGGGTAATTTATCTCTTTTATTTGAAACCTCATTTGAAACTGCAAGTGAAAAGCTCTACTATAAATAGTCTCCATCATCAAGGAAAATGACTAACCTTAGATTGCCAAAGTAATCCAGTCTTCAACTTTTACGGAGATATAGCAGGGGATGATGAGCTAAAGTTGAAATGTAAACATGGGAAGTTTGTCCCTTTGTTCCTCTGTGAAGGAGGTCTTTTTATGAAGGAGGCCTATATTTAACAAATTCTTGGGCTCTTTTCAACCCCTGTTTTAACCAAATGAAGAATATCCATGAACAACTATTAGTGGTTTTCTTTGCACTTATTAGCAGAAGTTAGTTTAAAACCAAGATTTTTTTACTTCCTTGGCCATTTGCTTAACAACATTTCTTCATTCATAATCATCCAATTAGTTTCACATTTTATTTAAATTCTAAGTTTTAACAGTGAAACTCATGTAAGCACCTTTTAAAACACCATAGCTTCCCCTCTATTTTTAACGTCATTTTCTATCCATAAGCCTTCAGTTGTTTTCCGACTGCACTTAAAACCTACTTTTCAATCAGTGAAACCTATAGTCAATCTTTTAAACACCATTGTTGTGTTAGTGGTCTTGATCTATTGGAGACAAGGTTTTAAACAAGCTCTTCAGGTAGCTTGCAATCATTGTCAGCTTTGTGCCCTTTAAATGAGGTTATACCTCTGTTCTTGGCCCTCTTCTTTTTAGATGAAGGAGGCCTTTATCACATTTCCAAATCCTCTGCTTGTAAAATGAAGGAGGTTTTCAACCAATGATCTGACCATCTACTCATGTATGGAGGAGGTTTTCTCAGACTTTCAACCCCTGCTCATGTATGGAGGAGGTTTTCTCAGTGATGTCATTTCATCTGCTTTCAAATAGTGTTATCTTTCCTTTCACTACCTATTCATGCTTAAGCAGATAAAAGTGACAAATTAACAATATGCCATGAAGGGAATTTCTCTGAGACATATAATCCTGCTGTTAAAATACCTTTATGCATCTTTAGACAATCAGAGGCAGCCTGGCCAGTATCTGCAGAGTATTTCTTGTTATTCCTAAGTCACTAACCTTTGACTGTGTATGCAGCAGCTTATTGAAATAACTCTCCATCCTGTAGCTGCATCCCAGGCTCAAAACCACATGAGAAGAAGCTGTCTTCTCATGTTGAGTTTAATAATGTCTTCTAGAACACTGGTACACTTCTGCTCTTGAAAGAGACATTGAAACACTGTAAATCCACCTAATATTAGTTTGACCTATGGCATATGCACTGCTGAGACATCAAGATTTGTTAGTGGCATGACTTAAGGGTGTAATCAAGCTTTATTTGAAGAATAGGAAGGTCATCTAGGACTGGTTGATATAAGATAGAGGTTCTTTTGGATTTTAGGATAGTTTTCCAAGGGAAAATCACCTAAAGCACCACTACCTAACTTAGGGGAGACTTTTTGGACAGATTTGGAGTATTCTCTTTGGAGCTGATGGAAAAGTTTGCATGGCTGAGGCTAGATAGGGCTTGATAATGAGGTTTATCTCGTCATTGGCTGATTGAAAAGGTTAGGAGGGAAAAAAATTTATGGGTTTTTTCTAGCTGATAAATTTGACATGTTGGAGATCAGCTGCTAGAAAACTTGGCTTTAACAACTAGTCATCATCAACAGGTGAAAAATACTGATGACTAATAGCATGGATATGGAGGAAAATTGGAGTATGAGACTCTAAGTAAATATTTGGCAGAGTACAAATCACATTCTAGAGCATTCAAGTAGAATCTAACTCTCCAAAAGTTTTTGCAACTCAAAGACGAGAGGAGATCCTGCAACAGCAATAGAAGAAAGAGGTATATTTTCTTCTTGCCTACATTTGATGGATATCCCACAAGAACATTGAGGACTTGGACGGAATATTTAGCTACATTCTTTTAGTTATATCCTGTAGCAGAAAGAGAGGTTTTGGAGATTGCAGCACTGAACCTAGAGGGTGAAGCCAAAGATTGGTGGTTGAGTCATCTATCACATATGAAAGTGTCTGCTTATGCAGATTGCATTCAAAGAATGAAGAAAAAGTTTGGTAGGAAGAAACTGGAGACACCCTACATTAAGACATTTCCCATCATTGTTGAGATAGTACAAGAGGAGCTAAAGGAAGATGTCCTCATTATTACTCTAGAAGAGGAACCCCTACCTCCACCATCAGCTGCAGAAGTACTTGCATCAGGTGAAGGAGCACTTGCATCTTTGCAAGATGGTCTTGAGAACTTGACATTGAGAATCCCATGCATGATTAAGGAGATGCATGAGGAAGAGAAGGTAGATACCGGCATTGGTGAAGAAGTAGAGGATCTGTTGGCATGTGTTGTCCTTGATGGCAACCTACTTGATGAAGTTGATGACAACCTACTTGATGAAATGAGATTGTTGGCTATATGATGCAGAGTGTTGTCCTTGATGAAAACCTACTTGATAAAGTTGATGACAGCCTAACTTGATGAATTTGTCCTTGATGGAAACCTACTTGATGAAGTTAAGGGGGAAATTGTTGGCAATATGATACAATGTATTGACTTTGATGGAATCTTCTTGATGAAGTTGTCCTTGATGGAAATGATGTAAATATGATGTATCTATGTGTTAAAAGGAAGGATGATATATTTAAAGACTAGCTCAGAAGTAACAGAAGAAAGGAATTCTAGTAAAGTGTCAGAGAAATGATAAATAAGTCATGTCACAAGGCATACACGGGTTTGTTAAGGAGAAGTAGCGTATGTACGCGGAAAAGTACGTGACAAGTCGCGTATGCCCTATTGTGCTCTAATTTTATATAACTAAGGGAATTTAACATGGTATTGACCCATTGTATTGAGCGTTGGATTATCTATTTGATCCCGTCCAGGAATACCATCGGAAGTGGTGTGGTTTTGGCTCATGTTATTGATAAAGGCTAAACTTCTATAAGGAGAAGAAGATAATTGTGCAAGTGTGTGCAAGAGTAAGGGTTGTAAATGAATAAATCTCTCTAAGGAATATCTACATGGATGAACTCTGTTCATGATTGATAGATCTGAATCTATGATGCACCGATGAAGAAAATGATGAAGAGGGATCTCTAGATCTGAAATGGATATGTATTTTCTAGATCTGTTTATGGAATGTTTAGATTTGAGATGAGGCGAAATACTTTCTGAAGTAAAGGATGAAATCTGAGTTGTTTATCTGATCTGAAGAGCTACATAGTCCCAAAAGGTTACAGATGTATACGTAGGTTCGCTTCAGTAAAAGCGTGTGTATACGCGGGTCTTCTTAAAGAAAAGTGCGTATGGGCAGATAGGGATTTCTAAATAATGCACAGAAGTATACACGGGTTGGTCTGCATGAAAGTGCGTACATACACAAGTGCAGTGAAGGAAAAGCACGTATGGAATCTAGGGTTTTACTGAAGTATGTGGTATGAAATGTCTGATCTGTTCTGCTATTTTACTACTATCTGTCAATGATGTATTCATACAGAACTGGGTTGTTTGAATGATGAAAATGCTACTGATTATTTTAATTGAAGATCAAGTTGTTGGTTGATTGGTTGATGATTCAATGAATGAATTGATGGGGTTATAATTTTCAGTTTGATATATGATGAGCTTAAATGTGTGGAGTGGGTCCAGTCTGAAAATCTGATGAAAAGTGGCCTACAAGTTGTGTTGTATGGAAGCTGTTGGATCTAGTATGAAAATTAATGAAACGTGGTCTGCAATGGTGCTGAAGGTTGAAGCCTTCAGTAAGGGGGTTGTAGCTCCCTTCCAGTGGTAGCTGGTAAACGAGAGCAGGGGGTACTAGCTCCCTTCCAGGAGAGGCTGGTAAACGAGAGCAGGGGGTTGTAGCTCCCTTCCAAGAGAGGCTGGTAAACGAGAGCAGGGGGTTGTAGCTCCCTTCTAGGAGAGGCTGGTAAACGAGAGAAGGTTGTAGCCTTCTGTAGGTGGGTGCTTGCGTGCCGGTATGAGTCTGTGCCAGTACATGGTTGTACAATGTTTTCTTTATAATAAAATATTGAAGACTAAGACGACGGAAGCGGTGGTTTTCTCCCGAATTGGGTTTCCACCTTAAATCTTGGTGTTCATGTGTATTGCTTATGTGTGATGATTTATTCTGTTCTTACTACACATGTTTATTGCTTACTAAACATCTAATGAAGGAATGATGCAATAATCTAAGCTAAGAATTATCAGCATAATGAAATATCTGTTAATACGTGAGTTTTATTAAGGATATCCGCGTGTATACGTGAGTTGGCTTCAATAAAGTAGCGTATGGGTTTTAGAGAAAGGAAAAGTAAAAAGTTTTTTGTCTGCACTAAATACTGATTCACCCCCCCTCTCAGTATTTTTCCCAACAATTGGTATCAGAGCAGGTCCTTCTGAAGGAGATTGATTGCTTGAAGGAGATCTATCACAATGGGAAAGAAGCAAAAGAAGAAGGCTACTCAAAGAAAGGAGATATCTCACAAAACATGTGCAGCAAAAAATGAAGAAGATGAAACAGGTAGTGATTGTTGTTCTTGGGATTTATTTTCTTTAGCATGCAATGGTGAAGATAGTGAAAGTAATACTATGGATCAAGAAATAGTTCTCAAGATCAAAGTTGAAGATCAACAAAGATTATTCAATAAGAGAGAATCTATCTACAAAGATATGATCTCTAGACGGAAAAGGTTGTACGATAATGTAACCAATCAAAGTAAAGGACTTGAAGCAGAAATCATCTCTCTGAAATCAGATCTCGAAGCATCAAATAATAAGAATGAGGAACTTCTACAATCATTTGAAGAAAAATGACTTGAAGCAGAAATCGTCTCCCTCAAAGAAGATCTGAAAAAATCAAATAAGAAGAATGAAGAACTTGAAGCAGAAATCATCTCTCTAAAATCAAATCTTGAAGCATCAAATAATAAGAATGAAGAACTTCTACAATCATTTGAAAAAGAAGGATGTGAAGTAGAAATTATCTCGCTCAAAACAGATTTGGAAAAATCAAATAAGAAGAATGAAGAACTTCTAAAAATTTTTGAAGAAAAAGAAAATGGGTTGAAAGAAGAGATTTTGAAACTGAATGATCAAGTAGAAGAAGGAAGAAGGGTCGAAGAAAGTATGAAGAAGCAATGCCAAAAATTGGAGGTTGAGGTAAACATTCTAAAAGGTAAATTAGAAAAGGATAAACTCTTGAGGTTTCAAGATAGTACTAAGATTCTGGATAATATTATTAGTAGTCAAAGGTCTCATTCTATTAAATTTGGTCTTGGTTTTCATGAAACTATTAAAGGAGAATCTAGTTCACAAGGAAGTGCTAAAGATTCAAAGGATAATGCAAAACCTGATGTGTTGAAAGAAACAAAAGGTCAACCGACTATCATGAACTCTCAAAAGAAATCATTCCCTCCTTTGATCAATAATGTTGAATGCTTTAAATTTCATAATTATGGGCATGCTGCAGCCAATTGCAGAAGCAGAATTTTTCAGTCACAATCGAACAGATTCTACACAGAAAGGTAATCAGGTTTATTTAAGGGATATTGTTTTTCATGCAGCAATTTTGGTCATAAAGCAGCTGATTGTAATAGAAGAAAGAATAGAAAATCACATCATGATCCTTATGCTTACTTTTCTGGTCACATAAGATGTTATGCGTGTAACAAGTATGGACATGTAGAAAAAGAATGCAGGATGAATAGATCTGAGAAATTGGATAATTTTCAGCACACAAAAAGAAGCTTCAAGCAAAGCTGGAAAAGGAAGGAGGGCCGGTCAGAAACGTAGGGAATATTGACCCTACTGCAGTCATCCGCTTCTAAAGCTTACTTCTCATAATGACTGCAGGAGTAATGTGAGATACATTATAGGGATTAGTAATGTATCATCATAGGGGGAGCAATGTATGATGATTCCCATGGATGGTTTGGTAATTCTGGTTATGTTTATTTCTGACAGTGCGTCTGATGTAAAGAAGACAGGTACAGGTGGTACAAATTCAGGGGGAGATGAAGTTGTGGAAATTTTCAATGTTTCACTTTCCATACGCAGGTTTAGTGAACTAAAGCTGCGTATACACGCGAGTTCTGCTGGAGACAGTCGCGTATGCTTTTCTGATAAGAAAAACAATAAGATAGTTAAAGATCAGGAACACAGGTTCAGGGGGAGCATCAGTCTAACATCTAATGATAGAATTGTTGGCATTTTATCTGATTATTCCTTAGTTCCTGCTCAAAATGATGATGACATGATACATGGTTTCTTATGATGAGATTATGGATGAGCCTTGATTGTTTTTACTGAAAAGTATCTTTTGTTTTCACACATGGATGAGTTGGAAGTCTTATGATTCAGAGATAAGGATAGATCGTGCAAAGTTTGTTGCTGATGAATTTTGTCACTGTTGAGACCTTTTATACATAATTCCTACACATGTTACATCATGATTATGAATCATGAAGATCTTGGTGATACCGGATCACATGGATGATTGCTTAATACATATTGTCTATTGAAGAAGTTGTTCTGGTATGATAATTCCTCTTGGGAAGAATATGATTCTGCAAAGAGTCTGAAGGCTTGGTTACTAATGTGCGTATGCTGCAACTGTTGGATGACACTTGAAAACACAACTACATTGTCCTATCTATCTTCTCCCAGATATTCCAGGGAAGCATTCGAATATCTCAGACAGAAGTTGGGAGTAGTCTCTGCCTTGCAGAAAATCAAAACTGCTTAAATTCAGAAGATTAAATTGGATACGCGGGTTTCCTGAAAGACAGTCGCGTATATACGCGAGTTTATACAAAGAAAACTACGTATGGTTGGTTGCTGACAATTTTTGTTTGGAGTTAGCATTCTTCAGCACAGCTGCAGTGCTGTTTGGTATCTCTGATGCTGTATGGTATCTCTGATGATGTTTCAGCTCTTATATTTCTGTTTCATTCTCTGATATAGGGTAAAGATGCCTTGATGATTGGCTGTGGAAAGTGTTCAGGTTGCACAAGCTAAGGAGGAGTTTTGGTCATATGGAAAGGATGCATTGGATGCACAGTTTCAGGGGAAGCATTAGCATTGCTGAATGTAATGCATTGTTGGCATTATGATGGTTCTGAAATATGATCTCTCTCTTGATGTCTTTTTGGTCTTGATTATAAAAAGTCATATTTGTAATTTGATGAAAAGTTTATGTTGAGACCTATGATGTAAATTGTAATATTCAGTCATGTAAAGGGCTTGTTCAATTTTGTAAACCCACATGGTTGGGTAGTTGAGTCAAAATGTGTAAACCCACTTGGTTGGGTACTTGTGTCACATATGTAAATCCACTTGGTTGGATCATTGATGTAATTATGAGTCCTTGGTGATAGGAAGGTCATAGAGCCATGTACTTCATTGAAAAATATGATTGAAGATTCAGCATGAACTCAGGGGGAGCATGATAACTTCAGTGCACATCGGATCTATAGAGCTCTTCTTTATACAAGGGAAGAAAAACCTTGTCTTGGTTTGATCCGCCCTTTGCCCTTGATGTCAAAGGGGGAGAGTAACATGGTGTTTGAATAGGGGGAGAGCATCATGGTGTTTGCATAATGGTCATATTCAATGTATCTATCTGTTTTGGTGATCAAACACCATCATGGTTGCCATCAAGTCCAAAGGGGGAGATTGTTGGCATGTGTTGTCCTTGATGGCAACCTACTTGATGAAGTTGATGAAAACCTACCTGATGAAATGATATTGTTGGATATATGATGCAGATTGTTTTCCTTGATGGAAACCTACTTGATAAAGTTGATGACAGCCTAACTTGATGAATTTGTCCTTGATGGAAACCTACTTAATGAAGTTAAGGGGGAAATTGTTGGCAATATGATACAATGTATTGACTTTGATGGAATCTGCTTGATGAATTTGTCCTTGATGGAAATGATGTAAATATGATGTATCTATGTGTTAAAAGGAAGGATGATATATTTACAGACTAGCTTAGAAGTAACAGAAGAAATGAATTCCAGTAAAGTGTCAGAGAAATGATAAATAAGTCATGTCAGAAGGCATACGCAGGTTTGTTAAGGAGAAGTAGTGTATGTATGCAGAAAAGTACGTGACAAGTCAGGTATGCCCTATTGCGCTCTAATTTTATATAACCAAGGGAATTTACCATGGTATTGACCCATTGTATTGAGCACTGGATTATCTATTTGATCCCGTCCAGGAATACCATCGGAAGTGGTGTGGTTTTGGCTCATGGTATTGATAAAGGCTAAACCTATATAAGGAGAAGAAGATCATTGTGCAAGTATGTGCATGAGTAATGGTTGTAAATGAATAAATCTCTCTAAGGAATATCTACATGGATGAACTATGTTCTTGATTGATAGATCTGAATCTATGATGCACCGATGAAGAAAATGATGAAGAGGGATCTCTAGATCTGAAATGTATATGTATTTTCTAGATCTGTTTATGGAATGTTTAGATCTGAGATGAGGCGAAATACTTTCTGATGTAAAGGATGAAATCTAAGTTATTTATCTGATCTGAAGAGTTGCACAGTCCTAAAAGGTTACAGATGTATACGTAGGTTCGCTTCAGTAAAAGTGCGTGTATACGCGGGTCTTCTTAAAGAAAAGCGCGTATGGGCAGATAGGGTTTTCTAAATAATGCACAGAAGTATACGCGGGTTGGTCTGCATGAAAGCACGTACATACGTAGGTGTAGTGAAGTAAAAGCGCGTATGGAATCTAGGGTTTTACTGAAGTATGTGGTATGAAATGTCTGATCTGTTCTGCTATTTTACTGTTATCTGTCAATGATGTATTCATATAGAACTGGGTTGTTCGAATGATGAATATGCTACTGATTATGTTAATTGAAGATCAAGTTGTTGGTTGATTGATTGATGATTCAATGAATGAATTGATGGGGTTATAAGTTTCAGTTTGATATATGATGAGCTCAAATGTGTGGAGTGGGTCCAGTCTGAAAATCTGATGTAAAGTGGCCTACAAGTTGTGTTGTATGGAAGCTGTTGGATCCAGTATTAAAATTGATGAAACGTGGTCCGCAATGGTGCTGAAGGTCGAAGCCTTCAGTAAGGGGGTTGTAGCTCCCTTCCAGTGGTAGCTGGTAAACGAGAGCAGGGGTTAGTAGCTCCCTTCCAGGAGAGGTTGGTAAACGAGAGCAGGGGGTCGTAGCTCCCTTCCAGGAGAGGCTGGTAAACGAGAGCAGGGGGTTGTAGCTCCCTTCCAGGAGAGGCTGGTAAACGAGAGAAGGTTGTAGCCTTCTGCAGGTGGGTGCCTGCGTGCTGGTATGAGTCTTTGCCAATACATGGTTGTACAATGTTTTCTTTATAATAAAATAATGAAGACTGAGACGATGACAGCGGTGGTTTTCTCCCAAATTGGGTTTCCACCTTAAATCCTGGTGTTCATGTGTGTTGCTTACGTGTGATGATTTATTCTGTTCTTACTGCACATGTTTACTTCTTACTAAACATCTAATTAAGGAATGATGCAATGATATAAGCTAAGAATTATCAGCATAATGAAATCTCTGTTAATACACGAGTTTTATTAAGGATATCCGCGTGTATATGCAAGTTGGCTTCAGTAAAGTAGCATATGGGTTTTACAGAAAGGAAAAGTAAAAAATTTTCAGTATGCACTAAATACTGATTCACCCCCCCTCTCAGTATTTTTCCCAATAGGAGCAGCCATCACCATCACCAACAGTGGAAGAAGTCATTGCACCGATTGGAGGAACTCTTATAGCTTTGCAAGATGTTCCCAAGTTTTAGCTGATCCAAGGTTTGAAAGCATTTCTATTCCATATTATTTCAGCACCTCATTTTGATATTTGTGGGATCATGCCATCAGGGCAATTGCATAACCAAGGGTTACAACACCTTGGTGATTTGGAGCAGAAAACTATCAATACGTAGAGGACCCTTGACTTGCTCAAGGAGGATATTTATAGCCATCCCATTTGTTCATTATTGAGCTACACACAACACATTTTGTTGAAGTGTGGAGTTTCAGAGGATGGGATGAGCATAGTCCTAATTAGTACAATGTCGGGCTATGAGTTCAACATTGTGTATGGCCATGAGACAACAGATGCACCATCATGGAGATCAATAGCACTGTCACTGAGGATCAGTGATGAGTTGGGGGCCCAAATATTATTGGAGCATTCTGATGACCGCTTCACTCATGAAGCATTGGAGAGACAAATGATAGATGGTAAACATCTTATGATGGATAGTATTTTCCATTATCAGGATGAAGCCTTCTTAATGAGCATCTCACAACTAAATGAGAAGTTTCTACCTATAGCATATTCAGAATCTTATGGATTCTACTGGGTCATCGATGAGAGGTTTTCATGGAGAAACCTGAAGGAGGGTGCACTTCAACATATCATGGAGTGCAAATATAGTTATCAGATTGGGGAGGATGGTATTATCCATTGGGTTGATACCAAGTAGGAGCATGATAGGAGTCATCACCCACAGTTGGATGTATGGGTGAGGATGATGAGCAAGTGGTTGGAGAGCTACTTTCATATATATCACATGGAGCAACAAGAAGCATGGATGCACTGGTTACTTACGGGTGAGTATGGTTACTACCCAACATCTCATATTTGTATGATCCATGTTTTGTACATTACTCGTGAGATGCAACAGTAGGAGGCATGGTTGCGCTGGCTACTCTTGAGAGATTTTGGCCATCACATGACATATCCTATGTCAATGGGTGTGTTATTGTTTGAGACATTGCATGGCACTCACATGATGCAGAAGCAGGGAGCTTGGTTATGTTGGATTGATGTGACATTCTACATGTCAATCAGTATGTTGTTGCTCCATAGCCTTCATGATGATGATGTGAGGTGGAAGCAAGAGTGTTGGAACAGGGTCTCCTAACAAGCTGTGAAACTGGTCCATTTTGAATATTTTTTATTATATTTAGTCTAGCGCAGGGGTTTTGGGGTGGGTCAAAGCCCTGAACGCATTGTAATGGGTAAAAGGGTAAACTAGGGGTCCGAAAACCACATTTTGCAGACCATAGGAAAGTCGAGGCTAGATTGTTATAAATAGAGGAGCCTTTTTTATTGTAAAGGACAAGAATGATGAGCTATTGATGTGAATTGTGGTTTAAGCTATCTTTTTGGGTTTTTGGGGAAAGGACTCTTGCTGGCTATGTGTGCGGAGATCCAAGTCCAGCTGTGTGTGGACCCTACTACTGTGTGCGCAGGTTGGGAAGGGAATTGTAAGGAAGAATTGATGAATGAATGAATAAGAAAGATTGATAAAGAACTAAATTTGTGAGTAATCTTGTGCTAATTTTTGGTAATTCCTATATTGTGCATTTTCTGTCTTTAATCTACGAAGATCTGTGAAAGTGTGTTTCTGTATCTAGACCTATTCTGTTATGTTTATATAATGTCGTGTTATTGTCATAAAAGAATATAACTATAGATCTAACGCATGTGGATGCAAACAGAGACCTAATTAACCCTGCGCAAAACAAGGTAATATGGGATTACAAGACCTAGCGCAACTCTGCTTGCCTTACCCATCCTTTCTTAGGGTGCAGAAACTTAGTTCCAGTACCCACCCATACTACTTCGGGTGAGACTTTGACCTACACAAGCAGGTCACTGTCGAAAAGGCCAGTAGTATAGGGGTTTGTTGGAAAACCTTGCACACCGAACCTAGGTCAGGACCCCTTAAGCCAACAAATGGTTCCGTTGCCGGGACCGGAAGAAGTCTGAGAAAGGGATCAGGTAATGACAAGCGAATATTGGAGATCTAATGTAGAGGTGAATGAGTGTTACTCTGGGTGAAAGCACAACACAGAGCGATAAGTACTATCGAACCAGTCAAGTGGAGGATCACTCTGCTCATAGCTCGCCGAGAAGAGCACCCATACAAGGTCCATCAGTTACCCCGACATTGAGCCTCCGGAAAAATAAAACAGAGGAAAACATGCCAGTACACTTAAAATTACCTACCTTTAAAGGCGCAGCCGATGAGGACATGGAGTGGTTTTGGTTCGTGGTCGACTCAGTGTGGACTGCACAGGGGGTGGTAAGTGATGATATGAAAAGGGTGCAGTTGTCCCTGGCCTTCGAAGAAAGGGTGTTGGACTGGTATATGCAGTATATATCTCAAAACAGGAGTGCATCGCTTCAAGATGTTAAGGACGCCCTAAAAAAACAATTCTGGAAGCCGAAGTCTTACTCTCAGTTGGTAGCCGAAGTGAAAGACTTCAAGCAAGGTGCGACTGAGTCAGTGTGGGGAGGCCGATCAGAGGTTAAAGAAATCAATTAGGGAAGGAGGTTCAAGTACGATGACAGACAGCACACGGAATGGTTCATTGCTATGTTGCTACCTCACTTACGCATACCAATGGGCCACCAGACCTTCGAGTCGCAGGAAAAAGCCTTGGAAGCTTCCATGAAACTCGAAGCCACGCCTAAGGACAACACATTGGGGGGAGTGAAGCAAATTCAAGAACAACTCAGAGCCATGCACATGGAAATACAGAGCTTGTGGACGAAATGGGGAAAAGGAGTTGGCACAGACCTCTGGTGCATACGATGTCGGGTGTCTGGCCATACCAAGGACCAGTATCCTCTATTAGCGAACTACCTAGAGGCAGGGGGACCTAGTCCGCTATGCCCTGGGTCTAGCGAATCTGCGCTCTAGTGTGATGACTGTCGGGTGGCGAGACTACATGATACAGCCCAGTGCCCTCGGTTAAGTATGGGTGAACTGAACCAACAATGGTGCAAGTTCTGCCGATCAGTAGGGCACGATGAGCAGAATTGTTGCACATATGAATTATTGGTAGATCAAGGAAACCTCTATAGGGTAAAATCATATCTTGCGTTGCCAAGATCTCCCGTGACTTTTGGTGGCTCCCCCTCGAGGGGCAGGGGGGCCAGGGAGGAAGCGTAGGACGAGGACGGGGCCAACTGATCTGCTATAACTGTGGAGAGGTAGGGCACTTCGCTAGGGACTACCTGAATCCCACCAAAAAAGACTGTAAATATTGTCGACAACTGAACCATGAGATCGAAGACTGCCTAATATTGATAACAAAAATTTAGGACAAACAGCCTACTCCTATGCAAAATGTGCAAAGAGTTAAAACTAAGCTGACGAATGCAGATCCAAGTGTAAACGTCATGATGCACAGCGATACGATCACTCAGGGAGTAAATGAAGAGCTTGCCTCTCAAAAGGGAATGAATTTTAAGGAACAAAACCCGCTGGCAGCCCCTGCGCAGCTATCAAGAGAGGAAGAGGTCGAGCCCTTCCTAAGGGCATGTCTGAAACTATTGCGTGACCCACAAGATGTAGAAAATATTCAAGTATTACTGCATAACTGCGCAGGCCCGCCCAACACAATTGCTAAGATTAAAGAAGTACACAAATTACACAGCTATAAGAAATGCACCAGGAGAGAAATGTAGTTGACTACGCAGATTGGTGACTATGAGATAGATCAAGTTATCCTCGATCTTGGGTCGGATGCAAACGTCTTACCGAAGTAGACATGGAAATGAATGGGAGAACCAAAGTTAAACTGGTCCACCATCCATCTGCACATGGAAAATCAACAGAAGATCATCCCTCTGGGAAGGTTGCCAAACATCATGGTAGATGTCACAGGAGTAAAGGTCCTAGTTGACTTTGAAGTACTAGAAATTGTGGAAGATGCGGATCCTAACCCTACACTTCTAGGACTAGACTAGGCTATAGATGTGGGGGGTGTCATCAATCTGAAGAAATGCAACATGGTATTTGAGAAAAATGGTACGCGCGTAATAGTACCTTTAGATCCCGCCGAGGGTTTGCGGTATACGGAACCAGCCTATGAAGACGAGGAACTAGATCACATCTACAATGTGACGGCACAGGACGAAGACCGGGTTAACCCTACCACAGATGGAGTACTCTGTTGGGAGAGGGACAGGGAGTACTTTTCTAACCCTGATGAAGAATTAGAAATTTGGTAGACCCGGCTGCATGATGTCTCAGCACTATGATGCCCTCAGGTTGCAAGCACCCTCTACTGCATTACTGCAGAGGTAAAAGACCTTCCCCGCTTTGATGGGTCTACTAATATCAAAGAATTTATAAGAACATTAGAGGCTAGGGTGCCAAAATAATGATGGCTCTGGGCCCTCAATCTGGCTCTGCGTGTAACACCTGCACGATGGTGGGATACCCACAAGAAAGCATTTTCAGACTGGGAAACGTGTCAGGATAGGATGATCTTTCGGTTCGCACCCCCAGCTGACGTACACACCAATATATTCCTTGGACCCGACGTTCCCCATGCGCATTTGAATGCTTGGATGACCAAATGGTCCGATCGGACCCTAGAAGAATGGGTCCATCTATTTCTGAATGCCTTGGGCCCTATCTTTGCTGCTTGGTACTTAGATGCAGAGTTACACTAGCGTACCTGCCACTGGGAAGTGTTAAAAGAAGACTTATCGAAGCATTCAGACTAATTGGGGGAACGGAGTCATTTGACGAAGCTCTGCAAGACATCGATGCGTTTGTATTTAATAAGCTTCACTCCCACACCGCACCAGCAGCCCTGACATAGGAAGCCCAGATGCAAGACATAGTCAATTGCGGGAGCTTGGCGATTAACGAAGAAGAAGATAATCCACGAAATATCTTTGTTTCAGAGTCTGAAGGAGAATGTACCGTTATCAGACCGTCACTATAGAATATTGATGTAACGCAACCTCTTAGGCTACGTGAAGTTAATATTGGAATAGAAGAACGCCCTAAGCTGGCTAAAATTAGGGACTATTGGGATGAAGGAACTGTAGGAAAAATTGTAGAACTACTTACGGAATATCACGACTTATTTCCAACAAAGTTTTCTGAGCTCAAAGGAATCACTGGGGACCTAAGCAATATGTACATCACTCTGAAACCCAAGGTGCATCCCATTAAGCAGCAGCCTTACCAACTAAATCCTAAATATAAGCAAAAGGTCAAAGAAGAGTTGGAAAAAATGCTAATTGCAGGTATCATTGAACCAGTTGAACAATCAGATTGGGTAATTCCAATGGTCATCCAAGAGAAGAAGAAAAAGGGGAAATACACATCTATGTGGATCTACGCAAGTTAAATGATGCCTGCGTCCATGACCCCTTCCCTACGTCCTTCTCCGATGAAATCCTTGATAGCGTGGGTGGCCAGGAGGCCTATTCCTTCATTGATGGGTTCTCAGGATACCATCAGATCAGAATTGCACCTGAAGATCACAGTAATACTACCTTTGTGATCGAATGGGGTTCCTTCTAGTATACAGTCATGCCCTTTGGCCTCAAGAATGCGCCCGCTATCTTTTTAAGGGTCATAGAGGCTATGTTCAAGGATTTTATTCATAAATTCTTGTAGGTTTACTTCGATGACTGGATGGTCTTTGGCTTGGTAAAAGAGCACATCTCTAACCTGCGATTAATGTTGGATGCATGCCGGAAGCACCAGATCTCCTTGAATATTAAAAAATTCATCTTCTGTTTACTATTTGAAATCTTGCTTGGACACATAGTCTGTCACCAAGGATTGATGGTTGATCCTACAAAGATAGTCGTAATTATCAATCTTACATCCCCCCACAATGGAAAAACAGTTGCGTTCTATTCTCAGCCACACAGGCTATTACAGGAAATTCATTCAAGGGTACGATCTGATCACAGCACCCATGGAACAGCTACTAAAAAAATATGTCTCTTTTTTCTGGAATGATGAATTTCAGAAGAGCTTCGAACTGCTCAAGGAGAAGATGATCTCTGCACCCATATTGATATTTCCTGACTGGTCAAAGGAATTTCATGTACATGTGGATGCGTCAAGCATCGCCCCGGGCACAGTTCTCACTCAACCTGGAGAAGGAGATATTGATCACCCGGTTGCCTTTGCGAGTCGAAACCTCTCTGGCGCAGAACGGAACTACTCTACCACTGAGTGCAAAGGACTGGCTATGGTATACGCATTACAAAAATATCGACACTATCTGCTGGGTGGCCACTTTAAGATGTTCACTGATCATTCGGCTTTGAAATACCTGGTCAACATGCCTGTGTTGGGGGGGAAGATTTGTTGCTGGTTGTTTCTATTTCAGGAATATGATTTTGAGATCATCGTTAAGCCTAGGAGGTTGAATGCAAGCCTGGATCATCTGTCTCACATCGAAACAGGGGAAGAACCTACTAACTTAGACGAGGGCTTGCCCGATGCACAACTATTCACCATTAAGATGGTTGATGCTCATTTTGCTGATATCATTGAGTTACTTACTACGGGCGTGGCCCCTGCAGAGTATTCAGTGCAACAGAAGAAGGATTTGGTTACCTGGGCTGTGGAATTTACTATCATCACCAGTAAGTTATACAAGATAGGGGCAGATGAAATACTACGCAGGTATGTATTGGAACATGAATGGCCCACCGGTTTAGCAGAAGTGCATAACGGAGTCGCAGGAGGCCACTACGCAGATTGAGCAACGGCACAAAAAATCTTGAGGGGTAGATTATGGCGGCCTACCCTGCATCAAGATTCTTACACCTATTGCAGATCGTGTGATACATGCCAGCGAACTGGACGATGCTCACACCGAGGTGACATCTCATTACAGCCTCAAGTGGCCCTATAGGCTTTTGACAAATGGGCCATTGAATTCATAGGACCCATCAATCCGCCAGGCAAGAAAACAGGTGCGCGCTACATTATCACTGCCACTGACTACGTCACTTGATGAGATGAGGCACAAGTGGTGAAAGATTGTACTATGGATACTGCTGCGCACTTTGTCTTTGAGCGGATTCTGAGCAAGTTTGGTTGCCCAAAGATACTAATAAGTGACAGAGGTATGCATTTTGTTAACCAAATGATTCAAGCTTTGAATGAGTAATTTTTGATCCACCATATGAAGAGTACACCATATCATCCCCAGGCAAAAGGGGCGGTTGAAGCTTTCAACAAAATCTTGGAACAGGCATTAACCAAGGTTTGCAATGCTAATTTAAATGACTCGGATGTTTGCATCTCCTTGGTTCTATGGGCCTACCGAACGGCTTGCAAGAAGCTGATAGGCAGGACCCCCTTTCAAATGGTCTATGGAAAGGAGGCCATTATGCCCATAGAATACATTTTTCCTAGCTTACTCATCGCAGCATTAACAAATATGGCGGACCCAGATATCATAGATGAGCACCTTGCGCAACTGGTGGCTTTAGAGGAAGATTGGTTTATTGCTAATTTTCACCAACAAGTTCAAAAGGCTCATGATAAATCCTGGCATGATCGACATATTCGCCAAAAGACATTCGTTGAAGGTGATCTCATCCTTCTGTACGATAGCCAATTTGCGAAACATCCAGGAAATTCCAGCAGCACTGGCTTGGTCCCTACATAGTTAAGGAGATCATGAATGGTGGAGCAATCCAGCTAGCTACCCTGCACGGTGACCTCCTTCCTGGCTTTGTCAATGGTAGTCAACTCAAGCCATACCAGGCTAAGGACTATATAGCTGCACCGCCACAGTGACTCAAGACGAGTGACAAGATTGTGTTGGGGTATTGTTGGAATAGGGTCTCCTAACAAGCTGCGAAACTGGTCCATTTTGAATATTTTTTATTAGATTTATTCTAGTGCAGGGGTTTTGGGGCGGGTTAAGGCCTTGAACGCATTGTAATGGGTAAAAGGGTAAACTAGGGGTCCGAAAACCACGATTTGCAGACCATAGGAAAGTCTAGGCTAGATTGTTATAAATAGAGGAGAATTTTGTATTGTAAAGGACAAGAATGATGAGCTATTCATGCGAATTGTGGTTTAAGCTATCTGTTTGGGTTTTTGGGGAAAGGACTCATGTTGGCTGTGTGTGCAGAGATCCAAGTCTAGCTATGTGCGGACAATGTTGCTGTGTGCATGGGTTGGGAAGGGAATTGTGAGGAAGAATTGATGAATGAATGAATAAGAAGGATTGATAGAGAACTGAATCTATGAGTAATATTGTGAAAATTGTTGGTAATTGTTGTATTGTGCATTTTCTGTCTTTAAGCTGTGAAGATCTATGTAAGTGTGTTTTTGGATCTAGATCTATTATGTTTTGTTTATATAATGCTGTGTTATTGTCATAAAAGCATATAACTATAGATCTATCGCATGTGGATGCGAACAAAGACCTAATTAACCCTGTGTAGAACAAGGTAATCTAGGATTACAGAACCTAGCGCAGCTCTGCTTGCCCTACCCATCCTTTCTCAGGGTTTAGAAACCTGGTTCCAGCACCCACCCATACTACTTCGAGTGAGACTTTGACCTACGCAAACAGGTCACTGCCGAAAGGGCTAGTAGTATAGGGGTTTTTTGGCAAACCTTGTACACCAAACCTGGGTCAGGACACCTTAAGCCAAAAAAGAGTCATTGTTACTTTGGTTACTTTTGGGAGAGTGTGGGATGACTTTCTCCCATACTTTTCATGATGATAATAGAGGATGGAAACGGGAGGCCTTACTGCGTTGACTTCTGTTAGGAGAGTATGGCCACCATACTTGGTATGATGATGGGGTGGTATGGTAGTAAGAGGCATTTCTGTGGTGGTTTTTGTTGAGAGAGTATGGTTCAACATTTCACATGTCAATCCACATATCTCTATTTCCTATTTTACACAACGTTGAGATGAGGCTTGGGGAAATCAAGGCCAGTAGGGCCAAAGATTGGAGCATGGAGAGATACATTTTACTCCATAAAGCATGGGTTGGAGAGATATTTCATGAGTTGGGAATTTCCTTTTGGGGAAGGAACCACTTCATTTCATATATCTCATGCACAGAGGAAATCCTTGCACAACATATGGTTGCCACTTGGGGACTTATTAATGAGGATAGGCATCTAACTATTTAGTTGGAGGCCATTCTAGACATTATAAAGAAGCAACTTTGGAGTTGGGAATTCATAGCACATTGCAGCAGATGGGGAGACCTTCCATATGAGGATGCCATTTGGAGAGAGGAGGATTGTTGTAGTCTCTACTTTTGCAATTGCTTGAGGACAAGCAACATTTTTGTGGGGAGGACTATAATATTCCCAATTTTCCATTAGTTAATTATAATGTTAGAGTTATTAATTTTCTTACTTAGTTAAGTAAATAGAAGGGTGGAGGGACCATAAACCCCATTAGATGAATAAAGTCCAATTCTATTGTGTGAATGTGGGTTAGTAGGTAGTGGATCAGCATTATGGATTAGTGGAGCAGCTTAATAATGAAGAACAAGTGAAGGTCATATAACATTAATGATGAGGATGATGGAGATAGTGGAGGAATAAAAGTAAGATCATGGAGAGATAATGATGAAGTGATGGAGAAAGTGGTGCATTAAATGCACACGTGATGGAGGGAGTGGAGATCAATTACAGAGATCATGGAGAGATATCGATTTCTTCATGGGGACTAGGGGCCACATGTGCAGTGCAATTATGAGGTGGTCCAAGGCTAGGGATGGCTCACAACCATATAAGGAGGATGAGGGAAGCAAAACAAATCAGTTTGGAATTTGATATTTTATTATCATTTGAAATTCTTTGCACGCTTCAGTTGTTTAGCTAAGTATGTTGTGTTGTTTAGCACACAGGTGTTCCCGAGTAGGAATCCCACCCTTACCCATGGGGGATTTTGAATGCCTACTATGGGAAGGTTTGTTTGAGTAGCAACTCATCATCTAGCATTGGTGCCACATCCAGCCCCTCTCTATAACACATACAACTTTAGGAATTACGCATTCTTGTCTTAGGGTTTGAGAGGAAGAGGTATTTCTTAGCATTTCAAATAAGGAACTGGTGAAGGGATCATCCCTTTCATCTTGTGCTTCATTTCAGTCTTCCGAGATCAACATTGCTACATCTGGAATCAGGCCAACATTTCTACACCTCTAGGCAATAGCAGTTCCTTTAGGAATTGCGCAGTTTAGTTAAGAAAATCTAAAGGAGGAAGGAAGTTCCAAGTATTTCATCTTGGAATCTTGTGAGTGGTATTTCCCTCACATTGGAGAGATCATTTCCATCATCTGTGAGCTATACTTAATCACCTAACAGTAGGCTATAGCTTCAACCCTCTTGACAGCGTAGTTCATTACAGCAGTTGTGCAGTGTGCAGCTGCAACTTGAGCGGAGGAAGGAGGAGCTCGATCTCAAGCTTCTAGCTTGGTGGTCAAGAGAAGGGACCAGCCCTTCATGTATTGAATTTATTGGGTGTTGTTGCAGCTGATAGATCACCAACAGGGGTGAAGTGTGCAACCCAAAAATGGCCAAAAATCCAAATTTAAAATATGGCCAAACCATTTCTGTGTTTTTCTGAGTGTTTTGAGTAGAATCTGTGGTTAAACTCCTGGATCATTAGGATCACTCCAATAGCCTCCTGCACATGGTTCACCTTCCTAGTAGTAGTAGTTTCCAGTAATAGTAGCACACATTTCCAGTGCTAGTTTCCTTCAGTGTATTTCAGCCATCTTATGGCTTGAGTACATTCCTTTTGGAGCACTGTGTGCCTTACATTTTTGTTGATGCATGATGATATGGCTTAGCTGTTTCTACTCATATATTATGATGTTGTAATGTAATTTCTAGTTGCAGCATATTTCCGACATTTTCCATATTTTAGTGTTATGTTTCTATTTTGATTTATTTGTAATGTTGCATATGTTCTATATTCCTGTATTTTCAATTTTGGAATATTACAGGAAAGGTCATACTCAGTTGAGTTATTGAGTTGTGTAGCCTATTGAAAATATGAAGCCTCATCATATGCTCAGGGAGAGCATTGGTTCACCCTTTTCTCTTAATGCCAAAGGGGGAGATTTTTTGTGTTTGAATAATGTTTATATCTTATATATCTACAGGTTGTGGTGATCATTCCGTTTGAGGTGATAAAACTCCAACATGGTTGTCATCAAGTCCAAAGGGGGAGATTGTTGGTAATATGATTCTTATGATTGTATATGTTGTCCTTGATGGAAAATCACTTGAAAAAACTGAAGTATATGGCTTATGTAGAAGCACAATGGTTTAGAAGAAGGTCTAATAGAAAATGGTTATGGTTTAGTAGAAGGTCTAGCAGAAGATGGTTATTATTCATATTTAAGGGTCTATACATGATTTCAGGCAAGCAAAGTCGCATATACACGTGAAAAATAACGATCAAAGTAGTGTATGCCTTTTGCCCTCTAAAATTATGATACCATGGGTCATTACCATGGTTTTAGCCCACAATATTGAGCGTTGTGTCATCTATTTGATTCCAGTCAAGAATATCAACAGCACTTGAGTAGTTTTGTCTCATGGTATTGGGAAAGGCTAAGCCTATATAAGGAGAAGAAGATCATAGTCCAAAGGTGTGCATGTGTATGGGTTTTTATTGAATACTTCACTGTAAAGTATATCTACATGAAATGGGTTACAATTTATTGATATAACTAAATCTATGATGCACCTATGAATACAATGTTGGATGGGGATCCCTAGAATTGAAATGACCATGTACTTGCTTGATCTGTTTGTGAGATGTTTAGATCTATGATCTGGCACATGCTTTCTGATCTGAAGAGTATGATCTGGGTAAGTCTATTGATTTGAAACTTTCTCCACTCCTGAA
Organism: Pinus albicaulis; assembly: GCA_034641835.2. Taxonomy (NCBI): domain Eukaryota; kingdom Viridiplantae; phylum Streptophyta; class Pinopsida; order Pinales; family Pinaceae; genus Pinus; species Pinus albicaulis. The sequence goes on along the minus strand of CM076580.1, from coordinate 260,799,772 downwards.
TATTTACAGATCTATACGTTAGTTTGTCATCGTAAAAGTGTGTATACACACGGGTTTTTTTAGCAAAAGCGTGTATGGAAGTCAGGTTTTTCTAAAGCTTGATGAAGATGTTATATGTTTATTAATGTTATATTTTTGGTGTCTATCAATGAAGTCTTCATATAGATTTGGGTTGTTTGAATATTTTATATGGTGCTAATTGATTATGTACAAATGACTAAGTGATTAAAGATGATGGATGATGCTCACTGAATAAGTGTTCTGTAAATCTAAAAGAGTATGATTGAATGTCTCAGATGTATTTTTGAGTCTGATCAAATTCTGGAAATTCAGTATACACAGATATATACACAGGTTGGTGTGCATGAAAGTGCATATACACGCAGGTTATAGTAAATTGAAGTAGTGTATGCATTTAATGTGATGAATGATCAAGGTCGAAATTGATTATGCATGTTAATTAAGAAGTCTAGGTTTATTAATGTGTTTTGATTACAGTGATCTCACTATTCTATTTAAAGTTTGGGTTATGGTTATTAATGTTGATCTATATATTGAGTTGTGTTGAAGCTATTGGATCTAGAGTGAAAATTTATGAAACATGGTCTACAGTGGGTCTGAGGGTTAAAGCCTTTAGTGTGGAAGTAGAAGCTTCCTGCCAGTAGAAAATGGTGTTATATTCAGGGGATTGTAGCTCCCTTCAAGTAGTGGTTGGTAAACTAGATCAGGGGGTTGGACCTTCCTTCCAGTAGCAGCTGGAGAATAAGAGAAAATTGCAGCCTTTTGCAGGTAAATGTGTGCATACTAATATGAGTCTGCATCAGTACAACATTGTAATAAGTTTTCTATATAATAAATATTGTAGACAGAGACGATAACGGTGGTGGTTTTCTCCTGACTTGGGTTTCCACCTTAAATATTGGTGTTCTTGTGTGATGATGTTGTGTGATAATTTATTATGTTATTACTGCACATGTTTACTTCTTAACTATCTAATGCTTAATTGATGATCTCGGCAAAAGAATTTTTCTGAGTATTTATCTTAACAGTAAATTTATTTGGGTATACCCAAGTTTCTGTTAGGATAGCGGTGTACATATGCTAGTTGGGCTAATAAAAGTCACGTATAGAAATTAGTAAAATGAAAAGTAAAATATTTTGATTCTTGTAAATACTGATTCACCCCCACCCCTCTTTGTATTTTTCCCAACGGGTTACACTACCACCCGAAGTTATATTATTCCTAGCGGCTGCATCCCATCTGGCTGGCCTGATGCATGTTTTTCCTCTAGAGCACTTGATACACAATGAAATGATAGCGTCGTAAATTTGCTGATATTTATCACCTTTCCCAATTAGATTTAACGTTTCTACCCATTCATCTTTCATTCCTTTTATCATAGTTACTTTTAAAACATATTTGGATAATGCAACATAAGGATACCTTTGTAGATTATATTGAAATTGTTCGACATATTCCTCTAGTGTTTCGTTATCTTTTGTAGTCATGTTGAAAATTTCATCTTTTAATTCTATAGTCATGTAGTAGTCTTGATATTTAGTAAAGAAGGAGTTTTTGATTTAATCCCAGGAGTCAATAATCCCTCCACTAAGCCCCATAAACCAACATAATTCTTCACCCTTTAATTTTAAGGGAAACACTTTTAGTTTCTAAGGGTTGGTAGTGTAATTGTATCCTCTACATAAAAAATCAAATTGAAATAGGAAATCGTTAGGATCTTCCGAAGTTAATCCATGGAAAGTAGGGATATTCTGTGTAATAACCAAAAATGGGAAAGACAACAATATAGAACATTTCTAACATTACAATCAAGGAAATAACCAAAATGTAAGCACAAAACTATAAAATGATGAAAATGTCGAAATATAACATCAAGACATTAAAACATTAGCAGAAATAGATGAGCCATATCATTATATATCAACAAAAATGTAAGTACACAGTGCTCCAAAACAAATGCACTCAAGCCACAAGATGGCTGAATTACACTACTGAAACATAGCACTGAAAAGTATAAATTGTTGCTGGAAACTACTGCTGGGATGAAAATATATGTATGAGAGGCTAATCGATCGCTCATAAATATTCGATATTTAACCACATACTCTACTCGAAAAACCTAGAAACACCATGAAATGGTTTTACCAGATTTTGAGTTTGGAATTTCGACCCTTTTTGGGTTGCACACTACACCCCTGTTGGCTGAGTTATGCACTCAGTGTAATTAGGAGACCTTATTTCCTACATCTAAAAAAAAAAATTAATAATTCTTGAGTATGCTCTCCTCCTGCACTTTGTGTGATCTAAAGGATCAGAAAAAGGATTGTTATGTAAAAAATTAAAATTACAATTAATAATTCTTGAGTATGCTCTCCTCCTGCATTTTGTATGATCTGGAGGATCAGAAAAAAGAATTTTTATGTATAAAAAAAAAGAAAAAAAAAAGGGGAGACAAAATAAACTTCATCATTTCAATTGATTCAATTAAAAAAAAATAAAAAAAATAAAAAAAAAATTCATCATTTCATTTGACTTAAAAAAAAAAAAAAAAATGAAAAAATTCCAATACATTGTTTTGTTTAATGAAATATATATGTGTATTTTTTAATTTTTGAAAATATAACATACATAATTTTATTAAACAAATCAATTATAGATAAAAAAATTAAAAAAAATAAAAATAAATTATTTTGTTTACTAAAATATATATGTATATTTTTAAATTTTTGAAAATATATATATAATTTTAATAACAAATCATTTAAAAAAAACAAAAACAAATCAATAAACAAAAACCATGGCCTTTTGAAAAACTTTGAACAATAAAACAAAAAAAAACAAAAAAAAATACACATTTCACATAATAAAACAAATAAAAATACATCATTTGAAAAAGACCGAAATGCACTCTTGATGAAAACAAAAATTTAGGTACTTCCAAGCCAATTTCAATTTCAAAATTTGATAGCAAGCCTGAAAGGTTATTCAGTTCGCAACTGTAGCATTTGTTTTAAGTTCTCAATCTCAGTTTGCCGCTGTAGCATTTGTTTCAAACTCTCAATTTACTTCAGGCAGCAATCATTCATCAATTTCTGAGTCAAAATTCAGCCACGTGATCCATTCTTCTAGGTTGAGATTATCGAATTGGAGAAAGAAGATCTGGAAATTTTACCACAATCTGGACAAACACCTCTGCTCGTATTACTGTCAGTCACGCATATGCCTTGCAACAACAATCAAATTCCATTAAAACACAATTCAAAGGGGAATTCAGTGAAGAGCGATAGAATATTTCAAATTAAAAAAATAAAAAAATAAAAAAATAAATAAAAATTGGCATGACAGACAGCAATCAAATTCGAAATTGATTTTTTTTAGAGAAGACATAATTTCCAGAAATGGACATTTCTCCTTATCAACTGTTATTGATGAACCTCACAGTGATGCTCGAATTTCTGTCCTCATTTTCCATCCAGCAAAGAATATGGCAGTGAGTTGTTCCTATGGTGGAAATTTCAAGGTATGGGTTGAACATGAAAAGGTTCCAAGCAAACAAGAAATTGGACAGGGTTTTGGTTGGAGATGCCGATCAGTTGGATCATACAAAAAAAAAAAAAGGGGCTATGTTATGTGCTAGCTTTTCTGCAGATGGATCCCTTTTGGCTGTGGGTGTCGGAGATCTTATCACATTTTGGAACCCAGAGACAAATAATCTTGTATCAGTCGCAAAAGGTTCAAACCCACCGTTTTCTATTTGGAACCTATCAACATTATGTGTCTGGTGGTCATATAATCTGTCAGTAGAAGCCTTGGCCACTGATCCTGATAGGACCAATTTTGCTGTTCTCATACATGTCCCTGTTGACAATAGTGGCAAGTTGAAATCAGAGGAGGATGCCGTAATTGTATTGTTCAGTCATCTGTCTGTGTTGTGATCGCATCTTCAAAAAAATTTCAAAATCAATTTCACAGCCGAATGTAGCAATTTAGGAAAACGCAAAACAGAGAAAAACGTCAAACTTTTAAAGCACAATTTGGCCAAACGGAGGTTAATTTGGAAACAATAAAACATGGGTTTTTTCGCCAATAGGGTCAGTTAGATAACCCAGAAATCGTTTTAAGAAATTCGTGGCGGTCTGGGAGAATTTATCAGTTCTTTGAAGCTCATTTTTGCCTGCCGCGTGAGGAAAAACGGTTTTTGCACAGTGGAGATTTTGAGAACGGCACTTTGCATTGATTTCACCCATAATCCGGTTTTCTAGATCTCAAGAAGATGAATTTTAATCAAAATCAAAGTCTATCCACATTCCACTGACCGCTGATGCCGGATCTTCACCTGCACCGACGATGGTTATCTCCTGCAGAAATCTCCCACTATGAAGGAAAATTGCCAGCTTGATAATCCAATTGACGGTGTTAATAATGAAGAGCCCTTGGGCATGTGCGGCATTTTCAAAGCTACATGGTCGTGATCTTTCTCAAAGAAAGGCTATCCTATGGTGTTGGAAGTTATTTATGGTCAAACTTTGGAATCACAATCTTCTTGATATGCCCACCATGGACCGTTGCAATTTGATCTTGGAGAACTGTAATAATAATCAATAGAAAAATCCAACAATGTCTAGCTTGCTTTTATTTGAGAAATGCCAAATTTTCAATAACTTATGTGTTTTTCTTATTGTTTTTGGGAACAGAACATTCTAATCCATGGATATCCTAGCTTTGCAAATAAACATGAAATGTAACTCAACATAATACAACCAAATCTATTTCATCTAATATTGATATGTTGGAAGAGCTTTTAAGAAAAAGAATGGTTGTAAGATAATGAGGATCTTTTAATCTAATTGCAAAACAGAACAGTAACTTAAAACATTATAGTGAAATCTCATTCATTTGTTAAAGGTTTGTTGGAAGAGCTTGAGAAAAAGATTACTATAATGTAGTAAGGATCTCTTATGAAATGCTGAAACAACTTATAACATTACAACTAAATCTCATTCATGAGTTAAAGGTTTATTGGAAGAGCTTTTTGAAAGAGATTAATCATAATGTGATAAGGATCTTCTATGAAGCAAAACAATCAATAACTCACAATACTACAACTTAATCCCATTCGTGAATTAAAGGTTTATTGGAAGAGCTTGTGAAAGAGACTAATTACAGTATAATGAGGAATTTGATCTAAAATTGTGTGAACAAAATATTTCTTATACATAGATTGATAGTAGGGGCTTTTATTGGTTATTTCACCTTTACTAGAAAGGATGGAACCAAAAGCTTCTAGCCCTCTTACTGACTCTGCCTAAAGAAATATAATGTAAACACTAAAAACTAAATAACAGAAAATGAAATGCTAATAACTCAAAATATCACAATTGAATCCCATTCATTTAATAAAGATGTTTTGGAAAATCTTGAGAAAGAGACTAACTGCAATATCATGAGGATCCTTTATCTAAGCAAATGACATGAAAAATAATGCTAAAAGCTATGATTTCATAAAGCAATCTAAGTAAGGAAATATGACAAAACAGAATTGAAAGCAACTTATCTAGAAAACATACAAAACCTCCTTGAATAGCAAGGGCCCTCTGCTACCAATTTGGTGTAATCCTTCCTCAGCTCCTTAAAATTGTAATCAAAACACCATCAAGGAACTTCTTTATTGAAAAAAAGCTCACAAATCTACATCCCATTCCATCTTAAGCTTTGTTACAAAAGACTCTCTATTCCTTTCTCTCCTTCTCCTATTTTTCACTATTTTTTCACTACCCATGATAGGAGAAAGTTTCTCTTATTTATACAAAATATGAGGAGTTATCGTATTAATGGGAGTCCATGAATCTCTCCCTCCATCTCTAGAGTTACAATCAAAATAGGAAATGATAAGACATATGTCTTTCTAGAGTTTCAACACAACTAAGAAATGAGACACATATCCTCTTAGAGTTTCAATACAACAAGGAAATGAGACACATATCCTCTTGATCCCATAATATTCTCCAACCAAATTCGAATTTGGCCTTAGAGTGTTACATAAGGGTCTTCTAGAAGTCTCATTTTGACCTACACATGTCAAAAAACTCATAGCACATATATAGATATATAAAACTATGTTAATTTTCTAGTTTCTAATCATAAATTCACTTTAAATACATCAAATAAATAACTTTGAAAAACAAGGATCCTAACCCATATATTTATGAAAATGGTTACTTGATGTAGGGTTTTAGGTCAGATGGTTATGAAATAAGAGCTAAATGGTTATGAAATAATGAAAATATGTATGAATATGGAAAACACTTTTGAGACTCAACACACTCCTTGGAGAGAACTCTTGATATGGGGCTAAAATAATGATCTATATGCTACAATAATACCCACTCATATCACTAACTAAAGGGCTAGTCCCATCTCCCAATCCCAAGCTTAGAAACATAGAATCTAGCTCCTCCACTAAATATGCAGTGGATGCATGCACAACTGTTGGGTAATACTATGCTATCTAGGAGAGTTGATGATGTAGCCGACTGATAAATAATAAAATGTTGATACTAGGATGTTGAAGTGATCCAAAAGTGAAGGATTAATCCCTCACAAGACTCCATGCCGAGTTGTTTGGAACTTCCTCTTCTCCTAAAACCCTCACTGCAGAATTATGCAATTGCTACAAGAAATGTTGTTGCATAGGAGAATAAATGGTTGATCTGATGATGGATATGCCAATGAAACTACCAGAAGACTGCAATGGATCCATAGTGTGAAGGGTTGATCCCTCCATAGGATTCTCAGCTGAGGTACTGAGAACAACCTTCCAACTCTCCAACCCAAGTTCAGGAATGTGTAATTCTTGTAGCTAGAAGTGTAGATGAGAGTGGTTGAAAGTGGCACTGATTGATAGATGATGAATGTTTCCCAAGAAAACCTTCCCAGAGTAGGCACTCAAAGTCCCCTATGGGTAAGGATGGGATTCCCACTGGGGAACACCTGGTGCTAAACAACACAACAGAATTAGCTAAACAATTGAAGCATTCAAAGAAATGTCTTACGACACTCAATAATAAAAATTCATACTCCCTCATTTGTTGCCCAGATCATCTTTTTATGGTTGTGAGCCTTCCCTAGCCTTGGCCCACCTCATAACTGTGCTTCACATGTGGCCACTAGCGTCCATAAAGATTGTGTTGTCCTCCATGATCTTCGTCACTCTTGCAATTACGCTTCACTTCCTCCATCATGTGTGCATTTAATACACCACTTCCTCCATCATCTCTGCAATTGCTTCTTCACTATCTCCATCATCTTGCATTTATTCCTTCACTATCTCGAACACCTTCCTCATTAATTCTCTATGACCTCCACTCTTTCTTTATTATTATGTTTCTCCACAACTCCATAATGCTACTCCACTACTCAACTAACCCACATTCACACTATAGAAGTGGATTTCATTCATCTATTATGTTTATGGATCTCTCCACCCTTTTATTTACTTAACTAAATAAGAAAAGTAAGGACTCTAATACTCCAATTAGCTGGTGGAAAATTTGGAATATTACAATCCTCCCCGCTAAAATGTTGCTTGTCCTCAAGCAACTACAAAAGTGGATGTTGCATAACTTTCTCTCCCTCCCAAGTGGCACCTTCATCTGGAAGGTTCTCCCATATTCTCGAATGTGTAATGATTTCCCATCTCCATAGATGCCTCTCTAGAATCTCTAGAATGGCCTCCAACTGTATAACCAAATGCCTCTCATCATCAATGAGTCCCATGGTGGCAACCACATGTTGTCCAAAAGCCTCCTTCCAACATGATATATGGGAAGTGTTGTGGTTCCTTCCTCCAAAGGAAAGTCCCAACTCATATGCAATCTCTCTAGCCCATGCTACATGGAGTATGTTGTGTCTCTCCATGCTCCAATCCTTGGACATGGTGGCCTTGCTTGCTCTAAGCATCATCTCAACATTGTTTAAAGTAGGAAATAGAGACATATGGATTGACATGTGAAATGTCGAACCATACTCTCCCAATAGAAGCCACCGCAACAGTGCCTCTTGTGTCAAAACCACCTCATCATCATACCAAGGATGGTGACCATACTCTCCTAACAGAAACCAACGCAACAAGGATTCCTCTTACCATCCCACATCATCATTATGCAAGGTATGGGAGAATGAATCCATATTCTCCCAAGAGTAACCAATGCAACAATGACTCTTGCTTCCACCCCACATCATCATAATGCAAAGCATGAAGCAATGATATACTGATTGACGTGTAGAATGTCACATCCGACCAACATAGCCAGGCTTTCTGCTACCACATCAGATGAGTATCATGCAGAGTCCCAAACAATAACATACCCATTGACATGTGATATGTCATGCAATGGCCAAACTCTCTCAAAAGTAGCCATCGCAACCATTCCTCATGCTATTGCATCTCATCACTACTGTACAAGGTAGAAAATAGTGATATACCAATGGACATATAAAATTCAATGTCTTGGCCATACTCTCCCAAGAGTAGGCACTGCAGCCATGCCTCCTTCTGTGGCATCACCTCAGTACTGTGCAAGGCATGGAACATACCAATCTAAAATTTTGGGTGGTAACCATACTCACTGGAGAGCAACTAGTGTGGCCATGCTTCTTGTTGCCCCATGTCATAGATCTGCAAGTAGATTTTCAGCCATTGGCTCATCATCTTTATCCATCCATCCAACTGTGGGTGATGATTCATATCATGCACCAACTCGGTATCCACCCAATGGAGAAGCTTCCACCAAAAATTGCTCATAAAATAATTTTCCTTATCACTATCTATGGCCTTGGGAAGACCATGAAGCATGAAGACATCCTCGAAAGATAATCCGGTCATGGGTGAAGAGATGTACTGTGTGAAAATGTCGAAGCAATGTGCATACCTCAACAGCGGATCAATGTCAACAATACCATCCTTCACAATATGATCACAATCTTTGCACTCCATGATATGTCGAACTACATCCTCCTTGATGTCTCTCCATGAGAACCTCTCTCTGATGGCCTGGTAGAACCTATAAGGTTCTCAATATGATGCATGCAGATACTTCTCTTTGAGTTGTGATGTAATCATCAAGAAGGCTCTATCTTGATAATGTAAAATGTTATCCATCACATGATTTCTAACATCTACCATCTAGCCATCCAATTCTTCATAAGTGAAGTAGTCATCAGAAAGCTCAAATAATAACTGGGCCCTCAAATCATCACTACTCCTCAGTGACAACACTGCTGATCTCCATGATAGTGCATCTGTTGTCTCATAGCCCTCTCCATACACAATGTTGAACTCATAGTCCTGCATTGTACTGATTGTTGGCTTGAGGGGTCCTAACCCAGGTTTAGAGGTTAAGGTTTGCCAACAAACCCCTATACTACTAGCCCTTTCAGCAATGACCTACTTGCAGAGGCCATGGTCTCACTCGAAGAAGAATGGGAGGGTGTTGGAACTAGGTTTCTGCACCCTGAGAGAGAGTAGGTAATTCGAGACAGATCTGTATTATAACTTGCTAGGTTTACCTAGAATGAATTTATTCACAGCCCTTTTACTAGTATACTCAGCTTATAACCATAACACAGCTATCATATCTAATCAATACATTCTCATCGACGTGTGCATTACCAAATACCATCACCGAGAATTTATAATCGCATCTAATAACATATCATAGATATACTTATGCAAAACAAAGATACATTCACAGCTAAATAACCATCATAGATATGCTTCAATAGTAAACATCATAGATCCAGATAACACATAGATAATTTAACAATACTTTGCATTCATTAACATTCAGATCCACTTGCAACCAAAATCAGCCCATGCACATAGCCTAGTGGGGTTTGCACACAGTAGGACTGAGGATCTCCATGCACTTATTCAGCAGGAGTCCTTAACCAAAACAACCCAAAATAGATCTAATATTTTACACGTGGCATTAGTCTTAATTCATGCCTACTTCTAGACTCAAACCATTCATATATTTATATTGATGTAGCCTACGCTATCCTGTGGTCCGAAAACTGTGGTTTGCAGACTCCAAGTCTACCCTTTGACCCATTACAATGCATTTGGGGCTTTGACCCACCCCAAAATCCCTCCGAAATACTAATTAATACAACATATATACAAAATTCACAGCTTAGGTAGCCCCGTTCCAACAGGCCCCCAACACAATCTTGTGACTCGTCCCGAGTCACTGTGGTCGTGGGTTTTGCATCTTCTCCTGAAGCTGCTTGATCACATCCACTAGCAGAGGCAGCACTCCTTCACTTTGCACAACAGCATTCTTGATCCAGATCTTGGGGGACGCCCCCAAGATCTAAAAAGTTGAAATGGATCTGACAAGATCTGCAAAATTAGAATGTTAGAAAAAAAGAGAGAACAAAAAGAAAATAAAACCAAAAAGAAACTTGATTTATTAAAACAAAGAATAACTGTAGAAGCTACATTGTGGTGGAAAAATCTGTCATTTTACAAACTGAGGCTTGTTATTTATAGCCTTTTTTGAGTTACAATACTATGTGTAGATACCATATGCCAATACCATGGGTAGATACCACTTACAATACCATGGGTAAATCCCATGTGTGGATGAATACCATGGGTGGATACATACCATGGGTCACTTACAATACCATGGGTGAATAAATATCATGGGTGGATGAATACCATGGGTCGATGCCATTTACAATACCATGGGTAAATTCCATAGGTGGATGGATAACATGGGTAGATGAATACCATGGGTTGATGCCATTTTCCATTCGGATCATTCCTCCCTCTTTAAGAAGCAATGGTCCCCATTGCATGAAGTTCCCTCATGAGAAGCCTTTGTTGAATATGAAGAGCCACTGAAGAGAAGGGTTTTGTGTAGTTAACCCATAACTGTGATGAATGAAGATCCGAGGATAGAGATACCCTATAATGCTTGTGACCAACTGTGATATTGATAGTGTGCGGCCTAGAAAATGGACTTCGATGAAGTGTGGGTTTGTGGATGAACCAAAACCATGACAAAAAAAGATCCAAGGATATAGATACCCTGTAATGCTTGTGACCAACTGTGTGACTAACAGTGTGCGGCCTAGCAAATGGACTTCGATGAAAAAGATTTTGTGCAGTTGACCCATAACCGTGATGTTGATTGTTGATGAAGTAGCAGGTGCCTACATAGCTTGGGGTGGGAGGGCACATCTCCGAATAACCCAAGCCTAATTTTGATATGATGAAATTGATGAATGTGAAGCAGGTGCCTACTAAAGCAGGGTGGGAGGGCACGTCTCCAAGGGGAACCCGCTCTAAATGCTGCTCCATATTTAAAATGAGTATAACTCGATCAATATAACTTAGAATATTTATTATAACCTGTTTTTGGAAGTGGAATTAATATTTTTCATCTTCTCATGTGTTTGAAACCACTATCTGGAGACTCTAGACTCTCAGATTCGTGTTGGAACTATCTCGCCGTCACAAAATTTTTGAAAAATAGCTGATTTTAAATCAACGATAACTCCCACATCCAGACTCCGATTCGATCGATTTTTTTTTTGAAATTGGGTGATTTTTCAAGGGGAACTCAGATATATAGCTATTTATTTGAAATTTTTCACTGAAAACTGCAAAAAAATGACGAGAGCCGTCGTCCATGAATTGTCGTCAGAACATTTTCTACAACATTGTTGATTTAGAATCAGCGATATCTCCCTCATCCGAACTCTAATTCAGTTGATTGTTTTTTTTTATTTGGATATTTTTTTGTAAGGAATCCATATTTGGTCTTAGATTTTGTAAAATTTTCACCAAAATTTTTAGATCTGATCTGCAAACTCGCTGCCCAAGAAATTCATGGAGTTTGTTGAAGATTGCTACCAAAAATTGATACTGAAAGATGCTCCAAACCCTCGTTCCCATGGATTCGTAACATGAATCTGATACCATTGATCCAGATCTTGGGGGACACCCCCAAGATCTAAAAAGTTGAAATGGATCTGACAAAATATGCAAAATTAGAATGCTAGAAAAAAAGAGAGAACAAAAAGAAAATAAAACCACAAAGAAACTTGTTTTATTAAAGTAAAGAATAAATGTAGAAGCTAGATTGTGGTGGAAAAATATGTCCTTTTACAAACTGAGGCTTGTTATTTATAGCCTTTTTTGAGTTACAATACCATGTGTAGATACCATAGGCCAATACCATAGGTAGATACCACTTACAATACCATGGGTAAATCCCATGTGTGGATGAATACCATGAGTGGATACATACCATGGGTCACTTACAATACCATGGGAAAATAAATATCATGGGTGGATGAATACCATGGGTCGATGCCATTACCATGGGTAAATTCCATGGGTGGATGGATAACATGGGTATATGAATACCATGGGTTGATGTCATTTTCCATTCGGATCAATTCTGGGCTATTTTCACCAACTTCTGCGAAGTTAGGCCTTCTGTAGCAGCAGTGACGCTCTCCAACATCTGGTTCAGTTGCTTAACTGTGATGCTGACATCCTAAAACAACTTGAAGGCCTCATCGGCCCACGACTTGAGGTGATCACTCAAAGTATTCTTCCATTTCCAAAGAGCTTCCATGTCATCTTTGAGCACATGGTTGGTGCACAATCGGGCCAAGCGCTGAGCGGGGACCAGAGTGGTTAGTGTAGCCTCCATTTTTTCAAAATATTTGTAATATCCCAAATGGGAAACATGCAGAAATATTAAACAATACTGCAGATAAATAACACAATTCAGCTAATTAAAAGCAAGAGGCCAATATGGAGGCTCAAAATTTACATTTACAACAGAAAATCAGATTTATATTGAAGCCCATGAGATGTAAAATAGGAAATAGAAGACTTTTACATGAAAAAATCCTCAAAATGAGGTGTTTCAACCATATATTATGACTGAAAGAGCTTGACAACATTATTTTATTGGTTGAAAACAACTATAGATTACACTTCAAATCTAGAGCAGATCTGTGTACAAAAAGTTATATCTATATCATATCTGTACACTGGATAGGCTCCTCTTCAAATACCCCTTGGGGTTTTCAACAAAAAGTGAAATACATGGAGTAGATCTGAGATCTAATGCTTCAGATCTATAGAAATATTCAAAAAATATGTAGCTTCAGATCTAATCTAATCAATACAATATGAGGATCCTAGCCAATGGATCTCAAATGTGAAGGGCAGATCCCCAATCACATGAAAACCAATACTCCAAAAAGTGTGCCAAAACACCCTGCAATTGTACCCTTGCAAATAACGCAGTCCTGGAAGAAAAACTGCGTTGTAAGCTCTAGAACATGTTTGGCCTCAAGCCAAGATCTGAAAATGTAGCTCCAACCATCCAATACTCTCTTGCCAATGGGATATAAGCCTTCCCCACTAAAAAGAGGCACTAGATTGGCTAGATCTAAGTAGATCTAGCCTCCACTTGATGCAACTTACAAAGACAACCAAACACTCAATAGGATTTGCATTATAGTTGGAAGAAGATCTTGGCCAAATGTCTGATAGTGGAAAAGAAATGAAAAATCCTCCAAGAGCTCCTCAATGGAAGAGGTGGGATTCCCGATCAGGAGCACCCAGTGCTAAACAACACTATTCTCTGCTAAAAAGCAAGGAAATAAATTTCTAAACATACAAAATCTTGAGAAATAACATACTCATCAACAACCTTCTCATGCTGCCATCCTCTTCCTTTTATAATTTGAGAGCTTGCAAACCCTAAACCACATTCATTGAAATGACTCCTTTCACATGAACCATATCCATCTAAAATTGCGCTATGCATCATTGATGGCCACTCGTCCAAGACATCGTTGTTGATTTGGTCATGGTTGACCCAGTCAAAAGATTTAACCCCTTTCACACCTAAGGGTGCTTATTTCATAGCCCAAATTTAGCTTTTTGCACATGTGGCATTGATTTATTCACTGTTTAGGAGTTTTATGATCCTCCTTTACAATTTTATTCATGAAATATAAAAGCAAAAACAAAATTGAATATTCCCATTAGCTTGGGCTAATTGGGAATATTACATTCCTCCCCTCCAAAATGTTGCATGTCCTCAAGAAACTGATAAGGTGAGTGTTGCAACTCATCTCTTCCTCCTTTGGTGACACACACATGAGTTAGAATTCCTCCATAGGCCAAGTGTTCACCAAACCATCCCTCCATGACTTGTTCCTCCAAAGTTCTCATGAGATGCAAATAGCCCATCCCATAAGGAGACAATAGATCACATGAAACAAACATGGTTTGCCCAATGTTCTCCCTGAAATATGTAACATAAGGTACATGGATAATATTCATCCCATAGGGCACATACATGCCTTCCCTCCTTCCTCCATACTTCCCCATAAAATGTACAAGCACATCATCAATGTAGGGGGTCAAAATAAGGTACATGCAAACAAAATTTTGTATATATGGAGGTGGTTCATAGTCCCACATGTGGAACCAGTGTAGTGTATCTCCTTCCTACACCAAATCTGGATGTGTTAAGTGTTTTTCCCCCCACTTACTTTCTGCCCATACCATCTCACCATAGCTGAAAGTGTGAGATATATTTGGTGCCTTAGGAAAGCACCCATCATGTTGCAAAATCTCCCTCTTCCCTCCAAGTGAGTGGCCAAATTCGGAATTTTTTGTGGCCCAATATTGGCCATGAAGTTTACAAGATATAATACTCCTCCTTGGAGCCATGGTCTGCATAAATATGGTGAAAGAATGCATATAATTAGAATATAAAAAATGTTTTACAAGAGCATGTTCTTGACCAACAATCCTCCTCATATCAATGGAGTGGTCCATAGATCTATCCTATTCCTCAAAGAGAGAAAGAGAGGGCTGATTTAAATCTCTCATAGAGTTATGTTGCTACTCCATCTCCACAAGGTTCATGTATCTTTGACAATGCTGATATAGTTCTTTCTCAAAGCCCTCCCAATAGTAGCTCCTCAAGATAATGTTGTTGAGCTTCATGGAATATGTTTGGATGAAACAAAACTCTTCATAGGCCCTTTGTAGTAACTTCTCCTTGAGCTTGGAGGCTCTAGATAAGAATATCCTACCATGATTATAGATGACTCCATCTAAGATTTAATAGCTTCCATCATGTAACAAGTCGTCAAGAACCATCCAAGTGTGAAGATCCTTGGAATGTTCCACCAGCAGTTGGAATTTCCAATATGGATGTAACCTCTCCAACCATGACAACGCTGATAGTGTGTCAACTAAAATTTATGCCATGTTGATGCTCTTCTCCTTGACATCTCTCATGTCAAAGGTGTATGTTGGAAAGCCATGCCTCCTATTTCTCTCCTCCTTGACACCTCCCATGCCAAAGGTAAAAGATGGAGGGTTGTTATTCCTTCCTTGATGCCCTTCTTTAATATGCACATGCTCAAGAGAAAATGGAAGTCCTTGGAAGTTAGTCTCCCATGGAAGGCTGTCATCTATCCAAAACTCCCTTGGTTTTTCCAAAGTATGCATGTGTGACCACCATCTCCTATCATGTATGGAAGATTTCTCTCCAAATGAGTTTGTCCCTTGATTCTTCATAATCAAGGATTTCCTTCCTTGCTCCATGATGGTGTCATCCCTCATCCTTGCAACATCTTTTCTCAACGTAGTATGAGATGAGAGAGTGGATAATGGTGATAAGGGAAAAATACTTTCCCTCTCCTTGAGCTTCCTCTATACTCTCAATGTTGTAGTATGGTCTTCTAGTGCTCCCTTCCTTCTTAGATCTATGAATGGAGCATCAATGCATGAAACAAATTTCACCAAACCTGAATCAGGTGGTCTCCCAGGTGGTTTACCACAAGATAATTATGTCTCGTGGCTCATCCCCATGTGTATAACAGATGGGAACATCATAACACTACTTCCACTATGCAAATACACCTCTGATTCTTGTGTGTAAGTCTCATGATGAGGGGGGATAACTCTCATGGATGCAAGAGTGCTTTTGATTGGAGCAATTTCCCCATAGTTTCCTCTATGAAATAGTGGATCACCTCCTATCATATCAGTGCTATGATCCTTCCTCTATTCTTCTTTCCCTACCTTCTGCAAGACCTTACATTCTAAGGTTCTCCCTTTATATGTAGTCAGTTCATGAACACCCAATATCTCCTTGGGGTCAATAGATTTGATCACAAAGGACTGATCTATCATAGTGTGTGTTCCCAAAAATGTATGCAATGTTGGAACACATTCCCTCCATTATTTTGTCTCGTTGCCTATCATCATAGACACTTGCTGCTCATTCTCTTCATGTGCAAGATCCTTGGGGGATTCTTGCAAAGATACAAGAGTCCTTCTAGGGGAAGCAATTGCTTCATCTCCATATCCCAATAAAATTAGATCTCCTCTTGCTGTCACAGCACTGGAGGATCTTTCCAACTCTTCTTCTTCCTTATCTTCATCAATGGAGCATACCTCATCATTAAGAGATCCTTTCTCTTAATCTCTTCTTGAAAAAGGAACCCCCATGTCTTCTTCTTGAGAATAATGTTCTTGTTGAAGTGGGGCCTTCGCCCTTGGAAAATCATGTAGCAGATCTTTAACCCCTTCAAAAATGTTCTAGAATGGAGTTATCTTCATGGATCCTTCCATATCATGCAAAATTTTTTATTTCTTGGGCTTATTTTTCTCACCCAAAGAAGTTTCATATGGTTTAACATCAAATCTTTTCACTAACCTCCTAGTGAACTTTTCATAAGTAGAGATATTTACATTTTTCAATGAAGAAGATTCAAATAACCACCGGGCATAAGCCTTACCTTGGAGGTGCAGCGCTGCTACTTTTATGGCTTCTTATTCTGAAACTTGATGTAGCTGGAAATATGTGTAAGCTTCTTTATGCAAGACTTGGTTGAGCTCTCAATTGATCCATAAAAAGTAGGTAGAAATATCCTACCCAAAGTGTGCTGCATGCACCCTCTTCTTCTCTTGTATATGTTGGATCTTCTTTCTTCTTTAAGTGGACAAAAATCTGGGAAGCTTAGATTCTCTTTGAATATTTTAGATTGAGATTCATATTCTTGGAGATAGTCACCAAGAGCATCCTCTTTTGGTGTCCCTCCTTTTGCTTCTCCTCTTGCTAGGAATGTAGGCATGCTACAACATTGTAGATATGGTTGTGTGGTTGAATTATTACACACATATTATGAAGAACCGGGGCTTTCTTCATGTGCAAATCTCTGCAAAGGATCTACAAGTCTTTCGTTCCTCATTCCCCTGATTTCACTTTTCATCTCATGCATAGTTTAGAATAGAGTTTTTGAGAACTCTTTCCCTTTCATTCTTCTAGATAAAGGGGTTTGACCCTTGTCTTCTTTCTCTTATGTATTTCCAATCTTCTTCTTCTATCTTTTATCTCCTTGAAAATACATATTGGCTTCTCAATAAGCACTAGCTGTGCCAAGATGATGCTTTGATACCACTGTAATATCCAAAATGGGAAACATGTAGCAATATTAAACAATACTGCAGAGAAATAATGCAGTTTAGCTAAGTAAGAGCAAGAGGCAAATATGGAGGCTCAATATTTACATTTAAAATAGAAAATCAGATTTATATTGAAGCTCGTGAGACGTACAATAGGAAATAGAAGATTTTTACATGAAGAAATCCTTAAAATGAGGTGCTGCAACCATATATTATGACTAAAAGAGCTTGACAACGTTATTTTATTTGCTGAAAATAGTTTTAGTTTACACTTCAGATCTAGAGCAGATATGTGTACAAAAGGTTAGATATATATAAGATATGTACACTAGATAGGCTCCACTTCAAATGCCCCTTGGGGTTTTCAGCAAAAAGTGAAATACATGGAGTAGATATGAGATTTAATACTTCAGATCTGCAGAAATATTTAGAAAATATGCAGCTTCAAATCTGATCTAATCAATACAATATGAGGATCCCATCCAATGGATCTCAAATGTGAATGGAAGATCCCTAATCACATGAAAACCAATACTCCAAAAAGTGTGCCAAAACACCCTTCAACTGTACCCTTGCAAATAACGCAGTCCTAGAAGGAAAACTGCGTTGTAGGCTCTAGAACATGTTTGGCCTCAAGCCAAGTTCTAAAAATGTAGCTCCAGCCATCCAATACTCTCTTGCCAATGGGATAGAAGCCTTCCCCACTAAAAAGAGGCACTAGATTGGCCTAGATCTGAGTAGATATAGCCTTCACTTGCTACAACTTACAAAGAAAACCAAACCCTCAACAGGATCTGAATTGTAGTTGGAAGAAAACCTTGGCCAAATGCCTGATAGTGGATAAGAAATAAAAACTCCTCCAAGAGTTCCTCAATGGAAGAGGTGGGATTCCCGATCAGGAACACCCAATGCTAAACAACACTATTCTCTGCTAAACATCAAGGAGAATAAGAAATGTCTAAAAAGAAAAAATCTTCAGAAATAACATACTCATCAACAACCTTCTCATGTTGCCATCCTCTTCCTTTTATAATTTGAGAGCTTGCAAACCCTAAACCACCTTCATTGAAATGGCTCCTTTCACATTAACCATTTCCATCTAAAATTGCATTGTGCATCATTGATGGCCACTCCTCTAAGACAACACTATTGATTTGGTCATGGTTGACCCAGTTAAAATATTTAGCCCCTTTCACACCTAAGGGTGCTTATTTCATAGCCCAGATTTAGTTTTTTTCACATTTGGCATTGATTTATTCACTGTTTAGGAGTTTTATGATCCTTCTTTACAATTTTATTCATGAAACAAAAAAACAAAAACAAAATTGAATATTCCCATTATATTAGGCTAACTGGGAATATTACACTCTTCTTCCTTTTGATGCAACACTTTGTTGATTTCACACAAGAGAGGGTCGCTCTACACCTTGGTCCACAGAAGCATAGTTGTTTCCAACAGTTTTTCACCCTAAGAAATTTGACCTGTAATGACATTTGTGGCCTCTGTAACCAGCGCAACTCGCTGGGCCCTTATCTCATGTGGCATTTTTGGTTGTAACTTGGCCTGCAAGGCCGCAATCTACTGTTCCATCTCCATCTTGACCGCCTGGATCTCGGTCCTTGAGGCCTTTAGAGCTGCAACCAACCCCTCAATCTTGGCCTGGGGGGTGGAACAAGCTGGGATATCTTCGGTGACATCTACACAATGCCTACTAATTAGGTGCTCCAACTCTGTTTGTTGCGCAGCAACGAGGGTACATGCAGCCTGTGCCAGGGATACCTCGGCAGTTTTTTCTTCAATTGTCTGCTCAATTGTACTGATCTGCTGGTGTACTTGATGGTCTCTGTGTTGAATCTCTTCGAATAGGGATGCATAAGGATCTGAAACGGTTCATGCGGCAGCTTGGCGAGAGCCAACTATACTTCTACACAGACCTAGACTTGTACTCCTAAGTCGAGTGGACTCAGTATGAGGGTTGCGCCCGGTAGAGGGTAGAGGTGGATTTCCGGCATAATAATTACTGCACTACTTGTTCCTGGGGTCAACCTTGCATGAATCATACTAGTTTGCAATGTATCAGTCTTGAGCTGTAGAGCCCAAAGCTTAGCCTAGAGTGTATCAACTGTGGCTTTCTACTGCTCTTCCAGAGCCATCCATTGGTCTTTGGTGGCCAGAGTGACCACATCTGCGATCTTCTCTAGGTCCTCTTCTATCATCGTAACTCTTACGTCGCATTCCGGTCGTTGATCTCGTTGCTTCTTTTGTGGCCCTTTAACAGGGTCACCAATCCGCTTCATACCTCAAGGGGAGTCATCACCACTCGCCTCCAAACCTTCTACACCTAGATCCTACTGTGAATCCTTCTGCAATGTCGATTTTGTGCCCTTCCCAGTACTCTTGCCCTGCTGTGAACCCTTCTGTGATCCCGGGTCCACTTCCTTCCCCGTACCTTTAACCTATCCTCCGGTATCTTTGGTGGTGTTAGGCAGGGTGACCTTTGTGGTGCTCATCCCTGCAGTGTCCTTCGTACCTAATTTGAATCCAAGCTTCCAGTGTGGAGGCCAAGTCGCAATTAGGCAGTCAGTTTCCTCATCAGCAACCATGTATGGGAGTGAGACCCATGTTGGATCCTTGTGACCTATGATCTGTACATTATGCATGGTTAATTGAAACGATGTGATGCTTTTGTACTTATCATAAATTGTTGGAGATAAGCGCAATCAGGAGTTGATTTTTGTTGCAAGCCTTCTCTGAAATAGGGCACAAAATACTTGATTGTCCTCAATACATTAGCACCCTTTGAGTCCCACAAATTCACGTATCACACCCCCTCACACATATCTGGGGTGAGCTCAAGGAGGACCGAGTCTTCAGGGGCTTCCCATGTGACGAACGTGATGAGAAGAAATAGCCAGGAGTAGCAGAATGCTCGTCCCTGATCCTGGGCTTCGTGTACATTTTCCAGAAATTCGTTGCACAGGAACTAGGAACAATTGTAGCAAACCCCCTTTTCGCATCGACCAGCTAGCTAAATTAAATATGAAAGGATGGTGGCAGCCTGGCATTTGTGCATCATCTTGCATGCCAGCAACAAGGTACCCATCTACGCAGCAAGGTCACTCATGGTGCTGATCATGAACCTCTGAGTGTTCTGCTCCACATGGTAATCCTCGCGCACCTTTTCATCGATCTTTTGCTCATAATTTTTTCCAACGCACAACATAGCATTTGACCCTTCCATGGGGAGACTAGTAATATAGTGGATAAGAGCAGCATCAATGGGGATTCGATCCTAGATCCACAAGTTGTCATCATGGACTAGGGCAAGTAGCTAGCGCACAAGTCTACTCTATGACATTGTAGTGGCCAAAATGAGGCATTATCAGTAGGTTTAAGAGCCTAGAACCAACCAATCTATGCACCCATGGCATGGAAACTATCTTTAGCTCGTCGTCTTCCAATACCCTTTCGAGATATAACTCTGGTGCCAATTTGGGGAAGACCTCCAAATTATCCAGGTCATGGTCATCAAATTTAACCTCGTGGAGTTTTCCAAAGGGTTCTCCAAATATGGGGACCTCACCTGGAGTTAGTGGCATTTGCAGATAGGTGCACAGGCCATCAAGATTCTTAGGCATGTGTGTAAAGGGCCTGCGAGGCCGAACATAGGGCAGTAGCAAGTTTATTGGTTCAGCAATCCGGGCCTCTTCTTGAGCCGACAAGGTATCTTCAATGGGTTGGGAAAACGGGCTTGGGGTACTGCTTTTGGGGACTTCACATTCCGAGGGGAGGTGCGAAGCTTCACCCCAACCCATTTTGCAGGTTTCCCCAACCCTTACCCTTTTTCTTTCCCCTTCTGATTTCCCTGGCTTAGCATGGACAAAACCTCCTCAACTTTGGGTTTGACTTCCATTACTTCCTCAGATTCTTTCTCTGTCGAGGCAACAGTCTGAGATGATTCAGCGGGATTATATGCAGTCATTCTAGCACGAAAAATGAACTCAGGGTGGAAACTATATGAGGGGGAAGCACGCTCAGACATGAAGAAGGCGCAATAGTTTCAGACTTGTACAAAAAAAAACTAGTCAAGATACATGGAACCCTCTTCTGAGCTATCCTTTTTCTTTTATAGCCTTGGAGATCAACCAATGGTTGGGTGAAACTTATCAAGAACTTACCATCAAGTAAACTGTAATATTCACAAATGGGGAAGCAGCAATATATGAACAAAATAATGAAAGAGCAGCGATGAATCAACACATAAAATATAATAAGAACCATATAGACATCATATTAATCTAATAGCAGAAAATGTATACAAATCCTTGAGGAAATAATCACTCAAGCTAGGAAAAACAAGCCTCAAGAGAACATGTACAAGGAAAATGAAGATCACTGCTACATAGAAAATATCCAAGGCTATGACATCACAGTTTTATTAAGAATAAATGATGTTGGAGAATTTCAATACTTGGATCTGCAATGATATAGCTCATACAATGTTGGGAGTGAGGATCTAGACTCCTAAACTCAATTCCAAGAAAATCCAGAAAGGATTTCTTGAAATATGGAAAATGACAAAAATGTCGGAGTGTAGCCCTAGGGCTGAGTAGAAACTACAACTCAATAACTGGATGGAGATGGATAAATATGCTACACAAGATGAATAAACCTCCTCCAATGGATCTTTCAAGTGAAAGGCTAATCCTAACACTGAAGATCTCACCCTCCAAATAAACACTACAACCCCTCACTGCAAATGGTCATAGAAATAACAAAGTCACTAAGGGATAATGTGCTATAGGAGATAGAAAATGGTTGGCCTTATGCCAAATATAGTGAAATCAGCTCCAAAGTCTTCCTTACTGATCTCCCAAAGGAAAGAAAGCTTCTTCCTTTGAAAAACAAGCTTCAGAAGTGGTGTTGTCAACCCTCCACTGCAACACCCTGCAGCACAACCCAACTCTAAACAGAAACTGTGTTGTAGCTGAAGGAGGTAGCTTGGCCTCAAGCCTGGATGTGGAGAAATACAATGCAAACTCCCTCAATATTTCTCTCAATAAAGGATAAGGAATTCCTAAGCAGGAATGCCTTGTGCTAAGCAGCACAGCAATATCAACTAAACAGTTGAAGAAAAAACAATAGTCATGTAGACCACAAAATCTATAATCCATAACATAACATGTATTGCTATGGTTGCCTTGCCCTCTTTTTATACAAATGGAAGCACTCTCACCTTGGGTCCCACTCATTAGGGTTTCCTCCACCAAGGAATCTTCCTCCCACTATCATTGTGATGTCTCCAAAGATGATCTCCACCTCATATCCTAGCATTGTTGACTTGGTCAAACTTGACCTTGTCCACATGAAAATGTCCCTTTTCACACATGAGGGTGTGAAATCCAACAATAATAATGATCCATTTTCACATCATAAGGGATTTTATTCCTATTTTTGAAATGTATGGGCCTCCTTACCCATTTATTCATCTCCTAGGTGTAAAAAGAAAAAATCAAGATTCCAATTAACTGCATGCTAGATTTGGAATATTACATAAATGGTAAAAAATATTCGGAAATTCCCTCATCAATTGTTGGCTACCCACTGCTTTCAATGGTAAAATTTTCCTTTTACCTAGTTTTACTGTTCCAAGGGCTATTTTTTGCACCTCCTGTGCTGCCAGTGCACCCCTGCACTCCCAGCGTACCTCCCGTGCTCCCGGCGCACCCTTGCGCTCCCAGCATATGTTTTGTGCTCCCAGCATACCCCTGCACTCCTTGTGCACTTCTCCAAGCTTCCAGACCTGCGACCAATCCCTACATGTATTCCGCCCCATACAGCTACTCCGACCATATAGTCATTTGATCTGGTATGGTTTGACGTGGCTTCCAATGACATATCCTGGTATCATATCGCCGCGTAGGGTAGCTAATCGAAAATCTCCTCCATCAGTGATTTTTTTTACCATAAAGGGACCTAGCCAGTGCTGACGAAACTTCCCCGGGTGTTTTGCAAACTGGCTATCATATATCAAGACCAATTCTCCCTCTGCAAATTTCTTTGGCCAAATATGTCGATCATGTCATGCCTTATCCCAAGCCTTCCAAACCTGCTGATTGAAATTAGCAATGAAATGATCCTCCTGCAAGGCCACAAGTTGTGATAACCATTCTTCCATGATATCAAACTTTGCAATATCAATAAAGGCTGCGATGCGCAGGCTAGGAACAATATACTCCATGCACATAATGGCCTCCTTGCCATAGACCATCTGAAACGGTGTCTTCCCCGTCAACTTTTTGTAGGTGGTTCGATAGGCCCAAAGAACTGACGGGATGCACACGTCCTAGTCACTGTAATCAGCATTACAAACCTTGGTCAGTTCTTGCTCCAAGATCTTATTAAAAAATTCTACAACTCCATTTATCTATGGATGATACGGGGCGCTTTTTGCGTGGTGGATCCAAAATTCTTTAGTCAAGGCCTGTATAGTTTCATAAACAAAATGCGTACCACTATCACTCATTAAGATCTTCGTACAACCAAACCTGATTAGAATCTGCTCAAAAATGAAGTGTGCAGTGGTATCTACGGTGCAATCCTTTACATCTTGTGCTTCGGCCCATCTGGTTACATAATCAGTTGCAGTGATGATGTAGCACGCACATGTCTTCTTTCCTGGCGGGTTGAAGGGCCCAACGAAGTCAATGGCCCATTTTTCAAATGCTTGCAGGGCCATTTGTGGTTGCAAGGTCATTTCATCTCTGCACGATGGCCTTCCCATCCTTTGGCACGTATCGCAGGCTTTTCAATAGTCATGGGAGTCACTATGCAGTGTAGGCCACCATAGCCCAGCTCTCAAGATCTTTTATGTCGTTTCTTTCATCCATAGTGTCCTCTTGCTACACCCCCATGAGCTTCTGCTAAGATGGTGTTCCGTTCATGCTCCAATACGTATCTTCGTAGAACCTCGTCAACTCCCAGCTTATACCAATGGCCTGCGATGATGGTAAAATCCACTACGCGAGTTACCAACTCTTTCTTCTGTTGTAACAAATATTCTGTGGGTACCATCCCTGTAGTCATGAACTTGTTAGCCACCTATAAAATTTGTCATACCAAATGGTGGCTAAATCCTTTTAGGGCCTTCAAGAAACAATTTCATGTCCAAATTGTGAGTTCTTGAAGCCTTCTGATGATAATTACCCTTTGAGTTATTCTTTACTGTTGTTTCACTATTAGTCCTAAACACTGCTTTAAAACTCCATTTTTCATCACTGTTGTTTACCAAGAAAGACTGCTTTAAAACTCCATTTTTCATCACTACACTTCTCCATTTCCTTCTCCATTTCATCTATAAACCCTTTCATTTACCTCTCATTCCCTCAAATTCCTCTTTAACGCCTTGTGAAATCCCTTTATAAGGTTTAAAACCTCGTCTTTACCCCTATCGGAACCTCCAAATTCCTCAAAAAACCCTTCAAAAATCCTAAAAAACCTTCATTTTTCTATAAAGGCCTTAAGCCCCTTTCGGCCTTAAGCCCCAGCCCCTCTTCCTTATATGACCCAGAGTCGCGATCGAGTGCTAATCGTGATTAGAAATCGCAAATTCCATTATCTTTTTCTTTTTCCTCCGACGATTGCGATGCCCTGATGAGATCTCAGCCGTTAAATCCACAAGAACCAATGGCTTAGATTAAATCGCACTTTGATCAAAAGCCCTTACCATCACGCCCACCGATTAAATCTCCATCGCTAATCTTTGAAACCAATCCAATGGTCAGTGCTTAATCGCGCATCGCAAAATCAAAAGCCTCGGTATTTCGGCCTCTTCCCTTTTCTCCGATGCGATTAAATCCTAACCGTTCATTTCGTCAGATCTGATGGTCCACGCTTCATCACATCGCACTCATCCATTCTATAAGCCCTCCGACAAAAACCTGCTGATTTAATCCTAACCATTGATCTCTCCCAAATCTAACGGCTTGCGCTCAATCGCATTGGCACATTACATTGTCACTTTTCCTTTTCTTCCCGCCGATTGTGATCCTGCGATAAAATCTCCGTCGTTGATCTTCTTCGAGCGGACAGTCCACATTACTTCTGCTCTTCAAACCCCGCCCTTTCATTTCTCCCCCATCGATATATCTCAACCATCCATTCCCATGATCCAACGGTCAGGATCTAAACTACCATTAACCCCACTCGTCTTTTCCGCCTGTGCATCTTGCCCTCCATCATGTGTGATGTGCACCGTTGGATCTGTTGCCCATCATCCAATGGTCAGAATTGTGTTTTATGTTATTTTTGTGCCTGAATGTTAACACCAAAAAATTATGTGAAAAAGGTGGTATTGGGAGGGACACGTGTCAAATGCTGACCCATATCGTGTTTTTTCGACCAAAATCTAAAACCACTTGAACGCTGCGTGAAAACCATTCTGGTTTTCCGCTTACTACCATCCTCCGCAACAAGTCTTCTTCATCTTTTGATCCTGGCCATTCATTTTCCAAATTGGATGGCTTATGTTATATCGCACTCCAAGCCATTTTTATTCCTGTATCCTCCCGAAATACTTGATTCAATGATCTCCACCGTTCGTTATGCCAATTGGACGGTTGATATTATTTCACATTTTCAACCCATTGCCCTCTCATATTTTCTCTCCAAGCACTCCAGTGACAAGCTAGGCCATCGATTGTATTAATCCAATGGCCTATATTAGATCTAACCCCAAAATTCTTTCACCCTCCATCATTCTCCAAAGTGATTTCATCAGAAAATCTCGACCGTTGATCATTCTAGATCAACGGCTCTTATTCATCCTTGCACCCAAACTACATTTTCACCCATTTTCGCTTCTGCCAAAGGTTTTTTCCATTTTTTTGCAAAATCTTCCATTCTGCACAACTCCATCCCCCCCACCAAACCTCTAAAGCAGTCTTAAACCATTTCCGCAGGATTTTATAACAGGTTTGTGTGTTTTTCCAGGGTTTTAGATGGTGTTTGCTCTGTGTTCTTCCCAGTCACAATCAAGCAACAAAAATGCCCAGAATGATGATTATGTGGCATAAAATCAAATGAAAAGGAGTTGCAGAGTTTAAAATCCATGTTTGAATCATCTTGAGCACGATCCTCGATCTCAAAAACCCTCCAGTGCCTAATATCAATTGTGCCACTATAAGCAAGCAACAAAGTGTATCAGTAATGAAGAATCAAGGTTAAAGCAGGATTAATTAGAACCAAAGATTGAAGATCATGGTTTTAACCCTCAGGTTTAAAGAAACAAAGCCGATGTCAGAGAATGAAGGCCTAAACATGAAGATCAAGGCCTAATCAGACCTAAAACACAGATCAAAAGCAAATTAATAGTGTTTTAGGGAAAAACAAGGATATTTATCAATCCGAGAAGCCTCCACTACCACATCAGAGGCTAATTGAATCCTCTCCAGCTACCTAAAAGCCACCTGCAGCCTCAATAAATCAAAATACGGCCTAGTTATTTCCAGAACAAAAGATATTTTCCTAAAGACAGCTCGACAGTTATTGCAAACAAAAGATCGAATTTTAAATTGTCAGTAAAGTTATTATAAAGATAGGAAAGTGCCTTATAGTCAATATTTTTACCCATTAAGCCTTAAAAAGAAAAAACGGAGTAAATGAAATAAATTTTTAATTCGATGCATTCCTGCCTTATGCCTTGCATGGCTTTCAAGGCCAGGAGTTTCATTTAATGTAAAATTTATTACACTTCAATCCTAAAACTCTTCCACCTCCTCGTTTCTTCTATAAATACTTCTAAATAATATGAGGAGTTGGTTGGTTGGTCACTAGTTGTAACACTGAAACTCTCTGAAATAATACATAGTCTGTCTAAAATTGAAGAAGAAATTGAAGTCTTGGAAGCTGGATTATGTTTTGACATGCTTGTTCTTGAGAAGGCTCTATCATTGGATCCCTGAGCTTGGTTGTTGGTGATGTATTCTGAACTGTTTGTTGTTTTCCCTGTTTTCATTATGTTTCATAAATTCTTGCTACAGTAGGATGAAAATTTTAGGCTAAGAAATGACTCCTGGAAGCACCTTAGACCTGTTTATCCTTCACTGTTCTATGTTTTCTTCTGCTGAGGTATTTTAGATTCTTTAAATCATTCTCTTGAACCCTTATGCTTGTTTATTTCTCAAATAGTTCAAATAGTTGGTTCCAGCATGATTTATGGTTTTCCCTGCTTGTCTGCTGCCAC
Source organism: Pinus albicaulis (assembly GCA_034641835.2). Taxonomy (NCBI): domain Eukaryota; kingdom Viridiplantae; phylum Streptophyta; class Pinopsida; order Pinales; family Pinaceae; genus Pinus; species Pinus albicaulis. The sequence goes on along the minus strand of CM076580.1, from coordinate 260,771,979 downwards.
TTGAAAACTATTTTTGAAGCCTCCCTTTGAAGTACCATTGCTTATAGTTAGCCAAGGAGGTTTGTTTTGATCATACCCTTTGTCCTTGCTTGAACAATTTTTTTAAAGGTCTTTATAGTTGTGATCATAGATGTGTTAGGTGTTCCCTCTTCTATGACTACAATTATCAGTGAATATTTTATGTTTTCTAAGTCCTTTGGAATAAAATATTTGAGGAAATAGGGTGTTCCCCGAATCTTAGATTTCATTTTAAAAGTTGTCTTGAAGTCATTATTTGCTTAAAAGTGTTGTTTGTATAAATTCATGGTTAGCCCTGTCTATCAAATACCTCTTTATTGTTAAAGTTATGTTTTCAAGTTCCCTTTGTTGAGAATTAAACTTCTCTTTTCAAAATCATTAATGTCCATCTCATTTACAAAAACTAAAGGATCCTATGGCCAAGTTAGATTTTCCCTTTGATGTCCCATATCCATTGATGATTTTTTCATAAACCTCTTTTTGATTCCATTGCCCAATGAAACTGACACTTCTTCTTTCTATCTATACTACCTAGACCTTTCATATTCTTCTATGCAAATTCAACTAAACAAACAAACCAAATAAACACATGCACTTAATAACTAGTCTAAAATCAATACTTAAAAGAAAACAAGATAAATCTTTGCAAAACATTTGAGAGATCCCTCTCTAAGAATAGGAGGACTAGATCTTGGAACTCTAAAGATTGGTTCTGATGTTGCCTTGTCTTTTTATTTTCCAATCTATCAAAACACAGGACCCCAACATAATGGTGATAACGGTGGGACCTATTGAGAATACAGTTGCTTGAAACACTTCTTAAAACTCTTTAGGCCCTTAAATTGACAAAGAACATCTTGTGGACTTATCCCACTGTTCACACCAACATAATGGTGATCATGGTGGGACCTATTGATTCTATGATGGCTTAACAAACTATTATAAACTCATTAGTCCTTCAATTTCCTAATAAAATCAATTACCAAGTCATAGAGTGGAATCTGTCTGTTTTTAGAAGCTTAGCTAAGTGTTAAGATTAGACATAGGACACTCTCATAACCATAGAAATATACAAAATTCAAAAATATTTTAGATTGCCTTCATAATAAACATGGTGGTGGAACCATAAAACATTTTACCTTTACAAAAGCTAAAAAGTTTCCACCTGGCGACTCCACTGGCCTCTAGTAGGCCTATTACTTTCCCTATCCTTGTAAACCTCCCTGGGAATGCATTGACCAATCCCAATCATGCTGATGGTGGAAAAAAAGGCTCAAAAACTTCCACCTAGCAACTCCACAACTCCTAAAATAACAAGAGATTCCATTCGTGATCAATAGGCCTGCTAATTACCCCTGGTTTTCACAAAGACTCCACTGGGGCAGCCCACACTACCATGAAACATCGTGCACACCCATGATTAGGAAACTTTGAGGATTAATTTTTCCTTGTTTAGGACTAGTTTTCCTCTAAATATTGTCGTATTTGGCTAACTTCTCTTTTCTGTCGGTCTAAAAACAACATAGTGGTCTCTCCACACCCTTACATAGAAAATACCAAGTCACTTCACTAGTGGAAGACTCTGAACAATTTGCAAAAATGCAGTCAAGTTTCATAACAGAGTGTCGTCATATAATATCAAGTGGACTTGCAGAACTTGAATGTGAGGACCTTCCAAAGGTTGTCCTTCTCAGCTCAAAACTTGATGCTAAACCTAAGCTTAAGAAAATTTTCCTAGACTTGGTGATTGAAAGATATGAAACTGAAATTGAAATGTTAAATTCACAAGATCAGTCATACCAATTCAGGGACCCCAGAGCATTTTTGGAAACTCTCCCTCCCCCAAAGAAATAATAAATTTCACTTCCTTTTGATGTGCAGGAAAAGGATGATTGTGTTGTCAAGAGCCACACTGAAGATGCAATGATCAAAGCTGTCAAGGATGCAGATAGCCTACCAGTCATGGAAGGCCTAAAAAAATAAAGTTTACACAATGTGTTCATTGATCCTGTGACAGAGTATATGGAGGCCCTGATTGGCTCAAGTTCTCAAGCATTGATCCTTTGCAAGGGCCAGATACATCAGGAGTGGTCACCACTGGTGGTGGCTTTGGTTTTGAAGACCCACATTCAAAGTACCCTGTGGTTATCTCTGACAAGCAGTCAGATTTTATACCCTTTTTTGCTACTGCTTAACTGGCTGCACTAGCACTATTGTATCATATAAAACAGCAGTGATTCCCAAGTTAGATTAGGGTAGGTAGGAATGTCAATAAAGCTCAGCCTGTGAGCATTTAGTTAGTTGTTGATTTTACTTTGAAGAAAAATTTAAAAAATACAAAAACAATAGAAAAGAGAAAAGAGGTTAGAATGAAAACAAGAAAGGTACAGCCCCATACCAAAAAAGAGGAATAAAGTCTGAAAGTGTGCAAGCTCAAATGCCACTCCTAAAAAACACACTTCTAGTTAGTCATACAGCCTAATCATGACTAATTAGCTTTTCAATTTACTATTGATAGGTTAGTGAATTAGATTTGCTAAACAACTTAATCTTGGCTTATTAGTTAGGTAGATTAAGATAGAATAACTAGTTCTAATATGCCCAAAACTTGAACCAGTGAAGAAAGAAGAAGCAGCTCAAAAAAGCCTAAAAACAGAGCTAAAGAAAAGAGGAGGATGTTCTTGAATTTTCGGATCGTAAGCCTTCACAATTTTGTTTCAAAGTTTCTGCAGATTTTAATCTATGTGCAACTTGTTTTTACGCCATAGATCAGAAACAAGTTAGACTATTTAATCCTGACTTGGTTGCTTTTAAATTTCTGCTTTAGAAGTTAGAAAATAAAAATATGCCAGACAGTCTAATCCTCACAGATAGTAGTTAGGTAGAGAAGCTTATGAACTCAACTGTTTAAACTGAGTTCATGGATAAATAAGATTATAAATAGATTAGCTTTTTTTCTTCAAAAGAATAAAATGTTGTTGAAGAGAGTTTTCCAGTCTAAATGCAGTCTGAATTGGTAGGAATGGATAGACATGATTGTTTTGACAGAATTCCATTGTTTTAAATTGCTGCAGAGATCATCAAAAAGAAAGGTTGCTCCCCAATGGATTAAGGCACTAGTTTAGTGGAAGCCAAAGATAAACAGCTGAGGTTATAGACACCTAAAGAACTAGCTGTCCTCCCCAAGTGGAGCCACTGTTAGCCACCTATAAAAATTTTCATACCAAATGGTGGCTAAATCCTTTTAGGGCCTTCAAGAAACAATTTCATGTCCAAATTGTGAGTTCTTGAAGTCTTATGATGATAATTACCCTTTGAGTTAATCTTCACTGTTGTTTCACTCTTAGTCCTAAAGTACCCACTGTTTACCAAGAAAGACTGCTTTAAAACTCCATTTTTCATCACTACACTTCTCCATTTCCTTCTCCATTTCATCCATAAACCCTTTCATTTACCTCTCATTCCCTCAAATCCCTCTTTAAAGCCTTGTGAAATCCCTTTATAAGTTTTAAAACCTCGTCTTTACCCCTATCGGAACCTCCAAATTCCTCAAAAGACCCTTCAAAAAGCCTAAAAAACCTTCATTTTTCTATAAAGGCCATAAGTCCCTTTCAGCCTTAAGCCCCAGCCCCTTTTCCTTATATGACCCGAAGCTGTGACCGAGCGCTAATCGCAATCGACAATCGCAAATTCCCTTATCCTTTTATTTTTCCTCTGTCGATTGTGATACGCCGATGAGATGTCAGTCGTTGAATCCATAAGAACCAACGGCTCAGATTAAATCACGCTCCGCTCAAAAGCCCTTACCGTTGCGCCCGCCGATTAAATCTCCACTGCTGATCTCTAAAACCAATCCAACGGTCAGTGCTTAATCGCGCATCGCAAAATCAAAAGCCTCAATTTTTCGGCCTCTTCCCTTTTCTCCGATGCGATTAAATCCTGACCGTTCATTCCGTCAGATCTGATGGTCCGTGCTTCATCACATTGCACTCATCCATTCTATAAGCCATCTGATATAAACCTGTTGATTTAATCCTAACCATTGATCTCTCCTAGATCTAACGGCTTGCACTCAATCGCATCGGCACATTACATTGTCACTTTTCCTTTTCCTCCCGCCGATTGCGATCCTGCGATCAAATCTCCACCATTGATCTTCTCCGATCGGACGGTCCACATTACTTCCGCTCTTCAAACCCTGTCCTTTCATTTCTCCCACATTGATAGATCTCAACCATCCATTCCCATGATCCAACGGTCAGGATCTAAACCGGCAATGACCCCACTCATATTTTCCGCCCGTGCATCTTTCCCTCCATCGCGTGCGATCTACACCATTGGATATTCTGCCCCTCATCCGATAGTTAGAATTGTGTTTCGCATTTTTTTTTGTTCCTGAACGTTAACACCAAAAAATTACATGAAAAAAGTGGTATTGGGAGGGACACATGTCAAACGCTGACCCATATCGCGTTTTTTTGACCAAAATCTAAAACCGCTTAAACGCCGCGCGAAAACCATTCAAGTTTTCCGCTTACCACCATCCTCCGCAACAAGTCTTTTTCATATTTTGATCCTGGCCGTTCATTGTAAAAATCGGATGGCTTATGTTATATCACACCCCAAGCCATTTTTATTCCTCTATCCTCCCAAAAGACTTGATCCAGTGATCTCCACCGTTCATTATTCCAATCAGATGGTTGATATTATTTTGCATTTTCAACTCATTTCCCTCTCATATTTTCTCTCCAAGCACTCCAGTGACAATCTAGGTTGTCGATCGTATTAATCTAATGGCCCAGATTAGATCTAACCCCAAAATTATTTTTCCCTCCATCATTCTCCAAAGTGATTTCATCAGAAAATCTCGACCGTTGATCATTCTAGATCAACGGCTCTTATTCATCCTTCCACCCAAACTGCATTTTCACCCATTTTCACTTATGCCAAAGGTATTTTCCCTTTTTTTGCAAAATCCTCTATTTCGCACAACTCCATCCCCCCCACCAAACCTCTGAAGAAATCTTAAACCATTTCCGCAAGATTTTATAACAAGTTTGTGTGTTTTTGCAGGGTTTTAGATGGTATTTGCTCTGTGTTCTTTCCAGTCATAGTCAAGCGACAAAAATGCCCAGAATGACGATTTTGTGGCATAAAATCAAAGGAAAAGGAGTTGCAGAGTTTAAAATCCATGTTTGAATCATCTGGAGCACGATCCTCGATCTCAGAAACCCTCCACTGTCTAATATCAATTGTGCCACTATAAGCAAGCAACAAAGTGTATCAGTAATGAAGAATCAAGGTTAAAGTGGGATTAATTAGAACCAGAGATTGAAGATCACGATTTTAACCCTTAGGTTTAAAGAAACAAAGCCAATGTCAGAGAATGAAGGCCTAAACATGAAGATCAAGGCCTAATCAGACCTAAAACACAGATTAAAAGAAAATTAACAGTGTTTTAGGGAAAACAAGGAAATTTATTAGTCCGAGAAGCCTCCACTGCCACATTAGAAGCTAATTGAATCCTCTCCAACTACCTAAAAGCCACCTGCAGCCTCAATAAATCAAAAGAAGGCCTAGTTATTGCCAGAACAGAGGATATTTGCCTAAAGACAGTTGAACAGTTATTGCAAACAAAAGAACGAATTTTAAACTGTCAGTAAAGTTATTGTAAAGATAATAAAGTTCCTTATAGTCAATATTTTTCCCCATTAAGCCTTAAAAAGTAGAAATAGAGTTGTAATTCGATGCATTCTTGCCTTATGCCTTGCATGGTTTTCAAGGCCAGGAGTTGCATTTAGTGTAAAATTTATTACACTTCAATCCTAAAACTCTTCCACCTCCTTGTTTCTTCTATAAATACTTCTGAAGAAGATGAGGAGTTGGTTGGTTGGTCACTAGTTGTAACACTGAAACTCTCTGAAATAATACATAGTCTGTCTAAAGTTGAAGAAGAAATTGAAGTCTTGGAAGCTGGATTTTGTTTTGACATGCTTGTTCTTGAGAAGGCTCTATCATTGGATTCATGAGCTTGGTTTTTGGTGATGTATTCTGAACTGTCTATTGTTTTCCCTATTTTCATTATGTTTCATAAATTCTTACTACAATAGGATGAAAATTTTAGGCTAAGAAATGACTCCCGGAAGCACCTTAGACCTATTTATCCTTCATTGTTCTATGTTTTCTTCTATTGAGGTATTTTAGAGTCTTTAAATCATTCTTTTGAACCCTTATGCTTGTTTATTTCTCAAATAGTTCAAATAGTTGGTTTCAGCATGATTTATGGTTTTCCCTGCTTGTCTGCTGCCACTTGAAAATTGTTTTTGAAGTCTCCCTTTGAAGTACCATTTTTTACAGTTAGCCAAGGAGGTTTGTTTTGATCATACCCTTTGTCCTTGCTTGAATAATTGTTTTAAAGGTCTTTATAGTTGTGATCGTAGATGTGTTAGGTGTTCCCTCTTCTATGAATACAATTATCAGTGAATCTTTTATGTTTTCTAATTCCTTTGAAATAAAATCTTTGAGGAAATAGGGTGTTCCCCGAATCTTAGATTTCATTTTAAAAGTTGTCTTGAAGTCATTATTTGCTTCAAAGTGTTGTTTGTAGAAATTCATGGTTAGCCGTGTCTATCAAATACCTCTTTATTGTTCAAGTTATGTTTTCAAGTTCCCTTTGTTGAGAATTAAACTTCTCTTTTCAAAATCATTAATGTCCATCTCATTCACAAAAAATAAAGGATCCTATGGCCAAGTTATATTTTCCCTTTGATGTCCCGTATCCATCGATGTCATAAACCTCTTTTTGACACCATTTCCCAATGAAACTGACACTTCTTATTTCTATCTATACTACCTAGACCTTTCATATTCTGCTATGCCAACCAAACAAACAAACCAAATAAACACCTGCACTTAATAAATAGTATAAAATCAATACTTAAAAGCAAACAAGATAAATCTTTTCAAAAAATTTGAGAGATCCCTCTCTGAGAATAGGAGGACTAGATCTTGGAACTCTAAATATTGGTTCTGATGTTGTCTTGTCTTTTGATTTTCCAATCTATCAAAACACAAGACCCCAACAGAACTAAATGATGTCGGAAAAGTGTGCATCAACCACCTTAATTATGAATAGCTGCGCATCAGGAAATCCTTCTTCTAGATTGGTGGGTTCCTCACCACTCTTGATTCAGGATAAGTGGTCCGACCCAACATTCAACCTTCCCAGCTTGATGATGATCTCAAATTCATATTCTTGGAGCAGTAGAAGCCAATGGCATATTCCCCCCCCCCCCCCAACATAGACTTATTCAGTAGGTACTTCAAAGGCGAGTGATCTGTAAACATCTTGAAGTGCCCTCCTAACAGATAATGCCAGTATTTTTGTAGTGCATAGATCATGGCCAAACCCTCAAATTCAGGCATGGATTAGTTGCGCTTTGCACCAGAAATTTTCCTACTAGAAAATGCAACTGGATGGTCAATGTCTCCGTCTCCAGGCTGCATAAGGACAACTCCTAGGGCGATTCCTGATGCATCTACGTGAACATGGAAAAAATTCGCCTAGTCCGGAAATATGAGAATAGGCGCAGAGACCATCTTCTCCTTAAGTAGCTCGAAGCTTTTCTAACACTCGTCGTCCCAAAAAAATGAAATGTACTTCTTTAGAAATTTTTCCATAGGTGTTGTGATCAACGCATATCCTTGAATGAACTTCTTGTAGTAGCCTATATGTCTGAGGATAGAGCATAGTTGTTTCTCGATCGTAGGTACTACCAGATTGATGATAACTTCTATTTTGGCAGGATCAACCATCAATCCTTGTTGACAAACTATGTGACCAAGCAAGATTCCGAAGGGTACACAAAATATGCACTTTTTTATATTCAGGGAAATATGGTGCTTCCTATAGGCATCCAACATCATGCGTAGGTTGGAAACATGCTTCTTTGACAATATGAAGATGGTCCAGTCATAAAAATATACCTCCAAGAAGTTGTGGATGAACTCTTTGAACACTATGACCACCACCTGCGAAATGATGGCAGGGGCATTCTTGAGCCCAAACGGCTTGAAAGTGTACTAAAACGATTTCCATTCAGTGGCGAACATGGTTTTGTTGTGATATTCAGGTTCGATCCTGATTTGATGGTAGCCTGAGAACCTGTCTGTGAACGAATATGCTTCCTCCCTCCCACGTTGTCAATGATTTCATCTGAGAATGGCATAGGGAAGGGATCATGTACGCAAGCATCATTCAATTTGAACAAGTCAACACAGATCTGGATATCTCCCTTAGCCTTTTTCTCCTAAACCACCATAAGACTTACCCAATCTGACTGTTCAATCAGTTTGATGATACTTGCAATGAGCATTTTGTCGATTTCTTCCTTGACTTTTTGTTTGTAATTGGGGTTCAACCGATAAGGATGTTGCTTCATAGGGCACACATCTGGTTTTAAAGTGATGTGTATGACTCCTAAGTCCCCTGTAATCCCTTTGAGTTTCGAGAATTTTTTTGGGAATAAGTCCTAGAATTCTGTGAGGAGTTCTAGAACTTTTCCTACAGTATCATCATCCCACTAGTCCCCAATTTTAGCTAAATTAGGTTGCGCCTCCATTCCAATGTTGAATTCTCATAGCTTCAGAGGCTTAGTGACATTGATGGTCTGTAGTGGGAGTCAAGCAACTGTGCACTCTCCCTCCGATTTTGGGATAGAGACATTTCGTGGGTCTTCATCGCACTCTTCTATTGCTAAGTTGCGGCAGTTGGCAATATCCTGCATATGTGTTTCCCATGTTTGTGCCCCCTGTTCTGCACAAGGGCGTAATTCATCAAATACTACGACATCTATATCCTGTAGAGCTTCATCGAGTGCCTCTGTTCCACCTACCAACCCAAATGTCCCTACAAACTCGTCCTTCAATGTTTCCCAGTGGTGGGTGCACTGGTGTAGTTCTGCATCTAAATACCATGTAGTGCGGATTGACCCCAAGGCATGAATGAACAGGTGAACCCATTCCTCCATAGTTAGTTCACACCATGTCTCCATCCATTCGGACAAGTGCTCACGTGGGTCCGCTGAGCCAAGGAAAGTCTTTACGCGCAGGTGAACCAGAGGTTTAAACTGTAAAACCATCATGTCGCAATGCTCCTCCTAATCCTGGAACGTCCCCTTATGCGTATCCCACCACCTCCCAGGGGTTGCACGCATGGCTAGATTAAGGGCCCATAGCCTTCATTCCCTTGGGACTTTGGCTTCAAATGTTTGTAAAAATTCTCTAATACTGCCATAACCATCAAAGTAGGGAAGTTCTCTTACCTCTAAGGAGATGCATAAGAAGTTCTTTGTGATTCTAATAAATCGCATCGTAGATACATCATGTAATCGATTCTGCGAATTTTCTATCTCCCCGTCGGAGTCAGAGAAGCATTCGCTATCCTTTTCTCATCATAGCACACCATCAGCCATAGGATTGATCCAATATTCTTCCCAAGTGGTTAACTTATAGATGTGATCCACATCCTCTTCTTCATGCACTGGTTCTGTATACCGCTCTCCTTTTGCAGGGTCTAGGGGGACTATCACCCTTATACCCTCATTCTCAAACACCATGCTTCTTTTCTTTAAGTTGATAATACCTCCCATATCTATTGCCCAATCCAATCCTAGGAGCGTGGGATAGCAGTCCGCATATTCCACAATTTGAATGACCTCAAAGTTGGCGTGGACCTTAACTCCTACAATATCTACCATAATTTTTGACAATATTCCCAAGGGTATGATCTTCTGCTGGTTAGCCATGCACAGCTGGATAGTGGACCATTCCAACTTATGTTCTCCCATTCGTTGCCAAGATTTCTTGGGAAGTAGATTCGCATATAATCCCAGGTCAAAAATAACTTGTTCCATTTCATAGTCGCTAATCTGCACTGTTGGTCGCATTTCCCGAACAGTGTGTTTCTTATGCTTGTACAGCTTGTGCACATCCTAAACTTCTGGGGGTGGGTTAGTCCTCTCTACACAAATATCTATTTGTGTTTGCATTTTTTCTACTACCTTCTAGTTACGTAGCAGCTTCATACATGCCTATAGAAATGGTTTAACTTCATCATCTGTTCTTAGGTTTTCTAGAGCTTTTGAAGTAGGTGCCTCATCCTTAGTAGAGTACTTGCAAGATGTGATGAAGGTTTCCTTTTCCTTTTGTAGGTCAAAGATTTCATGTTTGACCGCTGCTTTCCAAATACAAGGTTCAGCTTTGGCTTTCTCCTCATCTCCTCCAGTAGCCATGATGTTGTGCGTTATGACATTAATACTTGGTACTTTATCACGCAGTTCAGCCTTAACCCTCTGTACATTCTGCGTAGGTGTCTATTGTTTTTCCTGCATTTTTGCTATCAGAATTGGACAGTATTCAATCACATGGTCCAGTTGTCTACAATAATGACAATATTACTTCGCAGGGTTCAGACGGTCCCTCACAAACTGCCCTATCGCCCCACAGTTGTAATATATCAATTGTCCCCTTCCCCGACCTGCGCCTCCACCCCTCCCCCCTCCTCTGCCCCTGGATGGGGAGCCTCCCCTGCTTGAGGGAGATAGTGGTGAAGAAGGGTCAGCCTGTACCCTGTATAGGTTTCCTTGATCTATCATCAAGTCATAGGTCTGGCCATTATGCTCGTCATCCCCCATAAAGGAGCAGAATCAACACCATTTCTACTTCATTTCTGGAACGTAAGCACCAAGACGAGGACAATGGTTAGTATCATGTAACCTGACGACACAACAATTATTGCACCATAACATTGGGCCACTTGGTCCCGCAACCTCCTTCGGACACAATGGGCTGGGTGGCCTAGCCTGCATGTAATCTACTAGCAGAGGACACTGATCCTTGGTATGTCTGGACACCCTGCATTTTATGAACCATATGTCTGGACTAGCCTTTGTCCCTCGTTCTTTTTGCAGGTTTTGTATTTCAAGGTGCATTGCCTTCCAACTGTCCCTTGTGCTACTTGTCATCATATTGAAATTTCCCATCTCTGATAAACTTTTTTAGCTATTGATCAGCTTCCCATACCGATTTAGTGGGTCCCTGTCTAAAGTCTTTCAAGTCGACCACTATCTGAGAGTAGGACTTAGGCTTCCCAAACTGTTGTTTTAACGTTGTCTTAATCTCTGGAATGGATGAATCTGCGTGTTGTCCTATGTATCCCATATACCAATCCAAATCCCTTCCTTCAAAGGAGAGTGATAGATGTGCTCTCTTTACACCGTCAGTAGCCACATTCTGCACAGCCCATACTGCTTCTATGACAAACCAAAATTAGTCCATATCTTCATCCCCTACACCCTTGAAGGTAGGTAGCTTCATGTGCATGGCCATATCATCTTCTGGTGGTGGTGGAGGTGTGGGTGAGTTCTTACCCTTATGCTAACTTGAAGGTGGTGTAGCTGAAGGGCTATGCGCAACCGATACTGTTACAGGTCAAAATACCTCCTCATCAGCTCAGAGGGGAAGACAAATATGGAAGGAGTACAAAGACCTAAATTAAACTTATTTTTGCCAGGGTAACGCCTATCTAGAACAATACAAGAGCATTATAACAACAATACAAGAGCGTTATAACGCAGTAAATTAGTGAATATGCCATGTTAATGCTAGGGAAACACTCTATTTACACTAAAGGGCAGCATTACCCTGGCAGAAATAGGTTTAATTTAGGTCGTTGTACTCCTTCCATATTTGTCTTCCCCTCTGAGCTGATGTGGAGGTATTTTGACCTGTAACAGATACTCTTAATGGATTGTAGACATATCTATCTCTGTCTTTATTATTTCGGTAGTACTTACCACTTCGTGTTGTTCTCTCGCTTAGACCAGAGGTCATTCACTCAGTGTGGCTACACAGAACACCCTTTTTGCATAGTAATATTTTGATTAACAAAGGCAATTTTTTCAAGAACTTACCTCGGAAACCATTGAAGAACCTCTGCTCTGCCTCAAAGTAGGACACAAACTAATTTACTATGAATTCTATCATGAACCCACCCAGCACACTATCTACCGAGTGATCTACAGTACGGGTGATCGTATTTTCGGTCCTTTCCAGTTGTTGAATAAATTATGGTGTCCATAGTGTTACTTGATCATCCTTCCAGCACATCTGGAATTCTACGAGCCTTGCCAACCACTCCCAAAGCTCATGCACAAAGGTTACAAAGAAAATTTCATAGAATTCAATGAATATGTACTTGTTCTTCCACTTCTCACCCGTCAATTCATGTTGTGATTCTCCTTTACCGCAAATTCCTAAATCTGTCTTTCGAACCAATCTTCAATTTCCACCCTCTCAGGTCTCCAAGGACCTCATGGCATTACCCGATCTCTCTCTCAAAATTCTCCCGGTCCTGACAACAGAACCATTTGTTGGATTAAGGGATCCTGACCCAGGTTTGGAGGTTATGGTTTGCCAACAAACCCCTATACTACTGGCCCTTTCGGCAATGACCTACTTGCACAGGCAAAGGTCTCACCCGAAGAAGTATGGGAGGGTGCTAGAACCATGTTTCTGCACCCTTCGAGAGAGTAGGTAATTCAAGGCAGATTTGTATTATAACTTGCTAGGTTTACCTAGAATGAGTCTATTCATAGCCCTTTACCATTATACCCATCATAAAACCATAACACAACTATCAGATCTAATCAGTACATTCGCATCCACATGCACATTACCAAATACCATCACAGAGCATTTGTAATCACAACTAATAACATATCACAGATATACTTATGAAAATCACAGATACATTCGCAGCTAAATAACCATCACAAATACGCTTTAGCAGTAAACATCAATGATCTAGATAACACACAGGTACTTTAACAATACTTCGCATTCATTAACATTCAGATCCACTTATAACAAAAATCAGCCCGCGCACATAGCCTAGTAGGGTCCACACACAGCAAGACTGAGGATCTCTGTGCACACAGCCAATAGGAGTCCTTACCCAAAACAGATCTAATAGTTCGCATGTATCATTAGTCTTAATTGATGCTTACTTCTAGACTCAAACCATTCATCTATTTATATCGATGTATCCCATGTTATCCTGTGGTCAGCAAACCGTGGTTTACGGACTCTAGGTCTACCCTTTGACCCATTACAATGCGTTCGGGGCTTTGACCTACCCCAGAATCCCTCCATTAGACTAATTAATACAAAAATATACAAAATTTTCCAAAAACATACAAAATTCGCAACTTAGGTAGCCCCATTCCAACACTGATCCACCGTTTTTTCCTCTTCTGCAGTTGTTTCTCCTCCTCAAAAGGATGTTAGCAACTATGGTGGCTAGTCTTTACCCGAAATCTATTTTCAATAAAAAAATTGTTGGAATTTGACCAATGTGTTGAAAATGGCAAATATCTCTTTGTCATAAATAGAGTATGACAACTCATGCAACAGTAACTTCCAGTTCTCTAAAGCTATTGTATAGCTTCCCTACATTAGGAATGTGCTAATCCCATCCTCAGAAAATCCAAACTCCAACACAAAGTGTTGTGTGCAGCTCAACAATGTCAAACTGGGATAAATATAAATCTTCTCCTTGAACCAATCAAGGGTCCTTTGCGTAGTGATAGTATGTTGCTCCGAATCAACAATGTGCTCTAACCCTTTGTGATGCAATTTCCCTGATGGCATGGCCCCAAAAATCTCCATCTGATGTACTGAAATAAAATGGGGTGGAAATTTTTTCATACCTTGGATTAGCTGATGCTTGGGAACATCTTGCAAAGCTACAAGAGTTCCTCCAACCAGTGCAATTTCTTCTCCAACTATTGGTGATGGTGATGGCTAATCCTCTATTTCTGCACCAGTGCTGGTCTCTACTTCCTCTTCCTCATGCATGTCCTAAATCATGACTTGGACTCTCAATGTCAAATTCCCAAGACCATCTTTCTAAGATGCAAGTGTTCCTCCCACTGATGCAAGTACATCTACTGCATCTGGTAGTGGTGGTAGTTTCTCTTCTCCTAGAGTATCAATGCTAACATCTTCTTTTTTCTCCTCATATACTTCCTCATCAATGTTGGAAAATGTCTCAATAGAAAGTACCTCCAGTTTTCTTCTATCAAACCTATTTACCAATCTTTGTGTGAACTCTCCATACACAGTCACTCTTGCATGTTTCAATCTACCAAACCACCAATCATTTGCTTCACCCTCATGGTGTAGTGCTAAAATCTGAATAGCTTCCTTTTCCTCTACTGGGTGTACCTAGAAGAAATCATATAAATTCTCCATCCAAGCTTTTTTCATGCTTGTGGATGACCCATCAAATGTAGGAAGAAAGAATATATTTTGCATACGCCTTTTTCTTCTATTGCTACTGTGGAGTCTCTGGTTCTTTAATCTGGAAAAACTAATGGAAAGTAAAATTCTCTTTGAATTCTCTAGATAGAGATCTGTACTCTGCAATATAATCACTAAGAGTCTCATGCTCCAAATATCCTCCATCTCCATGCCATTCATTTCCTTCTACAAGGAAAGTGGGCATAGTAGGGCGTTGTGGAAATTTCTACACCGTTGGTTGCTTATACTAATGATAGGAAGTGCACAAACCTTCTCCATTCTGAAACCCTCTTGAGGTTTCCTTTTTCATTTCCCTTCTCATTTCTTTGATCTCCATGGTGAGATCCTGCATAGATTTGAAGATAAGTGTGGAAAAACTCAATTCTTCCGCTGTTAAATAATTCTTATTTTCTGCTTCTTCTTCTTATTCCTCTTGTTTCATAAAATTCCCACAAGATGAGCCAAATATCATGCTCTGATACCACTGTAGTATCCCAAAATGGGAATGACGGGAATATATAACATTTATAACATTACAACCAAGGCAATAACTAGAATGTAAGCACAAAACTATAAAATGTTGGAAATGTCGAAATATAACATCAGGACATTAAAAAATTATCAAAAACAAGTGAGCCATATCATTATATATCAACATAATTGTAAGTACATTGTGCTCCAAAAAGAATGCACTCAAGCCACAAGATGGTTGAAATACACTACTGAAGCCTAGCACTGGAAAGTATAAACTAATGTTGGAAACTTCTGCTCATTTTACGAAGATATATGTGTAAGAGGTTTCTTTATGGCTCAAAAAGGTCCAGGATTTTAACCATGGACTCTACTCCAAAAACCCAGAAAAGCGCTGAAATGGTTTTGCTAGATCCTGAGTTTGGAATTTTGGCCCTTTTTAGGTTGCACACTACACCCCTGTTGGCTGAGTTACACACTCCCTGGAGACAATTTCTGATATAGGGCTGAAATAATGATCTATATGCTACAATATCATCCACTCATATCACTAACTAAATGGTTGGTCCCTTCTCCCGATCCCAACCTAAAAAACATAGGATCTAGCTCCTCCACTGAATATGCAACTGCTGCATGCACAACTGCTGGGTAATACTGCATTGTCTAGGAGGGTTGATGATGTAGCATGTTGATTCAAGCTACTGAAGTGATCCTGAAGTGAAGGATTAATTCCTTGCAGGATTCCAAGCTAAGTTGCTTCGAACTTCCTCTTCTCCTCAAACCCTCACTACAGAATTACACAATTCCTATAGGAAATATTGTTGCATCAGAGAATAAATGACTACCATGATGCCTCATATGTCAATGAACCTCTTGGAAGACTGCAATGGATCCATAGTGTGAAGGGTTGCTCCCTGCACAGGTTTCTCACCTAAAGTACCGAGAACAACTTTCCAACTCTCAAACCCAAGTTCAGGAATGCGTAATTCCTGTAACTGGAAGTGTAGATGAGAGTGGCTGAAAGTGGCACTGATTTTTGGATGAAGAATTTTGACTAATAAAACCTTCCCAGAGTAGGCACTCGAAGTCCCTTGTGGGTAAGGGTGGGATTCCCGCTCGAGAACACCCAGTGCTAAACAACACAACAGACATAGCTAAAAAGCTAAAGTGTGCAAAGAAATGTCTTATGAAACTCAATAATAAAAATTCAGACTCCCTCCTTTGCTGCCCTCATCTTCCTTTTATGGTTGTGAGCCTTCCCTAGCCTTGGCCCACCTCATAATTGTGATACACATGTTAGTGTCCCGTGATTTGGCAGATTGGCAAGCCAAGTGACAGGGTAACATCAAACCAACTTTGGATCCCAAGGACCTAGCCTTCCTGGACTCAGAGAGGGCTCTCTCTATTTGTGCAAGGGATGTATATTTGTTTGCTTCTTATGTTTTTGATTTTAGGCTAGTTTTTAAGTAGGTTTTTAGTTTTTTTTTAGGTTTTTGAGGGAGGAACTGATCAAAGACTAAATAGATAAAAAGATTGTTAAATCAACTGGGCTATGGGGTCGAAAATGTTAGGTCCCTATATTACTAGTATAGTCGATTATTGTTGTTAGTGTAACCCCCTTGTTGTCATTATTATACCTTTGTAACCCCCATATTGTTATTATTGTGCCCTTAAATTATTATTGTTAGGTCGGCTAGGATTACATTGTGGCCCACCAGGATTACATTATAGCCCCATGGACTCCTATATATAGAAAGGAGGTTTTGTAAATTGTATCATCCAAGAATTGTTCATTTATGTAATGTATTGGAGGTTTCCCCCCCCGAAGTGGCTTATTTCTAAGGCGTTGATATATCTCTTCTTCTATTTTTGGAGCTGGTTACACAACATTTGGTATCAGAGCTTTGGATTCTAGGGTTTCGCTGCTCTAAATAGGTCATCGTGGAATTTTCGCTATAAATTTTTTTTTTACGAAGGTTCAGAATCTGAAATTTTTAGGGTGCAAAGCCAAAATCCTGAGGAAACTCCCCAAAACATTTCAGAGCTTTGTTCACAATATTTTCAGAGATATGATCTGTGGAAGGTAGTGCTTTTTCAGGCTCCTGAATTTCATCTCAAAGAAATGTTTCCTAATGGTGAAAAGATAGTAGAGGAAACTCATGATGAGAAAAAAATAAATGCTAATCGTCATTTCATAAACTCTACTGTTGGAGGGAAGAACCACCATATTCCAAAAATGGATATGAGGAAGTTTTATGGAAAGGATCCTGTAACATGGATACTACATATGGAGCAATATTTTGATCTCCATAATGTTCAAAACACACAAAAGGTACGCATTTCAACTTTACATTTAGAACCAAATACATTTGTATGGTATCGATGGCTTTGCTCCCATAAAAAAATTGTCACTTGGTCAATTTTTACGGAGGAAATGATAGCACATTATGAGGATACAAAGAGCAACACCTTCTTTAGCCAATTGATAAATCTCAAACAAAAGGGTTTAGTGGGGGAGCACATTGAGGACTTCAAAAATTGAATATAAGGGTAACTGATATTCCAGAGGAACACAGGATTGATCTCTTCATAGGTACTTTAAAGGATAACATCCAACATGAAGTTCGCGTTTTGGAACATGATTCATTGGAGAAGGCATTCAGGTTGGCAAGAAAAATTGAATGTAAAATTATGGCGACAAGGAAGCCTACCACTCACTTCTATAAAGATGGAAGTGTTGCTACTCCTAGATTTCCACAACTTACAAGGTTGACACCACAACAATTGGAAGAAAAAAGAGCAAAAGGGATTTGCTACAGTTGTGATAGCAAATACACTAAAGGTCATAAGTGTGCTGAGAAGAAATTATTTTACATAGATTGTGAAGAGGAAGAAGAAAATGAACAAGAAGAGGAAATACACCAAGAACCAACCCAAGAAGCGGAAGAAATGAGTCTGACCATATCGTGTAATGCATTGGCAGGAATTACCACTCCTCAAACTCTCAAGATAGAAGGACATATCAAGAAGAAAAAGGTAATAGTGTTGATTGATTCAAGTAGTACCCATAATTTATTCATTGTAAGGTAGCCAAGGAATTGAATTGTTTCCTATACCCAACACCAGAATGTCAAGTGATGGTTGCAAATGGAGGAACTATAAATTGCTCTAGAAAATGCCATAATATCAAGCTAACCATGGGGGAATATGTATTGACTAGTCCAATGCTTTCCATTCCTATGGGAGGTGCCGATGTTGTACTAGGAGTACAATGGTTACAATCTTTGGGGACGGTAGCTTTTAATTTTCAAGAACTTTTTTTGAAATTTTTTTCAGAAGGAAAAGAAGTCGAATTACGGGGTATTGAAGGGAAGCCGGGAAGGATAATAAGCTCTAATGTCATGACAAAGCTTCTAAAGAAAGAACAACGAGGCGTAATTGCACAATTATGCTCACTAGAAGTTCCGACATCAAAATCATCTATTTCTGCATATCTCCAACAAGTCTTGGACAATCATTCCAAGGTGTTTGAAACTCCCAAAGGACTCCCACCTATTCGTGATCATGATCATGCTATTCATTTGATTCCATGAAGTTTTCCTCCAAACATCAGGCCTTATAGATATCCTTACTTCCAAAAGAGCGAAATTGAACGTATGATTGCAGAAATGTTAGAGGCGGGTATAATTCAACCCAGTCAAAGTTCTTTCTCTGCTCCTGTATTATTGGTACACAAGAAGGATGGATCATGGTGAATGTGTCCGGATTATAGGGAGCTCAATAAGCTCACCATTAAAGACAAATTTCCCATTCCTGTGATTGATGAATTATTGGATGAATTACATGGAGCAATTTATTTTACCAAGTTGGATCTTCGTTCAGGATATCATCAAATTAGAATGAAGACCGAAGATATTCCAAAAACAGCAATTCGAACTCATGAGGGTCATTATGAATTTTTGGTCATGCCTTTTGGCCTTACCAATGCACCTTCTACATTTCAAGGGTTGATGAATTCCATTTTCAAACCCTTCCTTAGAAAATTTGTGCTAGTATTTTTTGATGATATACTATTCTACAACAGGTCTTGGAAGGATCATGTTGAACATGTTGACAGGGTGCTCAAACTATTGCAGGAGAAACAATTATATGCAAAAACATCCAAATGTTTCTTTGGAGTACAAGAGGTGGAATATGTGGGTCATATTGTATCTCACAAGGGTGTTAAGGTAGACCCTAACAAAATTAAAGCCATTAAGGAATGGAAAGTCCCCACAACCATAAATCAATTGCGTGGATTTCTCAGGTTAACAGGGTATTATCGCAAGTTTGTTAAGAATTATGGGAGAATAGCAACACCTCTAATAACATTATTGAAGAAAGATGCATTTTCATGGACTCATGAAGCAACTAAGGCTTTTGAACATCTTAAAGAGGCAATGTGTAAGGCACCAGTCTTAGCTATGCAAAACTTCACAAAAACCTTTATTGTGGAATGTGATGCCTCAGGAAATGGAATTGGTGTTGTTTTAATGCAGGAAGGAAGACCCATTTCTTTTAAAAGTCATCCAATCAAAGGAAAGTATTTACACAAACCTATTTATGAGAACGAAATGTTAGCAATACTGCATGCACTAAAGAAATGGCGAACATACCTAATGGGAAGACACTTCAAGGTAAAAACTGATCATGATAGTCTTAAACACTTTTTGGAACAAAGACTATCTTCAGAAGAGCAGCAAAAATGGGTCACAAATATGTTGGGTTATGACTTTGAAATAATATACAAAAAAGGAAAGCTTAATGTTGTTGCAGATGCACTCTCAAGAAAGAATGAAGAGGTGGAAGTATTGCTTTGTGCCATTTCTATTATCCAACCAGATTGGATAACTGAAGCAAGAGATGAATGGAAGAAGGACAAAGATGTATGGATACTCATTCAAAAGTTGCAGCAAGATCCTAGTACATCTGATACATTTAGTTGGAAAAATGATTCCTTGTGGTACAAAGATCGCTTATATCTTTGTAAGAATTCCCAACTAAAACAAAATATTCTTCTGGAATTGCACACTTCTCCTTTAGGAGGACACTCAGGATTTTTAAAAACTTACCACAAGGTGAAGAAAGAATTTTTTTGGGATGGCCTTAAATCTGATATTCAAAATTTTGTGGCGGAATGTTTGGTTTGCCAGCAGAATAAAGTGGAGACAATTAAGACCCCGGGATTTCTACAACCTTTATCCATTCCAAGTCAACGTTGGGAGGAGATTTCAATGGATTTTATCACAGGTTTACCTAAGTCCGAAAGAAAGAGTGTCATCATGGTGGTAGTTGATAGACTTACCAAGTATGCACACTTTTGTGCTTTATCTCATCCATTTAAAGCAAGTACAGTTGCTACTACATTTATGGACAGAATTCAAAAGCTACATGGAAGCCCAAGGGTTATTGTGAGCGACAGAGATCCCATTTTACTGGAAATTTTTGGACGGAGTTATTTTCTTGTTTGGGTACTCAATTAGCTCATAGCTCATCTTATCATCCTCAATCTGATGGTCAAACTGAGATAGTAAATAAATGTTTGGAAGGATATCTTCGTTGTTTTGTATCCGATAAACAAACACAATGGGTCAAGTGGTTACCTCTTGCTGAATGGTGGTATAACACTTCCTTCCATACTGCAGCAAAAATGACCCCATTTATGGCACTTTATGGATATCATCCACCATCCATCACATCATATTTAAGGGAAAATTCAAAGGTTCAAGCAGTGGAAGATCACATCGAGCATCAGCAAGAAGTTCTCTAACTCTTAAAGGATAACCTGAATTTGGCACAAAACCGAATGAAACAACAGGCAGATCAGCATCACAGCGAGAGAATTTTGATGTAGGAGATTGGGTATTTTTACAGCTACAACCATAAAAAAAAATGTCCCTCAAGCAAGCTAAGAAGGATAAAAAATTATCGCCAAAGTACTATGGTCCTTACAAGGTGTTGCAAAAGATTGGTACTATGACATACAAATTGGAGCTTCCTACTTCTTCGCGAGTGCATCCAGTTTTCCATGTTTCATGCTTAAAGAAGGTCTTAGGTGAAAATCTTCCAGTTCGAACAATATTTCCAGAACTTGATGAGGAAGGAAGAATCATATTGGAACCTGAAGCAGTCACCGAAACAATAACTCGATAGCTACGGAATCGATCAATTTCAGAGTATCTCATCAAGTGGAAGAACTTACCCACTGAAGATTCTACATGGGAGGATGAGAATTTTATACAGAAGCACCCAGAGCTACTCAATCGTTGAGGACAACGCTTTTTTGAAGGAGAGGGGCATGTTAGGTCCCTATAATATGAAAGTATAGTCCCTTATTTTTGTTATGTAACCCCCTTATCGTCATTATCGTACCCTTGTAACCCCCATATTATTATTATTGTGCCCTTACATTATTATTGTTAGGTCGGCTAGGATTACATTGTGACCCCACTAGGATTACATTATGGCCCCATGGACTCCTATATATATAAAGGAGGTTTTGTAAATTGTAGCATCCAAGAATTGTTCATTCATGTAATGTATCGGAGGTTGCCCCCTCGAAGTGGCTTATTTCTAAGGCGTTTATATCTCTTTTCTTCTCTTTTTGGAGTTGGTTACACAACAGAAAAGGTCGAGAAAGCCTCAAATTATGGACAAGGTATATTGAAGGGTCGATTTGGTCAAGGTAAAATGGATCTTTCGATGGAGTGAAATCGGATGGACACTAGGTTTTGTGAAGGACAAAGACTTTTAAACATAAATATTTTTACAGTAGACATCCATGTGGTAGGGCTAACCATTAATCACAATAAATGTAACTTCAAACTGATAGATGCATAAAATAACATTCAGGCGATACATAGAGGTATAGGACCATCTAACTTTAGGAAAATCACCATCAGACTTTGGGGAAAAACAAACAAGATAAACAAATAATTCAATATACGAAGAGGGAACTCCTAGACATCATATTTTGAGCTATCGGGAACTTTGAACTAAGCTTGCAGAGTATAGGCAAAGGGCAAGATCGACACAAGACCTCTTTGGTTCAACTAGGACAACCAAACATTCAGAGA
This sequence comes from Pinus albicaulis, assembly GCA_034641835.2. NCBI lineage: Eukaryota > Viridiplantae > Streptophyta > Pinopsida > Pinales > Pinaceae > Pinus > Pinus albicaulis. The sequence continues at coordinate 260,750,014 of CM076580.1, read as the reverse complement.
GAGGTTTCAGTAATGGGGTTTTGGTTAACTAAGGAGTAAAAAGGGCGTACCGTGAATCATACAAATTAGCATTCATAATAACCATTAATGCAACTGAGAACAAGTTCTTAGGGTATCAAAGAGCATTTAAGAACTCATTTGACATAACTAAGAAAGAAGACAAACATAGAAGCTGTAATGAATCAGGAAATTTGAGATGCCTCCATGGGATGTCTCAAATCTATTCTTTACTATCCTACAACAAGCAAGAAACATGAAAATATGTATGATAACTAAGGAAACATAATAGAGAAGGAACACTATACCATTTTACCAGGTCAAGGAATCCTACAACAATCCTCTTTCACCATCCAAAACACTCAAGAAACTATTCAATGCATGAGACAAAGTATTTCTTCCAAGATTGTATAACCATGTATTGCTCTATAACATCAAGTTTAGCCTAATTTATAGTGAAATCTCTTGGAATAAATAGACCAAAGAGAAGGAAAACCTCCTAGAGCAACTAGCAAGCCCATTGGCCCATTACAAATATCTAATTTTGTCCTTGAGGCTTTGCAAAGCCCAAGGCACAAAATATCTATAAAAATATCTTAAAAATGCTAAAAAAGGAAATTAAATTGGCTTTTCCTAAATGACAATAGCCGAAAAAGGCTAAACGCACATTTGGAAAAGCCACTTCAGGAAACTGCATTTTTCACCAAAATGCCTGAGAAATATAGCAGCAGAAAATTCCCTTTCTTGTGGGCAATGTTTGAAGGACCTCCCGATGTCAAAAATAGGCCCGTGATGGCTCGTTGGAAAGCCCTACATTTATAATTTCTGAAAATACTTTTTTTCCCCCAAAATTATCATTAGAATTATGTCAAAAAATGACCGAAGTGGAAAAAACCAGAAATTAGCCCTTCGCTGATATGTGGGCAGAGTGTCAAAAAAGTGAGTGTTTTTTGTCTCTTTGGGGGACCAAAAAATCTTCAATTGATCTGAAATTTTCTGAGTAGATGCCCCTAAATTTAATGCATCCAATGATACCACTCGCAATAGCTGAGGATGCTCCAAACAAAACTGGCGATGCCCACAAATTTCTACAATTAGGCCCAAAAATGTCAAAAATAAAAAACTTGTCGAAATTTGCCCAATTTTGGCGAGCAAGCCCCTCATGGGTTTTTAGAAGCATGTTGAGAAGTAGAGGCCAAATTTTCAAGCCCTGATGTTTCTTTCTTCACTTTTTGTACCGGGTGCCTCTTTCGGGCCGCTTTGAGTTTTTCTTGAGTAACCTTCAATTTCCTTCGGGCGAATTGATTTAGCTTTTTGTAGTGCCTGGTCATTTTCTTTTGCAAGCTCAAGTCTCTATTAGCTCTTTCTAACTTATCCTCCAAATGTTTATTTTCCCTTTCAATCCATGTATCTCTATTATCTTCTATTTCTTGGGTGAGTAAAGAAGTAAGAGGAAATGATCGGACAAGGGCTACTTCTTCTTCCTTTTGTTTCTCTGAAGCTCTCTTGAGACCCATAGTCCTAGGCCTCTCTTTCCTTGGTTGTTCTTCCTCTTCAGTGTCATTGAATTCACCCATAAGCTATTCAAGCTTGGTTTGTGCTTTGGAGGCCTCCCTTTGATATTTGAAAGCTCGGGCCTCAAATACCGCCATTTGACCACTCATTTTCTTTTTTTGCATTTGTAGGAGAAGGATGAAGTCTTTTGAGCTTTCTAGATCAGCTTGTAGATCATGAATTTGACCTTCTCTATTTCGCAAGAGGGCCTCAATGATTCTAGCCTCTTTATCACTGTCATCACTTTTTATCTGAATTATATCAAACTCCCTTTCCTTCTCGTGACTACTTTCCTCCTTCTCTTTTCCCTTGCCTTGGGTAGACTTCTTGGTCCTCCTCTTCTTTGGTAATTCAACAATGGGTTTCTTGGGCAACTTGCCTTTGCTTCGGAGTGCTCTAGTAACATTGAGAGTTACAACTTGAGCCACTTTCTTTCTTGAATTTTGGGGCTTTGTTACCTTTGGAGAAGAAAGCATGGCCCCTTGCCTAGGAGAGGCAGCTAGCACATGCTCTTGGCTGTGTGGAGGAGAAGGAGGAGGAATTTCACCTATTTGCACTTGTTGCACTTGGTCTTTAACCTTACTGCCTCCATCATCGTCTTTGTTTGCTTGAGGGATTTCTTGTTTTTCATCATAAGTGCCCCCATTAGGACTGTCATGGCCTTCATCATAAGTGTTTTGGCTGCCACTTTGTTTGTCTCCTTGAGGGCTGCACTGCTCATTTCTGTCTCTGCTTTCTTCATGGCTGTGGTGCTCTGTACCTTTACTATTTTTTGCCTCATTATCATCATGCTCACTTCTGTGTGGGCTACCAATAGTTTCCTCTTTATGACTATTGTGCTCTGCATCAATTTTTTCCAGCTCTTCATCATTACCTTCTTTATGCTCACTGTCATGCTTATATTTTTCATTTTGTCCTTCCTCATCACTTTTTTACCTCCTCTCACTTTGCCTTTCTTCACTACTTGTTTGCCTTTTCTCTTCTTCACTTTCAATCATTAGAAATTTTTGTCCTTTAGGAGTGGATTTACTAGAAGAAGGAGAAACATGATGAGTGGATGGTGAGGAAGGTGCATGAGATGAAGATTCAATGGCAAAATTGGGATGGGAGATGAAAGAGTCCCAAGAAAATCCCTTTTTCTCAAGTTGATGGAGGATGATGATCTTGATAAGGGAATGATGAAATAGGCAAGCTTGTTGTTGAGTGGAAGGCTTATTTTGAATAGTAGAAGCCATCTTTTCAATGCTTCTATAGAGGAAAAAAGGTAGGTTTAGAAATTGAGTTCTTGTGAAGTGCATGAGAAGCCTGATATGATAAGCATAAACCCAGGAAAACCTCCCTTCGCATGTGAAATACTTCATGATGATTTTCATGAGAGGAGCATAGCTATTCAACAAGTAGGAAAAGGGGAAAATAGTTGGGCAAGCATCCCAATGTTCTGGTTCTAAGAAGGGTTTGTATTGATTTAAATCTAGGTAGGTTTTCTTAAACCATTTTTCTCAGATATATGGAATTTTGGTAGCTCTGGAGATAACTCTAGGAGAGATCTTGAAATCTAAACCTGCTAGATGAAAATGCTTCCCGTGCAGTCTTAAAGCAAATAAATGTGTCAAAGGAAGATGACTTTGCACTTCTTGAACCTTCTGACAAAATTCCAAGAATCCTACTTCATGAAAGTTAAAGAGCACTGAAGGAGATTCATTCACTTCCTGAGTTGAAAAAGGCTCATATCTTTTGTGATAACTACTCTTGCTATATTTCGTAGGAGGCATTTTTCTTCTGATATTTTTCACTGACTTACCAAGGAAAATTTGCTCAAGTGATCACTGAAATAAGTCTTCAACCAACACACCTTTTACTCTTTGAAAAACCAATTCTGTCCTTAGTTAGCCAACAAGTTTGTTTAAATGAAACCAGTTCTCTTTGATTTTGACAATATGAACTCCTCTCTCTCAATTCACTATTTTCTGTAGTTATTTGAAGCAAGAAAGAGGTTCCTTTGAAATCACTATGTCTTTTGATATCACTATTTTAAGGGACTGATTTGGAACAAAGAATGCACTCTTAGAAAAATACTGTGTTTTCCCTTTGAATAAAAGTGCCCTTCTTTGATGATTATTGTTTCTCTAAAACATAAGGCAGCCTCCTTGTCACTGAGTTATAAGCCCTTTCAAACAAACTCTGCCTCCCTTAATGATCACTGTTTTTCTTTGAGTTTAGCAAACAAGTATTAGCTGAATGAAAACAATTTCACCTCTTTAGTACTGTGTTTGAGTAAAGAAGGTTTTATAAGAAGATATGTTTGTGGTTTTTTGAAGAGAAATCTCCTTTTATTTTGGCACAAATACTCTTTCCCTCAAACACTGCCTTTTTGCAATGTCTGTTTTTTAAAGGTTAACACAACTCCTTTCAAACTGGTAACATTGTTCTTCCCAATTACTATCTTCTTTGGCAAACACTGTTCCTTTGAAATCAATGATCTTTTGGGCTATTTGAAAAAAAAGGCGCTCATGAAAAACAATGTTCTTAAAATACTCCTTCAAGCTGGTTATGATACCCTCTACAAACTCTATTATGTGTTTGTGGAGACTGTACATATTCTTTGCTACTTTAAAGCAGAAAAAGACCTTTCAAATTGGCATATTTAACCCCTTCTTTAACCACTGTTTATCTTTGAAATTTGTTATTAGACTCTCCCTCGAACTCAAACTTTAGCTAGGAGGCTAGAAATTCCTTTGAAACAACAAATTTGAGGTTTCCCTTTGAGCACTGGTTCAATGAGAAAGGGCACATTCAAACTTGGTTGATCGGGCAAGTTCTGAATGCATAATCGCACAATGCAGATGCCTGTCAGGTTGGCCTTCGGCACCCACTAAATGCCGGCACAGGCATGTCATTCTAGGCTACATGCACCTCGTGCCTTTTATTAAAATACACAGAGTTTTCCTACAGGCACACCGCACGTGTATACAAGCATGCCGCTCTGAAACTGAGCTCGAAATTTCTTCAAAATCACTCAATGCTGCTTCTTTCTTTGGTGGGATTGACACAATACTAATGAATGTTTGATTCATGCCCCTTTATACTCATAAGGATTTTTCAAAAACTCCCTTTTTTCCTTTGTAAGAAACTTTAGAAAAGTGGTCATATTTATTTGTGTTTTGACAGTCTTTTGAATACTTCTGCCATATTAAATAAAATGATTCTCAACAATGATTTTGTAACCCACAATTTGTGAGGTAAGGGGTTTCCTTAAACTATGTTTGCCTTTGTTGTCTTGCAAAGAGGTGACTTAACACTCTGATTGGTATAGAAGGGTTGTGGAAGCTTTGTTTTCTCAGATTAGTCAACAATGGAAAATTTATCATAAGACCACTGTTGCAGCCCTTACAAATATCCCTTCAGACTTATGTGAGGCATTTTTCCTTGTCTGATGATGGAGGTCTTCTTTGACTATAAGTGAAACATGGCTTCCCACATTTTTAACCTTTGAATGAGTTTTTTGCATAATGTAAATATTTGAAGAGATGTCCCTCTTCCCTTTTGTGAAAAAATCCATTGCTAAATTTTTCCAATATTGTTAGGTACCTTGTTTTGATATTTTCTTTCTGACTGTGTATAAACCTTTATTTGCACCGAAAGAAAGACCCTGCAAGTGTGACCACCCATTCTTATGTGAAAACATGGTTGTGTCCCTAACTTCAAGATAAACAAGGGCCTACAAATAATGCAAATATGTCTATCTTAACAGTAAGCCCTCTACTTTTTTGAATGATCTAAAAAAGGGTGGCTTCTTGAGGTTTGCATTTCATTTATCACTTGGAGGGAGCTAGCCTTGATAAAACATAATGAATTTTGTCCAAAAATCAAGAATTCCCTTTTCTCATAAGTCATCTAGGTGGACTGTCCCTTGTACCATTTTGCAGACAAGACTAGAACCCGAGCTTTAATTCAGTCAATTTTACCACCCATAAGAGGATTGTTTAGTCCAAATTGTAACCTACTATTTATCCTTTGAAGGAGGTTGTCATAAATACAGGATCAAAGCCCTTTAACATCATCATTCTATCTCTTTCCTCGTGATATGAGATATGTTTTTTCAACTTATGAGCTCTCATGAATCACCACTGATTTTCAACTTTGTGTTTCTGATAGGAAAATTGCTTAAACACCATTTGAAACACTACTGATGCATCTTTTGTTTCATCCCTAAGAAGGAGGTGGCCTATAATTTCTGAAGTTACTTAAAACACCTTGACCCTCTGCTTTTAAATGAAGGAGGTTTAATCAGGTTCCCACCATCTGCTCTTGATTGGAGGAGGCTTCATCATAAGGTCTTCTAACCATCTACTTTTTAATGAAAGAGGTTATCACTGTGCTTTCAACCATCTTCTCTTTTACTAGAGGAGGTTCTCACTGTAGATATGCCATTTCATCTATTTCAAAACTGTATCACCTTTCTGCATATCATATGTCTCTGCTTGGTATCATGTAAAATAGGCAACAAGGTGAAATTTGACATTTTTCTTTATGAGATATGTTTTGAGATATGTATTCTTTGTAAAATATCCCTGTGAACCCTTAGACCAGAAACCATATGACTTGTATATGTATAGTATTTTCTTGCTATACATAGTTGACTAATCTTCCTTGACTGTGTTTGCAGAGGCATGTTGAAATTGATTTTTGACTAGTGTTCCTATCCCAGGCTCAAAGTAATATAAGAAGCAGTTGTATTCTTATGCACTTTCATGATGATGTCCTTTGGAAAACTTATGCAGCACTGATTTTTGGAGGAGATGCTGAAACACTGCTGATCAACATAACATCAGTCTTTTGCATTTATGTGACTTGGAGGTTGTTCTCTATTTTTTAGGCAACTTTGGATTTCAAACCATACCTATTAGTTTCCCTTCACTTACTGTATTTCATTTGTTTTACTGATGGAAAACTAATTCAACATGAAGGACCTTTTTGAATTTGTCCTTTTGCTCTTTTGCACATTGATCATCATTACAATTACACCTCAGCAGAGATGTAAAAACATACAACTTTGAACCTTCGAGAGCTTCCTTGGTGTCTTAGGGAGATTTTTCTTGACCTAAGCATATTCTTTTTAGACAGTGAACATGTGTATCTTCTTCTGATTTGGATCTTTGTTTAACTTCTTTTGAACTAAGACAGAATGACCTCTTAGTGGTGTGCAACCTATGGATGGATCAAGATTTTTTTTGCAGATTAGGAACTAATTCAGGGCTGACTGGTATTGAACAGAGGCTTTTGTCTCAGGATATTCTTGCCAAGGAAAAGACTCCCTAAACACCACTATCTAACTTAGGGGAAATCTTGACATATTCTGAGTGTTTTCTTTGGTATGATTAGATTTTCAAATGAAAAATGACCAAGGATAGGGCTGCAGACACTTTTTCAATAGTTGGATAATGAATGGCTTTAGGAATAAGGGTAAATGACAGTAGATAACTTTCAGCTATGACAACTATGGACAGGGTTATTTTGCTGAAACCGGATATGTCTTGACAAATGGGGTTTTTTCTCATCATAAGATAACAGGAAGGGGTAGGAGGACAAAAATTGTTTTGGGATATTTCCTAGATGATAGATTTGATAGTATGGAGATCAACTTCTAGAAAACTCAGCGAAGGAAACTAGTCATCAATAATAGGTGAAAAATACTGATGACTAACATCACATGTGGCCACTAGCCTCCATAAAGACTGCATTGTGCTCCATGATCTCCATCATTCTTGCAATTACTCTCCACTTCCACCATCATTTGTGCATTTAATGCACCACTTCCTCCATCATCTCTGCAACTTCTTTTCCACTATCTCCATCATCTTGCATTTTTCCTTCACTATCTCCAATATATTCCTCATTAGTTCTCTATGAAATTCACTCTTTCTTCATTATTATGCTGATCCACTACTCCATAATGCTACTCCACTACTCAACAAACCCACATTCACACTATAAAAGTGGAATTTATCATCCTTTGGGTTTATGGGTCCCTCCACCCTTTTATTTACTTAACTAATTAAGAAATGTAAGAAATCTAATATTCCAATTAGCTGATGTAAATTTTGGAATATTACATTTTTCAATGGAATATATTTCATGGGGGCATTAGCAACTAAGTCAAAAATAGGGTACTCCAATTTCGATGTTTTTCCCTGGGGCTGATTGTGTATCATATGGTCAAATATGTGCCAATAACCTTCAATAATTTCCCGGTCTAGGAAATTAATTCAGACTGTACTAGAAGACAGATTTGGAAAAGGTCTTATAGCACTACCTGTGATTTGGGATATCAGACATATTTTCTTCAACCAAGATTTCAAGAGATCTAGGCTCTGGAGATTGTAGGTTTATTTTTACATCAGCATTGGCTTCTCCCTCTCCTTCTTGCAAGTTGCAAGAATTTCCCTCTTGTGAAGGGTCGAGACTCAAATGATCTGTGAGCTTAAAGCTTTGTTCACACCCTTTTGTTTTGTTATGGATCTCAGCATGAGCTGCAGATGGTGAGCCTGCCGCCTGAGGGACTATAGTAGGACTTTTTTTTGAAATGGTCTTGGATCCTACAGATGCCTGAGATTTAGTTTTTCTTATGATTTCATCTATGAAAGTTGTTCTTCCAAGGGTCACCAGTCCCTTGGGTTTCTTGGATTTGGATGGCAGGTTTAGATCTATTTCTATCGTTTTCTTCCTATTCATTCATAAAAAAAATAACTATTCCTATTTAACCTCTATGTATTTGCTGAAAAGTGGGCTAATGGGAAAGTGTTTTACTTGCTGGTACGCAGCTTCTTACCTCCCATTTTCAATACCCAATTCTTTTACAGCAAAATAAAATGAAAATACATCAGTTTTAAACACTCTCCTTGGCAATGGCGCCAAAATGTTGGTGCATTAGGACGACTATTTAAAAGTAATCCTAATACCTACATTAACTATCAACCCAAGGTAAGTCTGTTTATTTCAAGAGTGTTTGGAAAATTTTATGCAAGTGAAATTAGCTGTTAACAATTCCAAATTGTTGCGAGAAGTAATATCTAATTCTCGAAGTTCAATCAAAACAATTATGAAAACAACTGTGAAATAATTTCAATAAATAAAATTAACTTAATCCTAATTAAATATATGCAGGAAGCAACTTGAAAAGCAAGAATTAAAGAATCCACATTTAACCACAATCATTAATTGATGTCTATAACAGTCTGTTAATCAGAAAGGGAATACTGCAACAATTGAACAACAAGTAACTCATTCACACTTTTCAATTGAAATTCACAATAAATCATTAACCAAATAACATTAATCTTAATCAACAACAATCCTTCACAAATTATTGAATAAATATGGTAAATGAAAGAATAACACAAGTGGAAAGGTAAAAGCGAATAGGGCTTCAACTCAATGGAAAAGAAATTAGTCAACACTGACAATAATTGAATTAACTGCAGTTCTATGAAATACAGAAATAATTAATTTCAGAAAGGAGAAAATGAGAATATAACACAGAAAATAATTAATGCTCCTAGTGACCGAGCCCAGAGCCTTCAAAATTCTCTTCCAGAAGATATTAAGAACACGATTATGAAGGAACCAATATATTTTTCATCAAATTCAATAGTAAATGTACAACATCACTTTGTTAGTGTGTTTGGTGCATGTATGTACAAAATCACACCAACTTAAGGGGTGTGGTTTTCCCTCTTAAGTTATTGGTCACAGGCAGAAAGTAAATGGAGTTAAGCAAGTTGGTGGAACATACAAGAACATGAACATACTAGTTAGAGAAATAGCATGCATATTTAATCATAAAAATTAAACTAAAACTAAAAAAAATAACACAAAAGCTCTAAATAGAGTCAAGAAGATTCAATAATCCAAATGACGGCGCTTACGTCCCCTCTTATTGAGTGCTAGTAGTAATGAGGATGAAAATTTAACCCACTTTCCAAGGGGCCATTAGAACTAGAGGTTCTAAGTCCCGAAGCAAGGATGTCTTTAATTCTGAGCTGCCTTGGAGCAAAGTCTCCCTCTCTCTATTATGGTGGACTGGAGTTGTGGGATGGCCAACAACTGAGTCCCCTCTATCTCTGCTCCGAATCACACACTGCTGGTATTTCTTGGGGAAATTCTAGCCAGCATAATAATGTGCTCTCTTGTTTCTCATCTCTTGGTGGCATTTTATAGGAGAATTAAAATCCTCCTCCCCTCTCTTGGTACATTGTGGATGGTGACCCAAGAGAGGAGGGTGATTCCATTATGTGCCACATTTATTCCATTGTGTGATCCCTTGATGTCTTAAGGAGGCTTGGGTGGTTGTCCTTAGGCGGCTTCAAGTGTGGAATCAATGTCTTGGAGTGTGCCTTGTGGTCCCAGAAAGTGACTTCCACCACTCCCAATATTGTGCGCTTTTTGGGTCAAAAGGCACGAGGGCGTGTTTATCGAAGGATTTTGCGTGAAAATGCACTTTTGACTAGTCCTTATTGTACGCAATTTGATTTTCCTCAGACCTTAGAGATTTTTAAATACTTTCAGATTATCTAATGTCTTTCAGCCTTGTAAATCCTTTTTCCTAACATTAAATAATGTCACCTTTGCTTGTACGATTTTCCAGTGATAACGGTTACCCCCTAATGTGTGAGGTCTAGGAAGAATTGTATAGCTGAAATACATTATAGTTTCTCTTCTCTATATTGTGCGTAGAGAGATAAACCTGCGTGTAGCTCGAAATTGGGACACCCTACACTGTGTCGAAGAACGACCATGTCTTGTAGGACCCCTGTAATGGTATGATACAATATATACAAATTTTCTACGAGGCGGGCATGTCCCATGCACGTGATGCTTTAGCTGGTTGAACAAATCTATTTGACAGATACAGATTCTATCTGTGTCACTAATATGGTAATGATCTGTTGGTTGATGACGACAAATTCTGACACCCTCAGGGGAATTTTTTTCTTTGACAATAGGTAGAATGTGGTACCCATATGCATAAACTTGATATGGCATGTAAATGTGCATTGTACGCATAGGTGTTGGCTGTGACCTCCTGTGTAAGCATTGCTGGCAGAGACGCTTATAAAGTCACGAGTCTTCAATGGATTTGATCAAAGTGCAATGGTTGTAGTCGAATGTCAGGAGGATTGATGACATCTATGGGAAATGATGTCTCCCACAGTTCCACCAGAGGTTGTCCCTTTTATGGAGAGGGGCGATCCAAGCTACCTCTTCCTTTTTGGAAAATAGGTATTGAAGTCAACAAAAAGGAAACCTCAACCGAATGAGGGGATCGCTAATTATAAGATCAGGATCTTGGATGTGATGGTTTTAACATAGGAATTATGGCGAGGGGTAACTGAAAACTGATGAGGGGGATTTAGTGGCCCAAATTCGGAGTATAAAAACCAGCTTGGTGGCAGTCATAACTATTTCTTATGGGGAAATCACTAGAGTCGATAGGAATTATAGGGTGCGTATAAACTGCTTATCAATGTCATAGTGGCTTTTGTGTGAGGGTGGTATACTCAGACCAAGGGTGGTCAGGGAGTGCTGCCATGGGAGAAAAAAATAATGAGTGGGTGGGGGACATAGTGCACCATTTGCGGTCTTTGTACACTTACCAAAAGAATAAAATAATGGGGTTTGGTTTGTAAAAAAAATAGAGACAGGTGCCCGAAAACATGAAAGTGCTCGCTTACTGATGGTGTGAGGAAGGTGTTTTGCTAAGGGTGGGGGCCCCATTGGTTGGTCTCATGTGTGAGGTTGATGACATGGATGAAAAATTATCGCAGGTGGGTTGTGTTGACAGAGGTATGGTGGGCCAAATGTGAGGCACGATAGTGCATTTTTTATTTGCTTGTACAACCTGGTTGTCTAGGAAAGGGTTTTTATTTCATATGGTAAGACTTGACCTTATGCATGGTGAGTCAATGGACATGAGGTGCTTCCCAGACTACAGTGGTATGGCCATGACGTCACTATTATTTGTGATATATGGTCTACTTTGGGTGATAAGCGCCATGGAGGGGAGGCTCTACTAACCAACTAGAATGCTTATCATGTGCAAGGTGAGGTGATGATAAACATGGTCAGGTGTTTGAAACCTATGGATTATTTCTGATGGAGAAATGATATTAGGATATGCAGAATTTCTCTGGGAATCTATCATGCTGGGGGTAGAATGATACCTACTTTGGAACTTTCAGTGGATGGAGTTGTGGATGGTTTGCATGCTAACTACAAAAAAACCTACCCCAAGTGAAAGCATCTTCTTTATCAAATATTATTGAAAGACATTTTCTTTTAAAAAGTAGATGAGAGATGGCATACCTATCGGCGCTGAAATCTTATTTTTTCAGGGGTGTGAATGTGAGGCATCACCTTTGTGTGTTATGGAGTGTTGATCATAGTGCTGCTTTCGGTTTGGCGATCGGGTCTTCTGAGCTCTCGTTATGGTCCTCAAAAGTTTTTTAAAAGGGAGATACATAGGTGAATATGGCCCTAATTCAATTCATTTGTGTTTTTTGAGTATTTAGAGGTCAAAGGCTTTTGCAGAGTAGTTCTTGCCATTGCGGTCAGCCTGAGAACCAGGGATTAGCGATATCATGCCCAGGTAAATTCCACGATGTCCTGCATTTTAATTTTTTCAGTATGAGGGTGTCGGGGTCCATACAATACTATTTTGAATGGATTGTGAGCCATTTTTACCCTAGATTGTGCAAGAGATCAAGGTAAGAGCGCGCCTTTTGTGGACAAAATTTAGGGTTTTGCCTGCCTTATGCACGCTCTTCTCAGTCTTGGATATGCCTTCTTCATGTCTGTGAGAAATACAAGCACACCTTCCATGTACATATCTTAGGGACAGGCGTGCAAAAGGCCGAGTCAGTTTTTGTCCAATTTTTTTGAAATTTTTGCTTGTTTTAGATGTTTTTATGCTGCTAACGTGCTCCTGTTTTGATGACAGGTAGTTGTGGAGGGATTGGGATTAGCCTGAGCTCTGTACTGCTTTAGACACTGATGGTCAGGCAATAGTTAGCACAACGGGGTCTCCTAAAATTTGTGGAGAACAACCTTCTTCAGTCACAGGACCAACTCCTACGTTATCTAATTGGCCATTGGAACTGATGGCGGAAGGTGTTTGTGCTACATGGGTGCGACCTTGCTATCCATCCTAAGACAGATATTTACTTTGTGACCGGGTTGCTGCCTCATGGTGAGGCGCTGTGATTTCCACTTCCTCCTGGGAGAGTGGATTTTTAGCAGTTCCATATGTGGCACTATGGAGGGGCACCCCTTACGAAGAGGTGCATAGCCATTTCATCGATGATATATTTGGCCAAGCAGTGTGCTTTGGCAGATATTATGTGACTATCAAGGTTGTCGGCTCCACATCAAGCATCGTGCCTGCAAGTTGGGGTCTTGCATCTGCTGAGGGTCAGAAATTTTTTCGACTTTGCCCATTTCTGCTATGACGGGATGTTGGCATAGCTTTACAAGAACTGGGATGGATTGAAGCTATTTGCCTATGCCGTTATTTTATGCAGCATCATGTACAAGCGGGTGGTGCTGCTGAGGCTAGTGGTGGCAGTGCCTGCTGGGGGGCCACGACAGCCTCGCATGAGGAGGTGGGCCCATGTGATGCGTCGAGGAGGTGGCGGTATGGTGGGGCATTACTGGAACGCCACTACTAGGGCTTGGTTTGAGGCCAACCCTCAGATGTTCCTACCCTTCCCATATACAGGATGGACTTTTTGGGGGATCCAGAGATGGGTCTCCCTCCTCGCTATGCTTGAGGGCCAGCAGGTATGTCTTTATGATTTCTGCATTTCTTTGAGTAGCTATATTTACATGTATATTTATGGTGACACTTACATATTTTTGGTTACTCTTGTAGATGTTGGTGAGGTTGGCTACCTTGTGGCCCGATTAGCTGGGCACAAACCTATTTAGAGGGCTCGAGGAGATCTTAGGGGGAGGGGAGGAGGTGGGGTACTCGATGGTGAGGTCAGCCCTTCGGGGGAGGGCAGCAGTTTGGCTGTTGCCGAGACTGTGACTGAGCGACCTCGTGTTGATGCAGCAGAGGTTCGTATTGCTGAGCTAACCACACGGGTGTCAGTTCTGGAGGATGCCTGGGATCAAGTGGACTACTTGACCCAATGGATTTCGTCTTGAGGATTTTTAGATGACCTCAAGGAGGTAAGGTTGGAGACCCTGATGGCCCAAGAGAGGGACTATCAACCAGTTTTACATCGGGTGGCAGTCTCAATGTTGAAGGTGGCTCCAGTAGTGGCACCAGGAGCTGCAGTAGGTCTAGGTGCTCCACCTGGGGGAGCACTGCTCTAGATTTATTTTTTACAGGGGTAAAGCACCCATTATGAGGATGCTTCCCCTATTTTTGACGGCTTATATGTGTATCTTTTTGGACTGACTGATGGGTCAGGGATAGTATTTTTTGTAATCATAAAAATACATTTTGATATATATATGAAAGATATTTTTTTGCAGCTCCACATGGAGTTCCCCCTGTTTCTGCTTTATGTATTATGTTATGATGATGGATATCTACGTTTTTTGTTTTTATGTATGATGGTTTATTCAAGATGCATTCCAGTTTAAAATATTGTTAGCTATGAGATCAACTATTTGGTTTTGACTCCTTGGTGCATGTGTGAATGTAATGTAGTCAAATTCTTTGCTTAATCTTTTTGCATGCAAATATATTCTAAATATATGTGAATCTTGTATCTCAAATGTTTGGTTTAACTACAATACTACTAACTGGGAATCGAGGTAGATATGCATATGGCGTATGCCCCGATGGAGGGCATCGCACATAAGTCCGACAACAACGTCATATTTTTCCTGATTATTTTTTGTTGAACCGACACACAGTTCATTAGTGCCGAGTGGTGATCGTTCAGGGTGATAAATGACCCAGGCGGCCACTGCTAAAATTTGAGACCATTTTGATGCTCCATTAAAAAATCTGAAATAAGGTTTGGGTTGGTAATCCATTGTGACACTCAAGCACGCTTTGTAACAATTATTTTGGTCAAAAATTTTAAAATGGTTGGGTTTGTGTATGTTGACTCTAGGGTAGGGCCAAATGGGCCCTTATGGATAGAATTTCTTGAGGTAAAGTTCATTGACGGGGTTGTTAAGGTATGTCCCATCTGGTTCCATCAAGATGTATGCCCCCTTGAGGAGGTAATGTTTTACAATGTAGGGTCCTTTCCACCAGGTTTCAAACTTTCCTGGCCCTAGGTCCTCTTTTGCAACATCATAGCAGAGGACTAGTTCTCCCTCGGTGAACGAGCAAGGGTTGATGTGGCAGTCAAACGATACTTTTACCCATTTCTTGTGGGCCTCGTTGTATTGTAGCGACTGTTGTTATTTTTCATTGACGAGCTCTAGTTGTACTAGACGTTTTTCAAGAGGTTGGGTGTCATCGAGGAGTTTGATGGCGGCATTTAAATTTGGGATCTTGTGTTCTATGGGAATCATGGCTTCGACCCTATATAACAAGTTGAAGGGAGTGAAACCAGTGGATGTCTTCACAATCGTGTAGTATGCCCACAAGGAAGAGAAGATCATATGGTGCCAGTTGGTTTTATGACTATCCACCATGTGTTCTAACATAGTTTTGAGAACTTTTTTTACAGCTTCTACATGTCCATTGGATTGAGGGTAATATGGTGAAGTGAATTCATGGGTGAACTCGAGGTGGTGAGCTAGCTCCTTGAAAATTTCATTCTCAAAGTGTTTCCCATGGTTGTAGACTAACTCCTTGGGGACCTTGAACCAGGAAATGATGTGGTTAAATAGAAATTGAACGATGGTTTCTGCGGTGTTGTCGTATGTGGGCATGGCCTCTGCCCACTTGGTGAAATATCGACAACCACTATGATGTATTTATGATTTCCAGACGATGTGGGGTTGCAAGTCATGAAGTTGACTCCCCATTTACAAAAGGGATCGACGATGATGACAGGGTGTAGAGGAGCGGGCGGGACCCTTGCCTTATGGGCGAAGCGCTGGCTTCGCTCACATCTCTTGGCTGCTGGAATGAAATCGGAAAACAGGGAGGGCCAAAAATATCCTACCCGTATGAAATTTTGGATGGTGACCATTCCAGATAGGTGGCCACCACAAGCACCTCTATGGCTATAATATTCCCATTTTAGCTCATAACTAAATGGAATATTAAAATTTTTATTTTATCACCTTGTAGCTAAATAAATGGTTAAAGGAACCCATTCTTATTGAATACATGAATAAAATCCTTCATAATGTGAAAGTGATCATCAGAGTAGCTTGATTTTGAACCCTCAAGTGTGAAAAGGGGCAAATGCATGAAGACAAAGTCAGGTTTGACCAAGTCAACAGCGTTGCCATAGGAGGAGTAGCTTACTTTGGAAGATAACACAGTGTGAATGAGGAAGAGGATATTTGGTGGAGGAAACCCTAAGGGATGGGGCTCATGGAGAGAGAGCTTTCACTTGTTTAAAAGTAGGGAAAGGAAACCATTGTTACTCATGCTTTCGATTATTCATTTCATGTCTACTTAAACATTGTGCATTCTTTCGCTGTTTAGTAAGAATTGCCGGGGAATTCCTATTTAGGATTCCTTCTCCTTATTGAGAGGCCTCTTGAAGGATTTTTCTTAATTCTCCATATCTCTTGGCTCAAGGCCAAAGCTTCTCCTTTCAGTTACTGCGTTATTTCTACTCAAGTATAACACATTGTTGTTGGGTGTTGCAGTGGAGGACACCATATACCATTTTCTTAGCTCATCTATCAGAGGAGGGAGCTTCTATTATTTTGGGAGGTTAGTGAGGGAGATCCAGGAGCATATTACAGATCATTGGCATCAGGCCAATCATTTCTCTTCACCAACAACGCAGTCCTTTCTCTAGACTGCGTTATTTCTTAGTGTATTTGTAGTGGGGACTTGTTCCACATGTTTGGAGGGTGAGATCTTAGGTGAGAGGATCATCCTTTCATTCTAGAGATCCTTTGGATGAGATTCAGCCATCTATTGTAGCATCATCAACTATCTACATCCATTTCTAGTTTTGAGTTGCAGCTGCTACGCAGCAACTCCAGCATTTCTGTAGATTTGCCATTTTGTATGTATTTCAGCCAATCCTTTCAAGGATTGTGTATTGTATGTTTCTAGGGGTTGAGATCTTGCTCCCCTTTCTTATTTTAGCTATCCATTTTCATATCTATATATTATTGAAATTTTGTAATAGTTCTCCTTCAAGGATTACGTAGTCATAGCCAGGGCTTCTCTTGTATAGCAGTATTTCTCCATTTTCATGTATATGTTTCATTGGGGCTGCATTGCCTAGCTTGAGAGATCATTTCCTGAAGATCTCGTATACATTTGTTTCTACTATAATCTAATTTAATGGCTATGTGGATCTTCCGCCATTCTTTTTTTAATACATTCACTACTATTTTCGAGCTCATGTTTATGTATTGTTGATCTCCACATTGGTAATATCTTAAGATATTGCCAATAGTGTAGATGTTCCTAATTTGGGATAATATAGTGGTATCAAAGCATGATCTTTGGCTCAGCTTGTGAGTTTCAGCCAAAGAAGATCAATATGATGAAAAATATGAGTTTACTCTCATCTATTTCCATATCTAGAGGAGACCTCTCCAAGGAGGTCAATAAGATTGAAGAAAGGGAAGAGGAAGTACCATGCACTTCCTAATCTCACAGAGAAGAAGACAAAAAGCATGAAGAACAGTTGGAATTTGAAATTCTAAGTGAGTACCTTGTTGAATACCGAGCAAACCCTGGAGCCTTCCAAGAGACTCTATCTTTTCCACAGTTTATTTAGAAAAAAGAAGAGAGAAGACCCCACAGATATGGGATGATGAGAGGCAATAGATTTTTATTGTCCACATTTGATGGTTCACTCACATGTGTAGCAGAGGTTTGGGTGAATAATATAGAGGATTTATTCCTACTACATCCTATAGTAGACAGAGAGGATGTAGAAATTACAGCATTGCACCTTGAAGGTGAAGCAAATAATTGGTGGATCAGCCATCTAAGCCACACAAGGGTTTCTACTCTTGTTGAGTTTTCTCAGAGATTGATCAGGAGATTTAGCAAAAGGAGGGAGGAGCCCTCACCACCAGTTGATGAGGCATGTACCAGCGTTGTTGAGACCATGGAGGAGTAGCCTTCATCTTCAATAGTTTGGGAGGCCAACACATATGAGGAGGAAACTCTTGCAGCCTCCAAGGAGCTTCCACATTTCACTGAGGTATGATTAAAAATCCATCTCTTGTCATTTCAGAAAACACTTTGGATGGATCTATATCATTGCATGCAGTTGATCTAGAGCAGCAGAATAGCACTGTGTTGAGAAATCATGGAGACAGGAGGAATCATTCCTCATGTGAACACTCAAAGGACAGCTTCATTCAGGAAGCCATGAAGGAAGTAGTGAGAAGGAGTAGACATCTGGAGATAAGAAAATCTTTCTCCTCTCTAGATGACACTCTCTCAATGAGCATGCCATAGCTCAAAGAGAGACTTCTACTTGCAGTAGATCCAAGGCATCTTTGGTTTTGGAATCAGATGCATGAGGAGGAGATCTTCCAAAGAGATTTTAGTAGAGGTGTAGCCCCACACATCATGGAGTGCAAGATTATTCATCAGTTTTAGGAGGTAATTCACTTCTCACAGGAAAATATAGTAGATGGAGGACATCTTCAGATGGATAAAATCTCTCATGACTGTGTTGGACATTCCTTGAGCCATGCACATCATGATGGGAGGTTTTTTCCTACCACCTATTTGGATCCTCAAAGGGTCAAATTGATCCTCGGGAAGATTGCATTTCAAGGTCCCATGAAATGCAGGAGTCTGATTTGGGATGATGGTAGCCCTCAAGGGAGGAGTACCAAGATGAAGGGTGGAAGAAGGCATCCACAATGTGTTGAATGGATGTGGATTGTAAGCAAGGAGCAGGTGAGCTACTTGCAGATTTATGATACCAGGTAGCAGGAGGTTTGGCTGCTCTGGTTACTCTTGAAGGAGTTTGGCCATCACTTGGCATACACTCTTTCCAAGGGTATGTGGATGGAGAGGATGTGGTAGGATGCTAGCATCAGGGAGTAGCAAATATTATGGGTGCATAGTGATGATGCAACATTCATATCATACACTTTGTCTTCATCACATATCTTGTATGATGAGAGAATGAGGAAGCAGCAAAAACATTTTTTGTTGGGGTTATTCTTTGGAGAGCAAGAGTAGATTTTCTCTCATTTCTTGTATTATGTTGTAGGAGTAGGAGAAGGCACAATCATGGTGCAAACGGGATACTCCTTGACCTTTGATGATCAAGGATTTCTTCCACCTTGGGAGAGATTCCATATTTGCAGCAACATTCTTGGAGGGTTGCCTATTCATGTTGAAGGAAACAGCGTTGTGCCATCTAGAGAATATCTAGTGCCTCATGTAGAGGAAGGAGGAGCTCTTGCTCCAGGTAGAGGGATTCTTGCATCTTTGTAGGGAAGTCCCCAGGATCTCATGTATGGAGATCAAGGCACAACTCATGTTTTACATGTGCCATTGTTGAGGAGGTGTGGAACCTTGGAGAAACAAGGAGGAGATAGGGAGGATGACCATCATGATGTGATGAGGAGCACACATCCATCTCTATTTTATGAGGTTGATGCACCTGAGAAGGTGATTGGATTATGCAGTGAAAGCATGGACAAACTTGTTCATTCATATATGCAGTCACCTCTTGATGATGATGTCTCATTACATGGAGACATTTTATCGGGGAGACCACTAGATCAGTAGATGATGGGAGATGCTTCACATGTTGAGGAACCATTCATTGATTTTAGAGGAGTGGAGACCTTGGGGAACATCTTTACAGTGTTGAGATTCTTAGGTAGACTCAAGGAGGAGAGAGCTATTCTCTCAACATCATTTTCACACACTCTCATTTCATATTCTACGTTGTGGCAGAAGTAGCAGGGGAAGGATAGCAGCCTTCCAACTTGCATCTTTGGCATGGGAGATGTCGAAGAAAGAGATGACCATATGACAGATTTCCTTCATGAGAAATCATCAGTGCTATCACTATGGAGGATAGATCCATGTTGGAGCTCCGAGTTTTTGGTGGAGTATTCCCAGGATCATCTTGCTTGCACGATATTGATAAATCAACATATGACGAGATGCAAAGATCATGTGCAGATGGAGGGGATACATAACCATTTGGAGGAGTTAGCTCAGCCACCTATTTTCTCTTTGAGGATGAGAGGAGACTCATTTTTGAGCCACTCCATTTGTATACACAGAACTTATGGTAATGGTATTTTTTATTTGCATGATGATTTGTATATTCATCCCTTAACCATATATGTACAGGATGTTGCTCCAAGTAGGAGGATTCTTTTTCCTAGACCCCATGGTCTACTTGAGGCCATGAGAACTATTGGTGACCACTCCCTAGGAGGTCTTAGGAAGGAAATGTATTTTGGAGGACATAATCACCTTGCACCATACATCATTCACTTTCTCCATACATTTGAGAGTCAGACAACAAGAAAGTGGTTGCGAGACCACACTTTTTGTCATACTATTTTGCAGTTGAGGGTCAAATTGCATTGGTTACAGTGGAGGGACCATTGTCCTTCTCCCTTGCCACATATGAAAGCAAGCATGGTTCTCATTATGGTTCATTATTTTGTTGTTGTCTTTGTATTTGTTGAGAGCATGATTGGGGGAATGATACATTGGTTGGATGTGTCCCTTGGGGAAGAGATCTCCCACATTATTTGCATTGCATGTTCTAATGGGAGCATGAGAGCACATGTGGCCACTACAGCAAAACATTTGTTTCCATTTGAGGTGAACCATATGATTGATTGGATGCCATATGGTGGTGACTTCCAACTCATCACATATGAGATGATTTGGGACAGCATGTTTCATAACGTTGGAGAAGAGATCCTTGGAGGTATAGTCTTCATTTTGCCACTTGAGGGAAACATTGTTGCAGCCCAATATCAACATATACTCTACATCTATCCTAATTGGAGAGGAGGACAGCGTGGGGTAGGCTATTTTGTCTGCCAAGATCAGATTTTTAGCCCACCTACATTGCATGAGCCAAAGGTGGAAGATGTTTGTCAGGAGTTGCCATGTTGGGAGGTAACTCACTTTGTATGGATCATTGCTTGGGGGATGGAGGATCCATTTGGGGAAGATGTTCCTCAGCATATTTTTGACTCCATGCCTTGGGTGGAGATTCTTCAGTTCTATCCTTTCATTTGCTTGAGGACAAGGAACATTTGGGAGGAGAGCACTATAATATTCCCATTTCAGCTCATAACTAAATGGAATATTAAAACTTTTATTTTATCACCTTGCAGATAAATAAATGGGTAAAGGAACCCATTATTATTGAATACATGAATAAAATCCTTCATAATGTGAAAGGGATAATCAGAGTAGCTTGATTTTGCACCCTCAAGTGTGAAAAGGGGTAAATTCATGAAGACGAGGTCAGGTTTGACCAAGTCAACAGCGTTGCCATAGGAGGAGTAGCTTACTTTGGAAGACAGCATAGTGTGAATGAGGAAGAGGATATTTGGTGGAGGAAACCCTAAGGGATGGGGCCCATGGAGAGAGAGCTTTCACTTGTTTAAAAGGAGGGCAAGGCAGCCATTGTTACTCATGCTTTGGATTATTCATTTCTTGTCTATTTAGACATTGTGCATTCTTTTAGTATTTAGCAAGAATTTCTAGGGAATTCCTGTTTAGGATTCCTTCTCCTTCTTGAGAGGCCTCTTGAAGGATTGTTCTTCATTCTCCATATCTCTTGGCTCAAGGCCAAAGCTTCTCCTTTCAGTTACTGCATTATTTCTGCTCAAGTATAACACACTGTTGCTGGGGTGTTGTAGTGGAGGACACCATATACCATTTCCTTAGCTCATCTATCAGAGGAGGGAGCTTCTATTCCTCTGGGAGGTTAGTGAGGGAGATCTAGGAGCATATTGCAAATCATTAGCATTAGGCCAATCATTTCTCTTCACCAATAGCGCAGTCCCTTCTATAGACTGCATTATTTCTGAGTGTATTTGCAGTGGGGATTTGTTCCACATGTTTGGAGGGTGAGATCTTAGGTGAGAGGATCAAATTTTCATTCTAGAGATCCTTTGGATGAGATTCATCCATATATTACAGCATCATCAGCTATCTACATCCATTTCCAATTTTGAGTTGCAGTCGCTGCCCAACAACTCTGGCATTTCTGCAGATTTGCCATTTTGTACGTATTTCAGCCAATCCTTCTGAGGATTGTGTATTATATGTTTCCATGGGTTGCAATATTTCTCCCCCTTCGTATTTCAGCTATCCATTGTCATATCTATATATTATTGACATTTTGCAGCAGTTCTCCTTCAAGGATTGCGCAGTCATAGCCAGGGCTTCTCTTGTATAGTAGTATTTCTCCATTTTCATGTATATGTTTCATTGGGGCTACATTGCCTAGCTTGAGAGATCATTTCCTCAAGATATTGTATACATTTTTTGTTTCTATAATCTAATGTAATGGTTATGTGGATCTTCTGGCATTCTTGTTTTAATACATTCACTACTATTTTCCAGCTCATGTTTATGTATTTTTTATCTCCACATTGGTAATATCTTAAGATATTCCCAATAGTGTAGCTATTCCTAATTTGGGATATTATAGTGGTAGTCATTAAGGGCTTGTTCCGCTTGTTCGTGAGTGAGGCATCAATGTAAAATGGTGTCGATGCCCCGTCATTACAAGACATCTCCCATGAGGAGATATCGATGGGCGTGTTGGCGTATGCACCAATGGTCTTCTCGATTGAGATGAGGTATAAACTTCTAAGTTCCTAGGAAGAGGAGAATGTCTCCATACCAGGGGTCGTTGGTTGCTACGAAGAAGAGATGCTTGTCTGGTAGCAAATCCTTTACTGGTAATCCCTTAGTATCTCTTGGGAGGTCCGTAATGAACTCCACTAAGATAAGCACCTTTTTTTCTTTTATGGGAGTGAAACTGTAAGTCGCATTCTTAGAGAATTACTATCCAATGGGCGTACTTATGGTTCATTAGGCCATGTGTGAGCATATATTTGATGGGATTAATATCCATGATGACCGTAGTGGTTTGTAATATGATGTAGTGGCGAAGTTTATGGACTGCATGTATTAATGCTAGGGCAGTCTTTTCTTCAAGCTCATATCTTAATGTTGGGCCTGCTAAGGTTTTACTGATGTAATAAATTACATGCTCCTTCCCATCTAGTCCTTCCTGATTCAAAACTACATCCAATGCGGAATTAGAGGCTAGTAGATACATGATTTAATCTTTGTCATAGTTTGGGGGACTGATGAGTGGTGTTGAATATAATGTTTCTTTCAGTGCATTGAAGAATTTTCAGGCGTGATCATCCCACTTGAATGGTATGTCCTGGTAGAGGAGGAACAGGAACCCTTGAGAATAAGTGGCATAGTTTGGGATGAAGCGTCTCAGAAAATTGACCTTCCCCTGCAAACTTTGTAGTTTCCTGAGGGTTCGAGGTGGAGGTACCTCTTTGATATCTTGGACCTTAAGGGGGTCCAAGAAAATTCCTTGCTGGGACACTTTAAAACCTAAGAGCCTACCTGTTGTGATGCAGAAGATTCACTTGAGGGGATTCAAGTGTAGGTTGTATTGACGTCATCTTTGGAATACCGATCGTAGATCCTCGAGATGGTTGGAGTGCTTCTTGGAGCAGACGGTTAGTTCGTCCAAGTAGGCAAGGAAAAGGTGTGCCAAGTCCTGAAATATATAATTCACGGCCCTTTGGAAGGTGGCTCCAACATTTTTTAGGCCAAATGGCATTACCTTGTATGCAAATGTGCCACAGGGGGTGGTGAACGCGGTTTTGTACCGGTTTGTATGGCGGATTTGAATCTGGTTGTACCTCGAGAATCCATCCATGAAGGGGAGAGCTTCGTGTCTCGCACAAGCATAAATGACCTAGTCGATGAATGGGGTGAGATAATTGTCCTTATGACAAGCTTTGTTCAAATCCCAAAAATCGGTGTAGACGCTTATGGTGCCCTGTTTTTTCATGACGGGAATAGGGTTGGAAACCCAATATGTGTGAGCGATAGGGTAGATAAACCCAGCTTTGTGAAGCTTGTCAATTTCTCGTTTTATTGCTTCTACCTTTGATGGGTGCAATTGACGTTGTTTCTAGTGCACTGGAGGTACATCATGCCAAGTGTCAATATGGCGCTCTACGATAGTGGGACTAAGCCTAGGAATTTCTGAGTAATCCCATGCGAAGATATCTTGATACTCTTGTAGAAATTGGGCATAAGAGGCTATTTATTCCAGAGAGCATGCTGCCCCCAGTGAGATTTCTTCGACCTTGCCAGGGTTTTGGGATATATTCACCTTGATGGTAGGTGAGATGTTTGACATATTTCCTTCCTCAAATGCATTTGACGCTGGGATGGGATTCTTGAACAAATCGACTTTTCCTGATGGAAAGAAGTCTTTTGATTCGATCGTATATATCTCTTGTTCTTCTGTCTTTTCAAGACTGAACGTTTTCTTGGGGAGAAAAAGCGAGCGGTGATGCATTGCATTCCATGGATAATCAAGCTCCATCATGGCTTCTAGGATGTCCTCATTTGAATGAAATAGGAATCTTAAGGGGGATTGAGCCTTCGCAAGATTATGCTGAAGAGGATCAATCCTCATGGAGCTGGTTGAGAGACACAAGAAGGATTCCATCATCGATGTGGTGGAACTAGATGCGGTCGACAGAGTGTAGACAGATTGGGTCTTCACTGTCACAGGGACAACTTCTCTCATAGTTGCAGCTAACTCGACACCTATGGAAAATGAGCATAAAAATCAAGTTACATTTCCAATACATGATGATATGAATCGTATATGGTGTATTGTGTCGTCACCGTTTGGTGGGGAAAGAATATCTGTGATGGGAGTTTACGTAATAGCAAGGTTGGTTCCCCCATTAGGATGGTCAATTTCCTATTGGTAGAAATTGTGCCTGGTGTAGAGGTGCCAGAATGTTTCCATTAAAGGGCATTCCTTTTGTTTGTGGTTATGGCTAATGCAGATGGTGCATGGTACCACTGTGCCAACTGAGTGCATTGTGTGGGAATCAACACTACTCATCATCCCAGACGTGGATGCTTGGAAAGGATCTTTGGTAGAATATGAGATCTTCTGCTTCCATTTCTGTGTTGTTGGCTTGGGTGTGTCTAACACTTTTGGGGAGTGTAGACTTAATGATGCTTTTCCCACTCTTAGCTTGGGGAGATGTGCACATTTAATTGTATGATGAAAGTGTGAAAAAATTTACCAATAAGTATGTGTGATATTCTCTTGGTTAGAGAGAAGTCTATGTGGCAGAGGAGAGTGTACAAAAATTGTTTGTGAGGTGCTTCAGTTCTTTGCAATGATTGACTTGGTGGTAATTCAGGTCGCATAGTCTGCATGTTATCCTAGGTTGGGTCTGAGTCATGATTGGTTGGTGTGCCATCCCAGTTTTCCCATGATGTCGATGTGGGTGTGGGGTTGCTGGCCTGGGGGTGATGTACCTTCTATATCGTTTGTGGAGATTGTCTTGTTTCTTCTCTATTTTATGAATCATATCAATTAAAGGACGAACTTGCAGGATATAGGTAAAACATTGTTCATGGTGATGTCCCTGACATATTAGGTAAAATATCCTATATATGGGGGTCTCATCATGTTTATTTTGTGGTCTGGCAGGGTACCAGTGTCGCAACGCTGCTAAATCAGGGCAAGTGGAGACCACATGGTTGGGTGTTTTCCATAATGCACATGTTGGTCTTCTCGGTAGAGAGTAGTTGGGGGTAGCTAAGGATTCCCTGATTGGTCATCCTTCAGCTGATAGGAAGAGGATGGATCTGCTCGTCACATCTTCTTGGGTTGTTGAGTTGTTCATGGATTCCGAGTTTGTACCATCTTCTTGGGAGAGGTGAACTATCGTTGATTTCATACAAGCTAGTGTTTTATGAAACCTAGGTATGTAGTGATAATGGCACACTGGGTGATTGTCACCAGATATCTAACTTGAATATTGGATGTCCATGTTATTGTGATATACTATATGAAATGGATACCATCGTTGGAAAATTTCCAGAGCTAGGCAATCAATGATGAAATGATCGAGTTCATCACAGAGTACACAAATCTTGATGCAAGGATGAGGGATGACTGGGAGTCTTTCTGGTGTCTTTCGTTCCTCCTGCAAGTACAGGATGGTATGGGGTTCATCTCCAAATGACTGGATGGAGGGATCCTCTTGATAGGATCGCTCGATGGCGTGTAAGGCATCCCTGTGTCGTGGGATTTCCGGGAAATGATGGGTATAGTGTCCATAATTGCTGCAAATAGCGCATGCGTGATTGGTATGCAATGCTTTTCCTTTTCCTTTGGTGCCAAGTTCCTTTTTTCAAGAACGTGGTGTCGCGATGTCTGTCTCAGAGCCAAGGAGTTGTTTTAATTCATCAAGCTCTGGGAAGATATGGGTAGGGTGACCTACTACATCACAAATGGCACAACTGGGTGATTCTTGTTATACTTGCAGGGATGTTTTTGACAGTTTCCTGTATGGGTGGGTCCTCCTCGGGGCTGAGGGGCTTTAACCTTATGGAATTGATGTGTGTGACCCCTATCCCCATAGGGGGGACAAGGTACCAAACTGGTATTTCAAAATATATGTTTGGTAACACCACCATTGCCAAAACCTGCAGGGATACGAAACCAGCTGGGGGGTAGAGGAAAGGGGTTTGGGAAGTGGCATAGGCTAGAGAGGTTGTCATAGCCGATGACACAATATCATTACTTCTCATGTCTATGTCCTGCCTAGCTTCAATGCTTGATGTTGACATCATGCACACCGGAGCTCTTGTGAAATCAGCTGATGACTTAGGTATAATGGGGGGATCTCAAAGTAATGACCCTAGGATGGATGATGTTTGAGCTGGCCAGGGCATTATTCTTGGTGCCATGAAATCACGTCCGTGGATGTATCTACGTAGGGTAGAATGACATAGATATTTTTTAGGGCCACTTTTCGCTATGTGTCAATTGGTCGATAGTAATTATGCGGTCCTCATGGGAGAACATGATAGTGTAGAAGACAAAGAAGGCAGTGGCTGACATGACGTACATATAACTTTGACCAAGGAGTATATTGTAGTCCAAGTGGGTTTCAAGACTACAATGTCTATAAGGACCCTATTTCTGGTGAAGCAAACTGGGACGTTTTAGTAGAGACCAACAGGGGTTGAAGGGTGACCATCGTATGCTCTAGGTCTGATGACTGATGGCTTTAGCTCGGGAGACCCTAACTTCTACCAAATTTTCTTTGACATGATGCATGTGGATGCACCCTCATCAATGAAACATCAGTGAATGATAATGCTTTGGATCGATATTAGTATCTGAAAAGCGACCATTGAAGGAAGCCTAGGGGTGGCTTTGTCTAAATCAAAATCCATTAGGCGTGTATCGGTAGGGTCGATAGCGCCTAACGTAGAAAGGAAGGATTTCCATTGCTTTGGGCATGACTGTAATACTTCCAAAGCTGACATGGTAGTGGGAAATTGAGCTAGATCATCCACAATGCTATAGTTATGGGTTGCTTTGGAATAGTTTCCTGCTCGCCTAGTTGGTCCCTTAGCCATCTTTGGCAAGGGTTCAATAGCGATATTTGATATGGTCAAAAGTGTTGTTGGTGCATTGGTACTAGCCCCTGACGCATTGGCACCTAATGGGGTATCGTAATTTCAATTTCATGTTTGAAAAAACATTTCTTCCCTAGTCATGTAGATTTTGTGGTTGTTCTTTCCAAACTCGTCGGGATTTTGTTTGTAATATTCCCAATTATCCATGAGCTAGTTGGAATATTAATTTTTGTTTTGCTTTCTTGTTTAATGAATAAGAGGACAATGGAGGTCCATCATTTTCCTTAAGAATGAATAAAATCAATGCCAATGTGAAAAGAAGACATTTTGGCAGCTTAATTGAGCACCCCTAGGTGTGAAAAGGGGTTGGAACACCTTGAATGGGTCAACTTTGACCAAATCAACAACATTGTCATGGAGTAGTGGCATTCAATGAGGGACAGCACAGTTTTAGATGGATACACCTTACATGGAAGTAGTGTCATAAATGAATGGGGCTTAGGGTTTGAAAGCTCATTTATTATAAAAGGAAGAGGATGTCATCCATATTCATTATGTTGATGTATATGATATTTTGATATATGGTTTGTTTAGACATATAGCTTTCTTTGGTTGTTAGCTAAGATTGCAAGTGATGTTTAGCACTGGGTGTTCCTGGTCGGGAATCCCACCCCTATCCTTGTGAGGCCTCTTGGTAAAGCATTGTACTTCAGTTCCACATTCAAGCTTAAGTCCAAGCTTCATCTTACATCTACAACGTAGATCCTATTGAGGGTTGACTTGTTTTGCAGGTTGCAGCAGTGGAGACCATCTTTGGGTCACTTCAGTACTTATTTTCAGTGGAGAAGGGTTCCATTCCATTGGGACGATAGTAAGGAAGGTATTTTCATATCTTGGCACCATACCATGGATTTGGTTTCCCCTACAGCATAGTTTCATTCCAGATCTGTGTTGTTTTGAGGGAGGAGTTGTAAGGTGGTTTTAGTACACCATTTGGAGAGGAGGTTTTATAGAGAAGGGATCAAAATTTCATCTAGGGGATATATTGGAGGAGGCTGCATTATTTATTATATCATATCTGCCACACTTTCTAGATCTATATGTTGTAGTGAATCTTCAGCCCTAGGGCTTTGATTCCCATCTTGTATATGATGTATTTCTGAAAACACTTGTGGGGTTCTTCATTGGAGGTTGTATGGTGCCTAGATATTTATTAGATCCATATATTGAGGCATATATCATCCCATGATATTTTTATATTTATTTTCTTTATAAGTTCTTTTAAAACTGCGTTGTAGCAGTGTTTCTGTGTAATATCCCTTTTTCAGGAACAGCTGCAGATTGGGAATAATATGAGTTATTACCAATGTTTAGCTACCGAAATATGTATGATATAGATATAAAAACACTTAAACTTTATTTAAATATGCAACAACAACCTTATACATCATTTTATGGGCAAAAAGGTGGGGAAAAGTGATGATTTTTGCCCTAAAATGAATATAATAAGAGATTTGCGTAAAAGTAAGGAAAATGGCTGGAATTTATTTCATATTAGGTCATGAGGGACCTATGATCCAAATTTAAGCTCAAACAAATAATTCTAGCTAAGTTAAATAGTTCCTCCTTCCCAAACTAGGCTAGAAAACCCCGATTTCCCAAGACTTAGATTATGCAGAATTTTTTGAAGCTTATGCAGCATGGGATTTTGAAGATGAAATGTCTAATATGATCTGAAAATCATTAAATCAGCTTAGTTTCATGGCTTATGCAAAATATATGAAAAATATAGGAGATTTCCATGAATAAACCCTCAGTTTGAGGTACAACAACACATGAGATTAACCAGGAGACTCTTCAGCATATTTTTCAGGGGATGAAGCTTAATTTCATTATAAATAATATCTAAAACATATCTATGTATCAAAATAGATATTTACAATAAATCTGGAAGCCAAAGAGGCTCTTTATTGCACTCCCCTTGGGGATCTCAGCAAATGATGGACAACAGTGAGTAGATCTGAGATCTAAGTCACAGTTATGCAGCAGTATTCAGAAATTATACAATAGATACATTAGAAAATAAATAATATCTAAAGGGTACATGGATTTGTTGGCCAATCCATGGATAACCACAGTGAAAGGAGGGATCCTTTCCACTAGATATCTCTCCTCCAGGAGAACTCCAAACACCTGCAACACTGCTCCTCAATAATTACACAACTCAAGGAAGAAAAATTGTGTAGTCCTCTAAAAGTAAACTTTGTCCTGATTCCAAGATATGGATCTAAAGCACAAATAGCCTAGGACCAGCTTATCAATAGGGTGGATGAGTTTCCCATTGACAAGGGGTGCTAGAACTGCATAGATATGCAAAGATCTATTCTCCACTTACTTCAAATTACAAAAGCAATCAAACCCTCAACATGATCTGCATTGCAGTTGGAAGTAGAAGCTTGGCCAAATGCCGGATAGTTGACAAAGTTGAACATGCTCCTCCAAGAGCTACTCCATGGAAGGAGAGAGAGGATTCCTAAACAGGAAACCCTCTTTCTCTAGCTAAATAGCCAAGAGAATTTGAGTTTCTCAAGCAATATCAAAACCGAAATATGATCAACAACCTTTCCTTGAGCCTTCTCCTTCCTTTTATAAGATGAGGATGTGCCAAAACCCTAAACCACCTCAAATGAATTAACCCCTTTCACATTGGATCCTCCTTCTAGAACTGCGTTGGGTCTTCAAAGTGGTTCAATGTAACTGGACTGCTTAGTGATTTGGTCCTATTAGCCTGGTCAAGTGGCTCAATCTTGTTCATACACAAGTGGCTTTTATTAAGAAATCTCTGATTTGTCTCTGTTCACATTGGGCATTGATTTATTTTTATGTTTAGGAGTTTTTCATGTCCTCCTTTACATTTTATTCATCAATAAATAAAATTAAAACAAAATGAAATATTCCTATTAGCTTGGGCTAATTAGGAATATTACAGTCCTCCCCCACTAATTTTTTCTTGTCCTCGAGCAATTGCAAGGGTAGAACTGAAGTATGTCCCCTCCTCCTACTGTAGCATCCACATAAGATGATCTTCTCCAAATAATGAGATGTTGTGTCAACAATGAATCTCCATATTGCCTCTCCCAAGCATGTAAATTGGCTGAATAGCTATCATCATGAATAATTAGAGTACTCAAGAAGGCAATAAGGTGCTACCTAGAGGCTCCCTTGAGGCATGGAATCTGAAATGTAGTGGGAAACAACATTCCCATGTGGATCCTCCATCCCCAAGCAATCATCCACACAAAGTGAGTTACCTCCCAACATGGCAACTCCTGAAAATGTTCCTCCACCTTGAGCTCCCGCAAAATAGGTGGGCTAAAAATCTGTACATGGTAGACAAGATAGCCTACCCCACACTATTCTCCTCTCCACTTAAGATAAGTATTGAGTGAAAACTGATCTTGGGCTGCAAGGATATTGCCCTCAAGTGGCATCATGAAGACTAGATCTGCAAGGATCCTCCCTCCAACGTTGTAAAACCAGTTAGACCAAAATTTTCTATATGTGCTGGACAGAAGGGTATCATCATAATTTATTCCATCACACACATGGCCCACCTCCAAGAGAAACAAGTGTTTCGTCATGGTGGCCACAACTCCTCCCATGTTCCCATTAGAAAATGTACTGCAGAAAATGTGGGAACCTACTTCCCAAAAGAACACATCCAAACCATGTGCCTTACTCAACATCATGTCTCCCATCAAGATAAAAGCAATATCAGCAATTGAGAACATGACTATCATCATCATGAAGGAAATACTGAAGGGTCTATGTGATGTAAGAGAGTACGAACAATTTCCCAAGTCTTCACAACGCAGTTTTACATACTATTTCTTTAGAAGAATACATGGCAAATTGTTTCCTGTTACATGATTAATAATATGAATCAAATGAACATACATGTAAGAAAAAAATCTTTGCCCAATGCCACATAAGAGATGGATGTCTCCATCATATAACTTGGCCCAATGTAGATCATGGAGCTCAATGAATAGCTTGCCCTCTTATGGAGCAATGCACTGCCAAAAGATGGTAAGAGGATGCAAGCAAAAGCTCTCACCATATGTTGGAAGCAAGAAGATACATGGACTCATGAATGAATCCTCAATAATAGTTTGGCACACTCCCACGAAGGGGGATGAACCAAGTTCTGCATGAAAGTCCTTCTCCTCCTGCTTGGAAACCCAAGTCAATAAAAGCACACCATAGTAATAGATGTCTCCATCTACCACTTCATCTTCTTCACCTCCTATTTGCTCACCAAGTGCATCGAATGAGAAGTGATCCTGGGAATACTCCATCAATAAATCCCGGCTCCAAAGTGACAACGTTGTTGGCATATGCAAATGGGCTCCCATCAACACATAGCTCCAATATTTGACATGCAGAATGTCAAAGGCATCTCCCATAATGCTGCTACATAT
Organism: Pinus albicaulis; assembly: GCA_034641835.2. NCBI lineage: Eukaryota > Viridiplantae > Streptophyta > Pinopsida > Pinales > Pinaceae > Pinus > Pinus albicaulis. The sequence continues at coordinate 260,718,184 of CM076580.1, read as the reverse complement.
GAGAAGTCCTTCCCATGAAGAAATTCCTTCTTGAAAATCTAAGGTTAAGGAGTAACCCCTTTGCACTATGATAGTGCCATCTTCTACTCCTGCAACATCATGAAAACTGTGAGATCAAATCTTCCCTTGCTCTCTCAAGAACATCCCAAGCAACAAAATCTCTTGCTACCTCTCTATACTCCCATCATCAAGATCATGTATTGAAAACATGGTGATTGACATGAAGAATATTATTTCAACACAATGTGTCCATAATCCCTGCTACTCCATGATGCAAGTATCCTGCCACACACCCTTAGAAAGAGATTGATGACCAAACTCTTCCAAGAGAAACCAGCAAAGCCAAGCCTCCTGCTGCTCGGTGTCATAGATCTGCCATCCACATCCACTCAACCAATTGTGGATGTCTCCTTCCATCATTCATCTTGGTACTCCTCCCATGAGGGCTACCATCATCCCAAATCAGATTTCTGCATTTCATGGGATCTTGAAATGCAATCTTCCCAAGGATAAATTTGACCCTATGAGGATCCAAATAAGTGGAAGGAAAAAACCTCCCATCATTATGTGCATGGCTCAAGAAATTTCCAACATAGTCATAAGAGATGTTATCCATCCGAAGATGTCCCTAATCTACTATATGCTCCTGTGAGAAGGGAAGATCCTCCTCAAACTGTTGAAGAACTTTTCACTCCATGATGTGCTGAAGTGCACCTCCAATGAATTCTTCCCATGAGGTCTTCTCCTCATGCATGGCCTCCCAAAACCAAAGGGGCCTTAGATTTGCTGCAAGTAGAAGTTTCTCTTTGAGCAGGGGTGTGCTCATTGAGAAAGGGTCACCTAGAAGGGAGAAAGGGTTTCTCACTTCAAGATGTCTAACATCCATCATTCCACCCTCTATTGCTTCATGAGTGAAGCTTCCATGTGAATGCTCCAATGAGGAATGGTTCCTCTCTTCTTCCTTACTGCTTTGGCACAGTGCAGTGCAACTTTGTTGCTCAAAATCAGTAGCATGCAAAGATGTAGATCTCTTCATACAATGTGTTGAAATGACAATATATGGATTTTTAATCATACCTCGGTGAGATGTAGAAGATGTTAGTCTCCTATACCAATAGGTGTCATTTTTCATGATTGCCTTGATTGAACTATGGAATATGTTCAAACCTTTTTCATGAGCAAAGGTGTTCCATATTCTTGAAAAAAAACCAAAAAATAAAAAATTTTAAAAAATGTAAAGAGGGTATACCCTAAAAGAAAAATCAAAGGGTAAGAAAAATAAATTGGTTAGAAAAGTGAAAGAAATGAACCCCAAACAAAAAATAGACCAAGGAAAGTGTGCAAATCCCAAATGCCACTACTATTTCATTTTTGTAAATAAGCAATTGTGTGTAGCTTGTCAAACTTTTGCCACAATTTATGAAGGGTCAAACTGTTTAAACTTGACTTATTCATATTTCAATTTCATGTTGTAGAATAGAGAATAAGTATCTGACCAAACAGTTTAATCTTGGCAGATAAGTAGATAAGTAGAGTTAATAAAAGGTGCTCAACTGTTTAATCTGAGCCCTTGGATTTAATAAGGGTAGAAATAGATAGATTTATCATGTAAAAAGAAAAGGTTGAAAAGGGTTTGCAAGTCCAAATGCACCCTAATAAAGAAGAGAAAATGGTAGTAGTAGATAGGGTAGGTAGATGGTGTTACAAAGTTTTATCTGATGAATGATGATGCTACATGTTTTTGATCCTTTAACTTTCATCACAAATACTGAAGCAGGAAATACACTGGAAAATCATAGCAAGCAAAGTCAAAAAATCATTAACCTCCCTCATCACTTTCCCCTTAAACGTTTTACTAATTCCCCCCAAAAGTACTAAGGTATTTGGAGATCAAAAGGGCTCAAGGCATTTCCTTGACTTTTGGAGGGACCGGACCCTCGGCCTAATGATTAAAAAAGACCTAAGTACTTGAGATAATTCATCATTATAATCATTCATCTTTAACCTTTCCCTAAGTAAAATCTCATTTGGCTTAGGAAAATTATACAAAATTCCATAAAAATCCCTCAAAATAACTTACTATTCTAAGTTTAAGTGTTGAAGATGAGATATTGCAATTTACTTCAGAAATTATCACTTTCTTAGATGAGCAAAGTGTTTTGAGTTTCCCTTGTCCCTTGGCCATATTAAGTTAGTTACTAAATCCCTAGTGAAAATGCCTTATCCTAAGTATATAATTCATTTTAAATTAATATCCCAAAAAACCCCTCTATTATGTTTTAACCAAAGTAATTACTTCCCAAATATTCATTAAAAACCCGCTATACAAGCCCTTTGGTTAAATATATCCTTATAGCATACTCCCGCCCCTATGGTAATTAAATAATGTTTATTTACTACCATATAAATAGAAATATCGAAATAACGTTTAAACATGTAATTCTATATGTTTAATACAAAAAGGATCAAACCCGAAGTTTTACTTTTTAAACCAAACTTTGGAAAAATCCCATGCCAACGTGGCTCATCCACCTGGCATCCCACCCGACACTTTAACTTTAATACCCGCGCCCAAAAAAACCCCGCCACGACTCCTTTTTTCCATTATAATTATGGGATTAATTAGTTATCATAACTAATTAATAACCTTACCTCCACCAATCAACTCCCGCCCGGGGTGATTAATTAACGATAAATATATTGGGCCCGCACCATTTAACTTCCCACAATCTCCCCGTCATTGCAACCATCAGATCGCTCTTCCAAAGATCAACGCTCCTCGGCAATTCCGCTACCCATCCTTTGTCAGAGTTTTAATGCGCGGGGGATTGGTGGTATTTGACTAGTCACCCGTCCACGTGTCGATACTCTAATGGAATCGCTGCCCGCTCATCTAATACCACCTTTGTCCATAAGCGGTGCGGGGATTAACCGCTTACCGCCCGGCCCTCCTGCCCCACGTCAGCCCGTACCAAAGTGACGTCACTCCTCGAAAAACTAAAACCCCTCTTTTGCCTTTGGAAATAAAACGAATTTTCGCGTTTTTATGTCATTTTCGTCATTTGAACGCGACTGTGCTTTCCGCTAAAGAATTCGAATTTTCACTAAAATCCATTGTTCCATTCGATTTCGCTCCAGAATTCTGCCAGACATATGTTCAAGCATCCTCCTGCTACTGCCTGTTACCTGTTAAAAGCCAGCTTTCCTCCAAGAACAGGGGTTTATCCTATAGCGCTTCGAAACTGCAAAAGAAAGTCTGTTTTCCTTGTTTTCCACTGGATTAGTGATTAAATCTTATCACTGAGATCATTCCCTGAGGTTTTAAAACTGTGAATTGTTCCCATGAAACTGCAATTGTGTTAATTTCCTTCATTTAAATTGAAATTGCACCCGGCCTGTAAAGAAAAACCAGAAACCTCTGTTTTGAATCCACAAAAACCAAAATGGAGGCCCCGGTAGCTTTGAATGTAACTCCACTGAATGCCCCTCACCGAGAGTTAGAATATTTACCTTTAGTAGATAAAGATTTCCAGATTAAAGACTTGCATTTTGATGAAAGTCCCCTTCTGAGTTATTGTCGCTGCAGAGACGAGTACTCGAAGGGGCAAGATCTCATTGGGCTGTGGGAATCCAATCTCCCGAGATATCTCATCCCCTCAGTCATTTCTTTCCCAGAAATCATCCACTATTGCCATTCTAACTATGATCCCACTCAGAGAGATGTAATATCCCCTGACCAGAGTGTTCTTTTCCACATTACTCCCCAGGCTATCAATGCAATGCTACATTTTGAACCAGGTCAAGAACTAGCACCTTTTTCTATAGAAGCACTGATTGAAAAGTCTAATCAATTGACCCCAGAAAAATTGAAGTCCATTTTCCAGAATTTCATGCTGCCTGAACATCAACCTAAGGGACTTCCTCCCTATGGTTTTTATTATTTCACTAAGTTGGGAAGGCTCATCCTAAATATGATATCTTTTGTCTTGGGTTTCAATACCAGTGAATATGTTGATGAGATAACACTGGCTTTGCTGTCTATTTTTACTCCTGGGCAACCTCCTGAAGTCAAATATGACTTTGCCTCCTTCATAGCCAATAAGATCCATGATCAGTTCATGAGGCTAGATGATGAGAAAGTTTTCAAGTATTCCTCAGTTATTTATCATCTCATTATCTTCTATCAATCAGAAAAATTCCCTTTCCCTGTTAAAAAGCTTGATGCCAAGGGAAACCCTAGGTCAGTCATATTTTGGTCTCCCATAATTAATTCTTCCTATAAGTCTCCATATTCTTATACTGAGTTCATAGACCTTTTTGTATATCCTGCAACTACCTTGTTGACAGGAATCCCTCCTCCAAGGCTCAGTAATGAAATCAAGAAGACCTTGCAACTTTCAAGGACTTATAAAGTTGGAGATTGGTATTTATATCAAAACCATACAGTCATCAGAATCTATGGATGTGAATTACATCCATTCAAGTTACCAAGATATGTGCCCATGAGAATTTTTGCCTTGGAATATTTCAGGCAAATGAATAATTCAGATGTGATCCATTTTTGTAGTGTGAAGAAGAAAGCCCAACTAAGGATCAAAAGTCAATTAGGTCCTTTCATCTGCAACTCTAGGGAGGCCGAGCGAGAGGCAGAAAATATACTACAAGGCCATTGCAAGTTCCAAAAAACTTTTCTTTGGGTTCCTTATGACCCATTTGGTTTTATTTGTGAAAAGAGAATAAAGAATAAATCATCCCCTTACATACACCACAAGATTCCTGAACTAGAACAATATGCCAACCAAGATGAATGGGTTGAAGAAACACTAGTTGAAGAAGAAAGTGAAGAAGAAAAAATGAACAGAATGATGAAATATTTTGAGAAGGAGTATGACCTAGAATCTTGTGGTCAAGTGCAGGTACCTCACATTGGCACTTCTTCAGCAGCAAATCTACAGCAGACATTACAGGAAGGCAGTTCACCAGTGGCAGCAGAATCAAAAGGCAAAGGAAAGGAACCTGAAATTCAGGTCATTGAAACTTTAGTCATGGTAGAGAAACCTCAAACTTCCAGAGCACCTGATCAAACACAAGTTTCTCCCACTCAGGTAAAACATCCTGAAGTTTCAGAATTACAAACTCCATCCAACATGGAAATAGGAAAGAAAAGGCAGGTTCCAGACACTACTCCTCCTAAAGAGTCCTCAGGAATACATCAAGCCAAAAAACATAAACCAAATCCACTTCCAGATGTGGAAATCATAGATGAGGTGTTTGATGATGGAAGAGAAGACAGTCAGCTAACTGGTTCTGTTAGTGTGACCCATACAGAGCAGAAAGGAAAATCTTTGCACAAGCAGTTGAGTACTGAAGTATCCTCCTTTAGGCCACCAAAAACAGATACAGGGGATATAAAAAGAACTTTCATCAATATAAAGGCAAATAATGATCCATTAAGAATGAAGGTATATGATCAATATTTGAAAATGGCTCCACATAATCAGGAAAGGTTAATGTCGGCATTTGACATTTCACAAGGCAAAATGATGATGAGCCACTTCAAGTCAAAGGTGCCAAAACCCATGTCAGCAGCTGATTATATTAGAACAAATTTTGAGGTCCTGGCAAAGGACATTCATCCTTTAGACCAGATAGAGCTTCATAAACAAACTGGGGAAATGGTGTATTCCACTCTTACCAATAAAGCCATGGCAGCCCTAACGCTACAAGATTCTTTAAATAACACAAGTGCCCAATTGCAAATTGAGAAGGCCTCTTCTCAGGCCAACGATAATAGAATAAAGTCTCTAGAAGACATAATCATCAGCTTGGGTCACAACCCCAAAGATATTAAAAGCATTGAGGCATTAATAAAAAGGAATGATGATGACATAGCTGCACTGAGAAAGCAGCTAAAATTTCCAGCCTCAAGGCACCCTCAGACCCAAGAAGTTTTGAAGGAGAGTTCACAAGAAGAGGTAATGGAGTTGCTCTTAAAAGTAACTGAGCGACTAAGTGAAACAGAGAAGGAATTGGAACAAGCTTTGCAGGAAAAGGAAACCATCAAACAGGCATCAACCGCAGAAGATGCTACAATCACAGGTACTACAACAGCAAAGCAACAAACAGAGCCAGTGCAGGTAAGCACTTCTGGTTTAAGTTCTGATGAGTTAATAAAACAAATGGAAAGTTTACAATTAAGAGTCACAGAACTTCAAACCACAAAGTTACAATTAAAAGATTTGGAGCAGAAGTATGATACATCTAAGAAGACAGTTGCTGATAATACCATGGAAATCAAAAGATTGGACAGATTAGTTAAGGCTTTGGAAAAAGATCTTTCACTAGAAAAGCCTATGAAGGAAATAAATGAAATTCTTTGGGGTAACATAATTGAGTTAATAAAAATTATTTGGCCCTCTATTCAAGCAATTTTTGAACAAAATGACCTGATTAAAGTAGCTCAGGAAGAAATAAACAGAACAAGAGATGAACTAAGAGGTAGACCTGAGCAGGCCAATCAACTTATTCAATTTTTGAACACCCGAACAAAACAACAGCTTGCAAGACTAGGAATTGAAGACAGGACCGGCACTATTTTGATGATTAAAAGAGTTTTCATCAAAAGAACTTTTATGCAGAATTTAGAAAGGAAGTGTTCAGATATTTTGGAGTATATTAATGCTTTCAGAGAAAAATTTCAAGTTTTTTTAGACAGTGGGTTACCCAGTCCAATGCTCTCACAGGACCAAATAATGGAATTGGAAACCTATGTCAAGAAAATAGATATCCATGCTCAAAATACAACTGCTAGTTCTAGCAGTTTGACAGAAACAACGTTGCCAACAGGGAGAAATATTTATGACAGGTTGAAGAAATTATTTCATCTTGAGCATGAAATAAAGTATTTGTTTCCTAATGAGCCCACTTTTTACAAACTCACAGAGGCTGATGAGACATTGAGAAAACTTAAAAGGACTATGATACCAGCAGATCAATGGTGGAATGACTTATTGGAAATTCTATGAAAATTATCTTCAGTATGATAATTTTATCTTTTTACTATTATGTAAAAGATAAAAATGAGCACAGATGAAAGAGTATCAGTTGAACAGGTTAAAGAGTATCCGTAAAGACAAAGAGTATCAAGCAAGCAAAGAAATTACTCCAAGGGACTGCACTGAGCCCTATTTTAGCACTTACCTCCAGCCCATCGGCAAAATGAGGGAACAACACATCAGCAGTTACCTATTATTCTATCCACGAGACCATTTGTCTCCTGTTTATTTGTAAATTACACCTTAGTCACCCTAGATTATTGGCTAGGTTAGTGTGAGATTTTTTCAAGTATTTTTTGTATAAATAAACCCTCAAAGAGAGTATTGAGGGTGGATTCTATTACTTTGCTGTAACATTGAGATTTTTGGAATAAAAGCATTTTGGAGAAATTTATTTGTGGCTTACTGGATGATGATTTGAAGCTCAGGACTTTTTGTAGGATTCATGTGTTGGACTGCAGTTCAATAAGTCTTTCTACCCTTTGTCTTAAGTTTTATATCAGTTTATAATATCATTATGTCCATTTCTGAATAATTTACATAAAGGATTGAATCATAATTTACTTAATTGTACTCTGATTTCAGATGTGATTGTTCTTAATGTTTTCCTCTAAATTGGTTATAAGCATGAATTCTTAAATGCTCTTGCTTTGCTAATTTAAACATTGTTGATTACTATAATAAAGAATTCTTCATTTCTCTTTGTTTGTAGTCATTTCATTTCTTTCTTTTGAACATGGTGAAAGATTCTTAGCTGCCTTTCATCCCTTCAAAATCATCCCATCCACTTTAAATTTTAAGGATTGTTCTCTGTCTGGCTATCTTGCCCTACAAAGCCATCTTGTGTGTAGAATAGAAATCCAGTAAAGCCATCCTTTGACTCCATAGCCCAATGGACTGAAAAATTTCAACCTTGCCCTTAGTGTGCGGATTCCACCATTTTCAAACAAATTCTTGGATCTATAACTATCCTAAAACCTTCTAAGAACAAAGATAAATTATAAAGAGAGAGCCCTCTCTGGATGCAGATTGGCTAGATTCTACATCTGAAGGTTGGTTTGTGGTTACCTCGGGTATACTTTCCTTTTCCACAACCTCAAGGAAAACCTGAGTGATAACAGAAGCAAGAGCTTCTTCTACAACTATGTAGTCTTCCTTCATTACTGAACATGAAGGTTGCTTTTCCAAGGTTGTGCCAGTGCTGGTACAAATATCCACCTTCTCAATCTCCTTGAGATCTTCCTCAAAACCCTTTAGGGTCTGGAAAAGGAGCAAGGAGATCTCCTCTTATGTCATTATTTCAAGTGGTGGAGCCATGCTCTTGTTTTTTCTATAAAATGCATCTTCTTTGTGAGGGTAGGAAGTGCATGGATCTTCCTCTCCTTCTTGAAACCTTCTATAGGTCTCACTGCAACCTTCTTCTCCTTGAAACCCTCTAGGAGTTTCATTCTCTTCTTCTTTCTCCTTTGTCTGTCTATATTTTTTGAATAGGCTCTTCATGGATCTGGAATATGATGATGTAAAACTCATATTATTTAGCATTCTGAACTTTATTCTTTTCTGTAAAGTTCCCTCTTCAAGAATATCAAAATTCTATTCCAGAGATTGACTGTAAGGGCATTTACTTGATATGTCACCTTTGAAGAAAGGATGAGATCTAGAGGATACTTGGCCATCTATAGACTCTATCTATAAATTTTTAAATCTTCCCCTTCAGGGATTCATCACTTTGGCTTGAAGCCACAGGATGAGCCAAAGATCTTGCTCTGATACCACTGTAATATCCCTTTTTCAGGAATAGTTGCAGATTGGGAATAATATGAGTTATTACCAATGTGGAGCTATAGAAATATGTCTGATAAAAATTTAAAAACACTTAACCTTCAATTAAATATGCAACAGAAACCTTATACAGCGTTTTATGGGCAAAAAGGTGGGGAAAAGTGATGATTTTGGCCCTAAAATGAGTATAATCAGATATATGCATAAAAATAAGGGAAATGGTGAGAAATTATTTCATATTAGATCATTAGGGACCTATGATCCAAATTTCATCTCAAACAAATAATTCTAGCTAAGTTAAACAGTTCCTCCTTCCCAAACTAGGCTAGAAAACCCTGATTTCCCAAGACTTAGATTATGCAGAATTTTATGAAGCTTATGCAGCGTGGTTTTCTGAAGATGAAATGTGTAATATGATCTAAAAATAATTAAATAATATTATGTTCATGGCTTATGCAAAATATATGAAAAATATGGGAGATTTCCATGAATAAACCCTCAGTTTGAGGTACAGCAACACATGAGACTAACTAGGAGACTCTTTAGCGTAATTTTCAGGGGCTGAAGTTTAATTTGATTATAAATCAGTTCTAAAACATGTATATTCATGAAAACATAGATCTACAACAGATCTGGAAGCCAAAGAGGTTCTTTATTACACTCCCCTTGGGGATCTCAGCAGATGATTGGCAACAGTGAGTAGATCTGAGATCTAAGTCATAGTTATGCAGCAGTATTTATAAATTTTGTAGTATATACATCAGAAAATAAATCATATATGAAGGGTACATGGATTGGTTGGCCAATCCATGGATCACCATAGTGAAAGGAGGGATCCTTTCCACTAGAGATCTCTCCTCCAGGAGAACTCCAAACACCTCAACACTACTCCTCAAGAATTATGCAGCTCAGGGAAGAGAAACTATGTATTCCTCTGAAAGTACACTTTTTCTTGATGCCAAGATATGGATCTGAAGCACAAATAGCCTAGGACCAGCTTATCAATAGGGTGGATGACTTTCCCATTGACAAGGGGTGTTAGAACTGCATAGATCTGCAAAGATCTATTCTCCACTTGCTAAAACTTACAAAATCAATCAAACCCTCAAGAGGATCTACATTGCAGTTAGAAGTAGAAGCTTGGCCAAATGCCAGATAGTGGACAAAGCTGAACATCCTCCTCCAAGAGCTACTCCATGGAAGGAGAGAGAGGATTCCTAAACAGGAAACCCTCTTTCTCTAGCTAAACAGCCAAGAGAATTTGAGTTACTCAAGTAGTCTCAAAATTGAAATATGATCAACAACCTTTCCTTGAGCCTTCTCCTTCCTTTTATAAGATGAGGATGTGCCAAAACCCTAAACCACCTCAAATGAATTAACCCCTTTCACATTAGATCCTCCTTCTAGAACTGTGCTGGATCTTCAAAGTGGTTCAATGTATCTGGACTGCTTAGTGATTTGGTCTTGTTGACTTGGTCAAGTGGCTCAATCTTGTTCACACACAAGTGGATTTTATTAAGAAAGCCCTGATTTTTCTTTGTTCACATTGGGCATTGATTTATTTTTATGTTTTAGGATTTTTTTCATGTCCTCCTTTACATTTTATTCATCAATAAATAAAATTAAAACAAAATGAAATATTCCTATTAGCTTAGGCTAATTACGAATATTATATTCCAGCATTTTGATATAGTAGCAGCACCTCTTATAGAGGGATTTCTTCATTGGAGGCTTTTCATATCTTGTTCTATGCTTCATGGCCCATTTATTATGCATATTTTTCTATTGTTGTAATGAATAGAAGGTCTCCATATTGGCCTCTTACTTTTATATGATCTTTAATGTTAGTATGAATCTTAATTTCAAGTGTACGAAAAAATACCACTTTAGCTATGCATAACAAACAACCCTAAGAGCAAAGATGGCTGCCAATATCTTCAGATCTAGAATTAGTTGATCAAGATAAATGCTGCAAAAATCTAGATCTATGTATCAAAAGACATTAAGCATTAAATAAAAAACGAGATTTACTCCATGCATCCAATAGACAAGACAATAATATGTTGAATGAATTTTATTTTAAGGGCACCTAGGAGGAAAACATAGAAGGATGTTACCAGTTCTCCTCAATGGAATGGGTTCTTGTAAGTCCTCAGCACTTCAGATCTAAAATTCCTCTCTCTTGATGGTGTAGAAAACCCAGACAAAAATGGAACTCAAAGGGAGCTCACAAGCAAAAAGATAGAAAAATATGACAATGATGGTGGATCAAAGTCAGACCAAAAGTATAGATCCAGATTGATCTTAGGCAACAAAAGGTCATGAATGAATGGAAAAACCCTTCTATTTATAACAAAATATTGAGTTAGTCTAGATATTGATGCATAATTAAAATATTATTTACCAAAACAAGATCCAACTTTTATGGAATAATTTATTATTTTTGTTGGAGGGAAAAGGAATTTGAGTTGGGCCAAATCCCTTTATTTGTAAATAATAAATAAATAAATGATTTATTTATCATTTTAAGAATGTGGTTGAGTAATAATTATTTATTTAACTATTTATGAGTGATTTAGTCAAATTTAATAAGGAATATTATTTAAATAAGGTTTAAATAATTATTCCTAGAAAATAATAAGATAAATAATAATTTATCTAATTAATTTTCCTATTTTAGGTTAAACATGACCAAGAATATTAATTAAAATATTGTTTAACTAATCATTCCTTGAGGAAAATAAAAAAAATGTGGATTTATTTAATATTTCCTCATGGGGTTTCTTGTTTAGACCATAAACAACTTAATAATGGTGTTTCACTAAGTTATTTTTCATAGTGAAAGCAATTTTACTTAGGGTAAAATTGGTCTTACATGGTGTACTTAGGTCCATCCAATAGTAACAGGTTAGATGACCAAAAAATGGTATAACAGATTTCCCCCCAGCGTGCGAGCGTTAGGAGCTATGTAATGTTCCAAAATTTTAGCCTCCAATCTAAATGGAACATTAGAGTTAGAAGCAGCTATAGCTGCCAAATAAATGGGTAGAAAAGACCATAAGTATCCTAAGGAGGAATAAAATACTCCAATTGTAAAAGGGAACACTATTTCAAGCCTAATAAAACACCTCCATGTATGAACAGGGTTAAAAGGAAGCTGTTTTGACTAAGTCAACAACGCAGTTTTAGTGGAGGAGGAATCCAAGGATGAATAACGCAATTTTGGAGGGAGATGTAACTTGGGTTAGAAGTAACCTAAGTGAGTGGGACCAAGGGAAATAAAACTCATTTCTTGTATAAGGAAGAGGATGGTAGCATTATTCATCATGTTGTAGATTATTATTCTTGGCTGCCAAGAATTGTTGCTGCTTTGCTGCTTAGCAAAGCTGCAGTGCAGTCTAGCACTAGGTGTTCCCGAGCGGGAATCCCACCTCTTTCCTTTGAGGATCTCATTGGGATTGTTTGTATTCATCATTCCACATCAGGTTTTCAGGTCAAGCTTCAGTCATCTTCACCAACACAACTTTGCCGGAGATTGTGTAGTGTTGCTGGGTGCAGCAGTGGAAGGGATTGGAATCCCAGCTTCTGAGCTAGTTTCTCATTCGAGGAAGGTTTCCTTCACTTGAGAGATATGTTTGGAGAGATCCAGAGCTTATTTCAGATCTTTGGTATCATACCACACATTTCCCATACATTCCCAACGTTGTTTCTGCTAGGGAATGCGTTATTTTGGAGGCAGTGTTCATTGCATGGTTTGGTGGCTTTGTCGTAGTGTTTCCTTGTGATTGTGAGGTTCATCCTTTCATGGGAGGAAGCCCTTGAGAGATCTACAGAAGATCAAAAATCCTTTAGCCTTCTACACTCATGTACTTCAATGTTGCAGTGGTTATTCAATAAATTACTGAATCTCCCATTTTGTATGCAGAGTGTTTGACAAGAAACCCTAGCCGGGTTATCTTGTATTTTGTATTAGGAGCTTATATCTCTATTATTCATAATTATTTATCAATACATGAGTATATGTATTGTTCTCCTATCATTTTATGTGTAAACCCTCTCTTAAACTATGAAGTCCCTTGAGCAGTTGCTCTGGCATTTTGCAGTCTTGGGGTTTTAGCACTTTTTGGCAATCCTAGGTGTGGGAGATCTGTTTAACCCACCTAGTTTGCTTTGTTTCAGTTCTAATATTGTATTTATGTTTTATATTGATTGATTTATGTAATCCAAGGGTCCATTTCACTTTTTTATTGCATATGTTGCTGGAAATGCGTTTTTCATGTATGATTTATGAGCAATCCTGAAAAGGGAATATTACAAGCTAATCGTATGACCGAAGTACATTGTAATAAATAAATCACTAGACATCAAAGGGGAAGTCAAAGAGAGAGAAATATAAGGTAGACCAAAACACTAAAGGACTAGACCCTGAGGAGGCGAGACTTACAAGTGCGACAAGTCTCTTTTATGAGTGAGTACCTGTGCTATAGGTGGCGGGGGAGAAAAGGTACAAAGGATAATACGTCCAGTAAACAAGGGACTGAAAAATATAGTACATGCTGGCATAAACATGAGCCAAGTAAAAACATGATAATGAATCCCACATACATATTGTGCCTGGGATAACAACCAGGACTTATACAATAATATCTAAGTATATGAGATACAAATACAAACCAAATGCCCTTGTGAATAGGAAAGGGCTCTGAAAATCTGACTAATACATGAAAAAAAAAAGGCATTGCAAGTGGCTCAGGCCAACATAATCAAATATATGGAGCTGCATCAAAGGCTGTAATGAAGAGATCATTCGAGCATGTGGGGGTTACCTGTAGGGCCACCCCCTCATGAGGGCTGAAAACATCTCATACACACCCAAGAATCACAGATATCAGCTGCTTCATCACTGAACCATCAAGTATACGAATCTCAATCATGCTGAAAGGAGCTAGAGCTAAGAAACAATTAAGTCAAAGGGCAATAAGGAGTCCCTTTGCCTGATCTGAGGCACCGAACAAGAGTGGAAGCTGGAACCAAGGTACACTAACCTCTAGACCTGCCTTCTGGAATGAAGGATTTGATGTCGATAGAAGGAGGTCCGCCATAGGTGAGGCAATAAGGGATCCTTAACTAGGGCATGAGAGAAAATAGTAGAGCGACTATTAGACTAACACCGGGGATGACGATGAAATGGGGGGTACTGAGTAGTGGACGGATGACTTCCCTTGTTAGAGCGTAAAGGGCATGGATGACCTAGTAGCGACTGACACAATATCATGAGGGGTAGGGGACAGAAGGAATGAAGGCCATAATGGGTGACACGAGAGAGGAACAAAGAAATGAAGGATGGAGGACTATAGTAGGATACAAAGGGACTCGGGATAGACTCCATGAATGTGATGGTGACTTCAACTTGGATGCTTTAAACAAGGGTGACTCAATGATGCTTCCACACATAAAAGGTCTAATGGGGACCATAAGAACATGAGTACAAGATGGTGCAAGTACAAGTATGGAGGCAAAGAGGTGCCCCAAGTAAAAGTGTTGCAAGTGAAGAAATCCGATTTTCAGGAGTGGTGAAGTGATGCTTAATGGACAACATGTGTCATGTTTAAGTGTCAAATCACAAAATCATGAGCTATCTACCTAAAGAAATAAAACACAGATTTCCAGAAGGAAATTCTAAGGGTAATATTTCTTAAGATAGAGTGCATTGCGAGGATTGGGAAGGGGATGTCCTTCGAAATCCTCTAAGAGATATGCCCCTTACCTAAATCCTTACTGATGATATAAGGTCCTAGCCATAATGAGTCAAACTTTCCATGACCAAGGACATAATGGGCCTGGTCATAAACCAAAACAATATCACCTTCATGAAAAGTACGAGGGTGGACTTTTTGGTCATACTGAGCTTTGGTGCGTTTCTTAGCAACCTCAATGGTTTTCAATGCAACATGATGGTCTTCAAAAGTGTGCTCAAGCATGATAATTCATTGTTCTAAAGGTTGGGTGTCAGGGAGAAGTTCGACGGCTAGATGAAGGGAAGGGATTTCACACTCGATCGGTAAGATTGCCTCCTCTCCAAAAACAAGGTGGAAAGGAGTAAACCTGGTGGCAGTTTTAACAGAAGTTTTGTAGGCCCACAAAGAAGGGAAGAGCATAAGGTGCCAGTTGGTTTTGTGCTTATCAACCATCCGTTGAATCATGGTTTTAAGGATTTTATTGACTGCTTCAACTTGGCCATTACCTTGGGGGTTAATGGGAGGAGGAATATTCGTGCTCAAAGCCCAATAGTGAGGATAGCTCACACCATATCTCATTTTCAAAATAATGACCATGGTCGAAGACCAATTGTTTCAGAACTCTGAATAAAGCAATTACATGGTTAAAGAGCAACAGGGCTGCAGTAGCTGTCGTGTTGTTAAACGTTGGCATGGCCTCAGCACATTTGGTGAAATATTCAACCACCACGATGATATACTTGTGGTTACCAGTAGACGATGGTCGACACTCCATAAATTCTATGGCCCACCTACAAAAGGGACTAGCTGAAATGACAGGATGGAGGGGAGCCGGGGGGGATCGTGCCTTAGGGGAAAAATGTTGGCAATTGGAACAATGCTTGACTGCCTCAATGCAATCATCAAAGAGAGAAGGCCAAAAGTACCCAGCGTGCATGATTTTCTGGGCAGTGGCCAGACCAGAGAGGTGGCCACCACAAGCGCCACTATGACAGGCATTTAGGACTTGCTTTGCTTCAGTGTGTGAGAGACAATGAAGAAGGACAAAATCTACACCACGACGATAAAGGTTGTCACTGATAAGAAGGTAGCGAGGGGCTTGGTGTCGGATACGTTGTCGAGCATCACAGACAAGATGGAGGGTGAAATTTTGGGTTCACAAATAAGTAAGGATGTAACCATACCAAGGATCATCAATGGTAATGGCAAACAAATGTTCATCAGGGAAATTATCATTAATTGGAGGATCCTACATAATGGTAGTTAGTTCGGAAATGAGTTCAACGAGGGCTCAACCTTTCTTACTTTTTGGTGTGACAAATTCAAGATCGAATTCCTCAAGGATAACGATCCAATGGGTGTACTTACCATTGATGATTCGGTGACTCAATAGCAAGGCCATAGGGTTGGAATTAGTCACGACCTTGGTGGAATGCATGAGAATGTAATGACAAAGTTTCTGGACTAAGAACACGACAGGCAATGCTAATTTCTCTTCATGTAAGTAGGATACAGGAGGTCCTACCAGGTTCTTACTGAGATAATAGTTAATGTGCTCAATTCCATTATCATATTCCTGAATGAGGACTCCAGCGACTGAGTAGGTGGAAGCAGAGATATACAGGATGAAATCCCTATCAAAGTCAAGGGGACGGATCAAGGCAACAGACGTGAGAGAATGTTTCAGGGCATAAAAAGACTCTTGAGCATAGGCATCCCACACAAAAGGGATGTTAGAGCAGAGGAGTCTATGGAACCCATGCGCGGTGGTGGCATAGTCAAGTATGAACCGACGAAGGAAATTAGTTTTTCCTTGGAGGCTTTGTAACTGGTGTAAAGTACGAGGGATAGGAAGCTCAAGGATGGCTTGAAATTTCAATGGGTCAAGTGTGATACCATATTTAGACACAATGAAGCCTAGAAGACGACTGACAGGCACACAAAAGACAAACTTCAGTGGGTTGAGGTGGATATTATACTTGCGAGATCAAAGAAATAAGATACGTAGATCGTGGAGGTGTTGCGCCAGATGTTTAGAAAATGTAGTGAGGTCATCTAAATAAGAAAGGATAATATGAGCCAGGTCATGGAAACAGTAAGACATAGCCAACTGAAAATTGGCTCCGGTGTTTTTAAGGCCGAACGGCATGACTCGATAGGCAAAGGTTCCCCACGGACTAATGAACGCGGCCTTAAGTTTATCAGCACGACAAATAACAATTTGGTTATAACCGGAGAAACTATCCATAAAGGATAGAACCTCGTGACCCGCACACTCATCAATGATTTGTTCAATGAATGGTGTGGGGAATTTGTCTTCAAGACAAGCTTTGTTTAGATCGTGGAAGTCAGTACAGACATTGATGGTGCCTTGTTTCTTGAGAATGGGAACTGTATTGGACACCTAAGTGGTGTATTCGATGGGATAGATAAAACCAGCCTACTTGAGAAAATCGATTTTGGCTTTGACAACTTCTCGTCTGGAAGGATTAATGGGTCTCAACTTCTGACAGATAGGATTGGCATCACACCATGTATCGATATGGTGTTCGACAATAATAGGATCAAGTCTGGGAATTTCTGAATAGGACCAAGAAAAAACATCACGGAATTCTTTGAATAGCTTGGTGTAAGCCTCAACCTTTTCCAGGGTGCAATGGGCACCCAAGGTGATATTTTCTTCAATCCTTGGTTTGTCAGAAATGTCAATTTTAATGGTAGGAGAGATCTTGGCCATATTTCCTTCTTCGAAAGCATCAGGTGCAGGGATGGGATTTCTAAACCAAGCGACTTCATCGGGAATGAATTCTTTAGTTTCCACAACATATTGGTCATGGGACTGCTGTGGGAGGAAGTACGCACGGTGATGCATATCATCCCACGGGAAGTCAGGTTCGGTCATGGCTTCCATAATGTCTTCATATGAATGGAAGATGGGGTGACAGGAGGAAGGGAGACCACCTAACACGATAGAGCTACCTGACTCATCATCATGTGAAGAAAGGATCACATACACAACATCATGGGGGATGACAAAAGAGTAAGCAGATAAGGGATCTACTGATGTTGAGCCCAGGGGAATCACTGAAGGGAGGTTGGGAAAAACATCAGGGGAAGTCTCCAAGGGGACTTCCACTAAGGGTCTCATGGCTGATGATAGGTAGAAAATGGTGGCCGAAGGCTCCGTCATTTCGACATTGGGAGGAGGAATGTCAATGGGAGCAGGCAGATCCTCTGGTTCTGCCAAGGTAGAACTCGCAAACAATTGAGAGGTTAACTTGGCATGCTTGGCCTCAAATTGGTGGAACACTACCAAAGAGGAACGATACTCTTCAAGGCAGGGATAGACGTGAGTGTAATGGCCATGGAAATCGTACAAAGCCAAAGGGTGATTGGTGCACAAGGTTTTGAGTTTCGGGACTGAATTGGGTATCGTGTGTTAGTATGAATCCTTTGTCGATGTGTACGAAAAAATACCACTTTAGCTACGCATAAATAATAGCCCTAACATCAAAAGTGTCTGCCAATATCTTCAGATCTGCAGTTAGTTGATCAAGACAAGAGCTGCAAAAAACCAGATCTATGCATAGAAAGACATTAAGCAGTAAAAACAAGGGTTTGCTCCATATATCCAATAGACAAGACAAGAACAATTTTTGAAAGAATTTTTTGTATTAAGGGCACCTGAGAGGAAAACAAGAAGATGTTTCCAATTCTCCTCAATGGGATGGGTTCTTGGAAGTCCTCAGCACTTCAGATCTAGCATTTCTCTCTCCTGTTGGTGTAGAAAACCCAGACAAAGATAGAACTCAAAGGGAGCTCACACAGCAAATAATGGAAAATATGACAATGAAAATGGCTCAAAGTCAGACCAAGAGTTTAGATCCAGAGTGATCTAATAGGAAACAAAAGGTGAAGAATGGTAGGAAAAACCCTCCTATTTATAACAAAATATTGGGTCATTCTAGATCTTGGTGCATGATTAAAATAATGTTAACCAAATCTAGATCCACCTTTTATGGAATATTTTATTACATTTGTTGGAGGGAAAAAGTATTTGACTTGGGTCAAATCCCTTTATTTGTTAATAATAAATAAATAAATGATTTATTTATCTTTTTAAGGAAGTGGTTGAAGGATAATTAAATAAATAATGATTTATTTAATTATTTGTGGGTGATTTTGTCATATTTAACAAGGAATATTATCTAAATAAGATTTAAATAATTATTCCTAGAAAATAATAAGATAAATAAAGGTTTATCTAATTAATTTCTTTGTTTTGGGTTAAACATGATTAGGAATAATAATTAAATTATGGTTTAATTAATTATTCCATGAGGAAAATCAAACAAATATAGGTTTTTTTAATATTTCCTTTTGGGGTTTCCTGTTTAGACCATAAACAACCTAATAAATGTGGTTTATTAAGGTATTTTACATAGTGAAAGCAATTTTACTTAGGGTAAAATTGGTCTTACATGGTGTACATGGGTCCATCTAATGATAATAGGTTAGATGACCAAAAAATGGTGTAACATCGTGATGTAGACCTCAGGGATATCAGATTCCGGAAACGTCTCATTGACCATGGAATAGAGGTGAGGCAACTCTGGAAAAGTATGGGTGGTGTGACCGACAACATCACACAAAGAACACTAGATAGTGCGTTTTGGCGGCCGAGGAGGGGCAGGGTTTGTTGGGGTAGCCATGTCTTTGGTGGCCTCTTTTCAAGCTTTTCCATTATGCCCAAAGCGGTCGCAACAGGAGGTGGTTCTTGTTGAGGTGGCTGATGCACTGGAGCAGTGGGAGAAGTCGTGGGGACCGGTTGAATCAGGGTCAAAACAAGATAAGGTTTGAGTTGACTAGGCGGGCTAGTAGCTGGAGGGTCAAGGTACCAGACCTGAATCCCAACGGTCAAGTTAGGGAGAGAGAGGGCAGCCATGACAGGTACCGTGTACACTCCTAGGGGGGAGATAGGAACGGTATTTGACCAGAGGGGCAATGGCCAGGCGAGATGGCTCCAAGATGGTTAAGGCCTAGAGGAACCGTTCCAGGAGGGTAAAGAGGCTCATGGATACCAGCTGTAGGTGAAGGGCCAGAAGGAGGAGGTCCAGAAGGCTGAATCGAAGGGCTAGGGGTAGGTTGCGGAGGGCGAGCAGGTTGTTGACTAGCTAAAGCAGGCTACTTGAGGGCAGCCTAAGTCAATTTCATCATGCAAAAATTTGATGAACTGGGATCAAAGACAGGAGGAGGAAGACCAGGGAATGTACCAAGAAATGAGGAGTCTTTGTAGACTCTGGGTGAGACACTGGTAAAAGGATTGACAATTTGCTTATTGGCCATCGAAGAGATGATGGACTCAAGGCAGGTCTGAGACTTCGGTTCGTAATATGTCAACTGGTCAATGATGATTATCTTTCCATTATGAGGGAATGACATCTTGCGGTGAATGACAGATGGGACAACAGACATTGCATAGGTGTAGCTATGACCCAATGGAATGTTGTAATCTAAGGGGGCATCTATGACTTCTACGTCAATGCAAACAGTCTTGCCTGCAACAGTAATAGGACAGTTGCGGAATAGCCCAATGGGCTGGGAGACGTGGCCATATCACGCTCGGAGAGTGATCGTGGAAGGATCCAACTCAGGTGATCCGAGTTGCTTCCAAACCGAAGCAGACATCACACAGGTGGATGCCCCCTCATCAATGATGCACTGGGAGACATTGGTGTTCCAGATCTTGACAGGGATTTGGAAGGCGACGAAAGTAGGGAGAGGAGGATGTTCTGATCAATCAACATCAAACACAATCAATCAATCGTCAGAAGGATCTACAGCACCCATGGTAGATAATAGAGATTTTCATTGTGAAGGGCACGACTGGAGGAGTTCCAACGTCGAAATGGCAGCAGGAGATTGCGCCAAATCATCTACTATGCTATACGAATGGCCAAATTTTCCAGAAGCATAATTTCGGCGTAGTGGTCCCTTAGGGATCTTGGTATGAACCTCCACCTTAGGCTGAGGGATCTGCAAGGGACCATTAGGTGTCGAAAGAGGTTCTGTAGAGACTGAAGGAGGTGGCTCGTGGAGAGACATAGCGGGAGGCTTGTTGTACTAACGAGACCGAGTCTGAAGATTGATGTCTATGGTTAGATTTTGGTTAGAATTCATCATGAGAATATGGTAGTCAGAGGTACTAGATAGAAGAGGTTGAGTGGCCACCTGACCTTCAGGTGTTTGGGTACCCACAAATCCTTGCTGAGGGAAAGGATTAGTAAACATAGTCGGCTGACTAGGCACAGCACTGGGAGGGACGGAAGGGGAGGCTTGTTGTCCTTGCAATGTTGCTTGGGACTTCCACATCTGCTTCATCTGTGGTAGAATAGGGCAATCACGTGTGTAATGACCATAAAAAACACAACAAGTAAAAGGCTTGTTCGTGCGAACGGGCCTGTCCTGCTTGGGTTGAATGCCCTATTTATGGTTATCAGTGTTAGGGGAATTATTTTGTAGATTAGGTCCAGGATTACCAGGATAAGATTGATTTTGAGTGCCTTTCCTCTTCTTTTTGGAAGGAGGAGGATTAGTCGCGCCCTGCTGTGCATACACCTGCCCGTGAGGGGGCAGTGGCTATTGTTGCAAGGGTTGAGAAGGCAAGGGAGGAGGAGGTGCTAATGCTGGAGGACCTGGATCACTAGGATATGGATACGGATAATAAGGAGGTTGGGTAACAGTGTGTTAAACAGGAGGTTGGGAAAAAGGAGGAGGCATGCCATATCCTAGATACATGCTACCGGGAGGGGGAAAGGTGCAGGAGGTGTTGGCCCCCCCCGTGATGAAAACCATAGCCCATGGAGGGTTGAGTGTATGGATGAGAGAGAGCTCCAACGATACTGTCAACAGCGTGAGATTCCCCTGGTGTGTTAGCACCATCGGGTCTAGGAAGATCAGGTAGAACGATATAAACATAACCTAAATGAGTGTAGATCAGGTCATATTTTAACGCAATTTGGAGAGCGGCTTCTTCAGTTTGAGGGAAATGTGATGCTACATCTTTTCCGATAGGCGACAAGAGAGATCTAAGGAACCAGTCCATGTACACACGGACTTCGAAGGTATGGGCTTGACATGGGCTCTTTCTTCTTCGCCATTCCTGGACATGATCAGATAGGCAAGTCGCAGACGATTAACGGAAAGAAGTCAAAAGTTCAATACCAGTGTCATAATAAAAAGGAAGCTGGAAATAAGACAGAAAAGCCTGAGCAAGAGTCGCAAAGGTGGTATGAGATGATGAGGCCTGATCAACATACCACTTAGAAGCTTCGCCTATAAGCGTACGTTGGAACAACCGAACACAGACAAAGTCATTAGTAATGGAGTTAGACGAACACCACATGTGGAAATATCGAACATGATTTGTAGGATCTTCTCCAACAAGGCCTTCAAACTTGGAGATGTCGAAATGGAGCTTGGTTGGCATAGTAGGCCAACTAGCGTCATGGTGTATAGGGTCATTTATCAACTGGTCAAAATCGGGAAGAGTGAGGCCTACCATATAGGGGAGCAAGGGAGCAGTCGGGATAGTTCCTGTTGCAGTCCCACTAGTAGTATTCCCAGCATTAGGGTCGTGACAACCACCAGAGTTAGGTTCTGAACTAGACATGGTGAAGGTGACAGGAAGGAACTGGGGGCAGAATTAGAGGGAGAACCCAATGAACCAGAAGAAGAGTTGGAGTGCGGACTCGGTGGAGGACTAACTCGAATCCTACGCGAAGGAGTAAGTATTCCTACCAGAAACTGAGAATGAAGGCCAAGAAGTCTCCAGGATAAATGCCTTGGTGGCGCA
Organism: Pinus albicaulis; assembly: GCA_034641835.2. Lineage (NCBI taxonomy): Eukaryota > Viridiplantae > Streptophyta > Pinopsida > Pinales > Pinaceae > Pinus > Pinus albicaulis. The sequence continues at coordinate 260,695,754 of CM076580.1, read as the reverse complement.
ATGATGACGACACAAACACGGCACAAAGGAAAAAGAGACCAACAAGGGAAAGGAGGTGTAGGATCAACTGATTACAATGTCGAAACAAGGACAAATAGGCGCAGGATCAATTGATTTCAATTTTTTAGAGTCTTTGCTTGGCGGTGTTAACCAAGCTCTTTTTCACTTAGGGTGAGTGTGCAAAGTGTGTAAATTTTAATTTTTAAACCGAGAAGTTTGTAGAGAAAAAGAAAATGTGTGTTGTACAACTATAAATAAACCTGCAGATAACAGTATATGAAACTGAAATAACAGTAAATAAACAGCTAATAATGCAATAATATAAACCCAAGGAGGTGGGCCTCTCAACAAGTAGTCTGTAGGTAGGAAAAAAACTAGTCAAAATACACCAAAATAGCCAATATATCTAAGTTCAGGAGGGACAGGGATCTAAAGGTCAAATCTGCTGGAAAGTGGTGCAGAAAACAACAACAAATCAGAGGAAATATTGTTGCAAATGAGGTAGCGAAAGGCTATCTCCTGGAGGGAAATGGAGTGGACCCTAGAGGAGAACCCAAAAAAAAAAATGTGGTGATTTGGATGGATAAATGGCCAATCTAAAGTGGATCTGAAAGTGATGTATCAGATCTGAAAAATGGCTGAACACTCTTAAATTTTCAGATGAACTGCAGCAGCAAAAACTCTTCCACAAAGTGTGGAGGGTACTGAAGCCCTAGGGGGCTAGGTTCCCACTTAGTTGAGTAAAACAAAACATGTATAGGTCCAAAATGGACAGAGACAGAGGTTAGACAGCCCTGAACAAAGGCCTAGACAAACCCATAAAACTTAAAGAAAAACTCCCGCAAAAGGTCCAGGTCGCAGTTTCTGACCTGTTTTCTGCAGAGGTCGTAGTTTTTGGGCTGAAAAGTGTGTCCTAGAGCTCCAGGTCACAGGTTTAGGGAAAAAAAGTGTGACCTACACTTTCGGCACTTGCAGCGGCAGATTTCAGAAAAAAAGTGTCGTCTCAGCTGCGACTGATGTTTGTCTCCTGTGCAATAGGTCCGAAAATACACGAAAGTTAAAATTTTTAATGTTTTAGGGTTTTATAGGTTAAAAACAACATCAAGAAAAGAAAAACAAGAGGCTGAAGATAAATCCTATGGTTTGAAGCAGCTAGATATGCAGGGATTAGAAAAATGACAGTGGTCGTAACCGTAAACCCGTGTGGAGTCCCTAGTTGTTAGTATGAATCTTAATTGCAAGTGTACGGAAAAATACCACTTTAGTTGTGCATAACAAACAGCCCTAACATCAAATATGGCTGCCAATATCTTCAGATCTGCAATTATTTGTTCAAGATAAATTCTACAAAAATCTAGATCTATGCATCAAAAGACATTAAGCAGTAAATAAAAAATGAGATTTACTCCATGCATCCAATAGACAAGACAAGAATATGTTGAATGAATTTTATATTAAGGGCACCTGGGAGGAAAACATAGAAGGATGTTACCAATTCTCCTCAATTGGATGGGTTCTTGTAAGTCCTTAGCACTTCAGATCTAAAATTCCTCTCTCTTGATAATGTAGAAAACCCAGATAAAAATGGAACTCAAAGGGAGCTCACAAGAAAAAAGATAGAAAAATATGACAATGTTGGTGGATCAAAGTCAGACCAAAAGTATAGATCCAGAGTGATCTTAGGCAACAAAAGGTCATGAATGAATCGAAAAACCCTTCTATTTATAACAAAATATTAAATTAGTCTAGATATTGGTGTATAATTAAAATATTATTAACCAAATCAAGATCCAAATTTATGGAATATTTTATTATTTTTGTTGGAGGGAAAAGGAATTTGAGTTGGGTCAAATCCATTTATTTGTAAATAATAAATAAATAAATGATTTATTTATCATTTTAAGGATGTGGTTGAGTAATAATTAAATAAATAATTATTTATTTAACTATTTATGAGTGATTTAGTCAAATTTAACAAGGAATATTATTTAAATAAGGTTTAAATAATTATTCCTAGAAAATAATTAGATAAATAATAATTTATCTAATTAATTTTCCTGTTTTGGGTTAAATATGACCAGGAATATTAATTAAACTGTTGTTTAACTAATTATTCCTAGAGGAAAATTAAAAAAAAATGTGAATTTATTTAATATTTCCTCATGGGGTTTCCTGTTTAGACCATAAACAACTTAATAAAGGTTTTTTACTAAGTTATTTTTCATAGTGAAAGCAACTTTACTTAGGAAAAAATTGGTCTTACATGGTGTACTTAGGTCCATTTAATAGTAACAGGTCAGATGACCAAAAAATGGTGTAACATTTAACACTTCTGTTCCAACATTTTCAGCTATATTCCTTCTTTTCCCATTTGGGAATATTACATTGTTGTTGAGTGCTAACTATCCCTTAATGGGGGAAGGGCTACTGCATGACTGCTGGGTTCACGGTTAATTTACAACTTCTTTAGCTCAGCGAGGTCGGGACAGTGGTGATTGTAATGGTTGTACTCACCACAGATCGAATAAGAGTGGTTTGTTCGAAGAGGTGGCATTTTGTTCTGCCTTTGGGTTTTTCTTAGATCTTAGTTTTGATTTCAGTTGGAGTTGCCTCTAGCCTGAGATCGTCGAGGGCATTACTGGCTATTGCCCCCTGCCTAGCATTTCCTTTGGCCTTGTTTTTTCCCTTTTTATTAACTGTGTTAGGAGGATAGTTTGGATTCTCCTGGTTATATGGTTGGCGCGGTTGGTTTTTGGAAGCTTGCAAAAATTTCACCTGTGCATTATTCTGCATAGGTGGGTCTTATGCTGGGGACTATGCATAATGCGGTCCTTGGTGTGAAAATGGCTATTGGGGGGGAGCTCTTCCTTCAATATGTATATCTGTGTACTAGGTCCCCTGAGCTAGAGGATAGGGTCATTCGTGCTGATGGTGATACGACGAGGCCCTACTGGTCAAATTTTGTGGAGGCATGTGATGACTTTGGTATTCGGGTTGTGGTATGTTTTGAGTAGAATCATACATGTAACCGAGGTTTTGAATAATACTTCCCGAGTAACTTTGGGTCAATGACCCAATTCAACCATCTACAGAGTTCAAGGTGCCTGGAAATTCTTTGTATGTTTGCAGGCGCAGGGCATTCAACAAGTTATTGTAAATATACCCTGACTACGTATAGATCATCTCGAGATGTTGGGCCTTACTAATGGCGGCCTCTTTTGATACGAGCTTTTGTTGCACCACATCCCTTGAAATCTCTATGGTGAGAGTTTTCAGGAATAGGTATAACATAACTTAATCGTCGAGTTTGGCTTTGCACAAACTACGATGCTGCCGCCATTCATGGAGATGATCAGAGATATGGACAAGGGGGGGGTTTGCCTAAAGTAGGTCAGTAACTCCATTCCAAAATAGTAGTGGATGGGTAACTAAAAATAGGCCAGGAACACAGTGGCGAAGGCATTGAAGTTACATGTGTAGCAGAGGGTTGTTCCACATACCACTTTGATGCTACTCCGATTAGAGTGTGTTGAAACAGTCTTAGTTGAATAGTATCATCAACGATGATGTTCGACGAACACCACAGGTGGAAATTCATAACGTGATTTCTGGGGTCTTATGCTTGATTCCCTTCAAATTTTGAAATGTCTGATGGGAGCTTCATGGGCATGGGAAGCCATATGGGGTTGTGTGAAATGGGGTCATTTTTCAACTTGGTTAAATTTGGTAGATTTAAAGAAGCTAGAAAAGGTGACTGCGAGGTTTTAGCCATTGCGACTTGTGAAAACACAATGATTTGTTTAGGAATAGGGTTTGTCTGCGACGTACTGTGTTGTGTGTTCACCTGGCTTCCCGAATCAGTAGCACTCCTATGCCCTCTAGGGGTTGTGGGAGGAGTGGTGTGTGGTGTGGCATTGGGAGACCGACTAGGGTTCCCAAATAAAGATGCCCCATTAAAGGATGAACCAATAAGGGTGGCAGTGTTTTGTCTTTGACGCCTAAATGGTGAAAGACCTAGAACCCCTCTTAGTAATCGGGGGAGGTCCAAAATACGTCTAGATCGATGAGGTACTGTTGGCTATGTTCTGGTGTCAACTGGTTATAGATTTGGAAAAATTTGAGAGGATAGAGATTACAATCAAAGCAACATTCTAATCTCATACATAAAAGAAAGTGAAAATAAAATATTTTTTCCCTTTTTATTAATCCTATGTGATTAGTCAATCAAAAATTATGAATTTTTTTGTTTGCACATGATACTCAAATCATAGAATACCTATTCATCCTCACACACTCAAATTTAACTGGGCCTTGAGAAGATATTTTGCGAGTGCTGGCATGACATCCCGTAAGGGCTGGCAACGCCCCTAGTCAGCTGAAGAAAATCTACCAAGGTAACGTTAGAGGATATAGTGCTTACCCACACTATCACCTATAGGGAAAGGATTCCCTAACTTTGGCCACTAAGCACCACTGTCCCACGTAATTGTTCGAGTCTTGGGCTTCTTGGTAGTTCAGCTAATAGTACTGAGTATCAATCAGGTCAGGTAGCCCCAACTGATACCGGATGCATTGCACCTAAGACTAACCCCCTCTGAATCAGGTCTCTACCGTGCTCAGGTTTTATTTTCCGTGGGATGATAGGTGGATTTGAAATTTCCCTAAATAATCAACTTCTATGTTTCAAGATAAAGAATGATCAAGGTCGCTTATTGGATGCCTACCCTAACTTAGACTATAAATTTTTTTTGTGGCCCATCTAGGGAGAATTTAGTGAGTTTTGTTAAGTTAGTTTTAGGTGTATTTTCTTTGCTTAGTGTGTGGATATGTCTGAGAAAAAAGTGAGAAATAACATAGTTTGAATGTGTGGATATGCGATGATCCTTTTCAAAATCCCCTATTAAACTATGTTCTATTGTTCCTTGCTCAAAAGAAAAACATGTGCGGATATGGGCAACTTTCTATTTTTCCTAGTTAATCTATGTGATAAAATATAAGGAGATGGTGAGTTGTGAGTAGAGAGTGTTCATATGCTTGCCTAGGATCACCGAAGGGTGCAAAGGCAACAGAGATTACTTGCTCTTCTATCGACAATTCGATCCTGGTCCCAAAATCCTAGTGAACAATTTGAACTAAACTAATGACTTTTACACTAGAAAAAGAACTAGCTAAGCATGCATGGACTTGGGCCACTTACTTTGGCTAATTATCTAGGTGTTTGGTACCTAAATTTGTGGAACATAATTTTTTTCGTAATGCAAGTTAATTTCCCCCCCTACTTAAACTACATATGTAACTTTGCAAAAATCAACTTTAAATAAAACTAACACCAAGCCTACCAAAAGAAGCTAAGAGTGAGTTTTAGCAAGCTTTGGGATACCTAAAACTATGTTGGCAGATGTATTATGGGCTGCCAGACACCTTTACAAGCAGGGAAAGATGGAATTATTGGAAAAAATTCTCATTCAGTTTTTTGCGCACAAAAGGTTGAAATAGGCGCAATGTCTGTGCACAAGTCAACTTTGAACGCGTGCCTTGGGGTGCCCCTGTCTGTGAGAAATGCATGCAAATTCATACAATATAAGTTTTTGGAGCTCTTATGCTTCACTCTGTCACTAGGGATGAATCATACAATGAAGGAGAGAAAGGGGGCTACTCTAGCCCAACTCCACAACAAAGATGAAGGTCTCTACAAAAAGGCACAACCACATAAACTTGGAAATAAAAGTTAGTGGAGTTTCCAATCTTGTGTTAGTGTGTTTGGTGCATGTATGATCGAAATCACACCAACTTAAGGGGTGTGGTTTTCCCTCTTAAGTTATTGGTCACGGGCAGAAAATAAATGGAGTTAAGCAAGTTGGTGGAACATGCGAGAACATGAACATACTAGATAGAGAAATAGCATGCATATTCAATCATAAAAATTAAACTAAAACTAAAAAAAATAACACAAAATCTCTAAATAGAGTCAAAAAACTTCAATTATCCAAATGTCGTCACTTACATCCCCTCTTATTGAGTGCTGGTAGGAATGAGGATGAAAATTTAACCCACTTGCCAAGGGGCCCTTTGAACTAGAGGTTCTAAGTCCTGATGCAAGGATTGCTTTACTTATGAGCTTCCTTGGCACAAAGTCTCCCTCTCTCTACTATGGTGGACTGGAGTTGTTGGATGACCAACAACTAAGTCCCCTCTATCTCTGCTTCGGATCACACACAATTGGTATTGCTTGGGAAAATTTTAGCCAGCATAACAATGTGCTCTCTTGTTGCTCATCTCTTGGTGGCCTTTTATAGGAGAATTCAAATCCTCCTTCCCTCTCTTGGTACATTGTGCATAGTGACCCAAGAGGGGAGGGTGATTCCACTATGTGCCACATTTATTCCATTTTGTGCTCCCTTGATGTCCTAAGGAGGCTTGGGTGGCTGTCCTTAGGTGGCTTCAAGTGTGTAATCAATGTCCCAGAGTGTGCCTTTTGTTAGTGTCCTATGATTTGGTAGATTGGTTAACCAAATGACAAGGTAACATCAGACCAGTATTTAGAGTCCTAGGACCTCACCTTCGTGGACTCAGAGAGGGCTCTCTCTATTGTGCGAAGGATGTGAACTTGTTCTCTTCGGATGATTGATTTTAGGCTAGTTGTTAAGTGTAATTTGTTTGTTTGTTTTGGGTTGGGGTAATATGATCAAGTAGGATAGGTGGAATGAGAGAATATCAAATAAATAGGGCTATGGTGTTAGATGAAGTCAAGGGTGTCAAAATGATGAATCAGTGTGTACTGCAGGGCCGATTTAGCAAGGTTAATGGATCCTTAGGTGATGATGAGGTGTAATAAACATTAAGTTTGGGAAAAACTAAGAGGTCTTATACATCTATAATTTGAAGCAATAACTCATGAGGTAGGTCAAACCATTAATCTCTATGAACCATACTCAAATTGATAAACATATAAGATGAACAATCCAGTGGTACATAGAAGCATTATAACTCCTAACTTTAGAAATCCACCTTCATCTTTTTAAGAAAACACATAAGATAAAAAAAAAATTCAATATATGGAGAGGGAAATTCTATATAGCATATATCAAATATAGGGAACTCTGAAACAAGTCGATGAGCATGGGCAAAGGGCAAGATCGAAACAAGACCTCTTTGCATTAACCTAATCAATCAGTATTCCACAGGAAAGCTTCATAATAAGTTTTTGAAAACTTTAAATAAGAAGGGCATGCCATGAATCATATTTATAAGCTAACGTACTAATCATTCATGAAACAAAGAACAAGTTTTAGTGAGCCTAAGGAGCAATCAATGATTCCTTAAGATGACTAAAAGAGGAAAACATCACAACTATAGCAAACAGGAGGTTTGAGGTGCTTCCATGAGCATATCTCAACATATAATTTTCTGATCTATAGAAATCAAGCAGAATGAAACAAAATGAGGACAAGAAAACACTAACAAGTTATAAAAACATCACCATTCACCAAGCTATGAAATCCTGCAAGCAAAGCTGCTCCAGCATCAAGCCACACAAGCCATTCATTCACTTCATAAAACCAAATATCTTCTCCAAGCTCATAAACCATGTATTTCTCTATAACACATCAAGTCCCAACTTTTTACAATGAATCCTCATAGCTTATATAATAATAAAGGAGGAAGAGAGCTCACTAGAGCATCTAGAAGCCTATTGGCCAAAAACAAATATCCTAACTTGTCCTTAAGGCCTTGCAAGGTCCAAGGCACAAAATATCTTCCAAAATATATTTTCCAAACTAAAATAGAAAAAAAATTGAATTTTAGGCTCTGACATACATGAGGAAACTTACCTAACACACATTTTCTTAGTTATACATAGGAGCACAACATATTGTCTCAAAACTTGAAAATTTTCCAGGAGCGCAGCACCAAAAAAGGTATTTTTGCAATAGAGTTTTGGAGGCCTTCCCGATGTTGGAAAAGGCTCTGTGATGGCCCTTTGGAAAGATTTGGATGTCTAATTTCCAAATCTACCTTTTTTTCCTCAAACTGAATTTTGAAAGTTTCCATAAAAGTGGAAAAATTTGAAGCTTCTAGGAGCACAACACCTGGCACTCAAAAAAGAGGGTAGAAAGGTGAAAAATTGGGTGTTTTTGGCCCTTTTGAGAGACAAAAACAACTCCAATTGAGCTTAAAATTTGTGAGCATACTCCTCTCATGATGGGGAATCAAAAAACGTAAGCTGCTCCCTCTGAAAGTGCTCTAGGAAAAATCATAGCACCCAGGATGCTGCGCTCTTAGGCTTAAAATTTTACAAAAAACAAAAACTTGTTCAATTTTACTCAAATTTGGTGAGTGGGTCCCTCAAGGGTCCTTAGAGACCTGTAGTGAAGCTTGAGCCAAAATTCCAAGCCTAGCTTGGTCCTTTCCATCATTTGGTGCCAGGCCCTCCCTTTGGGCAGTTTTGAGTTTTTTCCTTGCAAAGTGATTTCTCCATTTGTAATGCTCAGTCATCTTTCTTTGTAAGCTCAAGTCTTTTTTGGCCTTTTCCAATTTAGGCTCTAAATGGATATTTTCCCTTTCAAGCCATGATTCTTTGTAATGCTCAATTTCCAAGGTGAAGAGCTTGGTGAGAGGAAATTGTTGAGCTTGGGCTAAATCTTCCTTTTTCTGTTTTGTTAACGCTCTCCTAAGACCCATAGTCTTAGGTCTCTTTCTTGCTTGCCCTTATTCCTCATCATCTTCTTCATAGGTGCCCATGTATTCCTCCAACTACACTTGTGAAATTTGAGCTTCTTTCTTCTATTTTAGCGCCCTTGTTTCATAGATGGCTAGCTGGGCACTCATTTGCTTGTTTTTCACCTGTAGGAAATGAATAAGATCTTTTGACCTTTCCAGCTCAACCTCCAAGTCTCTAATTTGTGCATTTTGGTCCTGTAAGAAAGAATTAACTATCCTTGTTTCATTTTCCTCATCACTATCTATGTGAATGAGTTCCAATTCCCTCTCTTCTTCATGATTACTTTCCTCTTCTTCCATTGTTTTCTTGCCTTTGTCCTTTATTGTCATTTTACCTTTGTCCTTCATTTTCTTTTTACCCTTGTCCTTCATTTTTTTGGTGATTTTGTCTTTCACTGGTTTTGAGGAGGAGTGCATGGCCCCTTTCCTTTTGGAGGCAGCAAACACATGCCTCCTTCCTCTCTGATAAGTAATGTTGAAAGGTGCCATAAACTCTATTTGCAAACTTTGATCATTGACAATATTAGGACTATCTCCTCCTTGAAAATGCTCTCTGTTTGTATATCCTCCCTACCTTACTGCTGGTTGTCCTTTGGATCAACATTTTTAACATCTTTCATGCTTTTGTCACTATCAAGACCCTTAACACTGCTATCCTCTGTTTCTATAATATCAGAGGCATATGTGATTGGCTTGTCTTCACTTTCATAAATATCCTCCTCCTCACCCTTTTCATTACTATTTTCAGTGCCAACCTCATTTTCTACATCACTGCCTTCATTCTTTGGACTTTTGTAATCATCTCCTTGTTTATTGAAAACAATTTTAAAATCTGTCTCTGGGCTACCCTTGTCATTTTGGTCATTGTCATGGCTTTCTTTTGCTTCCTCGCCACTTCCTGTTCTAGTGTTTCCAGTGTTATTTCCATCTTGACAAGACCCACTGACTGGACTTGTTAGCTTATCATGGGATTTAGTGATCAGAAATTTGTTTTCATGCCCACTATTCTTTTCTTGAGAGGTTGCCTCTATTTCTATGTCTTTAGAGCCCTCTTCTTCATTATGAGACCCATTTTTTTGGCTTCTTTGACCATCATCTGTATCACTGCTTCCACCTCTATTTTTTTCTTCATCTGCATCCTCATCCCTAATACTACTCTGACTATTTTTCTCCTGGCCATTGCTGCTTTCTTCTTGGCCATCTCCCTTACTATTTCTTTCATCATCCTCACTCTCTCCCTCATCTTCATCATCTTCTCCCTCATCTTCATCATCTCCTCCCTCATATTCATCATCCTCACTCTCCTCTTCATCATCTCCTCCCTCATCTTCATCATCCTCACTCTCTCCCTTATTGTTTTCATTATCTACTTCATCACTCTTTCCCTCATCTTCATCACCCTCTCTCTCACTGTTTTTTTCATCTTGATCATCACTTCTTTCTTCAAGGCCCCCAATGTTCTTCTCATGATCATCAGTTCTCTCATCATGATCATCTCTACTTTCCTCATGATCATTTTTCTTAGGGGAAGGTGTATGAAGCAGGTTTGTTTGGGAAAGTGATTCATGTGAAGAAGATGAACCAAGGTCAGTGGAGGGCGATGGAGGGGTATGAGGAGGATTTTGAGAAGATTATGGAAAACTTTGCAGAGGGATGGAAGGTGAAGTTGTGAAATCATCATGGTTGATAAAGACCTCCCAAGGAATGTTGTGTTGCTTTAATTGGTATGAGACAATTACCTTGATCAGAATGATGAAACAAACTTGACATTTTTTGCGCTGGAGGCCTCTTTCGCATGATGGAGGACATTCTTTCAATGCTTTTGCAGAGTTAGTAAGGCATGTGCAGTAGCTTGGTCCTGATAAAATGTATGAGGAGTTTAATATGATAGGAATAGACTCTAGAGAACCTACCCTCACAGGTAAATTATTTCATGATAATCTTCATGAGGAGGGAATATCTGTCCAATAGACAAGAAAAAGGAAAAATGGCTTTGTATACAGCTTGACAACTAGGTTTTAAGAATGGATGATAATGGTTCAAGTCAAGATGTTTCTATTTAAACCACCTTTCTCCTATGCAAAGCATCCCAGTGGCTTTAGAGATAACACTGGGGGTCAACTCAAACCTCACCCCTGCTAGATGTACTTTATGCCTATGAAGCCTTAGGGCAAATAACTCGGTCAATTGAGGATGGATTTTGATCTCTTTTACTTTGTTATAGAACTTAAAACACCCAAACTCTTGGAAACAGTAAAAAATAGAAGGGGAAGCTATCACTTCTTCGGTGTTTATAGGTTCAAACCTATTTGGCTTACCTCCCTTCTTATGTTGTTTTCTTGGTCTTTAAGCCTCATTATTTAGGTCAACACTCTCCTCTTCAGATATGGTGTTTTCTTCACCCCTCCCTCAAACTCTTTAAACAGAAAGGATATTTGATTTGTAAAATAATGAGGAAAAAGGTTTAAGGAGATATTGAGCTTCCAAACAAGGCTAGGAGACTAGCAGAGAATAGGTTAGGTTTTCCTTTCAGTTTTCCTTCAAGCTTTATTTGACAAAAATTTGGGTCTACTTGGCACCTTTATCATTTACAAAATCATGAGGAGATGATAATTTTAGGAAGAATACCTTTAAAATTGTCTTTCATAGCAAAAATATGCAAATTCTGAGCTCTTCGAGCAAATTTGGCGCTTCTGCAGGCTTTCTAGGCAGTGTTGTGTTTTTATGCCAGGAGCGTAGCATCCTGGGCAAGCTTGAACACAAACGTGTTCAACATTGAACACTCGATGCAGGAGCGCAAAATCATTGGCCTGGGCGAGGCTGAATGCAGCATCGGGCGATATATGCAGTGGTGAACACGTAACACCTGGGTTTCGGGCCACTGTGAATGAATTTTTGGGTGATGGCAGTTGGCAATGCCCTGAGTGCAGCACTCGGTGTGCAGGAGATGCACGTGGTGTCGAGTGGTGTAAAAGAGTGCTGGAGCATAGCACTGTGGGCAGTGTTGCACGTAGAAAAGTTTGGGCGGTGAATAATGTAATAGGAGCGCAGCGTCACGGACACGGCTGCACGAGGTTTCAGGCGTCGGTTAGGTAGCCACTCCTGCACGTCGGGCAAGACTAGAAAAGTGCAATGTCCACCTACAGGCGTGTAGCACTCAGAAGAAATTTTCATTGGTGGCAACTACATGCTTCCACCTATAAGAGCACAGCACCTAAAGATTTTTTCTCGAGGATGCCTGCGGAAAACAAAAATTCTTCACTCTAACTTGCAAAAGTTTAAATGAGGGGAAAAAAGGAGTTGTTATAGTATTTATAACATTCTTTCAAAATAATTAAACTCTAAAACCCTCTTTCTAAATTCCCCTTTGCACTTATTTCTTTTTGCATCCTTTCCCCTTGCCAATGTCTTTTTACTATTCTTTTCACTAATGTTTCTTTTTTCAGCTGGTTAGTTTATGGGACCCCTGATGATCCCCTACTTTGTCATGAACAAAAATAATTTTTCCTTCCATATACTTGAAACGAACCTTTGACTTTTCCTTTGTGCAATTTTAACTATCAAAGTTGAATTTTTGTTTCTTCAGTGCAATGGCACACAGTGCCCCAAAATCTGATTCTTTGACCTTTACACCTCTGAATTTGTCTTTTGATCCAGTGGAGTTTGTGTCTTTTTAACCAATCTTGGAAAATAGTTAGGAATCCTCTGTTGTTGATGAATGAGGTTTTCTTTTCCACTTACCATGACCATTTTGTTTATTTTTCCAATTTCTGAAACTTCATGAATATTTGGAAAAACAAACAAAGCTACCCTCCAAGTCTTAAAAAGGAATATGCATTTGAACTCACTTTTTATACCCAATAAAGTCTACAATGGTTATTTGGAGGATTGAAGGAAATATTTAGCCTTTGTAACCCAAATACTTTTTCACTGTTTGGTCACAATAGTCATATATTTGTATTTTCAACCAAAACACACCTTTTTCTTTCTTCATGAGTGTGATTGTCTTTCTAGATGTTTGTCTTAGTCTTTATCTTCACTTTATGGCTTATCTGATAAATTTTTGGTCTTGTTTCAGGAATGTGGCAAAGGGAAGCTGTCCCTTTACCAGCTTCATGATTTGAGGCCAAAATCCTTTCCAATGATCTCTTTGTTGTAATGCGCCATGTTGCTCATATGCCACTGTCCCTTTGAAATTTACACAGACCTTTTGATGAGCAGTACTTTTATCACTTATTATGAGCTCTTGATCTTCCCTGTAGCCTCCAGCTTATTTGTACCTTTTTATCAATTACAAATGACTTCATGAACTCTCTTAGGTGTCTTTCTTTGCCTTTGCTTTTCTTTAGACTAATCTTCAAGCCATTTCTGCAGAAATGCTTGGATATGACAGTCTATTCCTTTGCATATTTGCGGTTGGATCAAGAGGGTGCCTTTGGAGGTTGCTTAAGTACATATTTAGATAATGATAAACCTCAACTCTATTTTCTCTTGAATTTACCTTTGAATTCCTATGGAAATAATGGAATGAGAACCATGATAGTGCACTGACCTAAGAAAACCATATTTGTCTTATTTGCAAGGTTTTAGAATGGGTTTCTGACTGAAAGTTTGAATCAAGGTTTTGAATGAAAGTACAGGGTTTTGACACTCTACTTATGCACCACCATCCTAGACAACTAGACAATCTTGCTTTGCTTCAAAGGGTTTTTTAGAAAGGACCTTTGAAAACACCATTGCTTGAGGTACATGGTGAATAAGGGAAAATGTTTGGTTGAATTGGTGAGACAAGGGGTGAGAAATAGAAGGCTTAGGAAAAATGAGACATATGGTTATAGGCAAGGGTGAAAAATATAGAGAGAGTGAGGGACACTAGTCCTGGATGGGGTATCTGGATAAATAGATTGGCCATGATTGAACAAAGAGGAGGGATAGTGGAAATTTTCTCTTTGAGGATATTTCTATAAGACACAATGATTCTTGAATTTTGATTTCTAAAAGTCTGAGACAATGCATTTAGTAATCTAAAACAAGTGAAAATTACTGATGGCTAACACCTTGTGGTCCTTGAAAGTGACTTTCGCCACTCCCAATATTGTGTGCTTTTTGGGTCAAAAGGCGTGCGAGGGCGAGTTTATCGAAGGATTTTTCATGCAAATGCACTTTTGAATAGTCCTTCTTGTACATAATTTGATTTTTCCTCAAATCTTAGAGATTTTTAAATACTTTGATATTCTATAATGTCTCTCAGCCCTGTAAATCCTTCTGCCTGACATCAAATAACGTCACCTTTGCTTGTATGATTTTCCAGTGATAACAATCACTAAGTGTGAAGACTTTGTCTTAATTAAATACGAATAATGTAAAATTACAACATACAAGTAAAAAAACTCTCTTGTTCTATTTCACCTATCATTCGTTTATAACCTATGGAAAAACAAAACGGATAATAGAGATTTTGCAGCTGTCTAGTAAATTTCATTATGAAATAGGCATGATTCCCCTCATCTTTCACTGGTTCGCATGAACAATATATGATCTTTTCCTTTTCTTGGTCATTGTTGTTTAGTCATTTGAACATCATTCATTTGGTTCAGATTTCCTACACATAAAAACAAATAAAGTTAATTTGTATGCCAATGATCGCATAGTTTGTTGATAATTAGTTTTACCCTTGTTTCACAATTGTTTCTTCTAGATTTATTTCGAAAGTGAAGGTAAACATATAAAAGTTAGTAATAAATCGAGCTAATTATGAGGGTAAAACATACCTCAAGGAGAAATTTTAGAGCTGATAATCAGAAAGGATAAAATCATAAAACTACAAGAAGAAGAATGGCATCAAAAAAGTGGTTCGACACTATCGGATCCATTAGTAAGAAAATTTCTTTGTCTATTGATAGGAGCTCCTTTATGAGTTTCCACTTTCTATTTTCAATCCAATTCCTTACCAAATATTTCATCCTTTTGAGCTTTACTATTACCACCTTTCACAGATCTGTATTTTTAGGAGAGAGAGGGCCAGACCATGATTGAAAAATTAAGTCTTGGAAATTAGGCTCATTAACCCACATTTGGTTCAATTTGAAGAAACATTTTATGTCCTCCAAGTTGTCCATCCATTCCAAGATGGTGGTGTCCTGATCAAAGATGTCTGAGAAGAAACTCTATGATTTGAGATGTTTCATTCTAAGGGATGAATTAGAGTCCACCATAAATTTTTCCATTATTTTTGCAATGCCTTATGCTCTCAACCTAAAATTTTGCAATGTTAGGCATATTGGATCAATAGAAATGTCACG
This sequence comes from Pinus albicaulis, assembly GCA_034641835.2. Classification (NCBI taxonomy): domain Eukaryota; kingdom Viridiplantae; phylum Streptophyta; class Pinopsida; order Pinales; family Pinaceae; genus Pinus; species Pinus albicaulis. The sequence continues at coordinate 260,680,731 of CM076580.1, read as the reverse complement.
AATATCCTTGCGATTGAAAAGATCTATAAAAAAGTTTACCATAGGATTTGGATTAGATATGTGCCCCCAACATTCTCCCGCATCCAATGTTAAATTTAATTCCCCTACAATTATTAGCGGATGAATATCCAATGTGCCTAAATCGGCAATCAATTCCTAGAATTACTTATGGCTGTTGTATGGGTTGTACATATTTAGGATTTAGAGTCTACGACTCCAGCCCTGAGCATGTCCTCTAAAAATTATTCCTGTATTCGGTTTATAGGGTATAAAGCTGCTAGTCCACCCATATTTCCATACGAGTTGGTAGTGCAATCGTGCTATGTCTGGAAAATTAGGAGTAAGATTTTGAGGTATTTATCCTTATACCTCATTGTTTTTCTAAGAAGAAAAATTGACGGGATTTTTTCCATGATATGATACTTTAGGAATAGTTTTGTATGGTAATATCCTAACCCTGTCAGATTTAGGAACATTAGTCTCATTGGGAACAAGATGAAACAAGATGCACTCTTCTAAGGTCCTGATAGTGTGAGTATTCCCTGAGATCAATTTACTCATTTGAATGTCCTAGATCAAAGGATGAAAATAGGTTCTCCTTCAGTCTTTCTGAGAACCAAGAATTCATTTCTATCTCTACATCCCCGGTGAGAGTTAATTTTATGAATTTAGGAACTTTATTCCTCCCGTGATTATGAATTAGAGGGGCCCTACTCCTCTCATTCTTGGGGTTGGTGCAAAGAATGTGGTATTTATTGACTGAAATAAATTCAATACCATGTCCTGGGAAATCCTCCAGAGCCTTAATGTCCATGTCATATGAAATAGGAGAGAGGGTCGGATCAACATATTTGTATTACAAATAAGGGATATAAGGGAAGTCTTTCTTGTTTTCTTTACTGAAAGAGCGAAGTCTTTTCCTTTTCCTTTTTTGGGGATTTGAAGTGTATGGTCCTCCACTATCTCATTAGCCGTTTTACCAAATTCCCCATAATCAACGTCCATTGAATACATCAAATATTCTCTAGTAGGATGATCTAATAGATCAATTTGTAGAGTTTCTTTTGTGATACTAGACATACTAACTAATTTTCTACCGATAAATGATCCCGTATCTCTCTTGTATGGCTACCTATTACAAAAGGTGTTCTCTTTCATCCTCCTGATCCTATCCCTGAAGTGGTTCACACATTTTTCCAGAAGATGACCAATATTATGACATTCAAGGCATATAAATGAGATTCCCCAATATTCTATCTATTTTATGATGGAGAAAGTGGCCCATAAGATATCAATCATTGCTAGAAACCCCCCTAATAGATCCACTTCTACTAGAAACCACACAACATTCTTATCTAATAGCCTCATGCATCCTCCTGGTCCATGGAAAAGGTATAATTCCTCTCCTTATTTCCATAATAATTTTTATGTTACTAGGCAAGTTTATCCTTAATTTTTAAAGATTCAAGAGAAAAGGATGATAAAACAACGTTGAAAATAGTATAGTTAATGTGATCTTTTCCGATATCAAAAAGGTTATAATTTGACTAAATTTTTATGCAGATTAGCCTAAATGAACAATTTTTGTTCCTCGAGATATTGGAGCAAGATTCTGATCAAGTCAACGCCACACTTATAGTAGATTACAAATGGATATTTAAGTGTGGTCAGAGAATAAAGGAAAAAGGAAACTGATTGTTACTATACGAAGGCTTATGGTTGAAAGATCAATCTTGATCTTTTGATTCTCATGATAGCTCTATATTCATTTTTAAAATTTAATATATAATACAACAAAGTGAAAAACATATGTTGTTCGTTGTTGATGTGCCATTTTATTATTTTATTTTTACTGTGTATTACATACAGTGACCTGAGTTGACCCTTTTTGAGGTTATTATGTAAAACACTTTTGAATTTAATGAAGTTGCACAAGATTTTACTTTAGTCTACTAGATTTAGTTAATCTATGCACTAATTCTAGAGACCGTGGGCCTAGTCACTAAGGGCTTTACTGTCTATTATGTATCATTGATATTTAGATTACATTTCTATAATTCGTATTAGTTGTATTAATTTTTACTTACCTTTCCTTTTACAGTAGGTAATTGATTGAATCTTGTATCTTGAATTCAGTTAAGCATTTTCCAAAGTTATCAATTGGATTGTATTACACAGATGTGAAGTGTGAATGTTTCAATATTAGAAGTTACTTTTGAGAAGTACAAAATTTATAGCATTCATGTGATTAATACTTTATCCTTATGTGTAGGATTTGCAGAGAAATAGATTAAAATGGTTTGTGAGTTAGAATATTTTATTTCATCAGAATTGTAACTGTCTATTGTTATCATTTATTTATGCAATGGTTGAATTAGAATAATGATTCATGTAACTTTTCTGTAATAGTTATTTTTCACTTTTCCATGGTCTAAGACTCTATTATTGCATATACTTTGCCGATAGCCTTGAAATAAAAGATGAATCCCGGGTTGATAATATTAATGAGATATTATTAACATTGTTTTTTAGGAGTAAAATTAGTGCCCAGTATTTTGGTGTCGTAGCTGGGGAGGTTGTCAAATTATAGATTGTGTCTCTGGAAGGACAGGTATTGAATACAGAAGGTAAGAACCTATGCATGCGTTAAGTACAAATCTTGCACCTAGTGCCCACTTTCATTTGATGTGATTAGTCTATGTAAGTGTGTATCTATTTTCTTTTATGATTTAAAGTTGATGCGATTAGGCTATGTAAGTGTGTATACAGTTTCTTTTCTGATTTAAAGTATTGATGCATAGTGAAGAGGTAATGTAAGTGTGTATGACTAAGAAAAATAATAAAGTAGTAATACAATGAAAACCAGCAACAAAAAAAAAAACCCAGGGATCGATGAGCTTGTGGAGAACGAACTTTATTGATGACATTATCCAAAATGCTGAATATCAAGCATCAGTAGGACCCTGAAAAGAATCTGGGAAGGGCTCTACCATATTCCCTCTAGTAGAAAAATCACCAACTACATCTCATGCTGAGATTCACAGAAAAAATGAAGGATCTAAGGAAAGGTGTTAGTATGAATGTTGATTCGAGGTGTACGAAAAAGGACCGCTTTATCTATGCATAACTTACAGCCCTAACAACAGAAATGACTGCTAATATATTTAGATTTGCAATTAGATGATCAAGACAAATGCTGCAAAAATCTAGATCTATGCATTAGAAGACATTAAACAGTAGAAAAATAAGATTTACTCCATAGATCCAATAGACAAGACAAGAATATATCCAATGAATAATTTTATTAATGGCACCTGGGAGGAAAACACAAGAGGGTGTTCCCTGTTCTCCTCAATGGGATGGGTTCTTGTGAGTCCTCAGCACTTCAGATTTAGAAATTCTCTCTCTTGATGGTGTAGAAAACCCAGACAAAAATGGAAAAGTATGGCTATGATTATGGATCAATAGCCAGACCAAGTGTTGAGATCCAAAGTGATCTTTAGGCAACAAAAGGTGACAAATGAATGGGAAAACCCTTCTATTTATAACAAAATATTGAGTTAGTCTAGAGATTGGTGCATAATTAGAATATTATTAACCAAATCTAGATCCAACTTTTATGGAATATTTTATTATATTTGTTGGAGGGAAAAGGTATTTGACTTGAGTCGAATCCCCTTATTTGTAAATAATAAATAAATAAATGATTTATTTATTATTTTAAGGATATGATTAAGTAATAATAAATAAATAAATGATTTATTTATCGTTTTAAGGATATGGTTGAGTAATAATAAAACAAATAATGATTTATTTAATTATTTAAGGGTGAATTATTCATATCTAACAAAGAATATTATTTAAATAAGATTTAAACAATTATTCTTTAGAAAATAATAAGATAAATAATGATTTATCTAATTAATTTACTTGTTTTGGGTTAAATATAACCAGAAATATTAATTAAACTATTGTTTAACTAATTATTTCTTGAGGAAAATCAAACAAATGTATGTTTATTTAATATTTCCTTATGGGGTTTCCTGTTTAGACCATAAAAAACTTAATAAAGGTGATTTACTAAGTTATTTTCATTATGAAAGCAATTTTACTTGGAGTAAAATTGGTCTTACATGATGTACTTGGGTCCATCTAATGATAATAGGTTAGATGACCAAAAAATGGTGTAACAGATTGTCCCCCAGTGTGCGAGCGTTAGGAGCTAATCGTATGACCGAAGTACGTTGTAAGAACTCAATCACTAGACATCGAAGGGGAATTCAAAGAGAGAGAAGTATAAGGTAAACCAAAGTGCTGAAAGACCTAGACCCTAAGGAGGCAGCTTGCAGGTGCGACAAATATTTTTGATGAGTGAGTACCTGCTATAGGCGATGGGGGAGGCATAGCTATGCCCACCGAGGCAATAGTACAAACAATAAGGTGGCCGAAAAACCACGAAACACATAATAAAGAATCTGCTGGCCTAAACATGAGCCAGATAAATAACACGATAATGAATCCCACATACATATTGTGCCTGGTACAATAATATCTGATTACATGAGATATAAATACAACCCAGATTCCCTTGAAAATAGGAAAGGGCTCTAAAAATTTGACTGATACATGCAAACAAAAAGGCATTGCAAGCTGTTGAGGCTGACATCATCAAATGTATGGAGCTACATCGAAGGTTGTGATGAAGAGGTCACCCGAGTGTGTGGGGGGCTACCTGTAGGGCCACCCCCTCATGAGGGTTGAGACATCCCACACCCACTCGGGAATCATCAATGTCAGTTGTTGCATCATTGAACCATCGAGAATATGGATCTCGATCATGCTGAAAGGATCTGGAGCTGAGAAACAATCAAGTCAAAGGGAAATAAGGAGTCTCTTTGCCTGATCAGAGGCATTGAACCAAAGTGTAAGTTGGAACCAAGGTACACTACCCTCTAGAACTCTCTTCTAGAATGAATGAGCTGATGTCAACAGAAGGAGGTACACCATAGGTGAGGCAATAAGGGATCCTCAACTAGGGCATGAGAGAAAATAGTAGAGTGACTGACAAACTGACACCAATGATGATGATGAAATGGGGGGAATTGAGTAGCGAACAGACGACTTCCCTTGTTAGAGCATAAAGGGCATGGATGACCTAGCAGCAACTGACATAACATCATGAGGGATAGGGGACAGTGGGATTGAAGGCCATAAGATGCAACACAAGAGAGGGACCAAGCAGTGAATTATGGAGGACTATAGCAGGATGCAAAGGGAGATTGACTCCATGAATGCAATGATGACTCAACTCAGATGCTCTAAACAAGGGTGACTCAATGGTGCTGCCACATATGTAAATGGTCCAATGGGGACCTTAAAAGCAGGAGTACCAGATGGTAACTCATGACAAAAGTTAACATGAGCATGGACAAGTATGGAGGCAACATGGTGCCCCAAGTACGAGTGTTGCAAGTGAAGAAATTCGATTTTTGAGGAAGGGTGAAGAGACGCTTCTTGGACAAAATGTGTCCTGGTGAAGTATCAAATCAAAAAAGCTAATAGATACCCATTTGAGGGCTTGGTGAGATCTTTCCAATGGTATATATGGTTCGTTAAATTGAGCTACGTTTTGGTCACAGTAAGCAAAATAAAAATTAGGGGTTTTCTTTTAATAAGGCATTTCCTTCTAGATTCACTTATTTGTTGGTGGAGCTGTGGTGAATGTCATGAGGAGAGGAGGCCTTAAATCTTGCGACAATTGTAGCGAATAAACCGACCGTTGGAATTTGAGATCTATCAATTGTAGGTAAGAGGCCTAATCCTACTTCTTCATTTCAGTGGATTGAAAGTTCAGTTTAGGTACCCAGAGCTCATGAAGAGGCCAGGTCGCACTTTTTGGGATCTGTTTTATGACCTGGGTAGTAGGTTCTGGGTAGAAAAATGTGACCTATCCCAGGAAATGGCCTGAATAGTGCAACCTGTTGGAAAAAGGGGTTTTCAGTGCATTTTTTGGCTGAGATCTGGGATTTTTATGGTTGAGGGGCATGGGTGCCCCCAAGCATGTTGTGGACATGCCAAAATGTATTTAAAAAAAGGGAAATCTAAACACAGTTTAATGTTGTGGTGTGCCATTTGTTTTTGATATGGTTGTGCAGTTTGAGAAAGGAAATAGACAATTACCAATCTCTTTTGACACTGCATATATGAATCAAATGGACTTTAAGTTTCTAGGTTAGCACACATGGTGCTAATATCCCAAATATAGTATTTGGGATAATGAACTGATGTTCTCCCAAAAAAGCTAGAGGTTGGTCAACCACAATGTCTTTGAGACTGGGTTGCTGATGAAAAATGAAGGAATGATGAGGGGTATCATCCCTAGAGTGATCTTGAAGTGATATGGGACTCTAGAAGTTCTTCTAAATGTGGAATAATAATGGAACTAGAGTTGTCATGACTAGATTTACTGGGAGAGTGTTTAAGAACTGCTTCTCCTAGTCTCTCCAATATGAGTGCCCCCCTTACCGAAACATTGGGTGTCAATGTAATGGCACACAATGCATGTGTTTCGAATGCACGAGTTCAATGTAAGGGGGTAGATAAAGTCAGGAGTGGTCGTTTCTTCCATAATGTCGTCATCGTAATAAGAGATGGGGTGACTGATGAAAAAAATACCACCTGACACGATGAAACAACCTTACTCCTCATCGTGAGAGGAGAGGTTCGTATGTGCATCGTCATAAGGGGTAGCGGGAGAGTGAGTGGACCAAGGGTGAAACAAAATGAGGATGCAGCAGCCCTTCTAGAGAACATCCATCATAGATGTGAGAGGTTTCTGACTAGTGTTTTGGAGCGCGGATGGCAAGACTTAGATGACCAGTACATAGAGCCATGTATTGGTTTACCCTCGGAATGGCAAGGGGTCATGCGATGCATGGCGATGGCTGGACAGAGTGTTTGTGATCTACGAGCTGCGGGGGTGGAGCCATTGGGTCGGGATCCTCCAGATAGTGATTAGTGTGTAGGGGCATGTGGTGCCCCCATTTTTTGAGTTTTTGGTAACATGCTATGGGCATGTCATATGTATCAGAGTTGATGAACTCTAAAACATTTTATACGACACATGCTATGGATATGCATCGTTTTGATATTTTTATGTTATTTTCTTGTGTTAAATGTGTGTGTTAAATGCCAATCCATAATACGGTTTGCAATGCTATCTACATAGTGATTTTGTGCTCTAGGTACATGAATGAAAGTAATGATTTCAAATTCATGCATCAATAACTTCACTCATAAATATCTTCTGAAAAGGATAGGATTATGCACACGATAGACACCATTCAATTGCATGACAAGAAGCAAGGAATCTAAATGAACATGAAGATGCAGGATGCGATGTGAAAGGGCATCGGATAATAAACCTCATACTGCATCATATTCGGCCTGATTATTGGTAATAGTACCAATGCATACACTGTTTGAAAGAACAAGCGCCTGCAAAGGGGTAAAAATGGGCCAACCTATCGAGGCTAAATTCCGTGAGTAACGACTTGTACCATCGGCAAAACCGATATAAGGTGTTGACAAGGGGTCACTCTGAAAGGTGCCACAAGACAATAAATGGGAGGATAAAGAACAATGCTAGCAACCTAAGCGCATAGTAGAGATCGAATGCACTCTGAGGAAGGGAGTGATCTGGATAGGATGTCCATTTCCCACATGCTGCCGGTGAGGGGAAGTGCGGGAGCTACTGGAGGCATAGCTTAAGCTCAGGCTCCATAAGTCACCAAAGGTATGGATGATGGCATCTCGTTTATGGTTAGGAAAGATGAAGTCAGGGGTGGATGTAGCTTCCATGATGTTGTTGACACAACAGGAGGTGGAAAGACAGGAGGAAGGGAGACCACATGACGTGGCGAGGCTACCTAACTCATCATTATGAGAAGAAAAACTCACATGCACATCATCGCGGGAGATGACGTATGAACAATAAAATAAAGGATCTACTGATGTTGAGCCCAGGGTGTTTGTTGAAAGGGAGTCAAGCGAAACAACAGGAGAAGATTCAGAGGGAGTTTCTGTCGAGGGTCTCAAGGATGATGAAAGGTAGAGGATGGTGGCCGCATGCTTCGTCATGTCGAAATCGGGGGGGGGGGAATGTCAATAGGAGCAGGTAAATCCTCAATCTGGCCTGCAACATACTGTGCAAGTATGGGAGAAGCGGATTGGTTTTGTTCAATCTCGTATTCCCAAACTACCTCTAAAGAGGCATGGTAATGCGTAAGGCGGGGAAAATTATGAGAGTAATGGCCATGGAGACCACACAAAGCACAAGGGTGTTTGGTGTGAAAAGTATTGTTTTTCTTGGTAACGGTCGATGAAGAGGTAGAGGTTTCGGGGACCGTCGACTCAGGGAATGCGACATAAACCATGGGCTTGATGCAGGGCAACTCGGGACAAGTATGGGTGGCATGACCGATGACATCACACAAAGTGCGGGGCTTTGGAGGTGGAGGAGGTGCAGGGTCAGTCGAGGCCGCTTTGTCTTTTGAGGCCCTTTTGTGAGCTTTTCCCTTCTTACCTGAAGCAATCGCAACAGGAGGTGGTTCCTGTTGAGGTGGTTGAGGCACTATGACAACAGGAGAAGTCAGGGGGACTGGTTGAACCGAGGTCAAAGCAAGATAATATTTAGGTTGACCTGGTAGGGTGGCGGTTGGAGGATCAAGGTACCAAACCGAGAGCCCAATGGTCAAGCTAGGAAGAGAGAGGGTGGCCATGACAGGTGTCGTATAGAGGCTTGGTGGAGGGACTAGGAATGGTATCTGACCAGAGGGGTAATAGCCAAGTGGGATGGCTCCTAAATGGTTAAGGCCTGTAGGAACCGACCTAGGAGGATAAATAGGTTCATCATTACCAGCTGAAGGGCCAGGAGGAGGAGGTCCAAGAGGCTGAATCGAAGGGCTAGGAGATGGCTACGGAGGGTGAGGGGGTTGCTGACTAGCCGAGGCGGGCCTCTTGAGAGAAGCCTGAGACAATTGCATCATGCAAACATTCAATGAGATGGGATCAGAGATAGGAGGAGGAAGACCAGGGAAAGTACCAAGCAAGGAGGAGTCCTTATAGATGCCAGGTGAGACACTAGTCAAAGGGTCACTGGTTTACTTGTTGGCCACTGAAGAGATAGTGGACTCAGGGGAGGTCCGAGACTTCGGCTCGTAATACATCAACTGGTCAATGGTTACTATCTTTCTGTTATGGGGGAAGGACGTCTTGCGGTGAACCGCGGAAGGGATAGCAGACATCGCATAAGTGTAGCTACAACCCAAAATAATGTTGTAATCCAAGGGGGTGTCTATGACTTCTACGTCAACGCAAACTGTCTTGCCCACAACAGTGATAGGAAAATTGTAGAATAAGCCAATGGGCTTGGAGGCGTGGCCATCCCACGCTCAGAGAGTGATCGTGGAAGGGACAAACTCAGGAGATTCGCGTTGTTTCCAAACCAAAGTGGACATCACACAAGTGGATGCCCCCTCATCAATAATGCACCAAGAAACGTTGGTGTTCCAGGTCTTGACTGGGATTTGGAAAGTGACAGAAGCAGGGAGAGGAGGATGTTCTGACCGGTCAACATCAAAGACAATAAATTGATCATTGGAAGGGTCTACAATTCCCACGGTAGACAAAAGAGCTTTTCGTTGTGAAGGGCATGACTGGAGGAGTTCCAATGTTGAAATGGCAGCAGGGGATTGTGCCAAATCATTGACTATGCTATACGAATGGGTGGCTTTGCCAGAAGCAACATTTTGGTGTAGTGGACCCTTAGGGATCTTGGTACAAACCTCTGCCTTAGGCTGAGGGATCTTCAAGGGGCCATTAGGTGTCGAAAGAGGCTCTCTAGAGACCAAAGGAGGTGGCTCGTGGACAGACGCAGTGGGAGGTTTATTGTACTGATGAGACCGAGTCTAAATATTGATGTCTACGGTTGAATTTTTATCAGATTTCATCATGAGAATCTAGTCATCGGGGGTACCAGACAGAAGAGGTTGGGTAACAGTGTGGTATACAGGAGGTTGGGAAAAGAGAGGAGGTATGATGTACCCTGAATATGTGCTACCAAAAGGGGAAGATGTGCAGGAGGTGTTGGCCCCCCTGAGGAAAATCAGAGCCCATGGGAGGTTGAGAAATGATGACACACGCACGACACCAAGGAAAAAGAGACTAACAAGGGCAAGCAAGTGCAAGATCAACTGATTACAATGTTGAAACAAGGGCAGAGAGGTGCAAGATCAATTTATTTCAATTTTTTAGAGTCTTTTCTTGGCGGTGTTAACCAAGCCCTTTTTCACTTAGGGTGTGTGTGTAAAAGTGTGTAAATTTTAATTTTTAAACCCATACATTTGTAGAAAAAAATAAAAAATTTTGTTGTATCGTTGTAAATAACCCTGCAAATGACAATATATAGGCCTGCAAAACAGAAAATAAACAGCTAATAATGCAATAATCTAAACCCAAGAAGGTGGGCCACTCAACAACTAGTCTATAGGTGAGTAAAAAATTAATCTAAACACACTAAAATAGGCTAATAGAACTTGGGTTAAGAGGGACAGAGATCTAAAAGACAAAATCTGTTGGAAAGTGGTGCAGAAAACAACAACAAATCAGAGGAAAATTGCTGTAAAAAAGAGGTGGCGAAAGGCTATCTCCAGGAAGGAAGCAGAGTGCCCCCTAAAGGAAAACCCAAACAAAGCTAATATGAGGTGCTTTGGATGGATAAAAAGCCGATCTGAATTGGATCTGAAGATGAGGTATCGGATCTGAAAAAATGGCTGATGACTCTGAAATTTCAGACAACCTGCAATAGCAAACATTCTTCCACAAAAAGTGGAGGGTGTTGAAGCCCTAGGGGGCTAGGTTCCCACTTATTTGAGTGAAAAATAACAAGTACAGGTCCAAAACAGGAGGAGACGGAGGTCAGAAAACCCTGAACATAGGCTTAGCAGAACCTAGGAAAATTTCAGAAAATCCCTTCAAAAAGTCCAGGTCACAGTTTTTGGCATGTTTTTAGCATAGGTCACACTTTTTGGGCTGTAAAGTGTGCCCTAGAGGTCTAGGTCGCAGGTTTTGGGCAGAAAAGTGCGACCTGCACTTCCAGCACCCTCGGCGGTAGGTTTCAGAAAAAATTGTCTTCTTAGCTGGGGCTGATGTTTGTCACCTGCGCAATGGGTTTGAAAACACGTGGAAGTTAGAATTTTTATAGTTTTAGGGTTTTATGGGTTAAAGACAACATCAAGGAGAAGCAAAGCAAGGGGCTAAAGAGAAATCCTAGGGTTTGAAGCAGCTGGATATGCAAGGATCAAAAAAATGACAACAGTCGTAATGGTAAACCTGTGTGGAGCCACCAGTTGTTAGTATGAATCTTGATACGAGGTGTACGAAAAAACACTACTTTAGCTGTGCATAACTTACAACCCTAACAGCATAAATGACTTCTAATATCTTCAAATCTACAATTAGATGATCAAGAAAAATGCTGCAAAAATATAGATCTATGCATTAGAAGACATTAAACAGTAGAAAAATAAGTTTTACTCCATAGATCCAATAGACAAGACAAGAATGTATCCAATGAATATTTTTATTAATGTCACCTGGGAGGAAAACACAAGAGGGTGTTCCCTGTTCTCCTCAATGGGATGGGTTCTTGTAATTCCTCAGCACTTTAGATTTAGAATTCCTCTCTCTTGATGGTGTAGAAAACCCAAACAAAAATGGAAAAGTATGGCTATGATTATGGATAATAGCCAGACCAAGTTTTGAGTTCCAGAGTGATCTTTAGGCAACAAAAGGTGACAAATGAATGGGAAAACCCTTCTATTTATAACAAAATATTGAGTTAGTCTAGAGATTGGTGCATAATTAAAATATTATTAACCAAATCTAGATCCAAATTTTATGGAATATTTTATTATATTTGTTGGAGGGAAAAGCTATTTGACTTGAGTCAAATCCCCTTATTTGTAAATAATAAATAAATAAATGATTTTTTATTATTTTAAGGATGTGATTAAGTAATAATAAATAAATAAATGATTTTTTTATCATTTTAGAGATATGGTTAAGTAATAATCAAATAAATAATGATTTATTTAATTATTTAAGGGCGAATTAGTCATGTTTAACAATGAATATTATTTAAATAAGATTTAAAAAATTAGATTTAACATCTACTCATTTTCCCTAATCCTACCAACTTTTCAAAGAACATTTGGCGTCTACCCCTGATGATGGACTCACTTAGGAAGTTTGAAACGTTGGGTCATTAAAAACTCAGAGACAAGTTATTCCTTTCTCTTGAAATCTATTTCACCTATATGGATTCTCTTTTCAAGATTTAAACAATTATTCTTTAGAAAATAATAAGATAAATAATGATTTATCTAATTAATTTCCTTGTTTTGGGTTAAATATAACCAGAAATATTAATTAAACTACTGTTTAACTAATTATTTCTTGAGGAAAATCAAACAAATGTATATTTATTTAATATTTCCTTATGGGTTTTCTTATTTATACCATAAACAACTTAATAAAGGTGATTTACTAAGTTATTTTCATAGTGAAAGCAATTTTACTTGGAGTAAAATTGGTCTTACATAATGCACTTGAGTCCATCTAATGATAATAGGTTAGATGACCAAAAAATGGTGTAACAAAAGGTTTCAAAGTAAATTTGTTCAACACTCTAGTCCTTCACAAGAGGGAAATTCATATAATTTAGAATAAGGATAAGGAGAAACTAGTGGAGCAGATCCATGATCCTTAGGATCTAGATCTCCTGTAATTTCGATAGAAGAGAAAACACCTAAAATCCAAAACTTAGGTAGTATAGTAAAACCCCCTAGAGAGCCAAGTAGTATCCATAAATCCCTCTCTGAAATTATACCTCTTGATCAAGAAATCCCTAAAGATTACTGGAATATATTCGATCAGATGGAAACTCAAGCACAAAAAAACTAGACCTTGACATTGGAATACCCTTTTTTTGATCCGGTGGCAAATGCCCCAATGAAGACCATCCCTTTACAAAATATTCCAACCTTTCATGGGATGACCTCAGAGGATCCAGATGCCCTTTTATTTGAATTTGATGTCTTGTGCAGAGGGTATGATTATACCACTAATATGAAGAAATTTAAATTGTTCCCTTCTACTTTGAGGGGGCAGTGTTACGATGGTTTATGGGCTTGGGAGGGGGAACTATCAATTCTTAGGATGCAATGAAAAATTATTTTCTTACAAAACATCAAGATTATTGTCAATCTAGGGATATAAAATATTAAAATTTTAAAATGAATGCAAATGACAATGAAACTTTAGAGGAGTATATTGATAGATTTCAGTACAAGTTACAGAGATCCCCATATACTACATTACTAAAATAAATACTAAAAGTTGCTTTAATAAAAGGCATGAAATATGAATGTATAAAAACATTGAATTTAATGGGTCAAGGTGATATTTATCAAGAATAATATGAAAATATTGTTAAATTGTGTATCAGGTGTTCACGTGGTAGTACATGAGCTAGATCTGGACTACGAGATCCCCTCACTCAAATTAGAAAAAACAGTAGAGGAGGTGTAACATGAACATAAATTGGTAATATTTTAGAAGATTTTAAAACTAAAATTTTATGCACACAGACTACATAGTTAGATGTTTTGCAGGCTAAAAAAAATCAAGTTGAGGTGGACTGAGCATTGGCCATATTCTGTCCGTGATGCTGAAAGAAACACATGGAGAGGGAATGCCTGCTAGACATGGTTTGAACCTGTGCTATTTTAACTAAATAAAATTCGAAAAAACAGTTTCCATCGCTCCCATGACTAAAATTTGTACTCCAAGAAGTTGAGGAGGAGACAGAACATGTATACCTGAAGGCTTAATGACAATCATGGAAATCAAATCCTCTAGGTATGATGCAATATCCCTCTTAATTTTATATTGGATAGTACATGCAATAGCAGAATCCTAGAAATGCATGGCAGGGACAATCATCCTTTCACTCCACCTAGAAATATCAGTCATATCCACTTCATCATGGATGTATAAATAGTTTGTTGGATCACCATGGTCAAATCCCCAATATCTTACCCCATTGTGGAAAAAATCAGTTACTAACTCTTATCCCTCACAATGTTCAAACACACCTATGCAGAATTCAATGTGGCCTCAGAATTGGCAACATCTTGCGAGATTGGTAGATCCAACCCTGGGGACGATCCCTCAATCTCAACCCACACTGCAAGCTCCACTTCAGTTACCTCCTAATCCTCAGCCTCTGATGCATCCTCCACTATCGGCTCATCCAAATCCTAACCCCAGGAATAGACATGTCTAGTATGTGCAAATCGTTGAAAATATGGTCTATGAAGTAAACCCCTTAGGATGTAATGAGCTCCGACTGAGATCTGGATGCATTGTTTCTCCTAAAGAAAATAAAAATGATAAAGAGAAATAAAACAATAAAGAAGAACATATTATGATAAATCCATCATGAATGTATTTAGTTCAGAAAGAGAGCAAACAGAAAACACAGTCGAGTAACGGAACCCTGGAAAAATTATAGCTACTTCCCCTACATTCCCTGAAAGTCTCATGATAACCAAACCAAAAATCTTCCCTGAGTTTGATATTTTATGGAAATTATAAAAAAAAATCATAAAAATTCCACTCTTGCAGGCTATACGAGACATCTCGATTTATGCCAAAATGATCAAGGAGTTATGTGGTAAAATCCTGGGAGAAAACCAAAAGATCTAACCACAATTCACATTGTGGTAACATTATCTGACCTCGTTTTAGGAAAACAGGTTCCTGTTAAATATCAAGATCTAGGAATTTCGGTCGTGACCATCCAAATAGAAGGCTGCATTTTTCCAAACGTATTGGTAGAATTAGGAGCACCTATTAACCTCCTCACCTATGAGACTTGTCATATCTTGGGTATCACAACTTTAAAACCAACCTCAAACGTGCTAGAATTAGCTGATAAGTCAGTGTTCAAACCTGAAGGAACTTTGGAAGACATTACTATCTCTGTAGACTCCTGGGAATATCTTGTGGACTTCCTGGTCATCAACCTGAGAAGTAGACTAGATGGACATCTCCTGATACTAGGAAGATCATGGTTAGCAATAGCAGATGCATATATATAATGTCAAACTATAAGCACGTTGATTGTGAGAGGAAACATTGTCAAGAATCGTATTTTGTACCATCTGGATAAACCCAGTCCCTCTGTTGTAAATTTTTAGTTATGCCCACCTAGATATCAAGAATAAAATATGTGTTCTCCCTTTTCATTAGATGAAGCTAAGGGACTTTAAAATAAATTATAATACGACGTAATCAACATCGTCATCAATAAAACAATTGTTATTAGAAACCCAACATTCCAAATTCTAAAATCTCTACTTGAGAATGATGCACAAGGAGACCCTTAAAAAATTTAAATGACAATTATATTCCCACAACTACTTTCCATAACAACATTCCAATTGAAACAGAAATAGGAAAATCCTTTAATATTAATGCTGGTCTCGAAAAACATTAGCAGTAGAAATTAACTCAGGTTCTCCGTAAATACAAGTAGGCTTTTTCCTGGGAATATTCAGACATGAAAGGTTTTGACCCGCAGTTGTGCACCCATCACATCTATATCGAAAAAAACACCAGTCCTATTCGGCAGCCCTAGAGGAGGTTGAATCCGCACCTCAGAGACATTGTACAACAAGAATTATAGAAATTGTTAGATGTAAACTTCATATACCCAATTTCATATAGCGAGTTGGTTTCCTCGTTAGTAGTCTTCCCTAAGAAAAATGGGAAATGGAGGATTTGCATAGACTATAGAAAAATCAATAAGGCTACCTAAAAAGACCATTTCCCCCCTTCCTTTCATAGACCAAGTCATTGATACTTTAGCTGGAAAGAAATTATTTTCATTTCTAGATGGTTTCAATGGTTACAATCAGATTCAGATTCCTCCAGAAGACTAAGATAAAACCACATTTACGCGCCCATGGGGGACATTTTCATATATATTTTTACCCTTTGGATTATGGGATGCTCTCCTTACATTCCAAAGATAAATCTTGAGAATAGTTTATGACCTAATGAATGAGGGGCTTGAGTTGTATATGGATGATTTTACCCCATTTGGGGATTATTTTGATCAAGCTCTAAATAATTTGGAAAATGTCCTTGAACGTTGTATTGCTACCAAATTGTGTTTAAGCGATGGAAAATTCCATATGATTATGATTTAAGGTGTAGTTTTAGAACATTACATTTTTGTTGTAGGAATCTAGGTGTATCCCCCCAATATTGAGGCAATTATTAAATTTACTACACCCCGTACACAAATAGAGGTACGAAGTTTTCTCGATTATGCAGGGTATTATCGCAGGTTTGTAGAACTTTTTTCAAAGATAGTTTCACATTTATACACTTTAACAGACAATATCGAATTTGAATGGTCTGAAATTGTGATGTTGTGTTTGCAAGTCTCAAGGGACTCCTTTCGACGTCACCAGTATTAAGAGGAACAAACTAGGAGCTACCTTTTCACATCTCCTCAGATGCATCAGACACATCTATATGCATTTTTCTTAGACAAGAGGAGGACATAAAACCTTATGTTATCTACTATATGAGAAAAAACCTCACTCCTACTAAGTTAAACTATACATTAACAGAAAAAGAACTTTTATCTATTATACATGCTATTAATAAATTCTGACATTATATAACAAGCTATCCATTTTTTCTGTACATTGATCACTCTTTTATTAGATATTTAGCTAATAAACCCATTACTAATGGTTGAGTGACTTGATGGTTATTGTTGTTACAGGAATTTGATATCACCATTAAGGATCGACCAGGAAAAGAAAAATTTGTGGCAGACTTCCTATCTCGAGTACCTAAAGTAAATGACCATCAGCCAATGGACGACCAGTTGCAAGATGATCATCTATTTTTCGTGACAATAAAAACACCCTGGTACGTTGATGTGGAAAATTACTTTGTGGTACATAAATTACCAACACATATGTCACCACAAGAAAGGACGTTGATCATACAACACAGGGCATGTTTTTTCTGGATCGATGGGTATCTTTTCCACATTGTTTCTAATTTTCAAATTCGAAGGTGCATCAGAAAAGATGAAGTATATAACGTCCTGAGGTCTTTCCATTATGAACCCTGTGGAGGACACTTTGCATACCGATGAACTGGAGATAAAGTTCTTAAAATGGGATATTATTGGCCCACAATATTTAAAGACGCAAAAAGGCATTTCCAAGCCTATGATATTTTTCAAAGAATGGGCCATCCTGGCGAAACTGATGAAATGCCCTTACAACCACAAGTGGTGGCGGAACCATTCGAACAATGGGCACTAGATTTTTTTTGGCCCCTTCAACTTGCCATAAAATCATAAAGTGTACATATTTGTTTGCACATATTATATAATCAAATGGGTCAAAGCATTGACCTTGCCAAGAGCTACAGAGGCGGTAGTGTTTAATTTCTTGTTTGAACTCTTTGTGCGATACGAATTACCAAGGGAAGTAATAACAAACGTAGGCCACAATTCACAGGTCATAAAATTTCGACCACTCTTCAGAACTATCATATTAATCATAGAGGGAAATGGAAAATTGGAAAGCACTAACAAGGTCCTTGAAGAAATTATGACTAAAACAGTATCCGAAAATCATCGAAATTGGGAAACCAAACTCCCTGAAGCACTATGGGATTTTCAGACAACATGGAGGAACACTATTGGTCAGTTGTTGTATCACCTCGTCTTTGGAAAAGAACCCATTTTTACAATACAATTTGAAATAAAGACTCTTAAGATTGCAAGGGAAATTGGTCTATATTTTTCAGAAGCACAAAACTAGTGCCTACAACAACTTAATGAGTTGGATGAAGTGTTTTTTCTTGTTTTAGAACACACTACTATTATATAACAATAAAGAGATAAATGGCATGACTAGATAATTAAAAAGAAATCATTCCAAAAATGCAGTTAGGTGTTGCTATATGATTCTAGGTTCCATGATTTTCCAGGGAAATTACAAACAAGGTGGTTCAGGCCATATGAGATCAAAGAAGTCCACAATAATGGTACTGTAACATGAAACACCATCGACGGATCTGGTACCTCTTTCCTAGTAAATGAACATCAGCTACACCTTTACCACCAACTGCTCACAAAGGATTATTTTTATCATGAAGTAAGTAATGATCTTGTTTCTTAGATCATAGCTGAGTGGGATAGTAGCCCAGAACCTCCATCTCCATAAATCTAATTTTCTTTATCACTTTGTATATAATGTACATATTTTTTCTTTAGGAGTTAATTAAGTTTCTTGTTTTTATTTCTTTCTTTTTCTTCCTTTTTTTTCTCTTGATAATTAAAAGAAAGGGGTAAAATGCCTTTAGGATATATATTTTTCCCTTTGGTATAGTTGATGTTCACTTTCTCTTTCACAGTCGTTGTTCCCTTCAACAAAATTGTTGTTTCCTTTGGTACAATTGTTGTTCCCTTTGACACAATTTTTGTTCCCTTCGGCACAATTGTTGTTCCCTTAGGCATAATTATTGTTCCCTTCGGCACAATTGTTGTTCCCTTTAACACAATTTTTTTTCCCTTAGGCATAATTGTTGTTCCCTTCGGCACAATTATTGTTCCCTTAGACACAATTGTTGTTCCCTTTGGGAAAATTGTTGTTCCCTTTGGCATAAATGTTGTTCCCTTTGCGCCAAGCTATCTATTTCCCATATATTTAATTCCAATATTTGAAAGGGAACTTAAAAATAATTGATATTTACTTTATCATGATGTTAAAAATTATGTGTTATCTGTCACCATATGAAGTACATTATTTTATCCTCTAGCACATCCTATTTTAAACATTTGCTTTATATTAGGATATTTCTGAAATAATTATAAATTGTTCATGATCTATCAGCACCATAGTATTTTTATCTTTTGTGTACATCTTTAATGGTGATTCTCTTTCAACATAACAAAGGGTTGAAACATACTTTATTTGGCATCCTTTTTCTTCCTTATGCCATCCTTAAAATCCTAAGGAGTTGATGAGCCACCCTTGATGAATAAACATATCATTTTTTTTTCAAAAAAATAACACTTATAGCCAGATTTCCTCATAAGGATAGGATCTCATCACGAGCCAACCTGCTATGATCATAAGTTAATAACATAAGTGACATTCCCATTATGGCTACCAAACCAGAGTTATGTCCTTTTCGACACCAGTTTCAAAAGGACAAGATGTCACATCAGAAGCCAACTTGTTCACTTCGTTATGATCTAGTGAGTAACATTTTTTTTGTCTGTTCACCACGCCAAAACAATGACCTTTTGAGAAAAATCAGTTAAAAAAATAAATATGATATATTATTCATAGGATACTGGCTCATCTACAAGTTAAAAAGTAAATCATGTCGAGGCTATGGATACCTGCTGGAAGTAGTGGCTTTGTATGTGGCATTGGAATATATCTTGAATTGCCTTATCATAATTATGTTTTTAGACCTCTTTTCCTTTATAAATAAATCACCATCATCAACATCTACACCTATCTTGTAAAAACAGCTTGAGGTGGTATATAAACTATAACATGAGCAATCTCGAAACTTTCGGACCTCCGAAATATGCATATTATCAATAAAGGAATGTCCCCATATATATATATATATATATTTATTTATTTATTTATTTATTTATTTATTTATTTCTCTTCAAAGGTTAATTATTTTCAAAAGGAAATATTTTTGCACATGGTATATCATTATCATTACTTCCACGTATAAATGACAATTAATTATACCATCCATATGGTTGTGCTTGATTTTACCATTCCATTTGTGGTAATGACTACTTCTGTATGACCATTTAATTTCCATAATGTTACCGGTTGTGATCGACCTTTCTATTGGAAGGAGTAAGGCACAACACGTGCATGACATGACTAAGCACAATTAATGAAAATAGTAATTTACTTTGCACAAAATCACATTTAACAATGGTACTTTATGATATCTCTCATTCTATTTTCTAGATTGAAACAACTCTGTGTATAGTTTTTGCAGCAATTCCTTCCAAACCAGTTCTGCGTATAGTTTTTGCAGCAATTCCTTATAAACTAGATTTGTGTATAGTTTTTGCAAAAATTCCTTCCAAATCATTAGCAATGGGGGTTAAATCCATCCGTAGTGAGCCTCTTACATTGTGGGTAACTAAAGAATCTTGAAAAATACTGGAAAGGGTGGGCTAGCTTGAGTATTTCACCCAATTGTAGGGATTTGATAACGATGTGGCTTTGGAATGTTTACAGGATTTAAGTAATGAAATCACAACAGTCAAAGGAAAGAAGATACTAGTTAATGAAATGATCCTAGTAGAAGTTACAGGTCTCTTTACAGAAGGAGAGAACTACATGGACAAGCATATCAGACTCTAGAGTGCAATGGAATTTTTCATAGATCCTAGTTATGAATTGGTCTGCAAAGGAAAAGGATTCCACCCCACCTCATTCAGAGAATCGTGGCAAGAGCTCGCGGAAATAATGCAACAGTAAATTACATGTGATGGCCACCATGATGTGGTAAGACCAAGCCATCTCAAGTTATTAGCAGCTTTAAAACAAAAGATCGTGCTAAACATTCCTTTCTTTTTAAATTTCCTTTTACATGAGGTTGTTGGTGGGATGAGTAGAGCTAAGGACCCAAGTGCCATAGTTAGTCACCATTGTTTAATCAAATTTTTAGTCAATAGGGAATTGGCACTATCACAAATAAGATGGGACAATTTTTTGGGAATTAATGACCTCCCACTTATGAAAGCAATGCCTAAGGAAGAAAATACAAAGCCTAACATAGAAAACATTCAAGTAGACATGGAAAATGTAAAAAATCATTCAATAGAAGAAAGTGATAATCAAACGGTAGCTTTGTAAAAAAATTCTAGATCTGAGAAGATTTTAGCCTCTATCCTAGTTTCCTAGCCAACTAAGCATAGAAGTTCTGAAATACTAGCCAAGGCTAAGCAACCTGTAGAGTCTGTTGAGCATGCGTAAGAGAATGAGCCTCCTATGGAACAACATGGTAACTCGCAGCGATTTAGAGAAGAGGAAATAGTCCAGATTTTGGAAAATATGGGAACCCTCTTTTCGTTTGAAGAAAATGAAGATTGTTTTGGGAATTCATCTCAACCGACTGCTAATTTTTCAACCTCTACCCATAGTTCTCATAATACTGAAATATTTCCATCCTTTCCAAGTATACATAGCCAAGACCATCAAGAAGAATCGACCAGAATTATGAATGAACCTGACTTTTCTAGATAGGGAGCCATTCGATTAACCCCTAACAACCAGAATTATGAAGGTAACTCCACTGCTATTGTTCTGATTGATGAATAAATTGACGTTCCTCTCGATGTTACTATTATGCCATATTCACTTATAGCACCAATTGTAGAACCTAATGAAGGGTTGAAAGGAAATAATAAATAGAAAATCAAGTTATTGAAACAAGAAAACCAGAAATTGTTGAAGAAGATAGAACAACTTAGAAAAAGACTTAGAAATTATGAAGGAAAGAAAATACAAACTATGAAAATTGGAGTCCAAAGTGAGAATTTATTGAATCATGCAAAAACTCATACTCAAGGAACCTCCATTACTCATGCAAAATCCCAAACTGAAGGAATCCTTATTAACCATGCAAAAATTGTAATATTCCCAAATTTGGAGATCACATTTGGAATATTAGAGTCCTTGATTTTCTTAATAAATTAAGTAATTAAAAGGGTGGAGGGACCCAAAAACCCCAAAGATGAATAAGATCCACTTTTATGTGTGTATGTGGACATTTTTTTATCTAGATCTAGAATCATGGCGTGTGGAGCAACTCCATTAATGGAGATCATGTCTCATTTGTGAGATAGATTATGGAGGGTGAAACAGTCAAAGAAGATCATGTCCATTAAATATTAAAGCATATGGATATTTGATAAGGTCAACTAAGATCATGATAAATTCAAAGGATATCATTAAACATTCATGATAAGATAGTGGAGGAATTGGTGCATTTAATGCATGCATGGTGGAGAGGGTGATCACCATGTGAACATGATGGAGGGCATGGATCAAACAGTGCCGTCAAACATGGAGACTTTGTCCACATGTACAGCGCAGTATTGGAGTGGGCCTAGGCTATGGGAGGCCCATACATATAATGAAGGTGAAGGCACAATGGAAGGCATGATTTGGATTATGTAATTCTTGATCTATTTAGATCTAGATTTGTCTTAGGACATTTCTATGCAAGCTTGGGCTATTTAGCAGAGCTTGCAGGGTGCTCCCGGGCAGGAATCCCACCTCTTTATTTGAGTATCTCTAGAAAAAGGATTGTTCTTCATTCCATATTAGGCATTGGTGCAATCTTCAGGAGGTTGTTTCTAGTATTCATCTAGAAAACCAATGGAGGATTCATCCTACCACTTTGTTCTTCATATTTAGTCTTCCAAAGCATCAGATCTATATCCGGCATTCAGGCCTTGGGGTTTTGCCTCCTTGTTGTATCAGTCCCTTCATGGATTGTGTAGTTTAGTCTTGAATATCTATTAGAGGAAGGAATTTTCCAGTATTTCAACTGGAAATCCTGTGAGGGATAACCTCCTCACTGTAATGTTCCCAAATTGGGATTGCACAGTAGGCCTGGAAAAATAATGCACTCCTTGGGAGATTTATGTATAGAAATGAGTTTTCATCCCTTGGATCCCTTAGATAATCAGATCTAGAGTCTAAATCCAATAGGGGAGCAAAAAAAAATCAAACTAGGTGTGGTAAACAGGTCTCCCATAACCTAGTCTAGCTGGAAAACACCCTACAAGAGGGGTTGCAGCTATACACAACAAGCAGCTTCAGGAATAACACATTATTTGAAAATTAAAGTAGGAGGCCATAAAATATAATTAATAAAATAATATACATCAGAAAATTAGAATTAAAATGAAGCCCTTTTAGTATACAGTAGATTACACAAGATAAGAGAGCAAGATATCTTCAGAAAAGAGAGCTGCAACATATGTATATAAGAAGAAATGGCTCAATAGCGTTATTTTCAGGAGCTGTAGCAGATGCATATTACAACTCAGATCTAGGATAGATCTATGGAAAAAACATCAGATCCATATCAGATCTGGAAACTAGATATTTTTCTCTACAAGATCCCCTTGGGGTTTTGACCAAATCTTGCATAAATAAGAGTAGATCTGAGATACAAGTTTCAGCTATGTAAAATACTGCAGTAATTTCTAATTATAACATTGCATAACAAAATATCATATCTAAATAGAACATGGATCAGCAAGCTAATCCATGGATCACCAAAGTGGAAGGCAAATCCCAACACCAGAGATCTCTGATCAAAACTAGCATCAAAACACCACAATGAACCTCATACAAAAATAATGCAGTCCACCCATGGAAACAGCATTGTAGCTCAAAATGATATAGATAACCACTTCCAAGTTGTAGATCTGAAGTACAAATAGGAGAGGCACTCTTCCAGGAGGTTAAAATACACACTCCATGAGAAGAGGCTCCCAAAATACATTAGATCTCTGCAGATCTAGACTCCCACTTTCTGCAGCTTGCAAGGGGTTCCTCAATGGATCAGGTCTGCAATTGAAAGTAGAGCTTGGCCTCAAGCCTGATAGTGGATCAATTCAGCAAATACTCCTCCAAGAATCCTCAAAGGAAGAGGTGAAATCCCTGCATAGGAATCCCAAGAACAATTATCCACTAAACAGCAGAGAATAGTATTTGTCTAATCAAACAAAATACTCAAGAATATGATCAATCAACAACCTTCTCTTGTTGCCTTCCCTCTCCTTTTATAAGATGAGAGCCTTTGAAAACCCTAAACCACCTTGATGAGTTAGCTCTTTTCACATGAGGGGTCTCCTTCTAAAATTGTGCTGCACCTTTAGGAGATACATTGAACCTAGACAACCTTGTAGATTTGGTCAAGGTTGACCCAGTCTCACAGCTCAAACCCATTTTTCACTTGCAAGTGATTATTTACATGGCCCTGATTCAACTATGTTTACATGGACATTGATTTATTCAGTCTTCTTAGGAGTTTTAGATGTCCCCCTTTATTCATTTATTCATGCAACAGAAAATAAAACAAAAATGAATATTCCTCTTAGCTTAGGCTAAGTAGGAATATTACACTCACATTGGATCTATTTTTTCCATCACCCAGGAGCTGATTTGTCATATTTTCTGTGGGGAAAGGAGCCTCCCCCTCTTACAGTGCAGTTTTCTGAAGTTTTTGTTCATTATGCAACTATTTTTAGTGGAGGAGATTGGAGGAGCTAGATCTTGAGTTCTTAGCCCAAGGATCTAGTGGAGGGATCATCCCTTCTTTCTTAGATCTTATTGTACATCATTACAGCCATCATATTATTAGATCTAGCTTCAGATCTGCATTCCGAGTAGCATATTGATGGAGCCCTAGGGATAAGGTTGTCTTAGACTTACAGATCTGAGAAATCCTTCCAGGGTTATCTTGGGAATCCATCATAGAGCCCAGATCTACAATTTCAGCATCATCAGAGCTCCCATTCTTCCTATATCTGACTTTCTATCTTACAGGAAGTTGCAGTCCCTACATCTATAGTAGGGACAACACAGTATACCTTCCAGCAAAGCAATAGTTACGCAATCCCTCTTGTGATATGATTGCAGGGTCATTCTAGGCTACTTGTGTGGCTTAAGTGTCTCATATTTTTAGGACTGTTGTATTTTCATTTTTCAACTCCAAATATTAATAAAATGGCTCAAATTTTTCTACATATTCTGATGTGTATTTAGATTTATTGTTTACTTAGTTTCAGTCCTCATATTGTGTTTTAATATTGTTGGATCCTCAATCTTGGGATATCCTAAGATATTCCCAACCTTCTTGATTCCCTATTTTGGGGATACTACAGTGGTATCGGAGCCGAGGTCTCGAGATCGAGACTTGTGGAGCATGGTGGGTTGTAATGTCCAGTGTGTGGGTAGGGCCCACAATCACGTGTCCAGGGTCTATGTAATGATGGGTGCTACGCAAGGGCCCCCACCCTCAGATGCTCTAGTGGGCCTTAAGACCCCACCCTTAAGACCCTAGGATGCCACCCTCACTAACAGTTTGGGCTTTTGGTGTAGTGGTTGGGCCTTTGTGGTATCAGAGCATGATCTTTGTCTTAGCTTTTGGACACTTCATCTTTTGCATTGAAGGAAGAACAGATAGATGAGATCTATCATGGAGGATGTAAAATCTGTCACTCCTTTCTTTAGGTCCAAGAAAGATCTCTCTAAAGAGGTCAATAAAATTAAGGATGAAGGATAGAGAGAAGATCCAAGAAGAAGATGTGATGAGGAAAGTACTTCCTATCAGCAGAAAAGAAGACCAGAGAATCCTAGATCTCCCCATAGATACACTATGCCCACTTTCTTTGAAGAAGGTGAGAGGTACAGAAGTGAAGGAAGGAATGAACCTGAGTTTCATGAGACTCTCAATCTATATCTCAAAGAGTACAAAGCACAGTCTAGAGCATTCAAGGAGAAGCTAACTCTCCAACAATTCTTCAAAATCAAAGAAGAAAGAGGACCCTATAGCATCAATAGAAGAAAGAGGCATAATAGATTATATTTTCCTACATTTGATGGATCTTCCTCAAGCACTGTCAAGGCTTGGAGGAGGGAGTTAGCTTCATTTTTCAGGCTACATCTTGTGGTTGAAGAAGAGTTTGTTCAAGTTGTAGCACTTCATCTCTTAGATGAAGCTGAAGATTGGTGGTTTGGGCACATTGAGCATGCAAAGGTGACCAAGTATTCAAATTTCTTTCACATGTTAGGGAAGGAGTTTGATGAGAAGAAGACAGAGATGAGCCACAAAGAGACAACTCCTAAGGAAACAAATGAGAATGTCAATCTTGTCACTTTGGACAAGAGGTCACTACTTTCACCACCTGCTGTAGAAGTATTTGTATCTAGAGAAGAGACACATGCATCCTTTCAAGGTAGTCTTGAGCTCTTGACATATGGAATCCCATGCATGTATCAGGAGATGCATGAAGAGGAGGAGGAAGATACCAGTGCTAGTACACTTGAAGAAAAGAGGCCATCACTCTTACCAGAAGTTGGATATACTATTGTCCTGGTTGGAGGAACTCTTGTGTTCTGTCAAGAGGTTCCCACATATCAGTTGGTCCAAGGTATGCATAAAATTTCAGCACATATTGTTTCAATACTAATGCATAACCAAGGGTCAGAACAAAATGTTGATTTGAAGCAAAGACATATCACAGCACAGAGGACCCTTGATCTAATCAAGGAGGAGACTGAAGTCTATCCCTATTCATCATTGTTGAATTGCATTCAACCTTTTGGGTTGAGATGTAGATTTTCAAAAAATGGGATTAGCATTATCCTATGTACAATGGTTGATTATGAGATCAGTGTTGTACCCTACTTTGGAGCAGTTCATGTATTACCTTGAAAATCTATAGCGCTATCACTTAGTGGCTATGACAAAGAAAGGACGTCATCATTCTTGGAGCATTCAGAAGGTAGCTTCACTCATGAAGCAATGGAGGTGAAGATAACAAATGGTAGACATATTGAGATGAGAAACATTTTCTCCTTTCTAGATGACCCTTTCTCAATGAGCATCTCACAGCTCAAAGAAAAACTTCTATCTGCAATAAATCCAAAAATTCAATGGTTGTAGAAGGCCTTTGATGAAAGGGGAATCTCATTAAGAGATCTCATGAGAGGTGCACTTCAACATTTCATGGAGTGAAAAGTTCTTCAACAGTTTGGGGGGATGGTATTCTACAAAGGGAGGATACCATGATTATGCAGTACCTCATTCATAATCCACATGGGAGTGAATGGGTAAGGATGATAAGCAAGGGGTTTCATGACCACTTGTAGATTTGTATGGGCTAGCATGCTTGGTTACGTTGGTTGCCATTGAGATATTTTTGTCACTCTCCAAAGGCTCCTATTTTTTTGATCCATGTCTTGAAAAACCCATATGAAATGAAGAAGGAGGCATGGTTGTGCTAGCTACTCTTGGGTGAGTATGGTTACCACCCGATAGCTCATAAAATTCTAATTCATGCCTTGAACATCAAAGATAGATTGCAGCAAAGGAAGGCATGTTCATTTTGGTTGTGTTTAGGGGAGTTTGGCTTATCCATATTACATGGAGGAGATGGAGGATGGAAACAAAGGGCCTTACTCTGGTGGTTATTGTTAGAAGAATATGGTTTGGCACCCTTGTCTACCCATGTTACTCCTTCCCTTCTTCTTTTTCATTGTTGGGATCCTGTGATTTAGCAAATTGGCATACTAAATGACAAGGCAACACATAAACCAGTCTTTAGAGCTCTAGGATCTAGCCCTTCTAGTCTCAGAAAGGGATCTCTCAATTTGTTTACAAAGATATGAATTTTTTGCTTGTAAAAGGTTGATTTTAGGCTAGTTATTAAGTATGAGTTTGTTTGATTGTTTGGTGGGACATGATGATCATGGCAGCATAGATAGTATAGGGAAATCTCTAAGTCATTGGGAAATGGAGTCAAATAGAAGTTTGTAACAAGTTTGTAGATGAATTAGGGGTATCAAAGGGCAAATCTAACTTGGTTATTGGATCTACAAATTTTTTAGGTGAAATGAAATGAACATTAAGGGTTTAGAATGAAAAGTAGAACTAAGGGCAGTTAAGAATCCTTAATTATATGTACTTCTCAACAAAGGGACTTAAAACATCATTTGAACATGAAGAAGTATTCTATAGACAAGGCTAACCATGAATTATACAAATCACACTTCAGTGAATAACAATTTCAAGACAAACTGTCAAAATGAAATCTAGGAGTCGAGGAACGCTCTATTTCATCAAAGATTTCACTTTCAAGGATAAGAAAACATTCAAGATTCACAAATAACTGCATTCATAGAAGAGGCAACTCCTAGGCATATTTGATTATAGCTATCAAGACCTTTAAAACAATTATTCAAGCAAGGACAAAGGGTATGATCGAAACAGACCTCTTTGGCAAACTGTAAACAATGGTAGTTTAAAGGGAGACTTCAAAAATAGTTTTCAAGTGGTAGCAAGTAAGCAGGGAAAACCATAAATCATTCTTGAGACCAACTATTTCAACTATTCTTGAAATAAACAAGCTTAAGGGTTGAAAAGCAGTCAAACTACTCAATAAAACCTTCAGTAGATGAAAACAAAAAGATAGTGAAGAGTAAACATGTTTAAGGTGCTTCTAGGAGACATTTCTTAGCCTAAACTTTTTACTCTACTGCAAGCAAGAATTGATGAAAACAGAATGGAAAACAAGAAAAAATTAACAGATTAGAATACTTCACCAACAGCCAAGCTCAGGGATCCAATGACAGAGCTTTCTCCATCAACAAATAGGTCAAAACATCCACAGGTTCCAGAACATCAAATTTCTTTTAAATTCAACAGAACTATGTATTACTTCAAAGAGTTATCAAATGCCCAACATAAAATGAGTTCAAATGCAGTATTTATGCTACAAATGAGGAGGTGGAACCATCTAGGGTTTAAAATGTTATAAATGACATAGTAAATGAACTCCTATCCTTAAAAACCATGCAAGGCATAAGGCAGGAATGTCTCTCAACTACTTCTCTGTGTAATAAATCTGTCTTTACTTCCTGAGGATGAAATAGCTGAAAAGATTGACTTTGAGGCCTTTTTCTGTCTTTATATTAATTGTTCTGATACTTTATAATATCTTCTTTAGCGTAATAACTGTTTATTTGTCTTTTGAGACATCAAGTAAGTGAAAAGGTGTCAATTTTGATTTATCAAGTGACTAACTTCTCCTTTGATGTATCCGAGGTTATCTTTAGGCCTAAGTTTTCCTGATTTAATTATAAAACTGCTCTTTAGGCCTAATTTTCCTTTATTTCATCATTAAACTATGTTTTAAGGCCTGATGATGCTTTTTTGCCTTCATAATGCAACATTGTAGTCCTTTTCCCTTTCTGATTGATTCGAGCCTTTATTTGTTCATCTTCTTCCTTTGACCTTTATTACTTTAAACATTGTTTTAGCCTTTTGGTCTCCTTTCTCTGTTTCTGTTAGAACATCTGTTTTAGTTGTGTTTTCTCCCTTAATCTTCCAATTAAGCCTTTAAATCTCTTGTCTTCTACCTTTGCCTTTTATCCTAAAACTGTGATTACGTCTTCAGTCCTTTGCTTCTTCACTTCTTTACTCACTTGCTTTGTCTTCTTATGTGCAGGGTTCCCTGTGGTGCGCTAAAGGGTTTTACAATTCAGTCAGTGGTCATGAGACCCTGATAAAAAACTTTGAATCGAAGAAAAACCCATCCCTTTTCATTTTGGGCCCTCGTATTATCATCCTAAGGCCTCAGTCACTGAATATGACTGTGGGAGGGCTTTTGTATTACATGCCACTATGAAACCTGCAAAATAAACCAAATATTAAATAAAAGAACCCTACATTTTTGTGGTCAATTTGCGATTAGAGGCTTCAGGAGTGGCGTAAGGAGCATAGATGAGGAAGGGAGAGTGCAGGGGAGAGGTTTCAAAGGTGGAACCGCGAAAACAGGTTTAAAATTTTCATTTTGGTGCGTAATGGAGGAAAAAGTGGTTTTGCGAAAACCACCGGCAATTTTCGCATTGCAGATGAGTGGTTGGCGGTTATGCTCCGAGGGAACGCATTTTCATACACTTTTTTCCATGCATCCCCCATCAAACCACCAGTTTCAGGTTGCAATCGGGTGCTAACCCTCGGAAGAAAAATCTATGTGATATCATATGTGAGTCGTTGGATCTGGGGGAGCCAAATCCATGGTGGAAGTTGAGCGTGATGGCGGGGAGATGCGTGAAGGATGTGGATGGTGGAAGACAGGTGTCAAGCCAGGGCTGGGCGATGACCTGTTAGTGGAAGGTGGGCCAGTGATGACTTGTACAGGACTTGTTGGGAAGTGGAAAGGTTGGGACTGGAATAGTCGTTGGATCGTCGGGTTTTAATGGTGGAGATCACTCCGTGGAGTGGTAAGGCGAGGAGAAAGGTGGATGAGTTGGGAGAAACAGTACTCAATTGATGGTCAGGATGGACGGTTGAGATCCATCGAGGAATAGCACAGGTGTGGGGAAAAGAAAAAAGGAAGGGGGCTTAAGAAAAGGGGTTGGGGCGCGGTCCCGTGGAGGAATAAGGGACAGGGGGCCATAGAAAAGGAGTTAAGGAAGTAGCGGGAATGGGGTGATCTGCGGGTTTAAATGTGGGCCGTTGGATCTAGGCCTAAGGCCTTTGATCTACGGTCAAGAATGGACCAAGAAAAGTCAAGGCGGGGTGAGGGAGTAACAAATAGTAAGGGAAGGGGCTAGAAGGAAAGGAGTGGGAAAGGTCCGGTGGAGGAGTAGGGGACTGGGAGCGGAGAGATAAGGGGCTAGCAGACTTTAGCTCACGGTCATGGCTCTTGGTTATATGTGGAAGGGGTGGATGGTTTTCAAACAAAAAGGCGCTTAAGGCCTTGTGTCAAAAATAGGCAGATATAAGGCTTAAAAAGGGAGTTTTTGAGCCTTTTGAAGGTTTCGGTAAGTTAGAAATGGATGTTTAAACCAAAAAAAAGTGATTTTAATGGTTTAAAAAGGGGTTTTGAACTATATAAAGTGGTTATAATGGTTTAGAGGGGTTTCTCAGAAGAAATGAAGAATTAGTGAAGGAAAACTGAGGTTTTTAGAGGGGAAAGGACAAATAAAAAACAGGGATAGGAATGGTAAAATGGGGAGAGTGAAATGGAGAAAGAAATGGGGTAAATAGGCTGAAAAAAGCTTTCCTTTGAAATAGAAGGTGATGTTTATAATGCATAGATGAAGATATTCAGTGAACTGATAGACTTAGGATAATGAAGGCTGTGAGATTTCTAGAACTCACATTGTTTCTGCAATATTGTTTCTAGAAACTTGGGATTGTCACATTTAGTCATCTTTGAATAAAGTCAAAATTATGGATGACTAATAGTGGCTCCATTTGGGGAGGACATATATCCTTCTAGGTGTCTAGAACCTCAGTTATCAATCTCTGGCTTTTAGCAGACCAATGCCTAATCCATTGGGTAGATTTATTCTTTTCTTTCTGATCTTTCTCTGAAAAGGACAACTTCTATCAATCTGAAACATGTAATTTCTTTAAACAGCATCTCTTCCTACCCAATCCTACTTGTCGTAGCATTTTTTTCTTACTTTTTGAGTGCATTTGAACTAGTAAACTCTTTGACATTTTTTTTTTTGAAAACAGAATTAAATAATCTAATCATATCCTTATTTCTTCCAAGAGTCTAGATTAAACTGTTGAACTCTTTATTTTTCTACCTAAGCTACTATCTATCAAGATTAAGCTGTTTGACAGATTTTATTCTCTATTTCTAAAACATGAAATTTTAACATAGTAAAATCAAGATTAGGCTGTCTGATCTGCTATGGTGTCTATGGCTGTATATACAAGTGCAAATAGACTTTATTTGTAGAAAAATAAAACAAAATTGTGAAGGCTTAAGATCTGAAAATTATAAACATCCTTCTATTCTTTTTCCAGCTCTAGTTTTGATCTATTTAGAGCTACTTTTTTCCTTTTCTTGGTTCATATTTTGAGTTTGTTAGAACTATTTACTTTCTACCCTAATCTATTCTTCTGATAAGCCAAGTCTGAAAAAATCTTATCAATCTGTGCTTCTACTAACTTATCAACATAAATTTAAAGTATGTTCAGCCATGATTAGGCTAGATGACTGAACAATATATCATTTTTTAATCAGCAGTGGCACTTAGATTTGCTCACTTTCAAAAAATTCTCTTTTTTGGGTATGGGGTTGTGCCTCTTTTGAATCTTCCCTCTTTTATTTTTCTATTGTTTTTGTGTTTTTTATTTTTTCAAATTTGAGAAGCAATGTTATATACAGTGAAAAATAAAAGCTTTGAAATTTAGGACTCTTGGCAGAAATAGTGCTTGAGCATCCTGCCATTGACAGGACCTCCAAATAAATCTTCTCCATTCATCTCTTGCAGAAGGAATGCAATGTGACCCCTGATGGAATGAATAATGTAGGGACCTTTACACGGATTTTCAAATTTGCCATGTTTTCCATTTTCTTCTCTTCTAGAATCCCACTTTAGAACTACATTCGCAACTTGAAAATCATTTTATTTAGTCCTCTTTTCAAATAACTTCTTGCAGGAGTTTCATAACTAGAACTCCTAAAGATGTTGGAAAGACCGCATCCATGCCATAAACCAGCTGATAGGGGGACATGTTTATTGACTTTTTGGTGGTTAATCTATCAGCCCACAAAGCATGAATAAGCTTACTATGCCATGATTTCTGATTCTGTTCCAATATTTTTTTTATAATATTGACAAGGCTGTTGTTGGAAGATTTAGCTAATCCATTTCCTTGAGGACAGTAGGCAGTGGAATGACCCAAGGTAATATGATACTTATGGCAGAAGTAAATCATTCTTTTAGATTTGAAGGCAGCAGCATTGTCTGTGATAATTTTTTTGGGACAACCAAATCTGGGTAGTATGTTGGTTTCAAGGAACTTAATAATGATAGAGTCAGTAGCATTCCTAGAAGATATGGCTTCTATCCACTTGGTAAAATAATCAGTGGCAGTGAAGATCCACTTATGTTGGGCTGATGAAGATGGGTGAATTTCCCCAATGAATCCAAACCCCATTGTTGAAAGGGAGCCTCAACACTAATGGGATCTAAGGGTAAAGGTAGGATTTTTCTCTTGCCATCAAAAATTTGACACTTATGGCAAGACATGACAAGTTTTTGAGTATATGGGAAAAGGGTGGGCGAATAGTAACCAGATCTGAGGATTTTATTTGCTATAGTCTTCCAGTAAATATGTCCTCCACATTCTCCCTCATGCAGCTCATGCATGATTCTTTCTACATCAATCTCAAGAAAACATTTAAGCAATATTGCAACAACATTCTTCCAATATAAAACCCCATCTAATATGAAATAATTTAAAGCCTTCTGCTTCAAAAATATAGCTTTAGTTTTAGACATAGAAGGAGGGGTATTTAGATAAATTAGTACATATATCATATCAGCATACCAAGGTTAATTCATAAAAGTTTCTTCAATAAATGGAGCTATAAATTCTTCTTTTTCTTCTAATACATCAACCATATTCATATCTAGTTCTTGGAAGTTTGACTTGGCCATGAGTTTTTCTAATCCTTGCCCTTTGATTAGTTTGGTAGGCCTAATTTCTAAGTCATATTCTAAAATAACATCAAACCATTTTCCCCTTTTACCATCAGGGTCTTGATTTAGAATATCCTTGACAACAGTATGTGGGAAAAAAGCAATGATGTGAGAATGCAAAATGTAGACTCTAAAGTCTTTCAATGCTTTTACCAAGGCTAAGGATTGTTTTTCCATGATGTTATACTTGAGTGGAGCATCTCTTAAGGCCCTACTAAAAAAGGATATTGGTTGTTCATGCCCCATGTCATTCTTTTGCAGTAACACTGTAGCTATTGTATGTTCAGATGAAAAGGAAAAGATATAGAAATCTTTGGTGAAATCAGGACTTAAGAGAACCGGTGTTTGAGTAAGAGCTTGTTTCACTAGTTCAAATGATTACTTAGCCTGTATTGTCCATTTAACACATATCTCTCTCTTTAACATGTTTGTGATATTTCTCAATAGCTCAGCAAGGTTGGGGATGAATCTCCTTAAAAAAATTATCTTTCCAATGAAAGATTGTAATTCTTTGAGGTTTCTAGGATGACTGATTTTCAATATGCCATCAATCCTTTTAGGGTCTACTTTGATTCCCTCTTCAGAAATTATGTGTCCAAGAAGCTTTATTTCTTGGAGACCAAAGAGTGTCTTTTTTGGATTCAAAGATAATCCATATTTCTTACATTTCTCAAAAACGTTTCTTAAATGAATCAAGTGTTCTTCATCAGTTTTAGAGAAAAAAATAATGTCATCAAGGTAAATTATTATAAAATAGCCTAGGTATTCTAAAAAGGCTATGTCCATGGCCCTTTGGAAGGTGGCCCCTGAATTCATTAAACCAAATGGCATTTTGACATATATGAATGTACCCCAAGGTGTAGTAAAAACAGTTCTACGTTGGTCACTTGGGAGTACTAAAACTTGATTGTAACCTGAGAACCCATCCAGCAGTGAAATTATTTTAGACCAAACCACCCTTTGAAGTATATGATCCATTTTTGGCAAGGGATAGTTATCTTTAAGGGAGGCTCTATTTAGATTTTTGAAATCAATGCAGAGTCTAATTTCCCCAGTCTTTTTCCTAACAGATACTAAGTTGGAAACACATTCTGAATACCTGATGGGGACTATGATCCGAACATCATACATTTTCTTAATTTCTTTCTCAAATAAAGGCAATAAAACAGGGTTTATCCTTCTGATTTTTTTGTTTGAAAGGTTTTTGATTTTCCTTAAGAGGAATTTTGTGTTGAATGATGTTGGTATCATATGATTTTAGATCCTTGTATCCCCATGCAAACACATCTTTAAATTCTTTGAAAAGTTCTATGTATTGTTGTTTGATATGATATGGGAGAGTGTTGGATAGCTTGATCATTTTGGGTTCTACTAGGCTGCCTATGTTATGTTCTTCTATGTTTGTTTCCATAAGCTCCATCCTTGGTTCTTTGGCTACATCATTGAAGTCAAAAAGTTGTTCTAATGGTGTAAGACCTCTTGGAATTGTATCATTTTTACATTGTAAAACTTCCAAGTCTTTTTGGTCTGTACTGTCAACTATTTCTGCTCTAAAAGGATGTTCAAAATGGTTTATATCAGCAAAAAAGGACATCTTTGTTTCAGAGTTTTGTTCTTCATTTGAACAGTTTTCCTCATTGCTTGAAATAGGTGTTGGTATGGAAAAGTCATTCTTTGATTGCAGAAAATTGTCTATGTGTTTGTCTCCTTCAAACATTTGCCAATAATCTTCATTGTCAGGTATTGCAGGTATTTTTTGTTACCTTTATATCAAATTTTTCATTTGTCTCTGGTATTTGGCAATTACTAGCAGCAAAAGAAATTTCATTTGCTAGATGATTTTGAGCTCTTGGGATAAAAATGAGTTCATATTTTTCAAAGGTTTTCAGGAGATCAAGGGCACCATTTCTATATTCTCTGAGTTTTGGTTTTTTGGTTGAATACTCCCATTTAATCTTTCTGATAATTAGCTCAAAATCCCCTTGGACTGATATTCTTTTGGCTCCTAAATCTTTGAGTAAGTGTAGTCCAATAAGGAAGGCTTCATATTCAGCAATGTTATTTGTGCATGGAAAATCCAGTTTATAGGAAAATCCTTTGTTTGTGTTTTGTATCCATACACCAGCCCCTGTACTTAATTTTCTACAAGAGCCATCAAATTTTATTTTCCAAGGTATTTCAATCTCATTTTCATTTTCTTTCTGTTGTTCAAGGCTGCTAAAATCTGGATTGTTCTTTTCTTGAATTGATGGTAGATTTGAATGTTCTGGTAGAATAAATTCTCCTTTGTTTTCCTTTTCTTGTTGGCTAATTTCATCTTCATTATATAAGATAAAGGAATCCAAATTTGAATGGATGGAGTAGATAGGAGAATTGTTTGGTCTATCTATGTTTCTCACCATGTATTTCATGTGAGATTCCCTGTATAATCTTGTAGTTTGGTTAAATACTGGGATGGTGGCATAAGACATGTCCATTTGAAGGCTCCCCTGCAGTTTGGCTCCCCATGATCTAGATAGAAGCATGCCATACTTAGGGGGAATGTCAGATACTACTATGTCCATTAATAGACTCTTAGCAGGAATTTGTGCCAATTTGACAGACAAATCTTTGATTAGGCCTAAGCATTTGACCCTAATTGAATCAAAGGAGTATAGGTCTTTGTATGATTTAGTAATTTCTAAGCCTAGGCTTTCCATTACTACTTTGGGCATAATATTGTGTGAAGCACCTGGGTCTAGCATGGCATTATGCAAGATTTTGTCATGTATATTCAGGCTGACATGGAAGGGAGGGATAGCCCCTTCTTGGTATTTTCCTTCAACTTCAGGACCAAACAATAACTCTAGTTTATCATCTCTCAAGTTTAAAGTATCAGTGTCACTGCCTATATTCAAAGCTTTCAAAACTTGGTTTTTATATACATCCTAAGTTACTAGTTCAGCTAAGGGTATGGTGATTTTAATCTTGGCAATTTCCCCTTCAAGGATGAAAGGAACTATAGTTCTTGACATATTTACATATGTTTTGTCATTTACAATTCTTTCAGCAATTCTAATTTGCTAATTTTTATTTGGACTGCTATTTGGGACAGATTTGTTAGGGCCATTAGCAGAAGTACTAGAGCAGCTTTGTTCAACACTTTTCTAACTGTTTTGGTCTTTATTTATATCATTTTTGTTGGCCACAATGTTGGTGTTACTGGCTGTCTTTTTAGGCTGATTTTCTGAAGTTTTCTTAACAACAGTACTTGTGTTTTTGTCATTAGAAATTTTTGCACTCCCTTTTCTTCTAAGATTATATTTTTTGTGTACCTCCATGATTTCATTTTCAAACCCCAATCTATAATCTTCAGAATCTTCATGGTTGTTTTCAATTTGTTCTGAAGAGAAGAATCCTTGTTCTTCTTCAGTGAGAAAAACATCTGTCTCACTGTCAGATCCTATCAGATTCACATGATTTTCTTCCAACCTTTCAACTTCCCTTTATTCTTCTTGATCAATATAGTTTTGTTGAAAGGGAGGCTTAATTTGTTGGTCATTATCTCTTTTCCTATCTTGATTAGGGTCTCTTCTGAAATTTTTATTTATGTTTCTGTTTTGGGGGTTATTTTGGTTTTCTCTAGGAGGCACTCTATCATTCAGATTTATCTTTTCAAACATTCTCTCCATTACCTTCACTAAGTTATCAATTTTAGTATCTGATGATGAGGTTGATGGCATTGTATCATCCCTGTATGCAACTCTTTTCTCTGATTTCAACCTAGCTCTTTTCTCAATCAAATTTGCTTCTACACTTAAGGCTCCCCTCTGCATATCTTCTAGAGTTGAGGGGTCTCTTTCTCTTAGTTGGTAGGCCATTTCAAGATCAAAGCCCTCTGGAAATTTAGCCAAGGCTAAGCCTAATGGAGGTTTCATGTCGGGGGGAAGTGCATTATAAACACTATTGAATCTAGTGCAATACTCTTGGACACCTTCCCCACTGTTTCTTTTGAGGTTGGTATATTCTGAAAGGATTTGGAGAGGATTCTTCCTAATTTCCCGTTTGTTTATGAATGTTTGATATAAAGAAGGGAGATCATTTATGTTGTGAGGATTTAAGCCCTTAAACCATTTCTTGGCTTCTCCCCCTAAACTTTGAGCAAAAATTCTCATCTTAATGGTGTCTTCTTCTATTTCCATGTAATCAAAAGCATCATTCATTTTATCTACATGCTGTTGGGCAGTAGCAGGTTCATTTCCAGTGAAATGGGAAATTTTGGATTGGTAATCATTGGGTAAGGGAATCAGAGGTTGTGGTAACACAAGGGGAGCAATACCATGCTACCATGATAGGAAATAATGGGGGATTTACAAGAGGCAGATTAACAAGAGGGAAAGTGGGCTGAAATGGAGTGTTTTGAATAGTGGATGTGTGGATAGGAGTAGAAGAAACACTTGGGCCAACAAACTGATGATGAGAATATTTGTTATGGATAAAGCTGAAATGATGAAGAAGTTGAGAATCATGTGGAGTATATGGTGAAGCTTCTCTGTTAAAGCTCTGTTGCAAATCTGTGGTTTCAAATTCAGCTTGGTTTAAATCACTTTAAGATTTATTTCTAAATAGGTTCTTTGTGTAAGGTAAGTCAAAGTGAGGATCTTTCAAGACTGTAAGTTTTTCAGGGACAGATCTTGTTCTTAGGATGGTCCTATCAGTAGTTGGTTTTCCAGGTCTAGAAGTCTTAAACAAAATATTTTCTGGATTGTCAACTATGGTAGGGGGATTAGGATCTGGATGGGATCTAGTGTTAATCCTATATGAAGCCAGATTTCAGTTTCCAAAAATTTTAAGAGAGGTTTGAAGTTTTTAGGACTGATTTGTTTTTTAAGTTTTCCTCTCACAATGATTTCTATAATAGGGGACTGGGTTTCTAAACTTCCTCAAGACTGGTTAACATAGTTTTAAGGAAATATGGAAATCTAGAGGAGTAATAAGCCTACTGGGGCTAGTGGAGTCGCCAGGTGGAAATTTTTAGCTTTTCTGAAGGTAAAATGTTTTATGGTCCACCACCAATGGTTTATTTGAAAACCAATCTGAAATATTTTTGGCTTTTCTGAGTTTTTATCTATTTCTCTGGTTACGAGAGTGTCTTATACCTGATTCAACACTTAGCTAATGTGGTGAAACAAAAAGAGTCTACTCTATGGCTTACTAGATCATTTCTTCAAGGTTTGATAAGGGTCTCTTAGAATCCTAAGGTTTAATTAGATTGCCACTGATTCAGACATATCCTATCATGATTACCATTATGTTGGTAGTGCTTTGAAGAAGCTATAATTCACTTGAATGAATACTGAGTGTCTTGTTTAGGGACTTTTACTCAAAAAGGTCCCACCGTGATCGCCAGAATGTTGGGATCTTGTGATTTACCAGATTGGCATACTAAATGACAAGGCAACACATAAACCACTCTTTAGAGCTCTAGGATCTAGCCCTCCTAGTCTCAGAAAGGGATCTCTCAATTTGTTTACAAAGATATGGCTTGTTTGCTTGTAAAAGGTTGATTTTAGGCTAGTTATTAAGCATGAGTTTGTTTGATTATTTGGTGGGACATGATGATCTTGGCAGCATAGATACAAAAGGGAAATCTCTAAGTCATTGGGAAATGGATTCAAGTAGAAGTTTGTAACAAGTTTGTAGATGAATTAGGGGTATCAAAGGGAAAATATAACTTGGCTATTGGATCTACAAAGTTTTCAGGTGAAATGAAATCAACATTAAGGGTTTAGAATGAAAAGTAGAACTAAGGGCAGTTAAGAATCCTTAATTATATGTACTTCTCAACAAAGGGACTTAAAACATCATCTGAACATGAAGAAGTATTTTATAGATAGGGCTAACCATGAATTCTACAAATCACACTTAAGTAAATAAAAATTTCAAGACAAACTTTCAAAATGAAATCTAGGAGTCGAGGAACGCTCTATTTCATCAAAGATTTCACTTTCAAGGATAAGAAAACATTCAAGATTCACAAATAACTGCATTCATAGAAGAGGGAAATCCTAGTCATATTTTATTACAGCTATAAAGACCTTTAAAACAATTATTCAAGCAAGGACAAAGGGTATGATTGAAACAGACCTCTTTGGCAGACTGTAAACAATGGTACTTTAAAGGGAGACTTCAAAAACAGTTTTCAAGTGGCAGCAAGTAAGAAGGGAAAACCATAAATCATTCTTGAGACCAAATATTTGAAATATTCTTGAAATAAACAAGCTTAAGGGTTTAAAATTAGTCAAACTACTCAATAAAACCTTCATCAGATGAAAACATAAAGACAATGAAGAGTAAACAGGTCTAAGGTGCTTCTAGGAGACATTTCTTAGCCTAAACTTTTTACTCTACTGCAAGCAAGAATTGATGAAAACATAATGGAAAATAGGAAAAACATTAATAGATTAGAATACTTCACCAACAGCCAAGCTCAAAGATCCAATGACAGAGCTTTCTCCATCAACAAACAGGTCAAAACATCCACAGCTTCCAGAACATCAAATTTCTTTCAAATTCAGCAGAACTATGTATTACTTCAAAGAGTTATCAAATGCCCAACATACAATGAGTTCAAATGCAGTATTTATGTTGCAAATGAGGTGTTGGAACCATCTAGGGTTTAAAATGTTATAAATGACATAGTAAATGCACTCCTATCCTTAAAAACTATGCAAGGCATAAGGTAGGAGTGTCTCTCAACTACTTCTCTGTGTAATAAATCTGTCTTTACTTCCTGAGGATAAAATAGCTGAAAAGATTGACTTTGAGGCATTTTTTCTGTCTTTATATTAACTGTTATGATAGTTTATAATATCTTCTTTAGTGTAATAACTGTTTATTTTTCTTTTGAGACATAAAGTAAGTGAAAAGGTGTCAATTTTGATTTATCAAGTGAATAACTTCTCCTTTGATGTATCCGAGGCTATCTTGAAGCCTAAGTTTTCTTGATTTAATTATAAAACTTATCTTTAGGCCTAATTTGCATTTATTTCATCATTAAACTGTGTTTTAAGGCCTGATGATGCTTTTTGGCCTTCATAATGCAACATTGTGGTCCTTTTCCCTTTATGATTGATTCGAGCCTTTATTTGTTTGTCTTCTTCCTTTGATCTTTATTACTTTAAACATTGTTTTAGCCTTTTGGTCTCCTTTCTCTGTTTCTGTTAAAACATCTATTTTAACTGTGTTTTCTTCTTTAATCTACCAATTAAACCTTTAAATCTCTTGTCTTCTACCTTTGTCTTTTATCCTAAAACTATGATTAATTCTTCGGTCCTTTGCTTCTTCACTTCTTTACTCACTTACTTTGTCTTCTTGTGTGCAGGGTTCCCTGTGGTGCGCTAAAGGGTTTTACAATTCGGTCAGTGGTCATGAGACCCTGATAAAAACCTTTGAATCAAAGAAAAATCCATCCCTTTAGTTTCGGGCCCTCGGATTATCATCCTGAGGCCTCAGTCACTGAATATGACTGTGGGAAGGCTTTTGTATTACATGCCGCTATGAAACCTGCAAAATAAACCAAATATTAAATGAAAAACCCTGTGTTTATGTGGTAAATTTACAATCAGAGGCTTCAGGCATGGCATAAGGAGCAGAGATGAGGAAGGGAGAGTGCAGGGGAGAGGTTCCGAAGGCGGAATCGTGAAAACAGGTTTGAAATTTTCATTTTGGCGCGTAATGGAGGGAAAATTTGTTTCGCGAAAACCACCAGCGGTTTTCGCGTTGCAGATGAGTGGTTGGCAGTTTTACTCTGGGGGAATGCGAATCCATACACTTTTTACCATGCTTCCCCCCATGAAACCACCAGTTTTGTGTTGGAATTGGACGTTAACCCTCAGAGGCAAAATCTATGCTATATCGTATGTGAGCCATTGGATCTGGGGGAGCCAGATCCACGGCGGAAGTTGAGCGCGATGGTAGGGAGATGCGTGGCGGATGGGGATGGTGGAAAACAGGTGTCAAGCTAGGGTTGGGCAATGACCTATGAGTGGAAGTTGGGCCAGTGATGACTTGTACAAGACTTGTCGAGAAGTGGAAAGGTTGGGAGTGGAATAGCCATTGGACCGTCGAGTTTTGATGGTGGAGATCGCTCTGTGGAGTGGTAAGGTGGGAATAAAGGTGGATGAGTCGGGAGAAATGTTAGCTGTTGGATGGTCGAGATGGATGACTGAGATCCATCGAGGAATAACACAGGCGCGAGGAAAATAAAAAAAATGAAGGGGCCTTAAGAAAAGGGGATGGGGCACGGTCCCGTGGAGGAATAAGCGACCGAAGACCAGAGAAAAGGAGCTAAGGAAGTAGCAGGGATGGGGTGATCTGTGGGGTTAAATGTGGGCCGTTGGATCTAGACCTAAGGCTTTTGATCTATGGTCAAGAATGGACCAAGAAAAGGCAAGGCGGGGTGAGGGAGTAACAAATGGTAAGGGAAGGGGCTAGAATGAAACGAGTGGGAAAGGTCTAGTGGAGGAGTAGGTGACCGAGAGCTGAGAGATAAGGGGCTAGAGGAATTTAGCTCATGGTCATGTCTCTTGGTTATATGCGTAAGGGGCGGACGGTTTTCAAACAAAAATGCACTTAAGGTCTTATGTCAAAAATAGGTAGATATAAGGCTTAAAAAGGGAGTTTTTGAGCCTTTTGAAGTTTTCGGTAAGTTAGAAAGGGATGTTTAAACCAAAACAAAGTGATTCTAATGGTTTAAAAAGGGTTTTTGAACCATATAAATGTGTTATAATGGTTTAGAGGGGTTTCTTAGAATAAATGAAGAATTAGTGAAGGAAAGCTGAGGTTTTTAGAGGGGAAAGGACTAATAAAAAAGGGATAGGAATGGTAAAATGGGGAGAATGAAATGGAGGAAGAAATGGGGTAAATAGGTTGAAACAAGCTTCCCTTTGAAACAAAAGGTGATTTTTAGAATGCAGAGATGAAGATATTCAGTGAAATGATAGACTTAGGATAATGAAGGCTGTGAGATTTCTAGAAATCACAATGTTTCTGCAATATTATTTCTAGAAATCTGGGATTGTCACATTTAGTCATCTTTAGATAAAGTCAAAATTATGGATGAATAACATGCATAACTTTGGAATGATGAAGTTTGGATCCAATAAGGCCAACAGGGTTAAGAATGAGAGCATAACAATGCTCAATCAAATTCATGAAACATGGGATGAAGGAATGTATTGTATGATGAAGCTTTTTCTTTGTGGAGAGAGCTACTTTATTTTATGTCTCTCATGTATTTATGGTGATGTTGGATATCATATGATTATCACTTTGTGCTTCATTGTGGGAGGCGGACATATAACCATGCAGTTGGAAGTCATCTCATATATTTCTAAAAGACAACTATGGAACCAAACATGCATAATATATTGCAGGAAATGGAAAAAGCCTTCCTTATGTGGATGCCATTTGGAAGGGAATAGATGGCTAGTGCATCTACCTTTTGAGTTGCTTGAGGAAAAGCAACATTTTGCCTGGGGGGACTGTAATATTCCCAAATTAGGAGATCACATTTGGAATATTATAGTCCTTGATTTTGTTAATAAATTAAGTAAATAAAAGGGTGGAGGGACCCACAAACCCCAAAG
Organism: Pinus albicaulis; assembly: GCA_034641835.2. Lineage (NCBI taxonomy): Eukaryota > Viridiplantae > Streptophyta > Pinopsida > Pinales > Pinaceae > Pinus > Pinus albicaulis. The sequence goes on along the minus strand of CM076580.1, from coordinate 260,637,632 downwards.
ATGAATAAGATCCACTTTTATGTGTGTACGTGGACATTTTTGATGTAGATCTAGAATCACGGAGTAGTGCAGCAACTCCATTAATGGAGATCATGTCTCATTTGTGAGATAGATTATGGAGGGTGAAACAGTCAAAGAAGATCATGTATATTAAATATTAAAGCATATGGATCTTTGATAAGGTCAACTACGATCATGATACATTCAAAGGAGATCATTAAACATTCATGATAAGATAGTGGAGGAAGTGGTGCATTTAATGCATGCATGGTGGAGAGAGTGATCACCATGTGAATATGATGGAGGGCATGGATCAAACAGCGTAGTCAAACATGGAGACTTTGTCCACATGTACACCGAAATATTGGAGTGGGCCTAGGCTATGGAAGGCTCATACATATAATGAAGGTGAAGGCACAATGGAAGGAATGATTTGGATTATGCAATTCTTGATCTATTTAGATCAAGATTTGTCTTAGGAAATTTCTGTTGGAAATATGATGCAGAGTGTTGTCCTTGATGGCAACCCACTGAATGAAGATGAAGACATGCGACTATTGACATGTATTGTCCTTGATGGCAAACCACCGGATGAAGTTATTCTTGACTTGATGGACTTGGCAAATGATGTAAATCTGATGTGATATGATGTTTGTTAGCGATATGGTGCTGTGTGTTGTCCTTGAGAGACAACCCACTTGATGAAGATAATGGCAACTTACTTGATGAAGTTGTGCTTGATAGAATATCTGATCTGATGAAGTATGCTGCTCTGTAATGATTGAAGATCTATACGCTACTTCGCTGCGGAGGAAGCGCGTATATACGCAGCTTCAGCGAAGAGAAAGCGCGTATGCGCAATAAAATATACACTGAGGTATACGCTGGTTTGTGTGGACGGAAGCGCGTATATACGCGACATCAGTGAAGTAAAAGCGCGTATGCAAACTAGGTTTGCTGAAGCAAGGGGTATGAAATATCTGATCTGTTCTGCTGTGTTTCTGCTATCTGATCTGTGTTGATATGTATCTGTTGATGATGTATGTTTGTAGCTCCCTTCCAGGTGAGGCCGGTAAACGAGGACGGGGGTCGTAGCCCCTTCCGTAGAGCGGCCGGTAAACGAGTCAGGGGTCGTAGCTCCCTTCCAGGAGAGGCTGGTAAACAAGCGTAGGTGGGTGCCTGCGTGCTGGTAGGAGTCTGCACCAGCACATATGTTGTAAGATGTTTTCTCTATAATAAAATATTGAAGGCTGAGCAACTACAACAGTGGTTTTCTCCCGAATTGGGTTTCCACCTAAAAATCCCGGTGTTCATGTGTGATGGTTTGTGTGATGGTTTATTCTATTGTTACTGCACATGTTTACTGATAACTTAACATCAGATGAATGAATATTGCAAAGAACTAAGTTAATAAATATCTGCATATTTAGATCTCTGCTAATACGCGAGTTGTATGAAGGATATCCTCGTGTATACGCGAGTTTACTAAAGGAAAGTAGCGTATGGGTTTAGAAGCAAGAAAAAAGTGAAAGTTTTGAATATGCAAGAAATACCGATTCACCCCCCCTCTCGCATTTTTCCCAACACCGTACGTATACAGTCTCAAGCAGAAGCTTGATCGCTTGAAGGAGATCCGTCACAATGGGAAAGAAGCAAAAGAAGAAGGCTACTAAAAAGGAGATATCTCAGAAAACTTGTGCAGCAGAAAATAAAGAAGATAAATCAGGTATTGATAGTTGTTCTTGTGACTCACTTTCTGGTGCATGTAATGATGAAGATAGTGTAAGTAAAGTCTTGGATCTGAAGGAAGCTGTCAAGAAAATTGAAGATCAACAAAGATCATTTAATAAAAGTGAAGCTATTTACAAAGAGATGATCTCTCAAATGGAAAAACAAATAGAAATGCTGAATGGACAGGTGGACAAATATCAAAGGTTTCATACTTATGCATCTAATCGAATGACAAGACTTGAAGCAGAATTCAACGAATCAAGCAAGAAGAATGAAGGACTTGAAGCTACAATCATCTCTCTGCAAACAGATAGTGAAGCATCAAGTAAGAAGAATGAGGAACCTCTACCATCATTTGAAAATAATAAGGGTCTTGAAGCAGAAATCATCTCTCTCAAGGAAGATCTGGAAAAATCAAATAAGAAGAATGAAGAGCTGGAACAAACATGTGAAGAAAACGAAAATTGGCTGAAAGAAGAAATCTTAAATCTGAAGGATCAAGTTGAAGATGGAAGAAGAAAAGAAGAAAGCATGACAAAGCAATGTCAAGCCTTGGAGGTTGAGGTAAACATTCTCAAAGGTAAATTGGAAGAAAAGGTAAAACTGTTGAGGTTTCATGATAGTACTAATATTCTGAACAATATTCTGAGTAATCAAAGGTCTCCTGCTATCAAACATGGTCTTGGTTTCCATGAAACTGTTAAAGGAGAATCTAGCTCACAAGGAAGTGCCAAAAATTCAGAAGATCTCAATGCAAAACCTGATGTGTTGAAAGAAACAAAAGATCAACCAAAAATCATGAATTCTCAAAAGAATTCATTAAAGAACGTTGAATGTTTTAAATGTCATAATTATGGGCATGATGCAGCAAATTGCAGGAGCAGATCATTTCAGCCACAAACAAACAAGTTCTACTCAGAAAGGTACTCTAGCTTCTTCAGGGGATATTGTTTTTCATGTAACAAGTATGGACATAAAGCAGCTGATTGTAAAAGGAGGAAGAAGAGAAATACTCATTATGATTATTATGCTTATTTTTCTGGCCACATGAGGTGTTATGCTTGTAATAAGTATGGACATGTAGAAAAGGAATGCAGGATGAACAGATCTGGGAAAATGGATAACTTCTAGCACTCAAATAGAAAGTTCAAGCAAATTTGGAAAAAGAAGGAGGACCGATCAGAAACGTAGGGAATTCTGACCCTACTGCAGTCATCCGCTTCTGAAGCTTATTTCTCTGATTGACTGCAGGAATGATGTGAGATACTTTATGAGAGCTAGTAATGTATCGTCACAGGTGAAGCAATGTATGATGTCTCTCATGGTTGATTTGATTAGTCTGGTTATATGTATTTCTAACAGAGCATCTGGTGTGAAAAAAAAAAAAAAACAGGAACAGAAGGTAAATTTGCAGGAGAAGATGAAGGTGTGAAATTTTCTATATTTCACTTTCTACACGCGAGTTATAGCTGACACAGACGCGTATGCAAGAGAATTTATCTGATAGCTGAAGATCTGGAGCAGAGAATCAGGGGGAGCATCAGTCTGACTGTTGATAACTGTATTATTGACTCAATATCAGCTTAATTTCTCAGTGTTGAATAATGATGATATGATACTTGATGTCTTATGATGAAGTTTATGGATAAGTCCTGTTTGCTTGTTGAATGAAGAGTATTCGTTGCTGAAATGGAAGTCCTATAATTCAGAGATAAGGACAGATCATTGTTGCTGATGACTTGCTGATAAAGGTATTCAGGATGGCACAAGTTAAGCAATAGCACTGGTTTAGGGGGAGTAGCAGGTTGATGATTGCATTGCTGGCAATATGACTGCTTATTATTTGGTTATTGTGATACTCATGCTCAAATGATGATGGCTTGGTACATGGTTTATGATGATGAGACGTTGAATGAGCTGTGTTTACTGCTTACTGAAGTTTATCTGTTGGATGAAATTGGAAGTCTTATGATTCAGAGATAAGAATAGTTCATGCATAGTTTGTTACTTTGGTTGAGATCTTTTCCTACATATGTTACTTCTTGATCATGATGATGTTGGACCACATAGACGATTACTTGACACTTATGTGAAGATGCTGTTCTGATATGGTAATCTCTCTTGGAAAGAATGTTTTGATGCTGCAAAGAATATGAAGACTTGATTACTAATGTGCTTATGCTACAACCGCTGGATGACGCTTGAAGACTCAACTACACTGTTCTATCTGTCTGTAGCTCAGGGAAGCGTTCAAATATCTCAGAAAGAAACTGAACACTGTCTTTGCCTCACAGAGAATCAGATCTGGTTGAAATTTAGAAGATGGCTTGGGATACGCGGGTTTCCTAAAACACAGTCGCGTATGTACGCGAGTTCCTGCACAGAAAACCGCGTATGTCTGATTGCTGACATCTTTTGCTTGGAGTCAGCTCTTTTCAGCACAGCTGCAGTGCTGTTTGGTTTATCTGATATTGTTTGGTATCTCTGGTGGAGTTCCAGTTCTCATAATTCTATTTCTCATGTTGTTGATAAAAGATGCCTTGATGATTTGTTGGTGAAAGTGTTCAGGATGCACAAACTAAGGGGGATCCTTAGTCATATGAAAAGGATGCATGGATGCACAGATTCAGGGGGAGCATTAGTTTTGCTGAGTATAATGCATTGCTGGCATTATGGTGGTTCTGATATATGATCTCTCTTGAGGTCTTTTTGGTATTAATTATGAAAATTCATATTTGTACTTTGATGAAAATGTCTGGTTGAGACCCATGTTGTAAAATTGTAATATTCAGTCATGTAAGGACTTGTCAATTTGTAAACCCACTTGGTTGGGTAGCTGAGTCATGTTTGTACACCCACTTGGTTGGGTAGCTGAGTCAAATTTGTAAACCCACCTGGTTGGGCACTTGAGTCTCATATGTAAATCCACTTGGTTGGATATTTGATGTAAGTATGAGTCTTTTGGTGATAGGAAGTTCATAGAGTCATGTACTTCATTGAAAAATATTCAGCATGAACTCAGGGGGAGCTTGGTCACTTCAGTATACATCAGATCTGCAGAACACTTCTTATACATGAGGAGAAAAGGGGGTTGAGTATGTTGGTTTTGATCCGCCCGTTGCCCTTGATGTCAAAGGGGGAGAGTGTGTTGGTTTTGATCGGCTGGTTTTGCCCTTTGCCCTTGATGTCAAAGGGGGAGAGTGACATGGTGTTTGAATGAAGAGAAGATAATGATGTCAAATATTTGGGAGAGTGACATGGTATCTATCTGCCGTGGTAACCAAACACCATCATGGTTGCCATCAAGTCCAAAGGGGGAGATTGTTGGAAATATGATGCAGAGTGTTGTCCTTGATGGCAACCCACTGAATGAAGATGAAGACATGCGACTATTGACATGTATTGTCCTTGATGGCAAACCACCGGATGAAGTTATTCTTGACTTGATGGACTTGGCAAATGATGTAAATCTGATGTGATATGATGTTTGTTAGCGATATGGTGCTGTGTGTTGTCCTTGAGAGACAACCCACTTGATGAAGATAATGGCAACTTACTTGATGAAGTTGTGCTTGATAGAATATCTGATCTGATGAAGTATGCAGCTCTGTAATCATTGAAGATCTATACGCTACTTCGCCACGGCGGAAGCGCGTATACACGCGGATTCTATGAAGTAAAAGCGCGTATGCGCAATGAAATATACACTGAGGTATACGCTGGTTTGTATGGACGGAAGCGCGTATATACGCGACATCAGTGAAGTAAAAGCGCGTATGCAAACTAGGGTTTGCTGAAGCAAGGGGTATGAAATATCTGATCTGTTCTGCTGTGTTTCTGCTATCTGATCTGTATTGATATGTATCTGTTGGTGATATATGGTTGTAGCTCCCTTCCAGGTGAGGCTGGTAAACGAGATCGGGGGGTCGTAGCTCCCTTCCAGGAGCGGCTGGTAAACGAGTCAGGGGGTCGTAGCTCCCTTCCAGGAGAGGCTGGTAAACGAGCGCAGGTGGGTGCCTGCGTGCTGGTCAAGTCTGCGCCAGCACATATGTTGTAACATGTTTTCTCTATAATAAAATATTGAAGGCTGAGCAACTGCAGCGGTGGTTTTCTCCCGACTTGGGTTTCCACCCAAAAATCCTGGTGTTCATGTGTGATGCTTTGTGTGATGATTTATTCTGTTCTTACTGCACATGTTTACTGCTTATTGAATATCTGATGAATAAATGAAGGAATGATTTAAGTGAAGAATTAATGACATAAATAGATATATGTGTATACGCGAGTTTCGTAAAGGGTATCCGCGTATATACGCAAGTCTGGTTCAGGAAAGTAGCGTATGCGTTTTAGAAGCAAGAAAAAGTGAAAGTTTTGAATATGCAGTAAATACTGATTCACCCCCCCCCTCTCAGTATTTTTCCCAACAATTTCTATGCAAGCTTGGGTTGTTTAGCAGAGCTTGCAAGATGTTCCCAGGTGGGAATCCCACCTCTTTCTTTGAGTAGCTCTGGAAAGAGGATTTTTCTTCATTCCATATCAGGCATTGGTGCCATCTTCGGGAGGTTGTTTCTAGTATTCAGCTAGAAAACCGGTGGAGGATTCATCCTACCACTTTTTCCTTCATATTAAATCTTCCAGAGCATCAGATCTATATCAAGCATTCACACCTTGGGGTTTTTCCTCCTTGTTGTAGTAGTCCCATCATGGATTGCATAGTTCAGTCTTGAAGATCTATTGGAGGAAGGAAGTTTCCAGTATTTCAGCTGGAAATCCTATGAGGGATAACCTCCTCACATTGGATCTATTGTTTCCATCACCCAGGAGCTAATTTGTCATATTTTTTGTGGGGAAAGGAGCCTCCCCCTCTTAGAGTGTAGTTTTCTGAAGCTGATTTTCATTCTGCAACTATTTCCAGCAGAGGAGATTGGAGGAGCTAGATCTTGTGCTTTTAGCCGAAGGATCTAGTGGACGGATCAACCCTTCTTTCTTAGATCTGATTTTACATTATTACAGCCATAATGTTATCAGATCTAGCTTCAGATCTGCATTCCCAACTACATATTCATGGATCCCTAGGGAGAAGGTTTTCTTAGACTTACAGCTTAAGAAATCCTTCCAAGGTTATCTTGGGAATCCATCATAAATCCTAGATCTACAATTTCAGCATCATTGAGCTCCCATTTTGCCTATATATGACTTTATATCTTATAAGAAGTTGCGGTCCCTACATCTGTAGCAGGGATAACGTAGTATACCTTCCAGCAGAGCAGTAGTTACGTAGTCCCTCTTGGGATATGATTTTAGGGTCATTCTAGGCTACTTTTATGGCTTGAGTGTCTCATATTTTGAGCACTGTTGTATTTTCATTTTGCACCTCCAAATATTAATAAAATGGCTCAACTATTTCTGCATATTCTTATGTGCATTTAGATTTATTTTTTACTGAGTTGCAGTCCTCATATTGTGATTTAATATTGTTGGATCTTCAATCTTGGGATATCCTAAGATATTTCCAACCTTGTTGATTTTCCCTATTTTGGGGATACTACAAAAATTCAAACTGAGAGTATTCCCACTAAGTCTATGGGAATTCAAACAGATATCAATCCCTCTGTGGTTACAAGTGAGGCCACAAGCCAAAAAATTCTACTGATGACTATTAACAAGGCTACAAAAACTGAAATTGTGCTTCCTTATTCTCCCTTAATCAAGGATGCCACTATCCAATTGTTAAACCGAGAATTGGAATGGCACAACCGTATTTTGGAAAAATACTGAGGAGAAGTGATACCTCTATCAGAACATCAATAATTTCAATGAAAGTAGAAAGCCTTGACTGCCACTGAGGATGAAACACATGTCAAACTTAGAAGAGAGAAAAATAAAATAGAGAAATTGCAAGGGCGACTTCAGCAAGCACTGAAAAAACCGAGGAGATGTGTTTTGTATACTCCAAGAAATTGTTGTGTAGGTCTCCTGCTACAAACTATGCCTTGTTTTTACTTGAACGATACTTATTTTACTAAAAGTAAAAGCCATACAGTCAGGTCAGCCTATTGAATTTAGTATTATTTCTAATTTTATTAAGTGTTTTCAAGAATAGGAAGATAATGTCAGATATTTCTTATGTGAACTCTATATGCATAACTTCTTCCTAGAAGAACAACAGGATGGGAAATCTAGGATTTTTATTGGTGATGTGAAATTCCAAGATTTTATATCCTTTGCAAGAAACCAAATAAAAAGGTACAAAGTCTATTGTATTTTCCAAAGGAGATAAAAAAATTTAAACCTTTGAGTCAGAGGAGAACCTAATAGCCCACTGCAAACTTTCATAAAACATAAAAGGTTCATGCAATGACCTAGGGTCATTTTTTCTTTGGCTCAAACATAAAGATGGTCTTATCACAGGAATTGAGTACTTTGAAGACATTAAATAAGAATCCATGTAGGCAACACAAAAATGATGAAAAAAATTTCCTAAGGAATTCAAGAACAAAGAACCTTTTGGCTACGGAAACTTCCAAGCAACAACTAACCAGATGCGAAAATATAGTCAAATGGTTCTCTCTAAAGGACCTATCTGGATTGGATGCCGATACAATTGTCTTTTTATTTGGTATCCTCTAGATTGGTACAATGTTGAGTATGAACTCCTAAAGGGTGCAGAAAGTGAGGCCTTCAAGGTTCCTAGGAGCAAAAATGGATTTCCAAATTATGGAGAATAGTCTCACCCAGTCCACTCTTTAACTTCGCTACATGCAAATCATGTTTTTTGCAATGGGACACGTAATTAGGCAAGTTGTGGGGTGATGTTGGGATAAGGAAAAGGTTTAATTCTAGGAGTAAAAGGTAACAAAGAGTAGTCATCTACATCCAACTCACACGAAAACACATCAGAAAGCATTACAGCCAGTGCAACCTACCAATAGGCTTACTCATCAACTGATTCCTCGAAAATAGTGCCAGAAAACTAGATCACCCACATTGAGCCTATTTTTTGTAAAAATTAGAGTTTATTATTAGATTTAAGCTAATAATACACTGTCTGTTGAGACAAAATTTATTGTAAGCAATTGTGTAAATTTTAGTATAAATACTTTAGTGTTTGAATTATTAGAGGTTGATTTTTGAAAATATTTTTCCTACGCGCAATTCTAAATTCCAAGTTTTTACTAGAGCATCAATAATACAAATACTTCTTTCAGGATTCATGTGGTGTAATTATTGGTGAAGTGTTTCTATTGTTTATGTGTTTTCCAATATTATTTCCTTTCACTATTTATCAAATTTCTTAATTGTAAAACATAAAGTGTAATGAATAGGACATGTTATTTGAAACACCTTATTCTGGCTGCTTTTACAATTTAAATGTTTTATACTTGAAGTCGGATTGAAACATACTTAAATATTTTTCACTCTCAACTGATATTCACTCTTCTACCATATACATTATTCATTTAAAAATCTTAAAAGAATCCAGTAAATACAACCTAGCTTGCGATATTATAACTCTCTTAAAAAATGATGCAAAATATATTTTTTAAGTTTTGACTCCATTGCCCAATGGGAAAATAAATATTCAATCAACCAAATCAATCAAAATAAAAAAATCACCAAGTACAGTCATAACGAGCCTAATATTTATCCAAAAAAAAGTTAAATCTTAAAGAGAGATCCCTCTCTGAAGCTGGCAGGGCTAGATCCCAGCTTCCAAAGTGGTTTTGATGTTGTCTTTTGTGATTTATTCTCCCAATCCTAGAAATTATTGAATGATAACACTTAGCCCAACATCACCTAAGAAGCAGTAACCAATACCCAGGATACTCAGTCAATTATAGTCAAGACATATAGCAACTTGGCTACCATCAAAGCCATTCTACACCTTTGCAGAATATGATGAATAGAGTAATGCCATACCATCAACAATAGGGAGGCTGATACCCTCCCTTGTAGGGGAACTAGCACTTATCTAGGAATGATGATACAAGAGAGATTCCCCAACAATATTACACTAATAAGGGATAGGGGAACCTATACCCCCCTTTTCCCTCACAAAATCCACCACTAATGCAAAACAATGCATCGATTAACCTAGTGCAACCATCCCAATCCCAACGGATACAGTCTTATGACCAGGAGAACAACAATAATCCTCCAAATGCTGCAAAAAAAAAAAAAAAAGCCTAGGAACAAGCAAAAGGGAGAGTCACTCGCGACAAGGGGGAAGTAATCAACAACGCCCCTTGCGATTTCAGTCTAGGGGCAACCCCAACCGAAATCAAAACCAATATCCAAATAGTAAATCCAATGGAAAAACAAGAGACTCAGTATAAGGAAAATTCACTCTCGTGCCATATGTGGTGAATATGGCCACTACACTCACCATTATCCTAAACTCCCCTAATTGAAAAAACTTCAGGGTAACCGAGGACAAGGGGGACCTACCCAACAGCCTACAGTAATTTACGAACATTCCCCCCACCAAGGAGTGGTTAACACCCAGTAACAACAATCACCCCAAAATGATACCATAGGATGCAACCACAAGATATACATGGTTTGCGAAGAATTGTTCTTCCAAATCAGGAATAGGAACTACAATACACCTCTGGATACCAGCCCATCAGGTACAAGTATGAGTTCACCTACCACACCGTGAACTATCTCCAAAGTACCTATTGAGCCCCTTCCAAGAACGGTCAAAGGACCAATCAAGAATGCAGGACATCACTCCAAAGTTGCTCATTGCTATAGTATAGTGTATGATTTAGCTCAATCACCAGCTACTATGTCAAATTTGGAAGTTCTGCAATCATGCCCAAGACAAAGAAAAGCCTTACTTTCCGCATTAGGTGCAATCGAACCTTCTGAATTGTGCCTAATGGTTTTCAATCTAGACAAGGTAGGCCCTAGGCTTCCTTCTCTAGTCGCTTTCCAGGTATCAATTGATATGAATGGAAAGTGGAATACACTCATTGTATTCATCCACCCCTAGTATTTATCTACCCATGGTATTGTAAGTGACATCTATCCATGGTATTCATTCACCCATGGTATTTATCCACCCATGGTATTCATAAACACATGGAATTTAGCCATGGTACTGTAAATGTCATCTACCCATGTTATTCATCACCCATGGTATATATCAACCCATGGTATTGTAAGTGACATCTGTCCATGGTATTTACCCACCCATGGAATATACTTGTAGCATTGTAACTCAAAAATGTTATAAGTAACAAGTCACATTTGTAAAAGGACAAATTTTCCACCACAATGTAGCTTCTACAGTTATTCTTTCTTTTAATAAAAAAATTATTTGTGGTTTTATTTACTGTGTGTTCACTTTTTTTTTCTCACATTCTAGTTTTGTAGATCTCCCAAGATCCATTTCAAAATTTTAGATCTTGGGGGCCTCCCCCCAAGATCCAGATCAGTGATATCAGATTCAAGTTACGAATCCATGGGAATAAGGGTTTGAAGCATATTTCAGTTTCAAATTTTTGCTACCATATTGAGCAAACTCCATGCAAGTTTCACGATCTCCACAAAGCAATTTCTTAGACAAAGCTAGAAGAATTCTTGTTTTTATTTTCATTTTTTTGGAGGAATTGTTTGGGTGGTGAATTTTTAGAAAAGATCTAAAAATATTGATTAAAATTTTTCGAAAAAAATAGTTGATCTGGATTCCTTGCAAAAATATCACCCAATTTCAAAAAAAAATTGGTCGAATCAGAGTCTGGACAAGGAAGTTATCATTGATTTAAAATAAACTATTTTCAAAAATTTTGTGACAGCGAGATAGTTCCAGTGCAAATCTCAGAGTCTAGAGTCTCTAGATAGCGATTTAAAACACATGAGAAGATGAAAAATGATCATTCTATTTCCAAAAATAGGTTATAATAAAAATTTTGATTTATATTGACTGAGTTATGCCCATTTTAAATCTGTAGCAGCATTCCGAGTAGGTTCCCTTTGGAGATGTGCCCTCCCACCACACTTTAGTAGGCACCTGCTTCACATTCATTGGTTTCAGCATAGCAGCGTTCAGCTTGGGTTATTTAGAGACATGCCCTCCAGCCCCAGGCTATGTAGGTACTTTCTACTTCATCAACAATCAACATCACGGTTATGGGTCAATGACACAAAACCCTTCTCTTCAGTGGCTCTTCATATTCAACAAAGACTTCTCAGGAAGGAACTTCACGCAATGGGGACCATTTATTCTTAAGGAGGGAGGAATGATCTGAATGGAATGTGGCCTACACTCATTGTATTCATCCACCCATGGTTTTTATCTGCCCATGGTATTGTAAGTGACATCTATCCATGGTATTCATTCACCCATGAATATATATATCCACCCATGGTATTCATATATACCTAGAATTTACCCATGGTATTGTAAATGTCATCTACCCATGGTATTCATCACCCATGGTATTTATCCACCCATCATATTTTAAGTGACATCTTTCCATGGTATTCATTCACTCATAGTATTCATTCACCCATGTTATTTACCCACCCATGGAATATACCTCTGGTATTGTAACAAAAAAATGTTATAAGTAACAAGTCACATCTTGTAAAAGGACAGATTTTCCACCACAATGTAGCTTCTACAGTTATTCTTTGTCTTAATAAAAAAAAACCTTTGTGGTTTTATTTATTGTGTGTTCTCTCTTTTTTTTACTCGCATTCTAGTTTTGCAGATCTCCCAAGATCCATTTTAATATTTTAGATCTTGGTGGCCTCCCCCCAAGATCCGGATCACCAGTTTCAATTTAGAATATCACCATACACCAATGCATCATGGATGAAGGAGAATCCACATGTATCATGTTAAATAATTTTGGAAAAATTTAGGATCACCTTAATTAAAACCATTTGACATCATTCTTATAGCATACAATGGGCGCCCATTATCCCCCGTCAGTCTTTAACAAAATTTCCTAGTAAATCTAGCTAACAAGACCATTCTTATAGACATTGAGGTCTTAGATGCACAAGTAGACTACAATATACTCTTTGGGCATAGTTACTTGTACGCCATGATTGCAATCACATCCTTTGTCTTTAAGGTGATGATGTTTCCCCATGATTATCAGATCATAACCATCAACCATATCACATACTACAACAAGAAACACATGACCACTCTCGATGTCATACTACCATATGTAGAAACAAAAACATAACCACTCACAAAGTATACAAAAGTCGGCCCAGGCCAATTAAAACCATCATCCATAGTAGGATCATTCCTAGGAGATCCCCTTATTATACTAGGGGAAGTCCCTGAAAGCATGGAGCCACCGGTGTGCATGATGCTCTCATCAAACACTGAAACTAGCCTAGGCACACAGTATGGATGTCAAAGCCACTAGTGTGACATTCCTACCATATGCCATTTCGTAGACCCCATTTTTGTATCCCCCACATAATTTTATATCAAAACAAGTCATGGCAACTATGACATTTCCAAATTTGGCTTTTGCAAATCCTGTGTGGTATTTGATCCCTCCATCCATGCTGGAAAGCTCAGGCATTACCTCTACAGGAATAACCCTTGTTACCCCACAAGTGGTCATAGCAGTTAAAGAAAAAATTGTAGTGGTGCCAACTGGAACAACCAAGAAGAATAACAAAAATGGGGAAAAATTCAAAACCCCCAAGTTACCTAGGGCATTACAACCTTGTGCATTGTGCAATGTCGTAGGTCATCCTACTAATATTTTCAAGGATTTAGAAGAATTAAAACCCTTTCTACACACCGAAAGAAATGTCACAACCTTGAATTCCCATAAAAAGGAATAGGGCATGAGAAACCAAGGGAAAAAATTACACACCAATCATGTGTGTGTCATATGCAACCATTATGGGAATTATACCAATCACTGCCTGGAGATGTTGCGAAATAGGGATGCCTTGCAAGCCCTAAAACAATATTACCAAGAGGACCCCTCAGCACCATCCATGCAAATGGACAAGGGTGAATCCAAAACCATATTGTATGTATGAGAGAAACCTACATATTGCTTGTACGCAATCACCCCAATGGCCCAAAGACGGAAAACAGAGACCACACCTCATGTCCCAGTTTGCACACTATGTGATGAGCCTGATCACTTAATCACACAATGCCCCGAGTTAAGGGTGTTTAACATTTGGTATAAAATCCCACAAGTTGGCCAAATGAAATTAGTTCGACACAGATGACATATGTGTCATATTTTTTGGTGCAACTGCCACATATGCCTTTGTCCCCACATTTTTCGATTCTGGACTGCGTTGGTTTTCATGGGACGCTTCATCACTGAAAACCCTGACATAGCTGACTCAGACACAGAATCCACAAGAAACACTACAACTCAAAGGACAAAAGCAACAAGGACCATATTATATATGTCAGAAGAGTGATTTTCACCTGAACGACCACCTAATCCCCATAACCATCCTTAGGCTCTAGTCCATCTTTGCGCACTCTACGATGAATGTCGTCACTTCATCGCTGACTGTGCATCGCTTGATTCGTTTCAAAGATGGTACCTGGTCAACCCGGTGTACTACGATGGCTTATGAGGAGTTCAATATTCTCTTTGGATGTGTTAAGATAACCACCCAATTCATCGTTTTCCCTACATCCCCCGTTTCTGTTTGGCATTAGATTGTCTATGTCGGGCCATAACAAATCTTTCCAAAGAGGAAAAATCAGACTTTGAGATAGTAGAAAGTTTAACAACCCAAGAGAATGAGGCAACTATGTCTATATTCTTCATATCTGAATAGAAATGACCACCAAGAGGGGAAGATTCCCACCCCCAACCACCCTTAATGACAAATCCCAGCTTGTGTATTATGTGATGAACGTAATCATATGGTGACTTAATGTCCATATTTGGTACCATTTCTGAAATGGTACCCAATCACTTCGATGATCCAAAGGGATTGGAAGACCAAAGAGAAACAGTCCTTCTGATTTTCCGAGACAACCATCATGCTCAACATTGTTGCTACATCCCCAAATTTCTACTTATATTAGATGGCATGCGCTAAAGCATCACCAATAAACCAAATTCAGTCGGTTTTGAGTTTTTACAACTTAGGTAGCCAAGTGCAATGAAGGCTTCCCCCCATTGTCACCAAAACTCTAGGAAAGGCAAGACAACCAATTGTCTTAGCAAGGTCCGAAAGTAGCCAAACATTTCTTGTTTCCTATGTGATAAAAAATACCACATGGTCAATCAATGTTAGGAACTCAATAAATTCACCAATAGTCTTCACATGGTCATACCCATATTTTACATTCATCTCTCTCATCAATATAAAATCACACGTTGTTATTGTCGAATTTTCTCGCAATTCCACCATACGATGAATTGTCATTTCCTTCCAAGGTTAAGAGCAGCAAGAGCAGTGTTATAAGAAAAACTCCCACAAGAGCCAAGTCACACTAAGACTATGAATAGGATACATTAGAAATGAAGAAACATACATTCTCGTAACCATCTCCCATCATCATCCTCTAATATGATGAGTAGTGCTGGTCCCCATGCAATATACTCGGGGAGTACATTTACTCCATGCAACATTTGCACGAGCCATGATCATAATACATAGAAATTACCTATGTTACAAACATTTCGACACCTCTCCATCGATAAAAATATTCACAAAAAAAGAAGATATCGGTACCCTCCATACACCACCAAAAGGGCATGAATTTTCTCTCACTGAGAAACAAACAACCATGATGGAAATTATTCCTCCATGAAACGTTGACGACACAAGACACCATATATGATTCATCTCATCATGCATGGGAACCATGACTCTTGTTCTCTGCTCACCTTTCCTTGGTGTCAAGACCGCTGCAACTACCACAATGGTAGTAGTACCTTCAACGGTGCAAACCCAACCCGTCTGCACCCTGTCAACCTCATATATCTCCATAGCTTCAACCACATAATCATATTCATCCCTATCGACCAGCACTGTTAGGCCTGAATTAATTCTTCACGACCTCACACAAACCAATCCCCCCTTAGACTATTGTTTCACTCTGATGAAGATATTGTACAGGCCATGACGGAACCATATTTTATGTGGGACTTAATGCATCACCACTCATTTTTTCTTCCAGAAAAAATTTTCGTGCCTAGCAGCCCAAAAACCCAAGATATTTACGCCATTGAATTCAAATACTTCCTTCCATCTAGGAAGCTATATTGGTTCAAAAACCCTGTCCCAAAGCCCAATGCATTTGAAGAAGGGAATATGTCAAATTTTTCGCCAATTATTAAGGTGAATATCTCAAGAAAACCATGAATATCTCAAGAGAACCAGGAAAAACCAAAGAAATCTCGCTAGGGTTAGCATGCTTCCCAAATGAGGTAGTTGCTTATAAGGACTTATTACAAGAGTATAGGGATATCTTCACATGGTATTATTTGGAAATTCCAGGGCTAAGCCCCACCATCGTAGAACACCTTATTGACACCTGGCCTGACGCATCACCAGTCGGCCAAAAGAAGCGTCAATTACACCCATCCAAAGCATAAACAATCAAACAAGAGATAGAAAAGATTCATAAAGTCGAATTAATCTACTAAATTTCCTACACATCATGGGTTTCCAACCCTGTGGCCGTCATGAAAAAACAGGGCACCATCCAAGTCTGCACCGATTTTTTAGATTTAAACAAAGCTTGTCCCAAGGAGAATTACCCTACCCCTTTCATCAACCAAGTCATTAATTCTTGCACCGGTCACGAGGCCTTGTCCTTCATGGATGGATTCTCAGGATACAACCATATTTAAATATGACATATGGATCGGTATAAGATTGCATTCACCACCCCGTGGGGCACATTCGCATATCAAGTTATGCCTTTCGATCTTAAGAACACTGGAGCCACATTACAACAGGCCATTAATTATATCTTCCACAATCTAGCTTGCCTCATCTTAGCCTACTTGGATGACCTCACAGTATGATCCAAGAGACTAGGTGACCATCTGGAGGACTTACAGTTGGTATTCCAACAATACCGACACTACAACCTATGCTTGAACCCCATCAAGTGTGTCTTTTGTGTTAATGCAGGAAAACTATTAGGATTCATATTATCCCAACAAGGGATTGGACTTGACCCCCTCAAGGCCTAGGAAATAAAATAAGTGCCACCACCTAAAAATATCAAGCAAATTCAAATCCTATAGGGTAAAGCCAACTTCTTACGATGCTTCATCCCTGACTATGCCACTTCCGTGCAAGGGTTCCTACGCCTACTCCAGCAAGACAACTTGTTCAAATGGGATGATCAGGCTCAAAATTCGTTTGAAGCACTGAAGGACACCTTGTCTTCATCCCCCTTGATCGGTCCATCCAATTACAACAAAGAATACACCTTATATATATGTGTGTGTGTGTGTGTGTGTGTGTGTGTGTGTGTGTGTGTGTGTGTGTGTGTGTGTGTCAAATACATCCATAGTTAGGGTGTTAGTCCAAGATGGACCAGATAATAAAGAGAATGTAATATATATTACATCAGCAAGAACCTATTTGACCCTTCTTTAAAGTAGGAGTCGGAAGAAAAAACTTCCCTAGCCCTAGTACACGCAGTACAAAAGCTTCGGAATTACATCATCTTAAGGACTACAACAATCATAAAAAATATCAACTCCATGTGATATTTTCTAACCCGTCGTATGATGAATCAAAAGTATGCTCGATGGGTAGTTATACTGCAGGATTCGACCCACAGTTCATCTCCCTTAAGAGAAAAACATCATTAATACTAGTGTTGAGTCAAATTATACACTTAGAATTTGCCAATCATAAATTTTAAACCCAAGGTAGGTAAGCTTGTGAGATACTATGAAAAATATATGCAGGATGATTACTGGAAGTTTTTATAAATTAATCATTCACACATACACACAAACTATTGCTTCTTTCATTTATTAATACTTTAGCAGCAATGCTATGGAGTGGAATATAACATCCCTCCACAGCTCTAGGTCTTTCTGATATTGACCATGAAAAAATAAAATATCAAATTAAACAATTTAGAAATCAACTTAGACAATAACAAATTGAAGCCTTGATAAAATGGCATTAACACATTAACATCAAAAATTCAATAATTAAATCAATTAACATTCTGCTACTGGAACTTAATAAAGAATGCATTAGTTGTGTAAAAGAATTATTGTTGCATAAAAAGAAATTAAACACACTCACACACTGTGTTATAGGAGTTGTGAGCGAAGGGGGGCCTCCCTCACTCACAACCCCTATAAAACTTAAAGAGGTTGCTCATAAAAATGGATAGAAAATAAGATTTATATTATTATGAAAATATACAGCCAAGTACAATCTTATCTATTTTTTTATCAGTCAAAATCTCAACCCAACAACCCTTTAGAATGTGAAATACATCCCCTTTTATACAATATCTAAAGCCCATATTAGGCTTGAATGAATAATATAAGCTATCAGCCAACAATACAGGTCTAGGATATTGAATTTAGCTCTGTCAATTCTAATCCATGACTGAAAGCATAGATTAGACGATTTCTGTTACATAGTAGAAGCTACAGGAAATATGGTTTCAAGGGAAAAATATGTAAGTTTGGGTTGTTCCAAAAATATGTTCAAAGTAGCCAATGGAATAGTCTTCATGTGCAACCAATTTCCTACAAAACCCAAGTCTTCGTTGGATCTGGAAATAAGTAGAATACAGTCAACCACTGATGTTGTTGTAGTAAATCAGTGGCTGCATTAAATTTGGATCCACTACAGGAAATCTAGAACGGCTGTAGGAAATCCGGAACAGCTACAGGTAATCCACAACGACTGTAGGAAATGTGGTTGCATGAGATATCTTGAATATTTTGTGGAACTAATTTGAATCAAAACAAATTTGCACATAAGTTCTAGATCAATGGGAGTAGTAATTCAATAATAGTTACAGCTAGATAAAATAATATGTTAAGTCTAAGGCAAAATGACACTTATTATTAATTTAACATACCATATGCTTATAGTACCCTTTTAGCCAAAACTAGACAATATGGCCGAACTAAACATAATTAAGGCCCGAAGGAGTTCAAAAATAGGAGAAGTAAGGCTTGGGAGGGGTGTAAAAAATGGGAAAAATGGAGATTTAACATTTCCCCTATTTTAGCTCCCTGTAATTTGCAAGATTGGAAAATACAAATTGCAGAGACAACACTGTTTCAACCACTTTGGGATTCTAGGATCTAGCCCTCCTGAATCTAGAGTGGGATCTCTCCAATAAGTGCAAATATTGATTTATCTTTAAGGCTTTTGGGTATGATATTAAGCTAGTTATGAAGGTCGAGGTTTTTGTTTTTTTTTGGATGGTTGATCATGATTATTAGTTGAGTGGAAAGTTCTAAATGGAAAGAGTTTCAAAGGTGTGAAGTTGCAAGCAGTCAGAACAAGCTTTGGCTGAAAAGATAGATATAACGCTGGTTTTTAGACCATTAGGCTATGGAGTCATAATAGGGCTTTTAATTGTGCAACAATTCTAGAGTGATCCAAAGGGAAAGTCATCTATATCGCAAGATCATTGAGATTAAAATGATGGAATGGAAACAATAAAGTGTTGGATGGGTGGAAACAGATAATAATTTCAACAAGGATTTATAGTCTATCCAAACAAGAAAAGCATTTTAAGGTAACTGTTTAAAACCAACCAAAGGGCAGGGCTCACCGTAAACCTCTTTAGAAAAGCTCGTATTAAAGATAACTCAAGAGACAAACAATCCAGTAATCCACATAATTACTTTCAGAAAGGTTGAAAAACACATAAGAGAAAACAAAATGAAACTTAAGATCAGATAAGGTACTTTTAAACCTAGTCTGCTTTCAACAAACACCTAGGGAAACTTTCAGAATATACCTTTGGAGAAAGAAGCTAGAAAACAGGGCACACCATCACTTTCCTAGTCTAACTTTAATAAGAAAATGATGAAAATAACATTCAAGAATAATGTTTAAGGCAAAAAGTAGGACGAGGGAACGCCAGCATTCCTAACTGCTCAACTATATTGAATCATTCTTAAATAAACAATTTAGAGGAAAACATTGAGATAAAGCTTATCAGTCAGAGAAGGGTATTGTAAATAGTAAATCCTAACTCTATGCTTGTTGTTCTTTATCAGAGAATAATGGAAAATATGGTATACATAAAAGGAAAACAATTACACAAAAAGGAGCACTTCACCAGTGATATAGACCAGGATCCCAAGAAACAGCTTGTTATTGATGTCAAACCAGTTACAGTCCTCAGGTCCAATGTTTCAGTTCAGCAATCATCTTCACTTCTCAGCCTAAATATTCGATCACAAACAGAGCTTCAAGAGCCTTTGAATACTATTTACACATAGAAAGTTTCGAGCACAAGTATATTTCAAAGTTCTGCAACCAACATTGTTTCATCTTCTACAAAAGTAGTTATAGAAGAAATGAAGAAGTGGGATGGGATAAAATATCATCAAGGTTCATTTAATACAGATTAATGCTTCTCGACCCTTGAGGGGCTCAATGGAGAAGTTTACAGATATTTTCTCTTTATTAATTTTTTACATTAAGAATTAAGCTCGGTGGGGAGCTTTTGTTGACTTTAAGGCTCTATGTCATTTCTGTAATAACTCAGCAGATATTTTGCAATAAGTTCTTTGGCTAAATTAATTTTTCAGCTGTGATGAGGCAAATATCCCCTGTTCAAGTCATTACTCAGCCTTTGTTGAATGTTATGATGCCACAGGTGGCATTAGGTAGCTGAGAGGAATCAATTAGCCTTTGATGTGGTAGTGGAGGCATCCTTTGTGTAATAGATATTTTTTATTTTCTTTTAAACATTGTTAATCTACTTTAATTATCTATTTAACTGAGTGGATTAGGCTTTTGATTTTCTATCTTAGCTATAATCCACCAACATTGTGAAAAAAATCTTCAATCTTCATTTCTGCTGTGGTTAGGTCTTCAACACTGATACTCTTTTGAATTTTACTGTGTCTTGTTGATGTGCAGGTATACAAAGGGTCCATATGGCATTAATGCTCATGATGCATTGACGAAAAATGAAGTTGAACCCTGTGGAATGATTTTTCTTTATGCACAAAGGCGTGGGGGATCGTCATCTCTGGCCTTTGGTTTTCTTTTGATATAAATGAAAAACTATTTAAAACCTGCAAAATACATAAAAAAACATTTTAAAATCCTGCGTATTTGGTAAAACTACTTTGGAAGTTTCAATTTTGGAGCATGGTCGTTGGATGATAGCATCCAACAACAAAGATTGCGTGTTGAGGTTCAAAGGAGGCGATTGGAAGATTGATACAGAGAATAAGTTAGGGCCATTGATCTTGCAGAGATCAACAGCCTGGATCGAACATAATAATATAATGCAAAGGGGTCACATATTTATTACATAGGCGAAAATGGAAGGAATACAAAGGAAAAGAGGGAAAATTCCTTTGGCGGAGGAAAAATGCACTGAAAAGAAAATTAGGGTTTCAGGATGATCTTGAGCCATCGGATCAGATTGGGCCCAGAGATCAACGATGGATATTGCTCGTTGAAGGCCCTTGGAAAAGGTGGAGGGTGATAGCGAAAGGCCAGATGGAATCTGAGCCATTGATCTACAGAGATCAGCGGCGGGGAGCATGCGCGATAAATCATAATGCAAATGGGAGAAAGCGGTTTCGGGAGGGAAAACCAGTAGTATCGCGCGGGAAAAAGGGAGAAAGGTGGTTTCACCTTTTTAAATGCGATATGCGTTAGAAGGTGACACGTGGAATCTGAATACCGCCCATATCATGTAGCCATCTAAGAATTAACGTTCGTGCTTGAATCTGCACGAAAATGTGCACTGGCCGTTGGATCTGAGGTCTTAGATCAGACGGTGGGGAGCGAGTGCGATATCGGCAAGATGCGCGGACAGATAGCAGGTAGGTTGGTTTCAATATGGGCCGTCGGATATGAGTAGGTGGGGAGGAGATCAACGGTTAATAATTGATCGGGAGATCGCCAATCGGGGTTTTGTGAATAAAATATGAAATGCACCCAATGAAAATTTCCAACGCGAGATCGCGCGAGCTGTTTGATTGGCCCAATATCAACAGTGGGAAAAGGGTTCAACCAATGAACGGTGAGCCCCTTTATAATATAAAAAGGAGGATTTTAATAAAAAACAAAGGTTTAATGGCTCGGGGCAGGTTATATATATGTGGCTTAGCGCCCGACTGTGGGGCCTTGGTTTTATAAAGTAGCAAAGGCTCGGGGCTAAAATACAAAGAGCCAATCAGCATCAGAACGAAGGAGATGGGCTTTTCAATCTACCCATTTGGAAAATCTCTGATGCGAGATTATACTGACCGCTTGATCAGGAAAAGATCAATGGTACATATCCCTCAAAACATTTAACTGGCGAGTTTAGTTAAAAACATAGGAAAAAGGGGTTTTATGCAGTTATAAAGGGAAAATTCGATCGGGATGGGTTTACTAACAAAGTTTAGGACCCAATTGCGAGCTTTGAGGTTATATGAAGTGGCAATGGGGTCAGAAGCTTATATTCAAAGGGCTAATCGACATCGGACTTCCATAAAACAAAAAAACTTGCGCTCGATGGAAAATCCCGATTGCGATAAGCGCTTT
This sequence comes from Pinus albicaulis, assembly GCA_034641835.2. Classification (NCBI taxonomy): domain Eukaryota; kingdom Viridiplantae; phylum Streptophyta; class Pinopsida; order Pinales; family Pinaceae; genus Pinus; species Pinus albicaulis. The sequence goes on along the minus strand of CM076580.1, from coordinate 260,615,201 downwards.
ATGGGTCTAGTGCCTGGTTCTAGGGTGTGGGCATATGTGGGGAAGTGGTTAGGACTTAGCCCAAAGGGGCTTAATCCTACAGTTAAAAAACTTATTTTTTATGAAATTTTTCAAGGTTTTTTGATGGATTTGGGGGTTTTCGGCAAGGTTCAAAAATGAGTTTTAAACATTGTAAAAGGATTTTCATGAAGGGGAAAGGAGAATAAATGAAAAATAGATGAATTTTATGGGGAAAAATAAATGTTATTTTTGAGTGGAGGGAAGGGAAAAATGGAGTTTTGCAGTAGTCTTTTCTTCATGGAAAACAATAGAATTCCTGAGTTCGAAAGGAAAACAGCAATGAAGATTTAAACTGAGGGCATGATGTCTTCATGAGTCTTCAAGAGATACCATTTTTAGAAATAAAAATTGTTTCTTGAAGGCTCCAAAAATTATTTAGCCACCATTTGATATGACAAATTTTATTGGTGGCTAACAGTGGCTCCACTTGGGGATGGTGCCTTCTTGAAGGCATCAAGAACTTCAGACTTGCATTCTCTGGGAGGCTGATCAGTGCCTTATCCATTGGGCTGCAACTTTATTTACTCCGGGTGATCTTATTTTTCTCTAAAAATATTAGCAGCCACCAAAAAAAAAATGGATCTTCATCAACACAAGCTTTATACCTACCCAATCCTACTAATCTAACATTTTATGTTCTTTAGAGTGCACTTGGATTGGCAAACTCTCTTACAACATTTTGTTCTTTTGAAAGCAAAAAATCTAATCTAATTCTACTCCTTATTTCTCCATGAACTTAGATTAAACAGTTGAGTTCATAGGCTTCTCTACCTAATCTACTAATCTGTTAGGATTAAATAGTCTAACATATTTTTATTCACTAATTTCTAAGATAGAAATTTAAAAGCATACAAGTCAGGATTTAACAGTCCAACTTGTTGCTGATCTATGGCATAAAAAACAATGTTGCACATAGATATTATTTTACAGAAAATTAAATCAAAATGGAAGGCTTAAGATCTGAAAGTTCAAAGCACGACCTTCTCTTTTTTCAACTCTGTTTTTTTAGTTTATTCGAGCTATTTTTGCTTCTTATCCGATTCAGATTTTGAGCTGATTATAACCAATTTACTTCTATTCTTTTACTCAAAATTAAAACAAATAGGATTCATTCTTCTTTTGGACACTTAGGTTCATATTTTGAGCTTGTTTGAACCTTTAATTTCTATCCTAATCTTCCTAACTGATAAGCCAATATTAAGCTGTTTGGAAAATCAAATTCACTAACCTATCAGCAGTCAATTTAAAACTAATTAGTCATGATTAGGCTGTATGACTAACTAGAAGTGTGTTTTTAGAAGTGGCATTTGAGCTTGCACACTTTCAGATTTTGTTTCTTTTTTTTGGTATGGGGTTGTACCTTTATTGTTTTTACAATCTGCCCTCTTTTCTTTCTTCTATTGTTTTTGCATTTTTTATTTTTCTTCGGAGACAAAAATCAAAAACTATCTAAATGCTCAAAACTGAGCTTCATTGACATTCCTATCTAACCTATTCTAACTTGGAGTATTTACATCATCATATGATACAAAAGTGCCAATGTATCCAGTTGAGTAATGTCAAAAAGAAAGAGAAACCCTGGCTGCTTGTCAGGGGTATCCATAGTACATTATGAAGATTAATCTTCAAAACCAAGGCTATCACAGAAGGTGACATCTTTTCATGCATTTGGCTCTTGCAAAGGATCGATGCTTGATAATTTGAGCCAGTTGGAACTTCCACACACTTTTCCAAAGGATCAACAAAGAAAAGATGAAGGTTCTCTTCTTTTTGGCTGTCCATGTATGGTAGATTGTTTGTTTTCAAGAATTTAGCTTTAAGGACTATATCTTCAGAACGTTGCTTAGAAGCATCATCATTCTTAACCTGAAAAATAGAAAACAGTGAAATATCTTCTTTATCTAAATCCATGCTTACTTCTGATATACATTCAAGTTCTTTGAATGGAAGATTGATATCGGTGAAGGGAGAGGTTTCTTCTTGGAAAGATGGTATATCCTCAGTAGGATAGTCTTCTATTTGTATTTCTCCTTCAAAGTTTTGCCAATATCTTTTATTGTTTGGGATATCAGGTCTGAATTTTTCTTGAATGGTATATTGTTTGCTCTCCCAAGGTCTCAGACATGTACTAGCCACAAGGGCTAATCCACTAGAAAAACTATTTTGGTCTTTAGGAACAAGGATAAGTTGGACATCTTCAAAAGATTTTAATAAATATATGGCATCATCATTATAAGCTTTAATTCGGGGATGTTTTACCATGCATTCTTCTTTCACTTGCCTAATTACCAATTCTGTGTTTCCATGAACTGTTATCTTCTGGGCTACTAATTTCTTTAATAAACATAGCCCTGAGAGGAGCGCCTCATACTCTACTATGTCGGTTGTGCATTGAAAGTTCAATTTATATGAATAGGCTTCAGAATGATTGTTTCCTGTATTGTAAAGCCATATTCCTACACCTGCACTAGTTTTAGTACATAACCCATCAAAATTCATATTCCAAAGAGGGTTAGTCTTGAGTGCCATTGGATTGTTCTATGGAATAGGCACCATCTTCATAACTGATTGGTTGAGATGATGGTTTGAAGGGTAGTTTCTTGCTTAGTATTTGATCAATTTGTTCTTCCGTTAAAGGAGAGATTTTTCTTTCAATATAAACAGAAAAAGAGCCATCCTGTTTCTTATGACCAACAAAAGAACTTTCTGCATATTTGCAACAAAGTTCTCTACGTGAATGAGCAAGAATATTTGTTTTGCAATAAATATCAAAGGTTGACTGTTTATTAATAGTATGATCTATCTCTTCTTCTGTCAAAGAGGAAGATGTTTCTATGTTCCTTTGAACAGATGTAGAGCAGTTCTCTGTCTCTTGTAAAAGCTGATTTTGAGGTTGGATGTTTTCTTGAGCCTCTTCTATGAGATCTTGACTTGTGCTTACAGGGAGAGTTTGAGGATTTTCTATTGTTTCCTGATATTCTTGTGTTTCAAAAAATTCCTCATGATTGTTATGATACTCATTTCGAATACAGGTTTCATAAGTTATTTTCTCTTCATTGTCAAGATACCACTTTTGTTGTATAATCTGAACAGAGTTATGACACAAAGGAAGGGTTTATATATGTGTCGGTGTCTCCTCAATTTCAGATTTCGTGTTTTCCAAATGGCTACTTGTTTCCTCGAAGCACTGCTCTCTACTAGTATTTGCAATTTTATTGTGAATATCTGTTATCAGCATGGTACAAGACATAGGTAAGTAGTTAAAAATTTCTTGACCAAATCCTTTATTGCTTCCTTTGTACGTTTGCTCATCATTTTCTACAAAGTGTTGATCATAATACGTATCTTGGTCACTGTCTTGGTCTTGAGGTGATTGGGCTTGTGTTTGATTGGGGGAAAGCATCGCTCGCTCTAGATCATCAATATTCATATTAGCCATCAACCTATCCATTCTTTTCCCAAGCATATACATCATCTTTTCCAGCATGATCATATGTTTATCTTGACGATTTTCTCTATAATCTTGATCATCATACATGTCTTGTAGTGGTAGATTTTGTGTTTGCTGAGGGAAAGTCATATGTTGCTATGGATCACCAATGTTTAGATTAGCCATAAACCTATCCACCCTTCTTCCAAGCATGTACATCAATTTTTCCATCATGATCATATGTTTGTCTTCTAGGTCTATATCTAAATCCATGTTTGTGAATCAGAAAAGAGGTCATTGTGTATATTCACTCAGTTCAAGGTATTCTACTAGTGGAGTCATTTGGTCTTTTGGGAGTTTCAGAGTGTGGAGTCACCAGGTGGAAGATTTTTAGCTCCTAAGGAGGTAAAATGTTTTATGTTTCCATGACCATGTACCAATCTAAATTGTGTTGGGTTTTTTCTGGGTTATTTTTCAGTCCTATGGGTTCTAAGAGTGTCTTAAATATGTTTCAAAACTTAGCTACGGTTATGAGACAAAGACAGTATATTCTTATGGCTAAGCTAGCTGATCCTTCAAGGTTTGATAAGGTCTTATGAGAATCCTAAGACGTCCTTAGTTTGTCACTGATTCAAATAAGTTTTATCATGATTACCATTGTTGGGTAGTGCTTGAAGAGGGCTGCATTAACTCACTACACAATGTTCCTAAATCAAGGGTTTCCTGAGGCTTTAAAGGTACCTAGGCTGAAAAACACTCAAATATCCCCAGTGGAGTTGCCAGAAATGTTAGTTTCTGGTGGCTCAACTGGTTAATATGCCAATTTCTCTTGAGACAAGTGTTTTCCTGTGGTCTTCAGATTTATTTAGACTGTTTATTAACTTAGAATCCCTAGCGGAGTAGCCAGAAATGTTAGCTCCCTGTAATTTGCAAGATTAGAAAATACAAATTGTAGAGACAACACTGTTTCAACCACTTTAGGATTCTAGGATCTAGCCCTCCTGAATCCAGAGAGGGATCTCTCCAATAAGTGCAAAGATTCATTTATCTTTAAGGATTTTGGGTATGATATTAGGCTAGTTATGAAGGCCGAGGTTTTTGTTTTTTTTTGGATGGTTGAGCATGATTATTAGTTGAGTGTAAAGTTCTAAATGCAAAGAGTTTCAAAGGTGTTAAGTTTCAAGAAGTTAGAACAAGCTTTGGCTAAAAAGATAGATATAACGCTGGTTTTTAGTCCATTGGGCTATGGAGTCATAATAGGGCTTTTAATTGTGCAACAATTCAAGAGTGATCCAAGGGGCAAGTCATCTATATCGCAAGATCATTGAGATTAAAATGATGGAATGGAAACAATAAAGTGTTGGAGGGGTGGAAACAGATAATAATTTCAACAAGGATTTATAGTCTATCCAAACAAGAAAATCCTTTTAAGGTAACTATTTAAAACCAACCAAAGGGCAGGGCTCACCGTAAACCTCTTTGGACAAGCTTGTATTAAAGATAACTCAAGAGACAAAAAATCCAGTAATCTGCATAATTACTTTCAGAAAGGATGAAAAACACATAAGAGAAAACAAAATGCAACTTAAGATCAGATAAGGTACTTTTAAACCTAGTCTGCTTTCAGCAAACACTTAGGGAAACTTTCAAAATCTGCCTTTGGAGAAAGAAGCTAGAAAACAGGGCGCACCGTCACTTTCATAGTCTAACTTTAATAAGAAAATGATGAAAATAACATTCAAGAATAATGTTTAAGGAAAACAGAAGGACGGGGGAACGCCATCATTCCTAAATGCTCAACTGTATTGAATCATTCTTAAATAAACAATTTAGAGGAAAACATTGAGATAAAGCTTATCAGTCAGAGAAGGGTACTGTAAACAATAAATCCTAACTCTATGCTTGATGTTCTTTATCAGAGAATAATGGACAATATGGCATACACAAAAGGAAAATAATTACACAGAAAGGAGCACTTCACCAGTGATATAGACCAGGATCCCAAGAAACAGCTTGTTATTGATGTCAAACCAGTTACAGTCCTCAGGTCCAATGTTTCAGTTCAGCAATCATCTTCACTTCTCAACCTAACTATTCAATCACAAACAGAGCTTCAAGAGCCTTTGAATACTATTTGCACATAGAAAGTTTCGAGCACAAGTATATTTCAAAGTTCTGCAACCAACATTGTTTCATCTTCTACAAAAGTATTTATAGAAGAAATGAGGAGGTGGGATGGGATAAAAGATCTTCAAGGTTCATTTAATATATATTAATGCTTCTCAGCCTTTGAGGGGTTCAATGGAGAAGTTTACAGATCTTTCCTCTGTATTAATTGTTTACATTAATAATTAAGCTCGGTGGGGAGCTTTTGTTGACTTTAAGGCTCTGTGTCATTTCACTAATAACTCAATAACTTAGCAGATATTTTTCAATAAGTTATTTGGTTAAATTAACTGTTCGGCTGTGATGAGGCAAATATCCTCTGTTCAAGTCATTACTCGGCCTTTGTTGAATGTTGTGAGGCCATAGGTGGCATTAGGTAGCTGAGAGGAATCAATTAGCCTCTAATGTGGCAGTGGAGGCATCCTTTGTGTAATAGATATTTTTTATTTTCTTTTAAACATTGTTAATTTGCTTTAATTCTCTGTATAACTGAGTGGATTAGGCTTTTGATTTTTGATCTTAGCTGTAATCCACCAACATTGTGAAAAAAATCTTCAATCTTCAGTTCTGCTATGGTTAGGTCTTCAACACTGATACTCTTTTGAATTTTACTGTGTCTTGTTAATGTGCAGGTATACAAAGGGTCCATATGGGATCAATGCTCATGATGCATTGACAAAACATGAAGTTGAACCCTGTGCAATGATTTTTCTTTATGCACAAAGGCATGGGGGATCGTCATCTCTGGCCTTTGGTTTTATTTTGATATAATGGAAAAACTATTTAAAACCTGCAAAATACATTAAAAAATGTTATAAAATCCTGCGTATTTGGTAAAACTACTTTGGAAGTTTTGGGTTTGGAGCATGGTCGTTGGATGACAGCATCCAATCTCGAAGATTGCACGTTGAGGGTCAAAGGAGGCGATTGGAAGAATGATGTGGAGATTAAGTTAGGGCCATTGATCTTGTAGAGATCAATGGCCGGGATCGAACATAATAATATAATGCGAAGGGGTCACATCTTTATTACATAGGTGAAAATGGAAGGAATACAAAGGAAAAGAGGGAAAATTCCTTTGGCGGAGGAAAAATGCACAGAAAAGAAAATTCGGGTTTCAGGATGATCATGGGCCGTCGAATCAGATTGGGCCCAGAGATCAACGGTGGATATTGCTCGTTGAAGGCCCTTGGAAAAGGAGGAGGGCGATAGTGAAAGTCCAGATGGAATCTAAGTCGTTGATCTGCAGAGATCAACGGCGGGGAGCGCGCACGATAAATCATAATGCAAATGGGAGAAGTGGTTTCGGGAGGGAAAACTGGTAGTATCGCGTGGAAAAAAGGGAGAAAGGTGGTTTCACATTTTTGAACGTGATATGTGTTATAAGGTGACATGTGGAATTTGAATACCACCCATATCACGTAGCCCTATAAGAATTAACATTCGTGCTTGAATCTGCACAAAAATACGCACTGGCCGTTGGATCTGAGGTCTTAGATCGGACGGTGGGGAGCTAATGCGATATTGACAAGATGCGTGGGCAGATAGCAGGTAGGGTGGTTTCTATATGGGCCATTGGATCTGAGTAGGCGGGGAGGAGAGCAACGGTTAATAATTGATCGGGAGATCGCCAATCGGGGTTTTGTGAATAAAATATGAAACTCACCCAATGAAAACTTCCAACGCGAGATCACGCGAGCCGTTTGATTGGCCCAAGATCAACGGTGGGGAAAGGGTTCAACCAATGAACGGCAAGCCCTTTATAATATAAAAAGGTATATTTTAATAAAAAACAAAGGTTTAATGGCTCAGGGCGGGTTATATATATGTGGCTTGGCACCCGACTACGGAGCCTTGGTTTTATAAAGCAACAAAGGCTCAGGACTTAAATACAAAGAGCCAATCGACATCAAAACGGAGGAGATGGAATTTTCAATCTACCCATTTGGAAAATCTCTGATGCAATATTATACTGACCGCTTGATCGGGAAAATATCAACGGTACATATCCCTCAAAACATTTAACCGGCGGGTTTAGTTAGAAACATAGGAAAAATGGGTTTTATGCAGTTATAAAGGGAAAATTCGATCGGGATGGGTTTACTAACAAATTTTAGGACCCTATTGTGGGCTTTTAGGTTATATGAAGTGGCAATGGGGTCGGGAGCTTATATTCAAAGGGCTAATCAACATCGGACTTCCATAAAACAAAAATACTTGCTTCCGATGGAAAATCCCGATTGCGATAAGCGCTTTATGGGTCTCGCGCTTGGTTCTAGGGTGTGGGCATATGTGGGGAAGTGGTTAGGACTTAGCCCAAAGGGGCTTAAGCCTATAGTTAAAAAACTTATTTTTTATGAAATTTTTCAAGGTTTTTTGATGGATTTGGGGGTTTTCGGCAAGGTTCAAAAATGAGTTTTAAACCTTGTAAAAGGGTTTTCATGAAGGGGAAAGGGGAATAAATGAAAAATAGAGAACTTTTTGGGGAAAAATGAAGGTTAGTTTTGAGTAGAGGGAAGGGAAAATTGGAGTTTTGAAGCAGTCTTTTCTTCATGGAAAACAACATAATTCTTGAGTTCGAAAGGGAAACAGCAGTGAAGATTTAAACAGAGGGCATGATGTCTTCATGAGTCTTCAAGAGATAAAAATTTTAGCAATAAAACTTGTTTCTTGAAGGCTCCAAAAATTATTTAGCCACCATTTGATATGAAAAACTTTATTGGTGGCTAACACCCTACACCAAAAATCTTGCATGTCACTATGCAAGAAAAACTATAGCAGCCTTCAAAAACAAAAAAATTAGTCATTCACCTAGGCTGCAGCTACTGTGGCCAGATTATCCAACTGAGCTTGACTGGACTCCACCTGAATTTGGCCCCTATACATTTCGTTCTTCCTCTTCAGATGGTCTATTTGAGCTTGCTACTTTTTCATAATGCAGGTTGCTTTCTCATGCCACTCCTCATGTTATTTATGCATCGTGAGGATGTTCTCCTTCAGGGCCACATTTTCCTTCCTTTAGGCCCACTCTAAAGTGGCGAGTCCTTTAATGGTCTCTTCCAACTCCTAGCAAGGTCATTTCCTCTGGGGATTAAATTCCCTCTCATGATTCCCCTATGAATATTGGGGCACACTAAGGTTCCCCTTCCCTTTCTACTCTTCCCTAGTCTTGTTTCTGCTTTCCTGCAGCAAAAGGATCTCGAAAGACACAGTTTCTTTGTCGATGAATGTAGCAGGTTCCACCTTCTCCTTTCCCTTGGCTATACCATGGTATTTTACCTTCTTTCATTCGAATTTTTGGATGGTGTTCCCCCTTTTATTCTATCCCTCATAGCCAGCTTAGCAGCCTGGCACCTCATAACTCTTTTGGCTGGGGTAGCAGATCCTTTCTGTTGGGAAACTTTTACAATGGTTTCCCTTGTCACCATTACTTCTTCTTCCCCATCATCTTCTTCTACTTGTGGTCCATGATTCCATGACTTCTTCTGAGGCTTCTCTAATAATTGTTCCTCCTTGAGCGTTGGGGAGCTAGAATCTCTATCTTCCACCAAATGGTTCTCGATCAAAAATTCCCCCCTTGTCTTTTTCCTTTTTTGTAGGACCTTTATCAGGATAATTTTCACCAACCCATGGTGGTAGAGGTTTTCCTCTATGTGGGCTACCCTTTCTTTCGCAGCCAAGGAAATTTTGGCCAAAGACATCTTCAAATAATATGGGAAATTCATGGGTTGATCCTAAAACTGCCCGAGGACCCACATATGAAATAGAAATGCGAGGCCATATCGACCTTCACAAGTGATATACTTCTGCAGGAAGAATAGTAGGTGATGGTAATTACTCCTCAAAAACTCTCACGGAATCCCCTTTCCCCAGTCAGGGTTCGAATGGTATTTCTGAAGGAAAGACAAACACATCCCCTTATTGAAGCACCGGTTTTTGAACCATCGCTCCCCGTCTTGTGAAACTCCACATGCTCTGGCCACAAGTTCCTCTGTTATCCAAAATTGAAAATTTCTGACCTATGCTTTATCACCGTTTAGGTTCAATGCGAACGACCTCATTACTTCAGAGTTGTGGCCATCAAACTTCTGAAAGAAGGGCATCCATCCCGATTTTTCTATCCTCACCTTGCTGCAAGGGTCATCTTCACATAGCGTGAGGCTCTATCGCTCAAATCGGAGAGGGGGTCATGGTCTAGATATGGTGAAGGAGAAATGGACAGAGCAGATGAGGAAGGAAGGGAGAAACCAAATGCAGGTGGAAAAGAATAATGCACATAGTTTATGAAATGCGGATTGAGACCTTGACAATAGATTTCTTGACAAAGAGAGGAGGTTAAATGGGAAAGATCGCAAGGTACGACGTTTTCAAGTGGCAGGTCGTGATCATGATGATCATGATGATCTGACCTATAAGATAGGAATTGGAATTAAAAAAAATATAATGTCAAAAATATGAGCAGAAGTCGTGGGATTTAAATCATAATGGCTTACAACCGCATTTTTTCCACAAGGGTTACCATTGCCTAAGTCATGCAAATTATTAAAAATTAAAGCATCATTATACCTTACCTCAAGCATCTTAGCACCAATTGTTACTTACCGAACTTACCTCCAACGGTCCAGTCCTTGATGACGTTGCTTGTCCTTGCAATGATAACTTACTAGCATTACATTAGATATTTGATCACATAATTCATGACTTCGATCCATAATGATTGTTAGTACTATATCAAATAGTTAAAACTAATGTTATGTCTATACTTTTTGTCTTTCAGGAACCCAGGGTGTTGCTACAATAGAATTGTGTCAAACCTTTCATAGTGTAAGGCCCTAGCTTCATGCGATGTGTTCAGGATAACGAGTGCACCCATCAGGCATTTGGAAGATGTTCAGGTGCCATGCGACGTTATGGGTGTATTGTCACACCATAGTCGCATGGGTGCGGGTGTGTGACGATGGGCGGGCACGAGAAAGCGACATAACAGGTGCGTCGCATATAGTCAGTGGTTGCCATTGGCAATGCGACATGATAGCTGAAACATCGCACAGTAGCCTAGTTGGAGAGGCTGACATACTAAGGCATTGGGCAGCCGACGTTGCACAGGTTGAATGCACTAAAATGGAATATGGGTGGGTCAGCTCAGGTTCGTCGTGCGACCCATGCCCATACATGGGTCTTGTATAAATATGGCATGCGGATGAGTTTTTTAAGTCATCCAAGCATCAAAGTTTGAAAAGCATATAAGGCATTCGAGCAAAGAGCATTGGACAAGAGTCAAGCTTCATCAACATCTCGTTGGTGAAAGCTATAGTTGTGAATGGAATGGAGGGCGCGGGTTGAGTCAGGCAGCGTGCATGATTTGTGTTCGGAATAGTACTGTAGGGTGTCCGTAGTGCAGGTCGAGTCAGGCAGGGCATCTGCAGTAGGTCTCAACGTGAGTTCAGGACACATTCTAAAGTGACAGCTGATCGGATTTGAGTGTGACGAAGTGTAGGAGGTGTGACTTCATGGGCTGAAGCTAAACAGATATTTGGGAAGTGATTTGGATGCACGGTGAGCTCAAGGGAAGCCTGAACATGACGGGCAGTAGCTGACCCAAGTGATCCGAGTGACCCAACAGCACAGCACTTGGGAATATTTGTGCAGAAAATTCTGAAGGCCGAAATCAATGTTTTAAATGAGTGTTTTGGGCTATTTTGATGATTTACAAGCATTGTAAGCTTGGTCAAAAGGTAAACTTTCCTTTCCAAGGATTAAAAGGGATTTTTCTGGATTGGATTGTATTTTATACATTTTATGAAACATAATATTGGCCATACTTATAATCAGTGAGTTTCCCCTCCCTTGAATGTTATGGGCTTCATGTGGATTTGATATTGATGTTTATGTTGTTTTAATTCCGCATAAGAACACTTTGACAGTTTAAATAAAAAACTGTTGAGTAAGGTGTAGTCTACATACTTGAGTATTACGAAAAGAAAAAGTACGGTAGCGCTGCACCCGTCTATAGCGTCGTTGAAATACTACCAAGCTATAGGGGCATGTCACACAAGAATTGAGACTATGTCTGCAGGAAATGAAATTGTTTTTGTCGAACCTTTTGCAGGAAATGAAACTATTGATCCTTCTGCAGGAATTGAAACTGTGTCTACAGGAAATGAAACAGTTGATCCTTCTGCAAGAATTCAAACTGTGTCTGCAGGAAATGAAAATGTTGATCCTTCTGTGGGAATTGAAACAGCTCTTCCCCACTGTCTATGTATAGTCCATTGCACATGAATGAATGTGTTGATGTCGAAAGTGCAATGCTCTCATTGGATTACCAACCATTGATGGCAACTATTAAACAATGTGAGGTCCATCACCATTAATTAGAGTGAGGACCAAGGTACCATGATGCATCCTATCAGGTGTGAATTTATGAGTTGTTGTCGAACTGCCTATAGGATCCAGTAGTAAAGGAACCATAATGTTTCTCCATTGTTGTTGGCAAGATATACTATCATTAGGGAATACAGACTTCAAGGAATCACAAGGCTCTAATCATGCACCCAGACAAGTTGTTGATGTCGATGGGCCAAGATTGTTGGAAGGAGGGCCTTAAGAAATCCCACATCAGTCCAACACAAAAAATCCATATATTAACTGAAAGAAACAAATTGTATTGAGAGGATCCAAAAGGATCTACTAACCTATGTTTTTAACAAGCCTAGTGGAAGTCCATGCTTACCAGATTTCAATTTTAGAGAGTCTGAAATACTGAAAAAGAAGACTCCAGGGGGTTCCTTTTCCATAATCAGTACATTGGGCCCAAAAAAAGGAATAAACATATACCCAATAGACATTCCTCTCATGGTTTAATGAGCACAAGGTGGAACAGAGTAAGCTCATTGTGTCAGTAGGAAATTCAAGAAGAGATAGTGGAAGGAATGATCCCTTCCCTTACCATTTCTAGCTCTTTCTTCTTCACAATTTCTTCCATAAATTCCTCCTTTGATTGGGGTTTTTGATATAGCTTGAGTCTATGCCCATTAACCAAGAAGGTAAAATTCCCATCATCAATATCTTTGAGTCGAACAGATCTATTTTCAAAGGTCATATCAATCTCATAGGGGCCTGGCCAATGTGTATTGAATTTTCCTTTAAAGTTCTTAAATTTTGAATCATACAAAAATGCCCAGTCTCCCTCTTTGAATTTCTTATTTTTGATGTATATGTCTTGTCACTAATCCCTTTGTTGTTGGATCAATTCAGTATGCTAAAAACCATCTTGTCTAATCTCATCTAGCTCATTGAGCTGCAAGATTCTCTGTTGTTGTGCTTCATCAAGGTCTATACCCAAATCTGTTTCCATCTTGAAAATTCTGATATGAAATTCAATGAGAAGCAAAAAAAAAATTATGTACACTAATTCATACAGAGAAAAGCCAATGATACTCCTCCATGTCATCCTATAAGCCCACAATGCCTCGGGAATCCGATCAGACCAATCTTTTTTGTGTAATTGCATTGTTTTAGTAAGGATTGTCTGCAACACCTTATTGGTTTATTCCACTTTCCCATCGGCTTGTGGATGATAAGGGGTGGACTTCCGATGGGTAATCTAATATTTCTTCACAATTCCCTGCATAATCTTAGACACAAACTGAGCACCTTGATGTAATATTCCAAATCTGGAACAGTTAGTAAGGCATGACTAGAAAACTCATTTTCCAGTAATGGCTTCTACAGGAATTGAAACCAAGACCTGGATCTCTTAGAAATATATTTCTAAGTGATGAATACAAGAGGAGGCTCCAAATAAATCCTTCTAAGTGGGTTATACAGATCTTCCACGCTTAGATTTCCTTAGAAAGTGCCCGATAAGGGGACTGCAGCAATACTTGAACAAGGATTGAATACACAACGTTATTTTAATGGGCCATGACACATGAAGATGAAAACAGCTGATCAATGTATAATATAGCAGCAAGAGAGTACAATGCTTTGAGGAATCACTCACTCAAGCTAGGAAATAAAAGCCTCAATAAGACATGTACATCAAATGTGTCAAAACACTGCTACATAAATATGCCCTAGTTATAACTGCGCAGTTTATATGGAGACACTGCAACATACAAAATGAAAATTTAATGATATGACAATATCAGCTCAATAAATGAGGGGGAGCAAGCTGTCAACCCCTGAAAACACCAATACAATAATAATACACAATCCTTGGAAGGATACATGTACAAATGGCAATTATGCAGAAATGCCGAAGTTGTTAGGCAGCAGCTACAACTCAAAACTGAAATAATATGGAGATGGCTGAATAATATGTACAATCTAAAGCAAACCTCCTCCAATGGATCTCTCAAGTGCAAGCTAATCCCGGCACTGAAGATCTTGCCCTCCAAGAAGCTGGTGCAAACCCTCACTGCAAGTATGCAGTAAAATAATGCAGTATGGAGAATGGATTGTGTTGTTTATGATGGAAGATGCTTGGCTTTGATGCCAAGATATGAAAATTAGCTCAGCAACCTTCCTTAATAACCTTCCCGAGGAATAGAATTTCCTTCCTCTGAAAGATGAGACAAGGAATGGTGTTGTGGAACCCCTCCACTCCAACACCCAGCAACACTACGTTATACTTCAACAGAAATAACGCAATGACTGAAAGGAGTGGCTTTGGCCTTGAGCCAAGATGTGGAGAAATGAATTGAAATCCTTCAAGCGGCCTCTCAAGAAGGAGAAGAATTCCTAAGCAGGAATCACTCGTGCTAAGCAGCACTGCAACTCAGTTGAATAGCCAGAGACTGCAAATAGTCTAATCATACAAATGATCAAATTCTCAAAGATATCTCACTATGGTTGCCTCTTCCTCCTTTTATACAAGTGAATGCCTCTTTTCCATGGACCCCACACATTAGGGTTTCTTCCACAAAGAATATTCCTCCCTCTCAAACTACGTTGTCTTCTCATGACAGCTACACCTCTTAGGTAGCGCTATTGACTTGGTCAAACTTGACCTTATCGTCATGCAATTGCCCCTTTTCACACTGGAAGGTGCAAAATTAAGCTGCTCCATTGATCCTTTTCACACTATGAAGGATCTTATTCCTACTCATGGGCCTTTTACCCATTTTATTCATCTCTTATATGACATAAGCAAAAATTAATATTCCAATTTGATGCTTGCAAATTTTGGAATATTACACTTGATCAGTAATTATTTCTCTAAGTACTCCAAATCCCACAAAAATATCAGAGAAGAGAAATTCTACCACTGCTTTTTCCATTGCTCTAGGTAGTTCTTTTTCCTCCACCCACTTTGTAACATAATCAGTACAAACCAAGATATACTTCTTACCTTTGGATGTAGGATTGATGGAACCTACAAAATCAAGAGCCCACCTTTCGAAGGGTTCTATGAGAACTTGTGGCTGCAAAGGCATCTTCTCTGATGTACAAGTCGCCCCATTCTTTGGCAGCTATCACATTTCCGAAATACTCCTTTGAATATTTTAAAATACTAGGCCAATAATAACATGTGAAAAGGATCTTATAAGCTGTCCTCTTGTCTGCAAAGTATCCTCCACAAAGTTCATCATGATAAACTCTCAATATGTCATAGATCTCATCTTCTCTGACACACCTGTGAATATCAAATTAGGTCTAGTAAAAAAGATATCTCCCCTAATCCAAGAGTAATCAGCACTTTTTCTAATAATTCTCTTTTTCTAATTAGATGAAAAGTAAGGAGGCAACTTCCCTGTAGCAAGATAATTAGACATGTATGCTAACCAAGTCGTTTTAACAGAGATGTAAAAAAAAATTCATAAGGAAATTTATCATTAAAATGAACGTCCTCACCTACATGGTTGAGCCTAGACAAGAGATCAACTACCTAATTTTCTTTTCCTGGCCTATCCAATACCATGATGTCAAATTCCTACAATAGCAACAACCACCTAGTAATTTTTCCATTAGTGACTAGTTTATTCATGAGATAACAAATAACAAAATGATCCATGTGTACAAAAACTTCATAACCTGTGATGTAGTGTCTAAACTTGTTAATAGCATAAATCATAGCAAGGAATTCTTTTTTAGTTACTATTTAATTCAATTCCGCAAGAGTTAAATTTTTACTAAAAAAATAAATAGCATGGGTTACAGGATCCTCCTTTTGACCCAATACTGCTCCTATGGATGATTCATATGCATCAGTGGAGATATGGAAGGGCAAAGTCCAATCTGGGCCTCTCAAAATAGGTGTTGAAGAAAGCTTTTCCTTGAGTTTATCAAATGCGGCTTGACACTCATCGTTCCAATGAAATATAGATTCTTTAGTCAATAATTTAAGCAGTGGAGAGGCTACCTTTGTAAAATTTTCAACAAACCTTCTGTAGTAGCTCGCATGTACAAGAAAACTCCACACTCCCTTTTGATTGATTGGTGGGGGAAACTTTACAATAATTTCAATTTTCACCGAATCAACTTTAATTCTTACAGTACAAACATGATGACCCATAATTCAAAAGCCTACAAAAAAAATTCAAGATTATGTAAAGCCTCATCAAAAGTATCACCCATAATTGTAAAATCATCCATATATAATTCCACGCAATCATGCAAAAGATTAGAAAAAATACCAAGGACCGCCCGCTAAAATGTGGCAGGTGCATTGCATAGACCAAGTGGTAATACTTTATATGAATAGGTACCCCAAGGACATGTAAATTTTTTCTTCTCCTGATCCTCTGGAGATGTCCTAGATTGTATCTGTTGAACTCATCTAAGAAGGAAAAGTACTTTTTCCCTGCTAGAGTGTCCAGTACTTGGTCTATAAATGGTAAAGGGAAATGGTATTTTAATGTGGCTTTGTTTAATTCCCTGTAATATACACACAGTCACCATTTACCATTATTTTTGGGAACAATAACTACTGGGGACACCCACTAGCTATCTAAGATAGGATAAATGAACCCTACGTTTAATAATTTCTCCAATTGTACCTTTTACAATTTCCCTTAAAGTTGGGTCCCTTCCCCTTCGTGGTTGTCGTACGAGTCTAGAATTTTCTTCTATATAAATATGATGAATGAATGTGTCTGGGTGAATTCCCCTCATATTGATATATTCCCATGCAAATGTATCTGAAAATTTTTTCAATGTTTGAATTAATTGTTTTTCTTGTTCAAAATTTAAGGCAGAATTAATGTTTAAAGAATTTTCAGGAAAACTTTCCACTACCTTACTCCCCCATTCAGACATTGAATATGCAGGAAATGTAGATAAGAGGGTTGATTGTAATTCAAAAGCTATACTACATTCATAAAAATCTTGCATATCATAAATGATATCTAGATTATGACTAGACTATTATTTTAAATGATGCGGAAAATCAGGATTAGAAATACAACAATTTGTCAGATTTTCCTCAAAATTTTCCTTAAGACTTGTGGATTGGGCTATTGTTAAAATTGGCTAGTGCATTCAAAATCATGCTCTTCTTATTCAACCCAATGTGTATTTTCTGATCTCAAGAGGGGTTTAGTGGGGGGATATATATTGATGTGCTTTGTTTCAGCCCCATGGGTGATGGTCATGTTACCAGATCTACACCCTATGTAGGCATCATTCATGGCTAACCATGGCCTCCCCAAGATCAGTGGATGCCCTCCCAAGTTGGTTTTAGGCTGAAGAACATAAAATTCGGTAGGGTACTCCTAATAATCTAATGAGATGACAATGTCTTCTAATACCCCCTTTGGCTTAACCTTAGACCTGTCTGCTAATTCTAACATGGTAGGAGTGGGTAATAAGTCAAAGGATCATATATGAGATAAAGTCTCCATATTAATCACATTAATGGCTGCACCTAAATCAATTAAAGTGTTAATTATGGGATACCCATTGATAAAGGTGGTAACCACGGGGATTCTTGGGTGAGAATATTTTTCAATAACAATTATTGTGGACATTAAACTTGCAATCTTTCCACCTACTTGAATTGTGGAGGGCTCTTTCTTTTGTCTTACTATTTTCTTAGTACATAGTTACTTCACTATTTTGGCATATATTGGGATATATTTGATTGTTTGCAGCAATGGGATCTTGATGCACATATTTCTCAGTTCAGACACAAGATCAAACTCGGGTTGTTTAGTTTTTATCTCCATTTCCAACCTCTCTGGAAAAGGAGGCTGGATCGTATGGGATGAGGAAGATTCATGTGGCCTGGATGATTTTGTTGGTTCATGTGTGGTTTCATCTTCGGGTATTTCCAAGCTATCCTCCTCTACAATTTCTTCAATTCTTTCGGGATGAGTCACCACTTTTCTCGATCTATGTTTAATTTCTTGTAGGGGCACAGGGAATTGTTGTAGCAGCTCAGATAATTACTACAACACATGAACATAAATTTCCTATAGCGGCACGAGGAATTCCTGCAGCACAGGAACATAAATTTCCTGTAGCGACTGCGATGCAATATTGTAGGTAGGAAGAGTGGGATAAGTGACCAATGCAATGTTGTGAGCAGATTGGATGGTTTTATTGTTGGGGTTAAACACTGGCTGAGCAGGTAATTGTGTGGGACGAGGTTGATTTGGTGGAGCATTCAATTGAAGTTATTGTTGCGGTTGCATCATTTGTTGAGGTGTGGGTTGTGGAGGATAAAAGTTTTGATTTGGGAAACTTTGTGCAGTAGGGTAAGAATAGTTCCCTTTCCAAGGTTGCTGAGGGGGCCAAGGCTGATAGAGCATTGGAACATTACACATATGATTTTGAGAATAAGGAAATTGAAAACGTGATTGTGACATGCCTAGAAGACGTGGCTGCCATATTTTTTTAGGTGCCATTTCATAAAGTGAATTGACATCTTCTTGATATGCCATATACGCTGCTTTGATTTCAAGAAGAGAAGGACATTGATCAGTGGAATGCTCAGCTTCACAAATTTGACATACCTCTATACTGTTAGCAAGGAATTCCCTTAGAGCATGTTTCTTTCTCCATTTGGAGCAGAACACAGCCAAGGCTTTCTCTAGTTCATCCTATTTTTCCTGTTTCTTCTTATTTTTCAAAACATCCAATTGTGAAGACAAAGTGATAAGAATATCAGTTTGAAGGTTTTCAAATAAATTACCCATTTCATCTCGGGTTACTCCAACTCTGGAAACCGATTTAACAAGCCTGGAAGAAGTGTCTCTTGAGCCTCCTCCAACCTTGGAATATGTTCTACAAAGCTCACACACATCATCATAGGTCAAATTTGATACATCACCTGATCCCATTAAATTTAAGACCTCTAGATACTCTGATATGATTACCCTAAGAAAAATTTTTCTCTTGGTCTCAGGATCTAATTGATTCATTTTAGATCTTTGAAAATCATATTGGAATCTTTCCACCAAATCTTCAAGGCTCTCCCCTTCTTTCTGAGTCATGCCAAAGATTTCTTCCCTAAGATCCCTAGTCTTACAATAGTCTTGGTACTTTTTTAGGAATATCTTCTTCATTTCATCCGAAGTTGAAATGGAGTTTGATGACAACCCCATAAACCACCTGAGAGACACATCCTTCAATGTAGCAGGAAATAACTTCAGCTTTTGGGCATTGGAAGAATAGTCATAGCTCTTTCATAGTACATCAAATTCAAATAGGAAGGCATCAGGTTCTTCACTAGAGGCACCACGAAAGTTAGGCAAGGTTGATTTTCATCTGAGTAGCTTCAATAGTCTCCTTAATAGGAAATTCAGATGTGACTGATTTCTCCTCATTCTCATCAGTGCCTTCTAGATGAGCCATATCAGTACAAGAAAAAGTGGGACCATGGAAGGCTACAAATTCTTTAGAATCAATGGTCTGGATTTCTAGTTCTATCACATGGTTCACAAGGAATTCCTCTTCAGGCTAACCATTAAGTAGATATTTTGTCTTTCTTTTAACGGGAGACTCGATATGGGCAGCAATGGAAAACTTTCCAACAGAGGATTCTGCTGTGGAATTATCAATCTGCTCAGGACTATAGACCTTCTGTTTGGATTCTTCTTTCTTTTCTCCCTTCTTTCTTGCTAACTTCCTTGTTGTGGCCAGTGTATTAGTAAATGAAGTGGTGCTCACACCACCATGAAAATCATTTGAAAATATTGGACCCTATTCATCTATCAAAAAACTCTACTTACCAAATAATCAATACATGGCTTTGGCGAATTTCATACCTCTGTGGGTGTGTGGGCTTTACCCCTCGTCTTATCACTTCGACTCCCCTAGTCATAGAAAACAAAATCAACAAAATCAAACTAAAACACTTTCATTAACATCCTTTAGAACCTCCCTGGAAACAACGCCAAAATGTTGAGTCAAATTATACAATTATAATTTTCCAATCATAAATTCTCAACCCAAGGTAAGTAAGCTTGGGAGATACTATGAAAAATATATGCAGGTTGATTACTGGAAGTGTTCATAAATTAACTATTCACACACACACACACAAATTAATGCTTCTTTCTTGTATCAATAATTTCACTACAAGGCTATGGAGTGGAGTTTAACATCCCTCTACAGCTCTCAATGTTGCTGATATTGACCATGAAAAAATAAAAGATCAAATTACAACAATTTAGAAATCAACTTAGACAATAACGAATCCAAGCTTTGATCAAATGGAATTAACACATTAACATCAGAAATCCAATCATTTAATCAATTAACATTCTACTGTTGGAACTTAAGAAAGAATGCATTAGTTGTGTAAAAGAATTATTTTTGCACAAAAAGAAATTAAACACACACACACACACACACACTATGTTGCAGGAGTTGTGAGCGAAGGGGGCGCTCCCTCACTCACAACCCCTTTACAACTTGAAGATTTTGCCTAGAAAAATGGATAGAACATAATATTTATATTAATATGAAAATATACATCCAAGTACAATCTGATATATTTCTTTATCAGTCAAAATCCCAACCCAATGACCCTTTACAATGTGAAATACATCCCCTTTTATACAATCTGTAAAGCCCATATTTGGCTTGAATGGCTAATCTAAGCTATCATCCAAAAATACAGATCTAGGCTATTGAACTTAGCTTCGGCTAAGTCTAATCCATGATTAAAAGCATGGATTAGAAGATTTTTGTTACATAGCGTAAGCTGCAGGAAATTTGGTTTCAAGGGGAAAATATGTAAGTTCGGTTTGTTCCAAAAAGAGGTTTGAAGCAACCAATGTAATAGTCTTCATGTGAAACCAATTCCCTACAAAACCCAAGTCGTCATTAGATCTGGAAATAAGTAGAATACAGTCAACCGCTGATGTTCCTACAGGAAATCAGTGGCTACAAGAAATCTAGATCTGCTATAGGAAATCCAGAACTACTGCAGGAAATCTGAAGCAGCTACAGGAAATCTGCAACAGCTACAGGAAATGTGGCTACACGAGTTGTCTTCAAGATTTTGTGGAACTACTTTGAATCAAAACAAATTTTCACATAAGTTCTAGATCAGTGGGAGTAGTAATTCAGTAATAGTTATAGCTAGAGCAAAGAATACATTAAGTCTAAGTGAAAATGACACTTATTATGTTAATTTAACAGACCTTATGCTTATAGTACCCTTTTAGCCAAAACTAGACAATGTGGCCAAAATAAGCATAATTAAGGCCAGAAGGAGTTCAGAAATAGGAGAAGTAAGGCTTAGGAAGGGTGTAAAAAATGGGAAAAATGGAGACTTAACAGCTAGTTGATTTCATCACTAAACTCCCAAGTACAACTCAAGGATCCTGAGTTAATGATTCACTATCAAATGAAAATCTATTCTTAGTGATGATCGAGGACCCTTGGTACGGACACATCCTTCTATTCTTGTGAACCCAAAATTTCAAACCACAACTAACCCGTGACGACCAAAGGCGCATACACCATCAGCCCCCCCGGTACCATCTCATGGGGGACATCCTTTATAGAAGAGACGTTAATAGTATTTTACGTCAATGCATCACACACGAACAAGTTGAACAAGCCCTAAATGACTACCATAGTGGGGCTTGCGGCGACCACCTCTCAGGGATGGCCATCGACCAAAAAGTCTTGCAGGCTAGTTATTTTTGGCCCACCATATTCCACGATTACATCCAAGCAGTCAAAAGGTACGAGCGATGCCAATGCTTCCCCCATAAGGAGAGAGAACCCCCTACTCCTCTACACCCGATCATTGTAGTAGGTCCCTTTTGTAAATGGGGAATTGACTATGACTTGCAACCCTACATCATTTTGAAACCACAAATACATTATTGTAGTCATCTACTATTTCACCAAATGGGCAGAAGCCATGCCCACATACGACAACATGGAAAAAATTGCAGCTCGGTTTCTCTTCAACCATGTCATCGCACGATTCAGTGTGCCTAAGGAGTTATTATATGACCATGGAAAGCATTTCAAGAATGAAATATTCTAGGAGCTATCCCATCATCTAGGATTTACATATGAGTTTGCATCAACATACTACCCCTAGTCCAATGGCCAAGTAGAAGATGTTAACAAAATACTCAAAATTATGTTACAGCGTATGGTCAACAACCATAAAACTAACTGGCATTACATGTTATTTCCATCCTTATGGGAATATCGCACAATGATTAAATCCTTAATAAGATTCACACCTTTCCAATTATTATATGGAGTGGGGGTCGTGCGGCCCACTGAATGCGAAATCCCCAACTTACACACAGTTATCGAACTCCTCATTGATACCTAGCCTTTAGACCAATGGTTGGTATAGTTAGAACTCTTCAAAGAAAGTCTACGAGAGTCTCTCCAACATATTGAGGCTCAAAAGAAAAGACTAAAAGCATCATTAGACTGCAACATCACCCCTCACTAATTTTCATATGGGGAGCTAGTCCTCCACTACGACGTTGAAAAAGAAGCCTTAGGACCCGAGAAGTTTGAAACATTAAGGAAGGGTCCTTACATCATCAAACATTGCCTCCTCAAAGGAGCATACATTTTTTCTAAGCCTAATGGTACATGCCTAGATAATCCTATCAATGGGCTCTACCTCAAAAAATTCCACCCATAGGCCAGGAAGTCTCATCCTTAGAGATAAAGTTAATGTAACATAAATTTTTAATATGATCACAATCATCGTGGACTTGTTCTTAAAACATGATCTTGTGTCACAGATGGATCGCCCCCTATCCACTATTTTGGATTTGCGGATGGAGCCTCTTGATGGTCACGAAATCTAGCAGTAACTTCCTGGGCCATATACTCTCCTAACTGGTCACTATTTCTCACCGACGGAGTATGTATAGGAGTAGCTACCAATAATCAAGAAGAATATGATGCAATCATCAGGCTATTGAGTGATGCCTGCAACCAGGGCATTAGCCATCTACATGCCTTTTTTAATTCTCAGTTAGTGGTATCATAGTTAAACCAAAATTTTCAAGTACGGAATTCACGCCTATTTAGGATATACTTGCATGCACGACGATTGATTCATTACTTTGATCACAGTACATTTACACATATACCAAGAAATAAAAATCATGCAGTTGATCACATAGATAACCATATCCTAGACTGGAATGCATATCATATAAACCATCATCCATAAAAAGCAAAGTAATAAAGCATAAACATCCATCATAGGTACATAACATCCAACATAAACATATACAAACATAAAAAAAAAAAATAACAACCATAAACACATCATAAGAGCTGCAAAAAATACATCTCGGATATATAAATAAAAAAATATGTATGTCTGTCCTAGTATACAAAACAGGTCACTGGCCATCATGTCAATAAAAAATATACATGTCATCAATACAGGGAAGAATCATCATAATGGGTGATTTCCCTTACCATAAAAAATCTCTAGGGTTGAGCCCTGCTTGGTGGGTCCTCTGGACACACGTGAGTACCTAGTGCCAGTATAGGAGCAACGGCCGCAACAGCAAGTGCTACCCTGTGCAAAGTCAGGCGATGCACCGTCTCCTGGGCCATCACTGTCTCTAGCCATATGTCGTCCAGGTCGTCAAAAACCCCGGTCGACAAGCCTCGGGTCAACCTCTCTAACTGAATCCACAAATGTGCTAGACCTACAGCAAAAGAATCATCCACCTCAACTTGAGCCTCTGTTGCCTACACTATAATATCGGTAGCAATTAGTAACTCCTCGATCACCACCACCCATGCCTCAGTTGACTCAGCATGTGCAAGAAGAGAAGCATCCCCACCACCAACTGCAATATTGTTACAATCACCTGAGGGAGCCACTACACCAACCTTTCCCCCAATTTAGGCCTAACTCGCCCCAAGTGGGTCCCCCCTCCTAGGCTGGTGACCTACCAAACAAGTGGTAGGACACCCTGCCAAACCCACATCTACAAGAGAAACCAAAAAAATATTATCAGTGTCACCATCAAAGACATATATATCTATACACAATGAGAATTCTCAAGATGCAAAAGACAACAAAGGTCATACCTATCGAACCCCATGCATATCCTGTAGGGAGACCCATATTTGGATCCCTCCAGAAATCCATCCCCAAATATGGGAACTCAAGGAACACCTGCGGAATTGACTCAATCCATGCCTCGACCATCGCATCCCAATAATGGCATTCCTCTCCTCCACCACCACGGGGCATCACAAGCCCCCATTGATGCATCTAAGGATCCCTCGAAGGACCCAGGGGCACCACCAAAAAGGGTTGAATCGTAACAAACCTCTCGTACATAATGCTACAGAGGATGCTCACATAAGTAAAGGCCTTAATAGCACCCCTCTGTGCCTTTTCCAACTGAGTGACCATGCCTTGATAGACGTAACGAGCCGAATAAAAAAAGTGACTGACCTGAGGTCAGTGCAAAACCACAAGTTGCGGACCTGACACTCGATGAGTCTTTGTCGACCCGGATAGGTGACCTATCATCACCAAAGCATCACTTTCAGCCAAGTTAATGATAGAACTCACATGGATACAGCCCCGAGTGATCAGGTCAGGACCACAGTGCCCCTCCTCCTCGGCCCAGCGAAGAATGTTCACTTCCCCATGAGGTAGTGGATAAGGAAGGGCCTCCCCCTGAGGTAAAATAGCATTCAAGAGATAGATTTCAGTCTCTGGGCTCGATCATGACATCTCTACAATGCATGACCATAACGCGTCATCTCTTGTTCCAACATTGGACCAGGTAGCATAAGAACCCATCTTGGGACCTCAGAATGTTGTTCTCTAAAAACTTCAGTAAAATGTATCAAGCTAGGATCTCCCAAGCATAGGGGTCTTGGGCCGCTGCCGCATGGATATCAGGCCAGTCCCTCTCTCGCCACAACATCCTACCATCAGAAAAAAACCAAATCAGTTTTTTATAAAAAATGATTAAAATAATTTAAAAAATTGAGCCTTCTCTCACCTGTAAAAAACATAGGTGCACTAACCACGTGCCTATAGAATATAGAGGCATGTGTCTTAGCACACATAAATTTCCCCAAACCACAAGGGTTTCACACAAAAATTACCTTTTGTGCAACCGCATGGGCCATCCTTGATCGCACGCATGGTCCTACCAAAAAATGGGTATAAAATCCGTAAAAAATCATATTTGTATGGAACCCCCACTCCATAAAATGACAGAAATAAAAAACGGGACGTTTAAGGTCCTACTTGACACTGACAACAAGCAAGAGAAGCTCAGGAAAAGAGCTCGACTCTGACCTCAGACCCTCAAAATACACAAATGATTTGAAAATGAACCATATTGGTACCCAGGTTGATCACGACAGCAAGAGAAACTTAGGACAAGAGCTTGGCTCTGACCTCATACCCTCAAAAGACAAAGGATTTGAAAATGAACCATATTGGCTCATATATCACCCTTTTCTCATTTTTTAACAGACCACACCTGGAGCCTAAAGTACACAATCACAAAACCGCGAGAACCACATTGATCAACACTTCATCATGCTAAAACCAAGCCCCATAAATCCATGCCTTCGAAAATTTCATTTTCACTCTACCATACTTCAGTTCATGTATGCCCTCTCTTTTTGCCTAGAATTCAAGTTATTTAAAATATATTTGTATGAAAAATATGCTTTTACTTGAGGTATCGGCTACAGGTGTTGTAGGCACACTAGATCATTGCACACCCTTGAAAACGAAAGTATAATAGTAGGTATCATTCTACCCTCAGCATGATAGGCTTCCCAAGAAGCTTTGCATATCTTGACATCATTTCTTCAAATAAATAAACCATAGGTTTCATTCACCCGACCATTTTTATCATCACCCCACCTTGCATATGATAAGCATCTTGACAAATCAGTAGAGCCTCACCTTCCATGGCGTCCATCACTCATGTAGACCATACACCAATATCTGGAGGCATGACCATAAACTCCAACTCAGGAACCACTTCATGCTCGTCCATCCATCATCAAAAATCAAGTCAATTTTTACCCATTACATGTTAAAACCCCTTTCCTGAGCCACTATTTTCCACAAACGCATCAGCAAAAACTGTCCACAGTGTTTCACTTTTGGCATATCACACCCCCATCATCATAACCCATCTACGAAATTTTCATCTGCCTCATCAATCCCGCACTGAGACCAACCAATGGGGCCTTCACACTCAGCAAAACACACTCCTCACACCATATTGAAGTATTATCCATGTTTATGGGGCACCCATCTCCATGCTTGTACATCCAAAGCACCTTCATATTCTTTTTGCAAGTGTACAAAGATTTTTTTAGGAGAGAACTCTCACCCATCCATTTAAATTTCTCACCCGAAAAAAGTCCCCGAATACCCTTGGTTGGAGCAGCGCATTCTTTACCACACCCAACCATTACAATCATAGCAACCATACACCTACCTTGGATATCCTACCGACTCCAGGGATTTCCTCATCAGAAATTTTTAAGACTTCTACCACTTTCATTTACAGCTCCGACCTCGATCCACTTAACTACCATCATTAGTTATAACCATTTATCATCATCATGCCTAGTTAACCCATCACATCATCCCTTGCTACATCAGAAACCCTGGTCCTTTGCATCAGTATTCATTTTTATCAGTGGATGATTCCTTCTTGTCAACTACAACAACCATTTTCTAAGAAGGAGGTAGTACCCTAGATGACTTCTCGCCTCAATAGGGGCATCCTCGGATGGCACTATGGGAATCATCATTGCCCATTGATGTCATCGGTCCTCTTGAAATTCGAATTAAACATAATATTCCATGTTTAAGATGGTATCATACTTCATAACTATTTCACTCTGTCAGAATTTGTCAATGACCCATGACCCAATAAGCATCTCTTTCAATAATTCTTACACGAGAAGGTCCCCAACAATCAAATACCCATGCATACAATGACCACTTTTTCTAAAAACGTTCCATACCAAGATTATGCATGTGGGCACCATATTCAACCTTATTTCACAGAAAAATGCCCCCCAAGGCATCAACAACCATTTTCATCAACCAACAACAGGGAACTACCAAAAAGTGGCATAAAAAACACCACTATCTACAATATTAGTTTAAATATTCAAACATCACGAGCATGGGACATGCCCGCCTTGTAGAAATATTTTATTTTTTCTATCTCTTGCAGGTTTCCTACAAAGCATGGTGTCTTTTTTACTTAATACAAGGGGTCTCCAAACTCAGCTCCAAATAAAGTTACCATCTCTCTCTCTCTCCAAAAAGGATCACAAAAAAAAGAAAGAATAATGTATTTTGGCTATACATTTCTTCCTATACCTGATACATTAGGGGGCAACTATTAGCACCAAAAAATAATATAGGAAAAAGACATTAAAAATTTCAAACATAAGGTACAGCTAAATATTTTTAGAGAAGAAATAGATTAGAGAAGACGAAAATTCAATTTTTCCTAAGGTTCAGAAGGCAATTAAATGAAAATGAACCTACATCAAAGGAATTTTTCACACAGCGCGACTATTCCTTAAATAGCCACATGGTCCTGAAGATGGAGAAATGTCACCATTCGGGACCACTTGGCACACTTGGTTTAGATGATTCTCTGCCTAGTACTGTTAAGGACAACCATATTTGAGCCACCTTGAGGAGTAAATGCAGCCCACAAAGGAATCCCTCCTCCACTCTTGTGTCACTATCCATCTTGGGCCAAGAGAAGAGGAAGGAATTCAAAAAATGTATATATAAGCCAGCCTTTGGAAGAATAATTAGAGACACATTGTTATGCTGGCCTAATTTCTTCATAGCAAACTAGCTTGCATAGTCCAGCAACAGATGGATTGGAAGGATTCATATGTTGGAAAACCAATATCTCAGTCCAAGAGAGAGAGGTTGACCACTTGATCTTGATCTACCATCCTTTGAGAGAGGGAAGAGACACTTGCAAGAACTTGAGGGAAGGAGACCTCCTTGTTTTGGGTATTTGAGCTCCATAGCTCAAATGACCCTCTTCAAGTTTTAAACATTATATCTTTTTTACCACCAGCACCTAATAAAGGGAGAACTCTCCACTTGTGTTATTAGGTTGTTTTCTCCATCGATATTTCGTATTTTTTATATTGTGTTTTGATTTTCTCTTAGTATTGTATGCTTAGTTTTCTCTCAAACTTAGTTTACATTGTGTGTAACATGTTCCACTAACAGTACATAATCATTTTTCTCTGTGACCTTGTGCAAGTAGCAACCAGCTTGCTAAAGAAGTGTATTTCGTACGCCCTTGCACCAAGTACACTACCACAAGGATCATGAAGCATTTCTCTTTGAGTTTGAAGTTTTTTGTAGATCCTATGATTACTGGTTTGATACTTAAAAATTGAAAATGTTTCCAGCCACTCTTAAAGATGCAGCATTAAAATGGTTTATGGGATTAGGAACACATACCATAAAAACATGGGAAGAAATGAAAGATGCTTTCTTAGAAAAATAAAAATATTATTGTAAACCTCATAGCCTTAAAGATGAAATCTTTAAAATGATACAATAAGAGGATGAAAATATTCAAGATTTGGTTGAAATATTTTCTTACAATGTTAAAAGAGCTAAAATGCATAATCTATATGATGAAACTTTGGAAGCTCTTTTGCTAAAAGCCATTAAAGGTGAGTGGATATATCTTCTCAATTTAATTGGTAAAGGAGACATTTCACAATTATCATTTAGAGACATTTTTTAACTTTGTACACATATTTCAAGAGGTAAGGCTAGAACCAAAAAAAATCCAAGAGATCTTTTTATGTCTAAGATTAATAAATCTACAGTTGGAACAGTATGAAGAGTAGAAATAGGTAACTTGCTTGACAATTTCAACATAGATATTTTGGGGAGTCTTAGTGAAAAAATAGATACCCTTAAAATAAAAAACAAGAAAAATGTTGAAAATTCTCCATTATCTATCTTTTGTCCAAAATGTAGAAAGAAGCATGCCTTGAGAGAATTCCCTCTTGAATTAAAAAGTGTAGAAACATGTATTATATGTGCATAAAATCATGATACAAAGGAATGTACTTTGATACCAGGTCTTAAAGTTCTTTATCAAGAGGAATTAATACAAAATCAAATAAAACCTCTTTGTTTTATTTCTAATATACCCTGGAAAAATCCACAATTAAATACAACTCAAATTTTCAACACTCAAACATATTCACAATCACCACAAAGTAATTGGACTGCACCCTTGCCTTGGAAAACTTGGCCTCAACCATGGGCACAAGGATGGAGAAATATTTATGGCAAGTATCCTCAATACCCAAATTTAAACAACCTTACCCTATTTTTAACCACAATATTTTCCTTAGCCTCTTCAACCCTCTCAACCTCAAAATCCAAATCCACAACTTTCATTACCATTTCCAAAAAATCCAAGTCAATTGCTTGATCATCCACTTCCAAATCCAAATAATAAAAACTCACAACATGTTTACAATGTATAAGGGAATAACTTCCAAACTTACATGATAACTCCATTAGATCTAAACAATGTTCCATTTAGATCTGGTAAAGTATTGGAAAAGAAGTCATCATCTGTTGTTATCTAGGAATCTGATAAGGATTACCTCTCTGAGAAAGAGACATCTCTTCATCAAGAGGAAGATCTTAAAAAAAAACCACCCATGTACATTCTGATGATACTCCAATAAACTCAACTCCCATTATAGAAAAACCTTCAGTTTCTGTTCAAAATCCACCTTTCCCTGAAATATTGAAAATTGAAAAAGTGGTAGAGAAACAAATTATGTTGTCAGATTACGACATGATAGATGAATTGAAGAATGTTTGTATAAAAAATCCTTTGTTACAAGCTATAAAATAAATACCCATATTTGTAAAGTCAATCCAGGAGTTAAGCATTAAGAAACCAGGAAGAAAAATAAAAGAAGTTAAAAGAATCTAGTTAGTTGGAAAAAATTGCAGATATCATGATGGGAAAGAAAACAGTTTAGAAATATCTAGATCCAAAAAATCCCATTATGAAAACATATATTAATGGTATTGAGATCCCAAACACATTGATTGATTTACGAGAAACTATCAATATCATGAGTAAACAAACTATGGATCAATCAAAGCTTCCTAATCTTCAATATACATCTACACTGTTGAAATTAGTAGACAAATCTGTTATCAAACCTGCTTGTGTGCTAGAATATGTGTGCGTAACCTTAGATTCTTGGGAATATCCTATTGAATTCATTATCTTAACACCCAAGAATAATCTAGGAGGACATCCATTGATTCTAGGTAGACCATGATTAGCTACAAATAATGCTTTTATAAGTTGTATATTTGGTGATATGTTTATCTCTAATGGAATTTCAACAAAATAATTCACATTATATCCTCTGGTAAAAACAACAATAGAAGTAGAAAGTGAAGAATGGATAGATGATGATAATGAAAATTTTGATATGCAACCAATTTTTGCTACTTCACAGATAGATGAAGAAGAACATATTTTAAATCTAATCGAAAATAATGAATCTTCCTCATATTGTGAATAAAATATAAGTTTTCAAGAACAATATAATATTGAATATCTATCATCTCATCAAATGGATTTACATTCGATGGATAAATTTGGCAATTATTTAATATAAATCTTTACAGAGAAAACTTTGAATATCAATTATAACCTTGAAGAATCTCAAAAGAAGGAATTAGTGAAGATGTTACAATAACACTTTTTTTCCAATGCATGGGAATACACTGATATGAAAGGAATTTATCATAACATGTGTATGAATCATATCTATATTGAAGAAAATGCAAGACCAATCCAACAACTAAAGAGGAGGATGAATCCAAACCTAACGGAAATTGTTAAATATGAATTTAATTTATCCAATATTAGATAGCTAGTGAGTCTCACCATTGGTAATTGTTTTGAAAATGAATGGAAAATGGAGAGTATGCATTGATTATAGGTAATTTAATAACGCTACTTTAAAAGGTGATTTTCCACTTCCTTTTATAGATCAGGTCGTTGATACATTAGCAGGGAAAAAGTATTTTTCATTCTTGAATGTTTTTAGTGGATACAACCAGATCTAAGTGGCTCCAGAATATCAAGATAACACAACCTTTACCCATCCATGGGGAACTTATTCTTACTCAGTACTTCCTTTTGGGCAATGTAATGCACCCATAACATTCCAAAGCGAAATTCGAGGCATTTTTCTGATCTAATTCATGATTGTGTGGAAGTTTACATGGATAATTTTACTGTCTATGGAAATTGTTTTCAAGAAGCTCTTAAAAATTATGAAAATTTTCTCAATAGGTGTCACAAGAAGCAAATCTCTCATAAGCCATGAAATATATTTTATGATGCTTACTTGAGGGAATTGTTTTAGGCCACCATATTTCAGGAGATGGAATCAAAGTGGATGCATCTAAAGTAGAAGTTGTCTCTAAATTATCAATTCCTACTTGTCAAAGGGATGTTAGAGTTTTTCTTGATTTTTCTAGCTATTATAGAATATTTATAGAAAAATTTACAAATATTTCCTCTCCACTTTTCACATTTCTTACAAAAGATTGTTAATTCATCTGGAATTTTGACTACCAAAAATATTTTGAAACATTGAAAGAAAAGATCTCTGATGCGCCCATTTTGAGAGGACCAAACTAGAAACTACCTTTTCATATTTCAAATGATGCCTTAGATACAACTTTAAGGGTTGTATTAGGGTAGAAAGCTTTGAATCCCTATGCCATTTATTATACAAGAAAATTTTTTACCCCTGCAAAGTTGAATTACATTGTAACAGAAAAGGAGATTTTACTCGTTGTACGTGCCATCAATAAATTCGGACAGTATATCATTGGTTATGAAACCTTCATTCACATAGATCATTATGAAATTAGATATATAATGAATAATTCAATTACTAATGGTAGAATTATAATATGATTATTGTTATTACAAGAATTAAATATTACTATTTTGGATTGACCCAAAAGGCAAAACATAGTTGTTGATTTTCTATCTAGAATCCAAAATGATAATAACGATATTCCTCTAGAAGATCATTTTCCTGATGAATATAATTTTTCAGTGTCTATTAAATCTCCTTGGTTTGTAGATATTTCTAATTATTTGGCCATAGGAAATTTTCCATCAAATTTGTCTCCTCGAGAGAAAAAGAAGGTTATTCAAACTAGTGCATCTTATTCATGGATAAATGAAGAATTGTACAAGACAGAACAAGGTCTAATCATTCAAAGATGTGTTAGAGAGGATGAAGTATGAGAGATATTAAAATATTTTCATGATGAACCATGTGGAGGACATTATTCTGATAAAAGAACTTCTTATAAAGTTATTCTCTTAGGATACTATTGGCCTTCTCTTTTTAAGGATGCCAAGAAATATGTTAAGATATATGATAGTTATCAAAGAATGGAAAATCATGTTCCTTTGGATGAAATGTATATACAACCTCAGGTACTTATTGAACCTTTTGAAAAATGGGAATTATATTTTTTGGTCCAAGAAATCCACCATCAAGACAAAAAAGGTACATTCTTGTCTGTATAGATTATGTCACAAAATGGGTAGAAGCTAAAGCACTTCCTTTTGCTACTGTAAAATTTGTAGTTTCATTTATTTTTCAGGATATTTTCACTCATTTTGGTGTCGCAAGGGAAATTGTGAAATATCAAGGTATTCAATTTACATCCAAGTTGGTACATAAGATAATGGAGGAATACAAAATCAAACATCGGAAATCCACTCCATATATCCACAAGAAAATGGGCAAGTTGAATCTACCAATAAAGTAATTGAAGAAATTCTTACCAAGATTATGCATCTGCATAGAAAGGATTGGGCAGAAAATATTCCAAAATATTTATGGACATATCGTACCACATGGAAAAACACAACAGGACACACCCCTTATAAAAAAATTTATGGAAATAAATTCTTGTTTCCTATTGAGTTTTGGATAAAGACCTTTAAAACAATAGCCAAATTGGGTCTTGATCTATCAAAAGCACAAAGAAAAAGAATGGAGAAATTGAATGAACTTGATCAGATATCATAAGATGTTATTCATAGGACCAATATAGTTCAACAACAAATATCAAGGTGGCATGATAAGTTTATCAAATAAAGAAAATCCCAGCCTGGTGATTGGGGATTTCTTTTTTATTCAAAGTTTAAATATTTTCAAGGAAAATTTCAAACTCATTGGCTTGGTCCTTATGAGATTGAAACTGTCTTTGATAATGGAGCAGTTAAAATCAGAACCATTGATGAAGAAAAAGTAACTTTCCTTGTAAATGGTCATATATTATGAATATATCATAAACCATTAACAAAGGAAGAGCTCATAAGAAATATGAAAGATAACCTTAATTTGAAGTTAGTAAAGGAAGATTATTCTTCCTCTCCAACTTAGCCTTCTACTTTCTTTTTCAAAATAAAATAAAATAAAATAAGTATAAAAAATAAAAATAAAAAAATTATGATGAAAATAATTTTTTGTATAAACATGAAAACCAGCATTGTTGGCATGTTTATACAGAAGGTCTAAGTTGAAAACCTAGAATTATTGGCAACATATATTTTCTTTTTAAATTCCCTATTCTTGTCCCATTTTATTTTTATTCCTCTTTTCTATTTTGAAAAATAAGGAAGCTACACAATTTTCAATATTTTGTAGCTCTCATGAAATTATGTAGTTGACTTAACAGATTGCAACCAGGGAAAATGAAGATCATGAAAAAAAAAATTGATTGAAGATTACAGCTAAAGAAACCTGTGTACAACATACAAAAGGACAAAAATGAGTAAGGAAAGGATATAAGGTATGTAAATATTAGTTAGATAATAAGGGTAAAAACATTGAATTATGAAATTAAAATATGAGTGACTATTTCTATTGCAATTTTGTATAATGATTACTTTCATTATGGCATGACTTTGGATTTAAAAAAATATCTATGTCTTTCTAAATGAATTTTTTATGAAGAATTTTTATCATTTGAATTTTCTCCCTTTATTCTATGTATCATTCCATTTCATGTGCAGTTCTTTCATCATACCCATTTCACTCAGCCATGTTTCATTGTCGAAACCACCTCGTAACTAAACTTTGTTTCTATGACCCACTCTAGAATTGAATTCCTTCCACAATAACCCTATCAAAAGATAAATTAAGGGCTAATTATTCTCCATCATGGGATTTATTGTATGCTCAAAGCCAAATGGGCATAAATTCTTTGAAGGATACCCACAATTCAAACAATTGTTGCAACAAGCGCAGTGGCTACAGTGCATGGAAAAATTTGATGGGCATGAGAAAGAATTTACAAAATCCTTTTCTCGGGCATACGATGTAATAGAAGCAGAGATTGGGAACATGAAGTTATTTTTGATAGAGCCATTTGTAGCAGAGGCTACTGAATTTCCAAGAATCGGAGAGAGCTGGATCAAGAACCAAAAGACTGAAGAGAAAGAGTGGAAAGTCTTCCTTAAGAATCCAAGTATGGATATCTCTGTGTTTAAAAAGGAAATTCTAATGACTACCTTGAATAATAAATGGATTAATTTTCTATTGATCATTGAAAAATTTATAACTTATGAAGGTAGGTTCGGTAACATGTTATTTTACCATGCACGCTTAATGATGAATTTTCTCAAATGAAATGAAATTAACCTACCATATTTCCTACTTCACAGTTTGAGAAAAATGGCTGGAAAAATTAAAAGAAAAATAATGTTCATATTTAATTTCTTATACCATCATGTATTAGTGAAAATTTTGATTGAATCCCATCTGAAAAACAAAGGAGATAATTAGGAAGATTTCTTAATTAGAAATCATTTTAAGGAAGCAGAACAAGGAAAAACTAGTGATAAAACAAGGAAGAGTAGAAGGAAATTGCCTTTAAACCCTAAGGATAACTCAATTCCACAACAAGAGTAGTATTCAAAGGATGAAAATCCTCTTTCAAGTGTGTTGGAGACTCTTAAACATAGAAATTTTAGAAGAAAGATAGCCAACAATAAAGGAGAAAGTTCATCCAAAGAGAAAAAAAAGCAAGAGAAAGTTAAGAAGAAACCCCTTATTACTGAAAAACTATCATCCACTATAAGAAGAAGTGAAAGGCTCAAAAAAAATTGCATGGATAGTCTTAGCAGTCCTTAGGATTCATCAACTTAGAGGAAGAAGAAGAATTGAGAGTTCCATCACTAGTTTCTAGTCCAGCTAGAAAAACTTCAGAAATATATCTTTTCCATCAAGAGATATATGACTAAATAGAGTCTTTGGAACACATAGCTACAAGAAAAAATGTTGAATCATCCTAAAACTAAGAATAATTTTTAATGAAGGCATTCATTTTGATCCTCTATAAGAACCCCAAATTGTAAACACTCTCAAGCATGAAATCTATGAATTAGAGGTATTGAATAAAAATTTTAAACATGAACATGAAACTATAAAAGTGAAAAATGAAATCAAGAGAACTCATAATGATAACATATTGTTACATATTGGTTTATGGTATAATAAAAATAAGAAATTGAAAGCCAAAAACAAATCTCTTGAGAGAAAGGTGATAAGATTATAGCACAAGATCTTGATGAAACCAAGGATGGTCATCAATATCGGTAAAGAAAGAAGGAATAACTTGGATGCTCTTGCTCAGTCCTATAAAAAAGTTCAGTGATAGAAAAGGATCACAAATTTTAATTTTTTTCATGAGGACATGCAATGTCTTCAGTGTAGGGGAATGTTGAACCCCAAAATTGCTTCTTTTTAACAACCCTCCTACACTCCATCCTCCTTCTTTTTGACCCTAATAACTCTAATTGGGCATCAGTTTACAAGTTTTATGGAATATAAGGTACATAATCATCTTCTGTTTCATAAATGTCATTTTTATTTGTTATTTAACTCAATATTTACATGAGCTACTGAATTATATTGATTCTGCAGCTAATGTATGATTCTGTAGTGAAGTTCAAGGTTCGATGGTTTCTGAAACTATAGCTGAAGAAAAAGGCATATGGGCAGGTGTAAAATATCTAGAAAAATGATTTGTACCTATCCTCATAACCTGGATTGATAAGGAAAGCGCCATAGTAGCTCAATCAAAACAAAAGTTAACCACTGTGGAAGGTGAACCAGGTGAGTGAGAAATTAATAGATGCAGATATTCAAGCTCATGATTTTCTTCACCGATAGAAAATCATGTTATCTTTTATTTTTATGTTAATTTTAGTGGTTTTCAAGTAGATCATGGTCATAATACTCTGAAATAGTTATGCGCAAGAGATTATAAATATGTTTCTCAGCATGACAGTGAAAAAACTGAATATTGTTTGAGAAAATCTATTTTTGCAAATGCAAACTCTATTTTCATTTCATTCCTTTGTTGTGTGACTTATCAATGTGTATTTAATATTGTGAAGCCATTGTGATGACACCTGCTAAGGGTAAAATGCATGGGTGGTAGAATTTTTGAATGATTCTACGAGTGTAGGGATATTACGTTAGCATGCCCTGTTCTGCACTGGGGCTCGCGTTAGCTGACCCAAAAAAAATTAAACATGGTTTTCTCAAATCTGAAGTGTTTATTCCTGAAGCTGATCCACTCGAAATTTGATTTGTGTAGGTGTGAAGCTATTACCATGAGCATTTGGTGTGAGAGAGAGCACGAACATGAAGAATGTGAAATGGTCACTGATCCAGCTACTTTTATTGTTCTCCGAAGATGTGGTTTACTGAATTATGCCAGGTTAGAGATGATGAGGGGCAGGAAGACCTTCTGAGCTATATAATATAGCAGTGGGATGAGCAACAACATGTATTTTTCATTGGGGGACATGAACTCTCGATCGAGAAGGACAACATATACATTCTGACCAGCCTATCATGCAGAGGACCGAGACCCAATCTGACAGGTTCGAGAGTTTATTCCCACACTACTATGGGATTGATCCAGGCTCACTACATAAACAACACTACGCCAGTAAGCAACCATATTCCTATAGCACTGGTGGCCTCGAGACCGATAAGGTCTATTTTATGGATGATCATTTTCTTGGTAGGGGCTAAGAGTCAATACGTGGCCACCAAGGCCCAAGTATTATTGGCACTCGATTATCTACAGTTGTAGATTTTTTTACTGGTGTGAACGTGTTGTCCGTTAGGTTCGAGAAGAACTGAAGGCATTTAATACCCAATTCCAATGAGAGTTTGGGTTTGGTACACTGATATTTTTTTTTATACTAGAGCAAGTGCCTATCATGAGGCCAAGGATGATCACTGATGTTATGGGACCACAAGAGCCTAGATAGGGTCGTTAGTCTACTTTGATGCCGTAGACTAGAGAGGGTATGATCCACCATTTATTTGATGATGCATTCTTCGAGTGGCTAAATGGCCAGATCTTGATGATCGAAGATTATCCCTATGCAGGGATGAACTACACGGAGGATCTGGAGATGATATTGTCAACAGGCACTCAGTGAGGCCCAGATGGTAAGAAGGAAAATCAATCAGCTTTAAGTATTTTAGTCTTTTGAATTTTTATGCAATGTTTTTGTTTAAGGGGTGGAAATTTTTTTGACATGAACCTTATTACTTGACATAGATGTGGCACTCGTCCATCCAGTCGAAGCCCCTTGCTATGCACAGTGAGGAATGTAGCTACCTAGGGCTGGAGTAGCAGTAGAGGCCGCAACAACCACCGAAGAGGTTGATGATGCACAATGCTATCAGGGACCTCGAAGGATTGAGCATGGGTGGCTGCCTCTTCCCATGAGGGAGATGCCCATTCACCTGCAACAACACACAGTGGGTGTGCCATAGAGGTTCTTGGTGCCTCTGAGGAGGTTAGCCAGAGCAGTTATCTGCTACCATGAGCAACAAGCTTAGGAGGATTAGATGATAGGTGTATAGATGTCAGAGTGAGGCTTAGCAAAGCCAATTTTTGTAAAACACCCAAGTTTTGAAGATTTTTTTAATGTAACTTGACTAGACACGACATGTATATACATATACATATCTTGGCGATTTTGATCTTGTAATTTTTAATTTTTATGTATTTTTTATAACAGAAAAATATACACTCATGTATGACTCTTTGTATAATAAATGCGACAAATTCCAATCTAACACATAATTTTCCAATGAATCGGCTAATGTATTATATTTTCTAGGAATGTGATCAAAATTAATGAATTGAAATTAACATTCCAGAAGTCATACCCTTAAGTAATAATGTAATAAGACTGGATGATGGACGTGATAAAAGTTGTTCAAATGCATAATGACTAGCTAGTAATCTAACCTGACCACCAGATTGGAGATGCCATGAGATGCAGCTTCCTTGAGGAGTTGTATCACTGACATGTACTTGGAAATATTGTTGGTAGAATCGCCAAGAAAGATTCCCCCGAAACCAAGTAGTTCC
This sequence comes from Pinus albicaulis, assembly GCA_034641835.2. Taxonomy (NCBI): domain Eukaryota; kingdom Viridiplantae; phylum Streptophyta; class Pinopsida; order Pinales; family Pinaceae; genus Pinus; species Pinus albicaulis. Next base: position 260,576,583 of record CM076580.1, on the reverse strand, counting down.
GACTCAGGTGTATAGAGGAACCAAGAAGCCGATGCAATGTACCATGTGTGACGACTGGCACCATCCTCATATCCAACATATGGCAAGGATGACGAAGACATCTGTGTAAAATAAGAGAGCCTATATGAGAAAAAACACTAAAAAACCCAAAATATCCAGACACACCAAAAAAATACAAAACTTATCTACGTAAAATTGCAAAGCATATGCCCAGTGGGACACTAGGTGAAATACTTCTTCAAATAGAGCCCATTGCGGGGCTCAGCGAGTGGAATCCCATTATAGTCCTGAAGTTCATAAGCTCCTTTCAAAAGCTCTTTCGTGATGATGTAAGAAACAAGCCATAATGGATGAAGTGTTCCTGCCCCCGAGAGGTCATGTATTTGATCATAGAGTAGAAAAGACCACCTTCTTGGAAAGAACAAGGCTTGAAAAATTTGTTGTATTGAGCTTTTACTCAATGCTTATGAGCTTCGAGTGCCAGTGTGTCATCTCGACGAGTTTCATCCAATTGATTGAGCGAGAGAAAGTGCTCTTCTTCGACAGTGGTACCGGGTATGAGTTCAACAATTGGTTTAAGTGATGGAATCTCACACTCGATTGGAAGAACTAATTCCAGACCAAATTCTATTTGGAATAGCATGAAGCTTGTAGCAGTCTTCACTAGCGTCTAGTATGCCCATAACATGGAGCATAGTTTCTGATGCCATGTGGTTTTATGATTTCCAACTAATCGATGAATCATGGTCTTGAGGACGCCATTTACGACTTAGACTTGACCATTAGCTTGCAGATAGTAGGACGAAGACTGATCTTGTCGAAAACCTAGCATGGAAGTTAACTTCGTCATCATTTGGTTCTGAAAGTTTGAACCATGATCTGTGACAATTGAGCGAGGTACACCGAAATTCCAGATGACCTTATTGAACAAGAAGAGAGTGGCGGTTTCTCCATCGGCCTGAAAAGTGTGAATTGCTTTAGCCCATTTTTTGAAGTAGTCAACCGTGACTATGATGTAGCTGTTTCCATCAGTAAAAGTGAGATTGCAAGTGAAGAAAACTATTCCCCATTTAGCGAAAGGACTGACGGAGATAACTGGATGAAGAGGGCTAGGATGGGCATGCATTTTATTCATAAAAATCTGACACAGATGGCACTTCTAGACCTTGTGACACAATCTTTAAACAAAGTGGGCTAGTAGTATCCTGCACGCAAGAATTTTTGGGCAGTAGATATGCCAAAAATATGACCACCACATGCCCCAATGTGGCAGTCATTTAAAATTTGTTCTGCCTCATTAAGAGTGAGAGAACGTTGAAGAACTATATCGACACCATGATGATATATAGTATTATTCAGTATGAGATAATGTTTTTATTGGTGATGAATGCAACGATGCTTGTCTGACATGAGAGTTGGATGGAACCGTGAGTTTGGAGGTAGAACAAAATGTCCTCATACCAAGGATATGAAGAATAAACCAAATAGACGCATTCATTAGAAAATATATCATGAGCTACTTCTCTTGGGTCGATTTTGGGAAGGTCCAACAGTAATTAGATGAAGACTAGAGATTTATTTTCTTTGGAAATAGTGAAAACAAAATCAAACTGTTGGAGGATTACAATCCATTTGGAATATTTTCCTCCAATAATCTGACGAGACAAGATGTGTCGCATGGGATTCTCCAAATCAATTACAGTAGTTTTTCGTAGCGATATATAGTGTTGAAGACGGGTGACAGCGAAGACCACTGCGAGAGATATTTTCTTCACGTGTTAATATTGTAATTCAGGTCCAATGAGACCTTTTGATAGATAATATATCACATGCTCACTATCATCATCATGAACTTGAACCAAAACCATGCCTAGAGAGGATGGTGAGGCTACGAGGTAGAGGAGAAAGTTACACGAATAGTTGGGGGCACTAAGAAGTGGGGCGAAAATGAGTACCTATTTCAGTGCATCAAACAATAGTTGAGCTTGGTCATCCCATAGATATGGTACCCCTTTCTTGAGTAAGTGCATGAAGCCTTTCATCATCTCGGAATAGTTTACGATGAAATGACATAAAAAATTTTCCTTTCCTTACAAATGTTGGAGTTGCAGAATGTATTGTGGCACAAGTAGTTCAACAATTGCCTTAACCTTATCAGGATCAACCCTAATCCTGTGCTTGGAGACAATGAAACCAAGAAGACGTCAAGACTCAAAAAAAAATACACACTTGTGTGGATTCAAAGATATGTTTTAGAACGTACATCGAGCAAATATTTCTTTAAGATGTGCAAGGCGATGAGCTCGTTTCTTGGAGTGAGCCGAAAGGTCATCCAAGTAATCTTGTACAATGTGTCTAATATCGTGAAATGCATAGCCCATGGCCCTTTGAAAAGTTGCTCCCACATTCTTCAGACTGAATGGGAGTTTACGATATGCAAATGTGCCCAAAGGAAAAATTAAGGCAGTTTTATGTTGGTCATCATTTTTAATCGCTATATGGTTATATCCTGAAATTCCATCCATAAAGGAGAAATATTTGCATCTGGCGCAATCATCGAGAATTTGATCTATGAACGGAGTAGGATAAAAAAATTTTGGACAAGCAGCATTCATATCACAATAATCAACATAGACTCAGATGGTGCCTTGTTTCTTATCTACGGGAACTATATTGGATACCCATTCCGTCAGAGGAACGAGATAGATGAAACCAGCATGTAAGAGTTTTTTGGCTTCTGTCTTGATAGCTGCTGCCTTTTGAGGGTGGACACATCGAAGCATTTGCTGAAAAATCTTTTCATTGTCATAAATATTGATTTCGTGCTCAACTATAGAAGGATCTATGTCGGACATTTCATCATAAGACCAAGCAAAAACATCGCGGAACTCCTTAAAAAGGGATGTGAAGCATGCAATTTCCTTAGGACTACAATTCTCTCCAATCCGTCTATTTTCCATGATACCCATTTTGACCGAGACATCTATGAGCATAATCTTAGAAAGATTTCCCATGTTCCCTTCTGCATCGATAGCTTGAATAGTCATGTAAGTGGAGTGAACGATCTCAGGTGGGTTGAAAGACAAGATTTCAATAGTGGTCGTGTCCAAATCAGACATCAAAGTGCGATGATGGAACTCTCCCCAAGGTCGTTCCTCTAAAGATATGATCTCCCATATAGCTTTGTCCGTAGGCAGGACTTCATCGAGGATATCCTTAGAAGGAATTACGGTGGGTGAGAGGGTGGTACCATTGGTCGAAACTAGAGTAGTGGAGGGTTAAAATGCTAATTGGATGGCTTGATAAGCCACCTCAGCCAATGATAGTGGCATTTGATCTCCGTTGGAATCAATTTCTGAAGGTGTCGGTAGGATCCAGGGATCGATAGAGCCATCCGAGATGGTGGATATCATTGAAATTGTGTGTGGAAGCTCAAGTGGAGGGAGAGGAAAATAACCCATCAAGGAAGATGCCTTCAGAAAATCATTACTGACACTGACGTAAGAGTCAAGAACACCTCCTACTAAGGGTACATTGCTACTAGATAATGTGGAATAATTAGGGGTGAAAAAGGATAGCTGGTCCACTATAACTATCTTCCCATCCAATGGAAAAAGGTTGAGTCGGAAAACCGAAGAGACAATAAAAATCATCGCATAAGACCAACTGCAACCTAACAAAATATTATAGTTGAGATGACGATCTACGACTTCTATGTCCATATTTATCATTTTCCCACTAAGTGTAATGGGTTAGCTAGCAAGGTATCCTTTTGGGAGGAAAGTGTGTCCATTGAAAGCTTTGATGGAATTTGACGACGGAGACAAAGTAAGAGAACCGAAAGCGAGCCAACATGCAGTTGACATTACCTAGGTCGAAGCATCTTCATCTATGACAGTTTGATGGATTGGTCTCCCTTTCGACACAACTTGAACCTGGAAAGCAAGTTGGTGTGAAAGGCGAGGTTTACATTTTTCCATGTCGAAGACGGCTAGCATAAAATCTCAAGGATCAATTCCACCAATGGCCGAAAGTAGGGCTTTCCTTTGCACTGGGTAGGTTTGCAACACTTCAAGTGCAAACATAGTTGACAGTGCTTGCACCAAGTCTTCTACAATGTTGTAGTTATGGGTAGCACGTTCAGAGGTGTTATGAGTAGTGCGTCGAAGGGTCCCTTTGGGGGGATGAATGACAGGGTCAGAAACACGCCTTTCGATATGAAAATCGTTAGGCGACAGTGGATTTGAACTTGAATTAGGTTATTTAGCCTCAATAACTAGATTTTCATAGGTTTTAGCTTGGGTTTGGAGTTCAACAATCTCCATGCCATAAATGGAAAATGATCTTCCATCGGAAGGATGAGCACCACCGTTGCCCTTTTGGGAGCGTTGTGGCAGGTTTGAAACCATGTCTTGCTGCTGCTCCTATGGATTAGGGAAGTGATTGTGAAGGATGACAGGTGTCCTTCTAGAGTGTGTTTGCATAATAAAATTTCTGCATTCCTACAATTGAGGACATTTATATGTCAAGTGGTCTTCCACACAAATTTTGCAAGGGAACCTCTTCGGTTTTTCCTTTCCTTTATCGTTCTTAGTAGCATTTCTCTGATTGATATTATTCTGAGTATTGGGCTACTCCTCAGAAGGAGTGGTCTGTTTCTTATTATTCTTGTTCTTGTTTCTAGGTTTTTGTGTAGACTACACAGAGTGTACCTCAACCATGGGAATAGATGCCAATTGGGTAGGGGTATTGGCGGCCGAGGATGGCTTGGAAGCTTGCCCGTTAAGTTGTTTTACAACTATATTGGAAGTTGCTCCAAAGAGGTCATCAGCATGCCCTCTGAGTAACTGTCTAGCGGGGGGATTTGAGTTTCCAGGGGCATGGGGGAATAACTCATACAGCATGCCAGATTAAAAATATATGAGATGTAGATGGTGTACAAAACAAATTGATTGGTCTTTCCAGACCGCACCAGACAAGCAAACGTCTTTAGCAAGGGGTGGCAAGGGTGACTTACAAAACCAATTCGATAATACATGATCTAGGATTGTCACTTTAATTAACCTTCTCCTATGTCTCCATTCATGAATGTGATTGGAGATATGGGTAGCATAGTCTTGGTGTAGCAAGGTTAAGAGTTCAGTTCTAGTTTCATAATGGATAGATAATTGGAATTTCTTCGGAAATTCCATTGCTAAGGCACCAAAAGTATTGACTGTAGCACGTGGTAACTCAATGTACCCTTTGGCAACATTGCCTATGAGATTTCGGGGGAAAATTCTGAGCCATATGTTACTATCCACGATGGAGTTAGAAACATACCATCGATGAAAGATGGCGATGTGTGTAGCCAGATCCTCCCCTTGTTTCCTTTCGAACTTAGTGACGTTAGACGAAACCTTGTGTGGTACTGGAGGCCAGAGCGGGTTGTGGTTTATAGGATCATTGGTCAATTTGTAGAGGTCAGGGATGTCTAATGCTGCGAAAAATGGCAATTTCGTGATTTCCCTCGAGTCTAGCCAAGGAGGCGTTGGCTGACCATTTGTACCTTAGGGTCCGCCCATCAATGTGTTACCAATGGGATAAGTAGGACTTTGTTGATAAAATTTTCCAGTGAGTGGAGGTGTAGGGATGTATGGTTGTTGTCCATAGGAGATTTTGTATTGGGGGACAAACTACTAGTTTCCCCCAATGTAATAGTTGCCCCTTGCCCCAATTGGTTTTGGGGAAGGGTTTCCCATATGGATGTGATAGAGTTAGCTTATGGCATACTCCTATTCACATAGTTGACCAATGGCATAGACCCTACACTTGAAGTTTGACCACTTAGAGGAATGGTGTTAACAATCGATGGTCCTACTTGTCCTACTGAATTTAGGGGTACCAAAGTTCTCCCTGGCATATAGGTATTGGTGACACTACCCCCTAGCATAATTTCCAAGGGGTTTGAACTTAGCAATGGATTCCAACCAAAAGGGTTGGTAAAAGGAACTGAAGTAGCCCTGCTAGCGGTAGTAGAAACCGTCGGTCCATGTGTAGTCACTATAGGAGAAAATCTCGAAGGGTTCAGAGGTCTGCTTGCAGTTGTGGTGACCAATTTCTAGGACCGAGTATATGTTGGCTACTGGGGTTGCCAATCAATTGTGTAGAACTAACAATTGGCAGAGAAGATAGTGGTGGAACCGAGTTGGCCACCAACAGCACCAACCCAATGTTCGCCAGTTGTGAAATGGATGTAGGTGCAGCCAAAGACACAAATGGCGCTAGTGTTCCTTTAACTAACAATGGCTCCAACAGATCAGTGAGAGGAGGATTGTAAGGAGGTACAACTCTTTCAGTGAAAGGATCCTCGGGAAACTCTGTATGGTAGGGATCAATGTGAAAATCAGTGGTCAACACTGGAGACTGCTCTTCCAGAGAAGGCACTGGGTCACCAAGACTCGAATCCTCCCCCAATGTCAATGGAGGGAGACCTTGATGCCACCTAGAAAGATGATGAGGGTCAAAGGACACCCCGATGACCTATTAATTTTATCAAATTTTATTGTGATGTATTATGAAGTCTCATTGATAGTAACCACACACCTAAAAAATAAAAAAGAGCCTCTAAAATCAATCAATCAAGCATCTAAAGGGGTACAACCATGTTTGAGTACTACCATTTGCTGGAGATGAAACCTAGTATCACAATAGCATACATAGAGAGCTAGTAAAATGTACAGTTACGGATACTCTTGAGCTTTTCCTAAACCTCAGACGATGGGTGTAAGCACTCTCATGTAGATGAGTACCATCCCAAAGTCCAAAGATAGAGTAGGTATGTTTGTGTCAGGTACCACGACATCCCACCCCAGTCACCTTATGTGCATCCCTAAAAGTATGGCAACTAAAGATACCTCAAATCACAGACACTATTAGGGGGGTCACGGTCATAGACAACACACTATATGGGCAGAACACCTAGATCCTCGGTCTATTTTCGACATCCCTGAGGGGAACCCTAATATATATAATGCCCATTGTTATGCACTTGAAGGTGGGCTAGCTTCTCATGCACCCCAGTGTTGTCTCATGCTTAACTCTAGTAGTAGTGGAGCAGTCCCAATAGTATGAGTGCAACAGGATTTTCACTCTTTAATGACTCTAGTTTCAAGTTTTATGATCTTGGGCAGTTTTCTCACTTCTCCTATCCCAAGATCCTAGCCTGGACTACTGTTGGTGTGAGCTTAGAAAAAGAGTTATATGACTGATTTTATTAGAGCTATATTTTTAGTGTACTTTCTTATTAGTCTTCGGAGGGGGAGTGGGTGTATGAAATGTAATAAGACTCTAACTCAAACCATGTAGAAAATTATTTTAATATTCAATTTGATGAAGATCTTATTCTACAAGGAGAAATATTTCACACATCCGTGCAACAACAAACATTCAAATAATGGAGTGCAGCCTAAAAATATGCAGACATATATCTATCCTCGCTAACAACTTTTTAACTGAAAAATTCAGAATGAAATAAGCTATGTTAAAAAAAAATTTCCTTTTCAAAAAGTAGATACGACTAACACTAAATTTTTAAATAATAAAACTAAAATGCTAGCAGGAAACCAAGCGCAGGGATCCAAAATACAGAAGCTAATCTAGCAGCCAGCAACTCCACAGCCAAGGAAAACACAACAGAGGTGTTAAAACAAATTTTGATTGGGTAACGCAGGATGGAAGAGGCTACCGATCATTAATATAAGGACTAACACATTTTTCCTAAGCATCAGTAGCATTATAACACACTAGAACACACACAGGGGGCGTGTTACTCAAGGAAAAGTTGCCAAAATGACTAGGCAGGGTCTGTTATGGACACTGTGATCTACTGAGATGGTCACAGAGCATATGAACTCATCATAAGGGGATGTGAGCAGAACGGGAAATGACAAAGGGAAAGAACCAAAAGGCTCAGAAACAAACAATCAAGGAACTAAGGATTAAGTCCCCAGTGGAGTCGCCAATTCTGCTAAGAGATAAAATGCATGGGTGGTAGTTGATGTAAATCCCTCTTGGGACTTTCTAATGTCCGAGGAGATAGTCAAATTATCTGTATAGTTACAAAGACGTTGCACACATGTTTATACTAATGCATAATCGATGAAGTGAGATATTGAAGGATTACCTCTTTGTAGATAGCAGATCCGTTGGAGAGCGCTAAGCGGTGTGGCTGAAGTCATTCCTCACTGGCTCCAAGTCTAGATCCTGCAAAAAAACAAAGCACGCCTGTAATATTCATATTGGTATCACTTACTAGAAATTAAACAAGCATATAATCAACATTAAACTATGCAAATCTGAGCCATTTATATCATGCTTCATAGACAAATAAACAATAAATGTAACACTGAACATCAAATGTAAAAAATAGATATAGTTCTATTAATATATTCTTAGACACCTATACTTTTACAATATCACCAGATGACTGCCTATTCCTTATATTTTTCATGCTGAAAATAATATTCCATGAATATCATTTATTTTCAGAAAGGAAATGAGATTTTGGGTGACAAAGAGGAAAATTTGATTCAGTTAAAAGAGGAAATTTTTTCTAATTAAGTGTGATGGAAAGGAAAATCTCACTGCTTTCATTATTTTTCATTTACCCTCTCCATTACCTTTCATTTTACCTATTTATAACACTCCCGTGCTCTGAAATCCCATTTTAACCCCTAAACCCACATATGTATAATCTTTTCCCCTTCCTAAAAACCCCATTCCCATTACTAATATCCTTTCCCCTTTACTAATTCCCCTTTTCCATCAAAAACATGTAAAAAACCCATTTTTTACAATGTTTTTAATTAAAATAATATTGGGCCTCCACATTTTAATACCTTACCCCGATATTATTTTAAACCCCCTCCTAAATTTTTTCTATTCCCACCTTATACTTATTCCCTGCTTATCTATATTTTCCCCCCACCACATTAACCCTGAATCCCACTTTTAATAAACTCTATTTATTTTCACCCGATCCCTGTTATGATTAAAACCTCGACTCACACTTATATTAAAGCCTTCGCTTTAAAAACCTTTCCCTCTGCTTTAATATACCCTCGGTTCCCACTTCACATTACTTCCCGCTAAAAATATTAAACCCCACGCTAATGTTTAAAACCTCTGTTTCATTAAATCACTCGACACCACCTATCAAACCGACCTGTAATTAGCCCACTGCCCGACCACCGTCTGATCTCCATCGTTTGATTCAACCGCCCCAAACCCTTTTTGCATCCCTAACTACCCGTCGTTTAGAATCATCAGGGGGTTGCGAAATGGGTGATTTTGAAATCCCTCCCATCTGCCACACATTGTCCCCACACTTCATCACGTCCCCTCAAACCAAAATTGGAAACCATTCCATCACCATGCGATAAACCACAAACCACCTTTCCATTAGACCACCTGGTCCCACCTCCTACCATCCATTCGAGACTCCGAAATTCATCCAATTTCCCCCATCTGATCCAACGGCCTACATGCCTTTTTTGCATTCCCCACCTATTCGCCTCTTGCCAAGACTCAGAGGGTATGGATTTGAATGGTTTTCCGCAACAGAGGATTATGAGCAGAAGAATGAATGAAAGTAGGAAAAGGAGCAATCAGGGAAGAGATGAAAACAGATAAAAGACACAGTTAAAGGACAAAGTTAAGGCAAAGGAAGATAAAGAGGTAAAAGAAGAATTTACAGTGACAGTAAAGGTAGATAAAGACAGGTTAAAGATGAAAGGACAAAGTTAAGAAATAGTCAGATGATAAGCAGCATGAAATATTAATTTTTTCAGTACCAGCAATGCATCCTCTCTTATGGTCTTTGAAGTGGTAAATCCAAAGACAAAGCCAAATGTCAATATCACTCAGCATTGGCCTCTTTTCAACCACATTGGACACCTCTAGCTTAAATTTTGATTTAACAAAAGCTACCAAATTTAATATTACAGTCAAAGACATTTCATCATCAATTCAGAAGTTATTATAAAATTTAATTTTGCAGGAAGTTGGTCAAATATATTTTAAAGTTAGCTCGAGAGTAAACTTGGAAGTTATTATTATAGTAGGTTTGTCAGAGATATTTTTGGCTTGGGCCTTGCATGGTCACAATTGTCAAAACTTTATTTACTCTGTAGTAAATGCAGTCTGTCACCCTAGATTAGGGAAACCACCTCAGTTGCAGTTAAATACTACATGTATTTTCATTATCAGTGTTTGTTGGACTTTGTTTAGACTCTGAGTTGCAAAGATTATTGTATTGGAGAACTGCAAGTGTTTTTGAGCTGGACATCAATAATACAAGCACTTTCACAGGATCCTTGAGCTATGTTAATGGTGATGTTATCCATTTTATGTTAATGTTTTCCCTTTGTTTTTCCATATTGTACATCAATTTCCCTGATAGCATAACATAAATTTTAGATTAAGATATGTTGCTTGAGCACCTTAACTCTATCTGTTATTGTTATCTTAATGTTTTCCTCTGAAAATATAACTAAAGAATTCTTAGATTGTCTTTAGTATTACTGGATTGTTTTCTTAAGGTTCTCTTTGTGAAGTATAGCTAAGGAATTCTTAAATTCTCTTTAGTTTTACCAAATTGTTATCTTAAGGCTTTCTCTGAAGTTTAGTTAAAGAATTCTTAACTGCTCTTTAATTTCATTGAACTGTTATCTTGAATGTTTTCCTCTAAAGACCTGAATGCAGAATTTAGAGATTGTCTACTCTGCATTTATGTTGAAGTATAGTTAAATAATTCTTAACTACTCTTTATCTTTACTAAAACTCACTACCATATCATATTCATACTGCCACTATGATCCATTTTGCATAGTTAGCTTGCCCTGCGAGAACTCTTGGAAATTTGATGTACAATTCATCCCTTTTATGACTCCATAGCCGAATGGATTAAGCTTCACACATTCCATCTATCCAACCAAACAAACAATCAAACAAACAACCCCAATCTTTATAACTAGCCTAAAATCAGAAGAATATAATCATAAATCTAAACCAATTAATCATAAATACAGAGAGAGCCCTCTCTAAGCCCAGGAAGGCTAGGTCCTGGACTCCAAAGTGGTTTGATGTTGTTCTCTACTATTTTTTCTCGCCAATCTTACAAGTCATAGGGAGCTAACATAATGGCGATCGTGCTGGGGAACTGAGTTATTGAAAAAGCTTAATATTTCTTCAAAACTCAAAAACCCCACTCAAAATTAAATGATTCAAGTATTAGCCAAGGTTAGTATCCGGTTTCCGATGGTGGAAAACAACTAGCCTCAAGAAAGTTGAAATCATCCACCTGGCGACTCCATGCTTTTCAGTTGGCCTAAAGACTCCACTGGTAGAAGAATCCAGATTGGTTGTAAAGATACAGTGACCCTTTTCTCTAACTAATTGACAATATGGATTCAAGGATACAACACAGGTATGCTCCAATGAACAAAGATCACATTCCTGTATTCCCACACAAAATTCCTCAAGTAAATTGTGACATAAATCTTCTTGTTTTTCAAGATGAGAAAGTCGATGATGCTTTGTTACATTTCATTAAATTTCATATACACTCATGGAGGTTGAAAGTTGAATGGCATGAGGATTTCCTCATGAAGATGTTCATGGTGACATTAGAAGGGAAAGGAAGGGAATGGTATGAAGGTCTAAACCCTGGTAATTTTTTTCTTTAAAAGATTTCCACAAGGTGTTTAATGAGCATTATAAAGAAAATTCTCCATCTTTATCATTAGTTGAAAATTGTTCTGATCAGTCTGAATATCTCATACAATACCTTGTAAATATTGATGAAGATTTGGGAAATTGGCATCCTGAGGATCTATTAAAAGTAATTCGTGAATTTCATGCTCAGGTTAACTATCATGACTACCAAGAGAAGTTGGTTGAGAATGAAAGCAATCAGGAAATGAAAGAAGATCCACAAGATCTCTCTGAAGGGACAAATGATGATTCATCTGCTCTTTTGTGTGAGGCTCAAGAAGACATTCAGCCTTATGATCATTCTTCACAAGAGAAAGAGAAAAATTGTGGTTCTATCCAAAGAAAACAAAGAATGCATCCTCGTTTAACCGAAGAAGAAATTAATCAGATTCTAAGCATGCATCTAGCCTCTAAATTTTTATATAAAGAATTATTTCTATTTTTTCTACTACTGACTTACGTACTGAAGCATTTCCTCATGAAGAAACAAAAGAACAGATTGATACTAATGTTGTACTACCTTCTCAAGAAGGCCTATTTCCAGAGAGTTCTCCTACTCATCAAAATGATGGCCTTCAATCAGAATTCAGCCAACTCAATCAAGGCATATCAGGTTTTCTTAAGGATAATATAGTTGTATATTATGAGGATGTCATGTCAGATGATCATGAATAAGGGGCAGAGGTTCTCTCTCAAAAGAATATTGAGCATGACAAAGTGGATAAAGGAGTAGTCTTGGATGAAGCCTATTATTTAAATCCTCAGGGCCAGGTATTATTCTAAGATCAATTTTCGGGTTTCTTAGAAACATCTAAAGAAGGAATATGCTATGCCAGGAATGGTTTGTTGTAGAGTTTAAAGAAAATTTGAGCACTGCTGCTCAAAGGCAGGTAAGATGGGAGTGGCCTTTTTGTTTTTTTAGCATACTCAAATGGTTGAATAAGAATCAATCATGTAGTCATTTACTTGATTGGTTGCATTGGAGAAGGGAGTTTACTTAGTGAATATATACCTCCAAGTTAGATTAGGGTAGGTAGGTATGCAAAGGAGCTCTTAATACTTGAGCATGTTTCAAAGTTTTTCAATTTCAGGTTGTTGGTTTAGGCTTAAGATCAAGTGTGTTTCAGACCTCATGTTTGCAGTAAGCATGGATTTCAGTTTTAGAAGGTCACAATCACAAAAGTTGCAACAGATCAAGATTACAGGGTGGGAATCAGCCAAATAAATCAAGATACTGTTCTACAAAGTTCTTGAAACCTCCTAAAGGAGCTTCCCTCCCCAATTGGAGCCACTGTTAGACTCCTGTATTTTTACAGTATCACCAGATGAGTGCCTATTCCTTATATTTTTCATGTTGAAAATAATATTACATGACTATCATTTATTTTTAGAAAGGAAAGGATATCTTGGGTGACAAATGGGTCAAATAAGTCCATCTACAATTTGATTCAGTTAAAAGAGGAAACTTTTTCTAATTAAGTGTGATGGAAATCCAAATCTCAATGCCTTCATTATTTTTCATTTACCCTCTCCATTACCTTTCACTTTACCTATTTCTGACACTCCCATGTTTTGAAATCCCATTTTAACCCCTAAACCCACATATCTATAACCTTTTCCCCTTCCTAAAAACCCCATTCCCATTAATAATATCCTTTCCCCTTTAATAATTCCCCTTTTCAATCAAAAACATGTAAAAACCCCATTTTTACAATGTTTTTAATTAAAATAATATTGGGCCTCCAAATTTTAATACTTTACCCCGATATTATTTTAAACCCCTTCCTAAAGTTTTTCTATTCCCACCTTATACTAATTCCTTGCTTATCTATATTTTCCCCCCACCACATTAACCTCGGGTCCCACTTTTAATAAACTCTTTTTATTTTCACCCGACCCCTGTTATGATTAAAACCCCGAATACTCACACTTATATTAAAGCCTCTGCTTTAATATACCCCGTGCCCCACTTCAAATTACTACCCACTAAACATATTAAACCCCATGCTAATGTTTAAAACCTCTGTTTCATTAAATCATCTGACCCCACCTATCAAACTGACCCGTAATCGGCCCACCACCCGAGCACCGTCCGATCTCCATTGTCTAGTCTGACGGCCCCAAAACCTTTTTGCATCCCCAACTTCTTGTCATTTAGATTCATCGAGGGGTTGTGAAATGGGCAATTTTGCAACCCCTCCCATCTTCCACATGTCGTCCCCACGCTTCGTCACATCCCCTCAAACCAAAACCGCAAACCATTCCATCACCGTGCGATAAACCACAAACCATCTTTCCATTAGACTACCCGGTCCCACCTCCTACCATCCATCCGAAACTCCGACAACCATCCGATCTCACCCATCTTATCGAACAGCCTACACACCTCTTTTTCATTCCCCGCCTGTCTGCCTCCTACCAAGACTCACAAGGTATGGATTCGAATGGTTTTCCACAAGAGAGGATTATAATCAGAAGAATGAATGAAAGTAGGAAAAGGAGCAGTCGGGGAAGAGATGAAAACAAATAAAAGACATAGTTAAAGGACAGAGTTAAGTCAAAGGTAGAAAAAGAGGTAAAAGAAGAATTTACAGTGACAATAAAGGCAGATAAAGATAGGTTAAAGATGAAAGGACAGAGTTAAGAAATAGTCAGATGATAAGCAGTGTGAAAGATTAATTTTTGCAGTACCAGCAATGCATCCTCTCTTATGGTATTTGAAGTGGTAAATCCAAAGACAAAGCTAGGTGTGAAGATCAATCAGCATTGGCCTCTTATCAACCACATTGGCCACCTCTAGCTTAAATTTTGATTTAACAAAAGCTACCAAAGTTAATATTACAGTCAAAGATATTTTAGCATTAGTTCAAAAGTTATTATAAAAGTTAATTTTGCAGGAAGTTGGTCAAAGATATTTTAAAGTTAGCTTAGGATTAAATTTTAAAGTTATTATTACAGCAGGTTTGTCAAAGATATTTTTGTCTTGAGCCTTGCACTTTCACAATTGTCAAAACTTCATTTACTCCGTAGTAAATGCAGTCTATCACCCTAGATTAGGGCAACCACCTCAGTTGCAGTTAAATAATGCATGTATTTTTATTATCATGGTTAGACTTTGTTTAGACTCTGAGTTGCAAATATTATTGTATTGGAGCATTGCAAGTTTTTTTGAGCTGGAAATCAATAATACAAGCACTTCCACAAGATCCTTGAGCTATGTTAATTGTGATGTTATCCCTTTTATGTTAATTTTTTTCCTTTGTTTTTCCATATTGTACATCAATCTCCCGAATAGCATAACAAAAATTTCAGATTAAGATATGTTGCTTGAGCACATTAACTTTGTCTGTTATTGTTATGTTAATGTTTTCCTCTAAAAGTATAACTAACTAAAGAATTCTTAAATGATGTTGAGTATTACTATACTATTGTCTTAAGGTTCTCTTTGTGAATTATAGATAAGAAATTCTTAAATTCTCTTTAGTTTTACCAAACTGTTATCTCAAGGCTTTCTCTAAAGTTTATTTAAAGGATTCTTAACTGCTCTTTAATTTCACTAAACTGATATCTTGAATGTTTTCCTCTAAAGACCTGAATGCAGAATTAAGAGACTATCTGCTCTGCATTTATGTTGAAGTATAGTTAAATATTTCTTAACTTCTCTTTAGCTTTACTAAAACTCACTACCATCTCATATTCATACTGCCACTATGATCCATTTTGCATAGTTAGCTTGCCCTGTGAGAACCCTTGGAAATTTTATGTACAATTCAGCCCTTTTATGACTCCATAGCCCAATGGATTAAGCTTCACACATTCTATCTTTCCAACCAAACAAACAACCCCAATATTTATAGCTAGCCTAAAATCAGAAGAATATAATCATAAAGCTAAATCAGTTAATCATAAATATAGAGCAAGCCATCTCTAAGCCCAGGAAGGCTAGGTCCTGGACTCCAAAGTGGTTTGATGTTGTTCTCAGCTATTTTTTCTTGCCAATCTTACAAATCTTAGGGAGCTAACATATATAACAAGGAAGATTATAACCGTTAGTTGAACCAAGCCTTCCTTAGTCTTCAGACTCCTCTCTCTCTCCTCTATCTCCATGTGTAATGATACTTGGGCTAAGCGTTCTCAATGAACCTTGCCAATCCTTAAGCCTCACACTCAACAATATAGCTCTGCTCTTCACATGATAAAACCTTCAACCCTTGACCAAGAGCCCAAGCCTCCAATTTATAGGAATTGGGGAGGACATACCTTGCCAATCTTCTCAATCAGTTTGAATGGGGAAATTTCATGATGTTTCCTTGCCTTTCCTTGCTTTTTCACTCTATAGATGCTTAGTTGTATTTAGAAATGTCTAATAAGAGGCTTGCACCATAGGTTACTGCTTTTAGACTGACTCCTTTTGAGAAAAAGAAGGAAATGCCAGTCAGTTACCACGGGATTTGTCCCTTTCTTCATGAAAACACGTTTAACGATGCACTAATGCTCCCTTTGAATGGTTGGGATGCATTATAATTCGACCTGGTTGTCTCTAGGGTGTGTTACCATGGCAAAATGGGTCTCTGTCTGGGTCATTTTCTTCCTTCCATGTTTCCTTCTCCTCTGAGCTTATGAGGAGGTTATTTGTCCTATAACAACACCTAATTCTCACAGGAGGGCCCCCTCGAGTTGTAAGGTTTTTATTATTTGCAGATAGCATTTCAATTTTGTGTTTTCTATAGCATTTCATTAGTTTGTCTAAATACTTAAGTTTTGTTTTTTGAAGGAATTCTTATGATTGTTTTTAGGGAAATATTGTTTAATCATTTTGTTGTAGAGTGAAGACAAGATCTCTTGTGCACATGGATAGAGTATAGATTGATATATATTTGAAATATATTTTTTACATTATAGTTGAGTGAATACAATTTTAATTTGAATATAGATTTAATATTTCTTTTTGTCAAAAGAAATTTAAATCTAGTTTCATTATAAAATTTTCTTACAAGAAAGTGTGATTTCATTTCAAGAAAGTGTGATTTATTTCAAGAAAGAGTGATGCAAGTGTGTGATTTTGTTTTGAGAAAGAGTGATATTTATTTCTGCAAGTGTGATATTTATTTTGAGCATGTGTGATAGTTCTAGTGTAATCTTCTTTAGGAAAGTGATGATTTTATGATGATTTTAGTTTGAAAATAATTCTTGGCAAGTGTGATGGAGACAAGATTCTTCCTTAGGCCTGGAACATAAAAAAAATCTGCCAGTCTGAGAGGGAAGCCAGACTCCCTCTGAAAGGTAACTATACCTATGTCGGTCACGCTATACCTCCCATCATCTCCAAAATCTATGTTCTATTGGAGGTCATTCTCCTCCAATTCATTGAAGAGATCTCTATTCACCATCATATGGAATGAGGCATCGTTGTCTAGATACCACATGCATCCCATTATAGTGTTGGCCATGCATGCAATGAGAGTAAAATCAAGCTTGAACTGTGAATCTAGCGCTTCACCTGCTACAACTATAGGCTCCTTCTTGTTTTCCTTCTTCTTTGCAAAATTTGAGGCATAGTGCCCATGCTCGTGATAGTAAAAACACTTAATCTTGGACAAGTCTCTCTTTCCCTCTTCGCCTTGGGACTTCTTGTTGAGCCTCAAAATTGTGCTTTCCTTCACCTCATTTTACCTCATTTTCCCTTGTCCATTGCTATCTTAGACCCAATTGATCAATGAATATAGTTAAAATTACTTCTAGAATGATTTACATGACTGACTTGCTAAATTTTGTGATTTTTTCCATTGTAAAGCATTTTGACCGGAACTAGCTGCAGAATGCAGACATTCCGTAGCTAACCGGCAATTCTGCAGCTGCCTTCATGTTTGAGTATGTTCCAGGTGGCCTCTCAAGAAAAACCGCATATGGGCATAATCCACGTCATGTCTACATGGTTCGTTTCTCATCATGGAGGAAGAAACTAATTCTGGGTACGGTTTTGAAACGTGGGAGCACATTTAGGAAAGCAGACTTCTATTAGGACTGTCTCAGTCCAGATGTCTTTTTCCTCTTCACGCAGCCACTTCAAGAGTCCTAACGTGATTCCGATAAGGAAAGACAGCGTTCCTGAATTTTTGCAAGTATTGTTATGTGCATTTGCTTTATAAACACTTGGGAGACCGAGAGCTATGTTAGAGATTTTATGTTAGATTTGATGCTAGATTTTGTTTAGACTCTGTGCTACATTTCTGAAGACGCAGAGTGTTATGTTCAAACTAGTTCATCTTTAATGGAGCGGACCGTGTTGTTTTGAAAGCGTGATTTAATTTGGAGTTGAATTCCGTCAGGTGGTAGAGGGCCCCTGCCTCTTGCACGGATTTATTTTGCGTAAATTAGATAAGTCTTCTAGCTGCCTTTACGTCTTTGAATTTGAATTAATAGTTGTTTTAATTAGCTACTGTAGTTGTACTCATTCTAACTCTTCCACAAGAAGAAATTCTTCCAAATGACTATAATGATGAATGGGAAAATGACTATAGTATTGTAGGATTAGAAGTTGAATTCATAGTTGTTTTTAATTAGCTACTGTAGTTATATTCATTCTAACTCTTCCACAAGAAGAAATTCTTCCAACAGATTATAATGATGAATGATGAATGGCTATAGTACTGTAGGATTTAGTTGTAGTTTTTGCTGTTCACTATCACAGTTACACTTGTTCTAATCACTCTTCCACAAGAAGAAACTCTTCCAAGAAATTCTTAAGAAGTTCAAGACATGACCGTGATAATGAATGATTTAGTTGTGTGTTTGTACTAAGTATCATCTCTGTTATTGCTCTTAAATGCTTGCCCAAGACATCATAATGACGAGTAGGATATGGATATGATATCTTAGTTTTTCATTTGCTTTCAGTCCTTTATATTTGCATTTGCATCCAATTACACAGTCAGAATTGTTCTAGCTCTTCCAAAAGAAGGAATTCTTCCAAAATATCACTAATGATGGACAAACAGATTGTGTAACTTCATAGAATAATGCATGATAGCATAGTTAGGATGCTCCGGAGTTTCATTGCACTTAATTCATGATTCAGTTAGTTTATTTTGGGTTTGATAATGACTTATAGTTCAGCATTGTTCTAGATTAGTGGCATCTTAAGTTCATTTTTAGATTAACTCATTGCACTTGCACTTCCCATTCAGATTGTCATTCACTGCACAATAGATTACTTCAGTTGTTAAAATTAACAAGACAGCCTTCATTATTCACAAACATCTTCTTGTTCTAAAATCTACAAATGATCCATAACCATATGAACAGAAGACAACATCATTTTAAGGCCTGAAGTACCTTTGCAATTTCCTCATCATTTCATAAACAGAGTCCTCCCTCAAAAGACTACTTTGGAAAGAAATCAATAACTCTTGAGTAAAGGTTTTGTGACATTCAATTAAATTGCAGAATAGAGATAGGAACTAGTTCTAGAATAGAAGATCTTATGATGATAACAATGTTTTTCCTCTAATTATGTTTCAAATCTCTAATCAAGGACAAAGTATTGCATCATTGTAAGTTAGTTGTTTCACTGTTTATTTAGAGGATTTTCATACTTAGTGATCACTACTCAGGTTTAGTTTGTGTTTTGAATCATTTGCTTAAAATTCATTATCAAGCTTTGCTTTTACTTTGTCATAGTTTAGATTTGATTCTACTTCAGTGTTTCCAATTGCATTTGCCATTTGACATTCCATCAATTAGGCTTAACTCTGTTTTGATCGCCAGCTCCTTTCCATTAGCTTTCTAGGCATTTTCCTTGTAAACATAAAACCACCAAAAGATCAAAAACATCATAAATCATCATAAAAGACCAAAAACATCACAAAACACTACACACAACGCATTAGGAAACAAGCACCTAGGTACATACAGTACACTTCACTTCAGCAGTTTACAAATCTTGGTTGACAATTAAATGAGCTCAGTTTAGGAGACTAGATTGAGACCAAACATTTTGGCGCCGTTGCCGGGGAAGTGAAAACTAGGTAACCTTTGTTTCTTAGCATCCAAAAACAATTTTATGCGTAGGGAGAGAGATTCAAGGGGAAGATTTATAAGTAGCAGAGGCAGAAGATTGATTTCTAGAACACCACTTGTTTCATCTAGATCCAGAGCTAGTACACCTTCAACTCAAACCCATATTCCATCCTCTTCTGATCCTGGACTTCTAGAAAATCTAAGGTCAAATATTCCATTAGAGAAACCTTCCACTTCATCCACTGAACCTACCATAGAAGAAGACCTAAAAACTCCTGTTAGAAACACAAACCTTTCCACTTCCACAGGAGAGTCAACCATGGCAGAAGAAGGAGGAGGAGGAGTTTTTAATGGAGAACACACATTATTTGGAGGTAGAGGTAGAGGTAGAGGAGAAGGAGGAAGAGGAGAAGGAGGTAGAGGTGTAGATGGAGGAAGAGGTAGAATAGGAAGCTCTTTTGGGTTCCCTATACTTGATGAAGAAACCAATACAACCATGAAAAACATTTCACCCTCCGTCCTTCCAAACTTCTATGGACTTAAAACTGAAGATCCTGAAACTTTCTTATTCGAATTTGAAGTGCTGTGTAGGACTTATGACTACTTACAAGATGCTCAAAAACTGAAATTATTTCCTTCAACTTTGAAGGGAGCAGCATTGAAGTGGTTTATGAGCCTAATCAGTAGTTCTATTAGAACATGGGAAGACATGAAACAAGCATTTCTAGAGAGATACTTGGATTATTGTATGCCGGTTAATCATAAGGAAGAAGTGTTCAAGATGTTACAAAAAGAAGATGAAAACTTAGAAGATTTGTTAGAAAGATTTAATTACAACTTCAAAAGGGCAAAAATGGAAAATCTAGATCAAGACACCTTAAAAGCTCTTTTGTTGAAAACAATTAGGGATGAATGGTTGGATATTCTTAACATGATGGGAAAAGGGGATATATCACAACTCACATTACCTGAAATATCTGAGTTATGTATTAACCTTTCAAGAGGGAAATCTAAAACTGTCAAAGGTCCAAGAGATCCTGCTTTGCGAGGGCAAGTAAATCTGCTTCTGGGACAGTAAGTAGATCAGAAATTGGACACATGCTTGATGATTTTAAGTCTAACATCTTAGGGATTCTTAGTGAACAAATAGACACCCTCAAGATACAAAACAAGCAAAAGGCTGAATCTGATGCCTTGGCAATCTTTTGTCCCAAATGTAGAAAGAAACATGCCTTAAGAGAGTGTCCTTTGGATGTAAAAGTTGTAGAAACCTGTGTCATTTGTTTTGAGAAGCATGAGACCAAGAATTGTCCTTCTCTTCCTGGTCTCAAGGCTGTTTTTCAAGAAGAAACTCCTACAGATTCCACAGAGTCTCTTAAATTTGTATCTAGAAGACCTTGGCAGGGATCTCAGACACAAGGATTCCATGATCAAATGTATAATCAACCTCCACCTTGGAATTCTTGGCAGCAACCTTGGCCCCAATTTCAAAATCAATCTCAAGCTTGGGCACAAGGATCACAAAGTCCCTATGGAAGATACACTCCATACTATCAGTATCCACCATCCTATCCATCATATCCACATTTTTATCCTCAAAATCCTCAACAAAATTTTCCTCAAAATCTTCAACAAAAATTTCAACAACATCATTAGAACCAACCACATCAAAATCAACCACTTCCATTACCATTCCCTCAAAAATCCAATCAATTTCCAGCTCAGCCCATACCAAACCCCAATAATAAGAACCCTCAGAATACATACATGATAGAAGGTCAACAATTTCCAACTTATGTAATTACTCCTCTAGACCTTAGTGATGTTCAACTTAGGTCTGGAAGGATACTTGAGAAGAGGAAACCTTCTGTGATCATACAAGAACAAGATAATTCTGAGGAAGACTCCTTACGGGTTAATAAAAGTCTTGAGGAAGACCCATCCTTTCAAGACCAAAACATTGAAAAACTAAAACAAAAATATCCAATAAATCCAACTCCTGTATTAGAGCAACCATCCACATCTACTTCTATACCTCCCTTCCCGGAAAGATTACAAATTGATAGAGGTGTAGAAAAACAAATAATGGTGCCTAATTATGATTTCTTAGATGAATTGAGAAATGTTTGCATTAAAATTCCATTATTGCAACCCATCAAGGAAATCCCAATTTTAGCCAAAACAATAAAGGATTTGAGTATGAAGACAATAAGAAAAAGAATAAGAGAAACCAAGAAAATTCAACTGGTAGGACAAATAGCAGATATTATGATGGGCAAGATTGCTATTCCAAAGTATCTTGACCCAGGAAATCCAGTTGTCAAAATTCACATCAACGGAATTGAAATTCAAAACACACTCATTGAATTAGGAGCAGCAATAAATATCATGAGTAGACAAATCATGGACAAACTGAAACTTCCTAATCTTCTCTTTACACCCACACTATTACAATTAGCAGATAGATCTGTGATCAGACCAGATGGGGTAATAGAAGACATTCTAGTGTCCCTAGACTCTTGGGAGTACCCTGTGGATTTCATGATCCTGACACCCAAGAATAATCTAGGAGGCCATCCTGTTATACTAGGAAGACCTTGGTTGGCTACAGCCGATGCTTTTATTAGTTGTAGGTCCGGTGATATGTATATTTCTGATGGTAGTTCAACAAAGAAATTCACTTTATATCCTCCAGCTAGGACAATTACAGATCTAGATGACACTCAATGGATAGAGGATGAAGAATATTTATAACCACTCTTCACAATTTCAGAAATTAGTGAAGATAATCAAATTCTGAATACTCTAGAAAACTTTGAATCTTCTCCAGAACACAAACATGTATCATTTCAAGAGGGATCCAATATTGAGTTTTTGTCATCTAGGCAGATGTCTCTTCATTCTATGGACAAATTTGGCAGCTCTACAAGTGAAATTTTTCCAGGCAAAACCTTGAACATAAACAAAAACCTAGAAAAATCTCAACAAGAAGAGTTAGTCAAAGTATTACAGAGACATTCTTCTGCATATGCATGGGAATACACCGACATGAAAGGGATAAGTCCCAAGACTTGTACTCATCACATCTATATAGAGGCAAATTGCAAACCAATCAGACAGCCTCAAAGATGGATGAATCCAAATCTTAGGGAAATTGTCAAGGAAGAATTGCAAAAATTGTTAAATGTTAATTTCATCTATCCTATTTCAGATAGTCAGTGGGTTTCTCCTTTGGTAATTGTGCCAAAGAAAAATGGAAAATGGAGAGTGTGTGTTGACTACCGAGAACTGAATAAAGCTACTTTTAAAGACCATTTTCCTTTACCTTTCATAGATCAAGTATTAGATACATTAGCTCGCAAAAAGTACTTTTCATTCCTAGATGGGTTTAGTGGTTACAATCAAATCCAAGTAGCACTTGAAGACCAAGACAAAACCACATTCACCTGTCCTTGGGGTACCTATGCTTACCGAGTATTACCATTTGGATTATGCAATGCACCCGCAACATTCCAAAGGGCAGTATTAGGAATTTTTTCGGATCTAATACATGACTGTGTAGAGGTGTACATGGATGATTTCATAGTTTATGGGAATACATTTGAAGAGGCTTTAGAAAACCTGGAAAAAGTCTTAAAAAGATGTCAAGAAGCAAACCTTTCACTTAGTCATGAAAAATGTTTTATGATGTTTACCGAAGGTATTGTTTTAGGGCACCACATTTTAGGGGATGGGATTAGAGTTGATGAGGCAAAAGTTGAAGTCATTTCTAACCTATCCATTCCAAGTTGTCAAAGAGATGTTAGAAGTTTTCTAGGATTTACAGGGTATTATCGGAGATTTATAGAAAACTTCACCAAAATAGCATCTCCACTCTTCAAATTACTCACCAAAGATTGTGAATTTAAGTGGACTTCTAATTTCCAGTTAGCTTTTGAAACCCTGAAAACCAAAATTTCTGAAGCACCTATATTAAGGGGACCTAACTGGAAGTTACCTTTTCATATCTCGACAGATGCTTCCGATACAGCTCTAGGAGCAGTATTGGGACAAAAAGATTTAATTCCCTATGCCATCTATTATATCAATAAAAATTTGACTCCTGCAGAGTTAAACTATACTGTAACTGAAAAAGAGTTTTTAGCTGTTGTTCATGCCATAAACAAATTTAGACACTATATAACAGGCTATGAAACTTTTATTCATACTGATCATTCTACAATTAGATACTTAATGAACAAATCAATCACTAATGGCATAGTTATAAGATGGTTGTTACTATTGCAAGAATTCAACATTACTATTCTAGATAGGCCTGGAAAACAAAACACTGTGGCTGATTTCCTGTCTAGAATCCAAAATATCAAAGATGACACTCCGGTTGAAGATCAATTTCCTGATGAATATCTTTTTGCAACCTCTACTCAAACTCCATGGTTTGCTGATATTGCCAATTATTTAGTTTCAGGAAAATTTCCTTCAATTATGAATGCAAGGGATAAAAGAAAAATCATTAATGATAGTGCAAGATATTCATGGGTCGCTAATGAGTTGTACAAGACAGGTTCAGATTTGATCATTAGAAGGTGTGTTCGTGAAGATGAGATGCCTGAAATTCTCAAGGCATGTCATGATGAACCTTGTGGCGGACACTTTGCAAATAAGAGGACAGCCTATAAGATCCTTAATTTAGGATATTATTGGCCATCTTTGTTTAAAGATGCAAAGGAGTATGTCAAAAGGTGTGACAGTTGCCAAAGGGTAGGGAAACCTTCTCCTTCAGGTGAGATGCCATTACAACCTCAGGTACACATTGAACCTTTTGAAAAATGGGCTTTGGATTTTGTAGGACCTATTAGTCCTCCATCAAGACAAAAGAAATACATATTAGTTTGCACCGATTATGTTACTAAGTGGGTAGAAGCTAAACCATTACTTGTTGCTAATGAATCATCTGTAGTTACTTTTCTTTTTGAGGATATTTTTACTCGTTTTGGTGTTCCAAGGGAAATTGTTACAGATCAAGGAGCTCAATTTACATCAAGGCTAGTGGAGCAAATGATGGAGAAATACAAAATCAGACATAGAACATCTACTCCTTATCATCCACAAGCAAATGGTCAAGTGGAATCTACTAATAAGGTCATTGAAGGAATCCTAACAAAGACTGTTCATTTACATAGAAGAGATTGGGTAGATAGGCTTCCTCAAGCCTTGTGGGCCTATAGAACTACATGGAGAAACACAACAGGCCATACTCCTTATGAGCTTGTTTATGGAAAGCAAGTTTTGTTTCCTATAGAGTTCCAAATCCAAACATTCAAGATGGCAGTTCAGCTAGGACTTGATCTAACGGAGGCACAAAAGCATAGACTGGAACAAATTAATGAATTGGATGAGATCAGACAAGATGCAGTTCAGAAAACAAGTCTAGTCCAACAGCAAAGGGCTAGATGGCATGACAAGTACATCAAAGAGAAGAAATTTAAAGAGGGTGATTGGGCTCTCTTGTTTGATTCAAAATTCAAGGATTTTCAAGGGAAATTTCAGACACATTGGCTTGGGCCATATGAAATTGTTCTAATTTTTGATAATGGGGCAGTAAAAATCAGAACTATAGATGAAGAAGAGGTCACTTTTCTTGTGAATGGTCATAGACTGAAGCTATACCACAAGCCACTCTCAAGAGAAGAGTTTGTCAAAAATTTCCAAGAAAGCAATGATGTGAAGTTAATGAAGAAGAGTCTCTCTTCTTCATCAACTTGATTAATTTTTCTGAAGCATTTCTTTTTGAAAAAAAAAAAAGAAAAAAGAAAAAAGAAGAAGAAGGTATAAACATGAAAACCAATCATTGATTGGCATGTTTATACAGAAAATATAGGGTGAAAATCAGAGTCCCTCTGACACTCTAACTTTTCCCATTTTTGTTTTTATAAGCAGTTGTTACAAAAATCATAAGTTCAGATCCATAGTGCTTATGATCCATCTCATTTCATTTCACTCCATTCACTTATTCATCCATACTCCATTTCATTCCATCATTCATATTTCACTTCATTCCACATATCATTCATCTCATTCCATCCTTCATCCATCTCATTTTCATGTCAAAATACAAAATTTGATGTCTTGCTGTAAGTGAATAAAACATGTCATGAATTGCAGTACAGTTCTTATGTTCTTTCACTCCATTTCATAAACTGAATCCATTTCATTTCATCATCCACTTCATACATATCATAATCCATCATCCATCTTCATTCATAACATATAACATTTCACCCATATTCCAAAAACACTCCATTTTCATGGTTAAAGTGCTCTACAGGAACATTCTGCAGCTCAGTAGACATTCTGCAGCTGATCAGCCTTTCTGCAGCCAGACAGTCTTTCTGCAGCTACAAACCCTGAAGGCATCAATCAGCAGACATTAGAATTTCAACAAAGTGATCCAGTGTATCCATGAATCAAAAGCATCAAGAAGATTATGAAGACTCTTCCAAAGATGAACAGAGAAGACAAAGACTACAGAAAAATCAAATGAAAGGCAGAGGTAACAAGTTTAAATTATAATGGCATTTCATTAAATTTTAGCATAGTTTTAGTTATGGATTGTTCGAAAAGGTTGTTTTAATTATTTTTATTTGATCAATACCAATAAACCCTCCACAGCCTTTGGATTAAAATTTCTCATTTCAAATTTCATATCCGATATCATTTAAGCGGTTAAAATGGCCAAGGTATTTGAATTCTCCACGTCTCTTAACCAAATCATTCAATGATGATTCCCTCTGCCATCGTAAAATCCTCCGCCGTCTCTTCAATCATTAATACATTCCCTCCACCTCACTCCACTACTTCATTCCGTGACCACTGCCATCACACCATTCTGTAGCCGACATTTCATTCCGAAGACAGAGATATTATTATCACCGAGAGCAGAGCCAAAGGATATCAGTTTGAATAGCGTTGAGCATTGTAAACTCAGAGCAGAGCAAAAGGGTAAATTTGGAAGCATAGCAGCGTGAGAATTTGAAGCCATTTGATTCCGTGGGTAGACAAAATATCACTGTGGGCAGAGTTTGAGCATTTTTACTATAAACACAGAAGTGTAGCAGTGTGGAGTTTGAAGTCTTTTGTCACTAGAAGACAGAGGTGTTGCAGTGTTAAAATCGAAACCATTTGCTACCAGAGACAGAGGTGTTGCAGTGTTAAAATCGAAACCATTTGCTACCAGAGACAGAGGTGTTGCAGTGTTGAATTCGAAACCATTTGCTACCAAGAGCCAGAGGTATTGCAGTGAAGAAGTTGAAGTCAGGTGTCATTGTCAACAGATGCATATTAGCCCGAATTTTTGAAGCTGTTGCCACTATTAATCAGAGGTATGTCATTCCAAGTTTGAAGCCATTTCCATTCAGAACTTAAAGCCATTTCAATCCGAAAGTGAAAGTCATTGTTTTTGTGGGTAGAAGAGTGTTAATTTGAAAATTGAAGAAGAAATCATGGGTTTCATTGTAAGGACTGAACCAGTGGGTTCAAAATATTTAGAAGGCTACCCTCAATGCAAAGAAATGTTACAACAAATAGGATGGCTTCAGTTTTTGGAGAAATTTAATGGCTTCCACAAGGAAGTCACTAAAACATTTGCAAGATCATTTCAAGGAACCGAAGTTGAAGTAGGAGATGTCAAATTTACTATCAATGAAGTTTTCATTGCAGAGGCTACAGGATTGCTCAGAACTGGAGAGAGATGGTTTAAAAATAGAGAATTCCACAATGACTCCTGGAAACAAATTTTAAAATCACCAGGTATGGATGTCAGTGTATTTAAGAAAGGAATTCCCAGTTCTGCGTTGAAAAACAAATGGAGAAACATACTACTTCTTCTGCAAAAAATTATTACATGTGAGGGTAGATATGGGACATTTTATGTCTACCACATTAGACTAATGATGCATTTTCTGGGAGAAGACTTAAACCTACCATATTTCTTGCTTCAAAGTCTGAAGAAGATGGCTTCCTGTGTTCAGAGAAGAGTTCAATTTTTAGAAACAACCCTATATCATCATGGTTTGGTCAAAATTTTGATTGAGCATCATCTAGCTAAAACAAATGATACATGGGACGATTTCTTAATAAGAAATCATTTTGAAGAAGCAAAAGAACTATCACCTGAACCACAGCCTACAAAAAGAAGTAGAAAATGGAGGGCTTCAGAAGTTGAAATTGACAAAACAATCCAAGAAAGCAGTGAGGAAATCATTTTAGAGAAGTTGACCCAAATCAAGAGGCAACTTAAGGAAGAAAAGGTAATCAAAAAATCTGCCATGGAGAAAGGAGAGGGATCTTCTCAGCCTAGAAGAAGCCACAGACTAAAGGGGAAACTGAAGAAAACACTAATCAAACAAACAGGGGTAATCAATATAGAAGATGAAGAAACATCCATTGAAGAGGATGTTGAAGAAGATTTTTATGAAGGAACCCCTGAAATTGACCCTGCTCAACAGGAAATTTATGACTATGTGGAAACTTTGGAGAAGAGAGCTTCAGGAAGCAGAGAGAGAACCCCCAGTCCTCCACTGTCTGAAATAGATATGTTAAGGAGGGATAGGTATGAGTTGGAATTACTGAATAGACACATCAAAAATGAGAATGAAATTCTCAAGGATCAAGTCAAGCTCAAAACTGATATGAACTCAACCTTATCCCTGCATATAGACAAAGTGGAGAAGACCAATAAGAAGTTGAAGACAAGGAACAAAAAGTTAATCAGGGCACTCACCAACCTAAGGTTCAAACTTGTTATCAGGAAACCCAGAAGATCTCTAGCTTCCAGACAAAGGAGAAGAAGAGGATTAGATGTCCTTGCAGAAGCCTCTGAGTTCATAGGATAATTTGCATGAGGACATGCAAAGAGACAGCAGTGGGGGTATGTTGAGCCTCAAAGTTGTGCTTTCTTTCACCTCATTTTACCTCATTTTCCCTTGTCCATTGCTATCCTAGACCCAATTGATCAATGAATATAGTTAAAATTACTTCTAGAATGATTTACATGACTGACTTGCTAAATTTTGTGATTTTTTCCATTGTAAAGCATTTTGACCGGAACTAGCTGCAGAATGCAGACATTCCGTAGCTAACCAGTGATTCTGCAGCTGCCTTCACGTTTGAGTATGTTCCAGGTGGCCTCTTGAGAAAAACCGCATATGGGCATGATCCACGTCATGTCTACATGGTTCGTTGCTCATCATGGAGGAAGAAACGAATTCTGGGTATGGTTTTGAACGTGGGAACACATTGAGGAAGGAAGACTTCTATTAGGACTGTCTCAGTCCAGATGTCTTTTCCTCTTCACGCAGCCACTTCAAAGAGTCCTAACGTGATTCCGATAAGGAAAGACAGTGTTCCTAAATTGTTGCAAGTATTGTTATGTGCATTTGCTTTATAAACACTTGGGAGACCGAGAGCTATGTTAGAGATTTTATGTTAGATTTGATGCTAGATTTTGTTTAAACTCTGTGCTACATTCCTGAAGACGCAGAGTGTTATGTTCAAACTATTTCATCTTTAATGGAGCAGACCGTGTTGTTTTGAAAGCGTGATTTAATTTGGAGTTGAATTCCATCAGGTGGTAGAGGGCCCCTGCCTCTTGCACGGATTTATTTTGCGTAAATTAGATAAGTCTTCTAGCTGCCTTTACGTCTTTGAATTTGAATTAATAGTTGTTTTAATTAGCTACTGTAGTCGTACTCATTCTAACTCTTCCACAAGAAGACGCTCTTCCAAAAGACTATAATGATGAATGGGAAAATGACTATAGTATTGTAGGATTAGAAGTTGAATTCATAGTTGTTTTTAATTAAACTACTGTAGTTATATTCATTCTAATTCTTCCACAAGAAGAAATTCTTCCAAAAGATTATAATGATGAATGATGAATGGCTATAGTACTGTAGGATTTAGTTGTAGTTTTTGTTGTTCACTATCACAGTTACACTTGTTCTAATCACTCTTCCACAAGAAGAAACTCTTCCAAGAAATTCTTAAGAAGTTCAAGACATGGCCGTGATAATGAATGATTTAGTTGTGTGTTTGTACTAAGTATCATCTCTGTTCTTGCTCTTAAACGCTTGCCCAAGACATCATAATGACGAGTAGGATATGGATATGATATCTTAGTTTTTCATTTGCTTTTAGTCCTTTATATTCGCATTTGCATCCAATTACACAGTCAGAATTGTTCTAGCTCTTCAAAAAGAAGGAATTCTTCCAAAATATCACTAATGATGGACAAACAGATTATGTAACTTCATAGAATAATGCATGATAGCATAGTTAGGATGCTCCGGAGTTTCATTGCACTTAATTCATGATTCAGTTAGTTTATTTTGGGTTTGATAATGACTTATAGTTCAGCATTGTTCTAGATTAGTGGCATCTTAAGTTCATTTTTAGATTAACTCATTGCACTTGCACTTCCCATTCAGATTGTCATTCACTGCACAATAGATTACTTCAGTTGTTAAAATTAACAAGACAGCCTTCATTATTCACAAACATCTTCTTGTTCTAAAATCTACAAATGATCCATAACCATATGAACAGAAGACAACATCATTTTAAGGCCTGAAGTACCTCTGCAATTTCCTCATCATTTCGTAAACAAAGTCCTCCCTCAAAAGACTACTTTGGAAAGAAATCAATAACTCTTGAGTAAAGGTTTTGTGACATTCAATTAAATTGCAGAATAGAGATAGGAACTGGTTCTAGAATAGAATATCTTATGATGATACCAATGTTTTTCCTCTAATTATGTTTCAAATCTCTAATCAAGGAAAAAGTATTGCATCATTGTAAGTTAGTTGTTTCACTGTTTATTTAGAGGATGTGCATACTTAGTGATCACTACTCAAGTTTAGTTTGTGTTTTGAATCATTTGCTTAAAAGTCATTATCAAGCTTTGCTTTTACTTTGTCATAGTTTAGATTTGATTCTACTTCAGTGTTTCCAATTGCATTTGCCATTTGACATTCCATCAATTAGGCTTAACTCTGTTTTGATCGCCAGCTCCTTTCCATTAGCTTTCTAGGCATTTTCCTTGTAAACATAAAACCACCAAAAGATCAAAAACATCATAAATCATCATAAAAGACCAAAAACATCACAAAACACTACACACAACGCATTAGGAAGCAAGCACCTAGGTACATACAGTACACTTCACTTCAGCAGTTTACAAATCCTGGTTGACAATTAAATGAGCTCAGTTTAGGAGACTAGATTGAGACCAAACACTTCTTTCCCTTGGATTTATTTTCTTTTTTTTCTAATTACATAATCTTCTTCTTTGTTAGTGCTGGAAGTCCCGTCTCTAGTGCTCTGCCTTATCTCTTATATTACCAAGTCAGACCACAAATGCTCCCACTCTGGTAACTTCTCCCTCCCATTTGCAGAGTCCTGGTAATTATGCCAGCTCTTGGCAAGGCCTAGAAGTGCTAGGCTCAACAAATCATTCTAGGCTACTATCACACCAACACTTCCAAGCTCATCTCAACATTGATTGAACTTTTCCAAGTATGTTGGTACCATCTTACCCTCCTCCCTCTTGATATTTCTGAGCTTCTCCTTCAGTGCCAACTTCCTGTGGTCACAACTATTCTAAAATAGATATGTCAAGGCCTTCCACATATAATATAGATTTTCCTTCCCATGGATACTTGAGACAATATGATCTCCAACTCCCTCAAACAAGATCCTTATCGCCTTTACTACCTTCATCTTCCATGCATCAAGGAGTTGGGCATATGTTGCTACAGGATTGGGAATATTTGTATCTATGATTTCCTTCAACCCATTTGCATCCAATACTCTCTCCATAATGTCCTTCCATGTAATATAATTTGAATTTCCATCAAGTGCATATTCAAGTCTCAATCCATTGAAAGACATCTTGATTTGCTGCTAGATCCTGAAGAATAAATATGCAAATTTGAACCTGTTCAAGTCAAACTCAAATCCTTCTCTTCTATTGTGATTCCTGGCACTCTGATACCATGTATAAATTATATATAACCTCTGATACAATGTATAAATTTATATATAAATTCTATATCAAAGGATTCAATTCAATCTTATGATGTACCAAAACAATATATTAAATCCTTCTACAATATTTATGGAATAAAAAACATGATTGCTCAATCACGTGCAAGTAAGAGAAAGATGTAAATAAATCGCACAACATAAGATGTTCTTGGGGAAATAAACTGCTCAAAACCCTGCTATCATATATTGTATAAATTCAAGGAATCATGAAACAATACAATGCTTAATCGCTCATGAGATTCTTCAGCACTCTGCTAATAGTCTCACACTGATTTAGGAAAAAAATTCCAAACACAGCCAATTCTCAACCTTCCTTCAGCCTTCCTTGCTCACACAATTCCTAAATAAGTATGCCCCTATTAAATAGGAAAATCATCCTTCCTTCATTTTGCAATCCATCATGGCTTCCTCATGGCTTTATAATTGCACTCAAACAATTCTCTACAAATACAACTGATAGTTATGTTCCCTTTAACCTTTATCTCAACTGGGTCTTTCTCAGAACTGACATGCATGCAACTATTAATAGTGAATCATTAGTTATATGATTTATCACTACTTGTGAATTAAATCTAATTTAATTCATGGTACCTCTCATTAATTCATCACTCAGTTAGAACTAGTTAAAATGATTTTAACTCAATTAATTGAGTTAAATGATTACACCTACACCCCACTAGTGCATTAACTGCAACTACACCCCCAAAATATTAG
The DNA here is from genome assembly GCA_034641835.2 of Pinus albicaulis. Taxonomy (NCBI): domain Eukaryota; kingdom Viridiplantae; phylum Streptophyta; class Pinopsida; order Pinales; family Pinaceae; genus Pinus; species Pinus albicaulis. Next base: position 260,543,991 of record CM076580.1, on the reverse strand, counting down.
GATAATGCTACATGCCTCATCTTAGACCCTCAACTCAAATTTCTTAAGCTAACTCAGTCATCATGACTTAGTTAACTAATAAAAGTTGTTATGAGATGAAATTATAATTTCTTCTCCAATTTATTTAAGGGAAAAATAAATTAGACACCCACATTCCTCACTAGTGTGTAGCTAAAATTCTTCACTGAATTTCCTCACCAATGTGTGTGTAATTTTTTCCTTTTTGGTTGCCAATTTCACTGTTTCTTATTACAAATTTCAACACCCTGCTACGCCCGGCGCAAGTGTAGGGGACTTCTTCCCCCCTGTTACCCCCTGTTGCACACCTACTTATAGTCATGGAAAGAATATAACACATACCCAAAAATGCATTCTCTTTCTCATTCTTAGAATATATCAATATGTCATCGATGAATATTATCACAAACTTGTTTATATAAGGATGCAATACACTATTCGTCAGACACATGAAAGTAGTTGGAGCATTAGTAATACCAAAAGGAACTACCACAAAATCAGCATGTCCATACCTGGTATGAAATGTGGTTTTGTAAATGTACTTTTCTTTGATGCGTACCTGATGATATCTTGATCTCAAGTGAACCTTTTAGAACACTATTTATGTAATATCAAAAAAGGGAGAACGCAGTAATACTTAAACAAAATTCTGGAAATAGCAGTGATGAATCACCTAATAAATTGTGAGAGGAACACATAGCCATTAAATTATTGTTACAGCAGCAATTTTATGATCCACTATGTCATCCCAAAGTGGGGAAATGCAGCAATATGGGCCATAAAAACGTTAATTCCAGAGAATTGTGTTATAACAGGAAGAAATAATGCTTGGATCCCTTAGCTTATGTATTATGGGACTCACATCCAGAAGGGGATCAGAAAAAAAAAAATCCCTTTTTATGTGTTAAACAGATCTCCCAGTCTCAATAGGACTTAAAAACACTGAAATCCCATGACTTAGACTATGCAGAAATTTCTGAAGCAAACACAATGTGTTTATATGAAGGTTTCTAATACAATATGAAGGATAACCACAAATCTAGAGTTTATTACTCAAAGCATAGAGAAAATCAGAGATCTAGTGCCTTTTACACATTGTGAAGATAACCTAGCAAGGGTTTCATGAAAACACAAGTACAAAATGTTAGATCTGCAGATATAGATATGAAATAACGCATTCTAACTGAATATCTACATACATATAGATAAATAATACAATGAATGAAGGAGGATCCTTCTTACAAACTTTCTAGGAGAAAGGTTGGCCTTTTCCTTAAGAAAGTAGCTCAAGATTGAGGGGTTTGACCCTCACACTGCAACACTGCAAGAAATGACGCAGTTCCTACAAGGGAATGTGCTGTAGGTGATGGGAGTACTTTGGCCAAGTGCCAAGATATGAAACTATGCTCTAGAATCTTCCTTGCTAATCTCCCAAAGGAATGGAAGCTCTCCCCTCTGAAAAACAAGTTCTAGAAGTGGTGTTGTGAACCCCCACTACAACACCTTGCAATACAACATTATACTGCTACATAAATAATGTTGTAGCTAAAGTAGGATGCTTAGCCTCAAGCCTGGATGTGTATAAATTCATTACAAACTATATCAAGAGGCTTCTCAAGGAAGGAGAAGGAAATCCTAAACATGAATGCCTTGTGCTAAGCAGCACAACAATCTCAACTAAATAGTTTAAGAAAGCAGAATAGTCATGGAGACCAAAATCCAATATTCAATTCATAAGATGTCCTGCTATGGCTGCCTTGCCCTCCTTTTAAACATGTGTGAGCCTTCTTGCCTTGGGCCCCACTCATTATGGTTTCCTTCACCAAGGAATATCCCTCCTACTTGCATTGTGTTGTCTCTATGGATGATCTCTTCCTCTCATACCAGCATAGTTGACTTGGTCAAACTTGACCTTGTCCACATGCATTTTTCCTTGTTCACACCCGAGAGTGTAAAATCCAGCTAGCATTATGATCATTTTTCACATTATGAGGGATTTTATTCTTATTTCTGAAATGTATGGGCCTCCTTACCCATTTATTCTTCTCCTAAGTGAAATCAACAAAATTTAATATTCCAATTAGCTGCATGCTAATTTTGGAATATTACAGTCCTCCCCTCCCAAATGTTGCTTGTCCTTAAGTAACTACGAGGATAGAATTGGAAAGTCTCCTTTCCTTCTACTATAGCATCCTCATATGATGAGCTCCTCCAAGGAATATGATGTTGTCTCAACAATAAGTCTCCATAGTTCCCCTCCCAAGCATACAAGCTAGCATTTGGTGAGCATCCCAAATGGTCATCATCATGAAAAGGTGAAATACTCAAGGAGGCAACTAAGTGTTGTCTAGAGGTCCTATCAAGGCATGGAGTCTGAAATGCATTGGGAAATATCAATCCCTTGTGAAACCTCCATCCCCAAGCTATCATCAATACAAAATGAGTCACCCTCCAACATGGAAACTCATGAAAGATCTCCTCCACCTTGGGCTCCTGCAATGTAGGTGGGTTGAATAACTGAACATGGTAGAAAAAATGACCTACCCCAAATTGCATTCCTTTCCACTTATGATAAGTGTAGATCATATTCTGATCTTGGGTTGCAATAAGGTTGCCCTCAAGTGGCAAGAAGGAGAGTAGATCTCCAAAGATCCTTCCTCCCATGTCATGAATCATGCTAGCCCAAATCATCCCATTCAAAATGAATGGCACATCATCACCATTTGGAATCCAAATCAGAAAAATTCTAAAGGTTATGTGTAAGTTTGGATGATACCAATGGTTTCTCAAGTGGATACAGCACAGTCTTCCCAACTGCTGCTTTAGATCATCATGTGGCAAGTGATCTTTCAACAAGATAACAATTGTGCATGTTTTCACATCTACCATGAGGTGGTAAATAACATTATATATTAGCTGAGTACAATGAGAATGACAACATACTTGTCCAAATTCATGTAGAGAAGGGTTATCTCTATCATAGATGTTGGTTCTAGAATGACCATGAAACCCATAAATAATCTTGCCCTCTTGTGGAGCAATGCACTGTACATACATGGTGAGAAGAAGTATATACTCAATGAAATAATAGCTAAGTATAGAAATACATTTATTACCATGCATAATGAGTAAGCTGAAAGTGAGGTCCATGGATGAGCCTCCCCATGAGAATCTTCTCATTAAAATATGCAACAAGAAAGGATGCATACTCTCCTTGGAACAATCCATCAATAGAAACATACTCCCAAGTGACAGCATTTTTGGCCTTAGTGATAAGGCTCTTGTCACTCCATGACTCCTTTTCTTGAAATTCCACATGCCAAATTCATCCATCATCATGCTACTATGTGGTGAAATATTCTTCATATGTGGAAGCCCCTCCTTATCCTTTAATGCTGAAGGGTAGCCTCTTTTCACCTTGAATGTGCCGTACATTTCTCCAGAAATATCATGATGAGTATGGAAAATTTTCTGCCCATACTCTCCCAAGAGAAGCCACAGTAATAATAATTCTTAATTCCCCCTCACACCTCCATCATAAAAATCATGAGGTGAAAATATGTTGATTGACATGAAGGAGATCATATCAACATAATGCACCTAAAATCTTTGCTGCCATATGATGCAAGTGTCCCGCTAATTTTCTTCTACCCACACACCCTCAGAAAAAGGATATGTCATATGATGGCCAAACTCTTTTAATAGTAGCCAACACAGCCATGCCTCTTGTTGCCCAGTGTCATAAATATGTAATTGGCTCACCAGCCTCTTACTCTCCATCCACATCCATTCATCCACCTGTGGATGTCTCCTACTATCCTCCATCTTGGTACTCCTCCAATAAAGACTACCATCTCCCCATATCATATTTTTCTCCTTGCATTTCATGGGATGTTGAAATGCAACTCCTTGGAGATCTCCTAGAGAAGATCTCTCACCAATGACCAACTTGAATCCATAAGGATCCAAGGGCAAAACTTCCTCAAACTGTTGAAGAACTTTGCACTCCATGATATGTTGAAGTGCACCTCCAATGAGATCTCTCCATGAGACCTTCTTCTCATCAATGGTCCTCCAAAACCAGTAAGGTTCTGGATCTGCTCCAGGTAGAAGTTTCTCTTTGAGCTGTGAGATGCTTATTAAGAAAGTGTCATCTAGAAAGGAGAAAATATTTCTCATTTCAAGATGTCCACCATCTATCACTTCTTCCTCCATTGCTTCATGAATGAGGCTACCATTTTAATGCTCCCATAAGGTATGGGTCCTCTTTTCCTCACTGCTGCTCATGTACAGCGTTGTAGGTCTGCAATTTGATACATGTACTATCTCCAAGTAAGGTACAATGTTGAAGTCATAGTCAGCCATTGTACATGGGATCATACTCATCCTTCCTTCAGAAATTCTACATTTCAACTTAAGAGGTTGAATGTAGTTCATCCCTTCCTTGAATAACTCAATGTTGCATAACGTAGTGCAATTATGTTGCTCTAGATTAGCAGTATGAAATGGTGTATATCCCTCCATAAGATTTTCTGCAATGCTAAGAGATGGAAACTTAGGCATACCTTGGTGGAATTTGGAAGCATCTTGTAGGGCTATAAGAGTTCCTTCCTCAAATGTGTTGGCTTCCCAAACTGCTGAAGATGAAGGTTTCTCCTCCATGGTTGTAACAGCACTGTTACATGCTTCTTCCAATGGTGGTGAGGGCTTCCCTTCCTCTGATTTCTCTTTATCAAATCTCCTGATCACCTTTTGAGTGAATTTTACAAAAGTAGACACTTTTTCATGACTCACATAGCTAAACCACCAAGTACTTGCTCCACCTTCAAGGTGCAGTGCGGCAATTTCTATTGCCTCTCTCTCTACTACTAGATGTAGTAGGAAGAATGCCTCTAGCTTTATCACCCAAGCCTTTGATGCACATTTGATTGATCCATAAAAAGCGGACAATAGAAATCTATTTCCTTTCATCATCCCATTGTTGTAGGGTCTCCTTTCTTCTTCCAGTTGGATAAACTGAGGAAGAGCTAGAGTCTCTTTGAAAGATCTAGGTTGGGATTTGTATTCCACAAGGTACCTTCTTAGAATTTCAGATTCCAAGTGTCCTTCATGCCTCTTTTCTTCTTCTCTTTGAGAATAGGAAGTGCATGTCCCTTCCTCTTCTTGAAACCCTCTAGGAGTTTCATTGCATCTCTTCTCCTTCATCTGCATAACCTCCTCGAAGATGTTCTTTCTAGATCTGAAAAGTGATGAGACAAAGCTCATTCTCTCTATCATTGTGATCTTGCTTCTTCTCTTTGTCTTCTTATTCTTCTAATAGCATAATGGTTGGAACTCACAGGCTGAACCAAGATTATGCTCCGATACCACTATAATATCCCAAAAGGGAGAATGCAATAATACTTAAACAAAATTCTGGAAATAGTAGTGATGAATCACCTCATAAAGTGTGAGAGGAACACATAGCCATTAAATGATTGTTACAGCAGCGAAATTATGATCCACTATGTCATCCCAAAGTGGGGAAATGCAACAATATGGGCCATAGAAACGTTAATTCCAGAGAATTATGTTATAACAGGAAGAAATAACACTTGGGTCCCTTATCTTATGTATTATGGGACTCACATACAGAAGGGGATAATAAAAAAATCCATTTTGATGTGTTAAAAAGATCTCCCGGTCTCAATAGGGCTTAAAAACATTGAAATCCCATGACTTAGACTATATAGAAATTTATGAAGCAAAAACAGCATGTTTATATGAAGGTTTCTGATAAAATATGAAGGATAACCATAGATATGGATTTTATTACTCAAATCATAGAGAAAATCAGAGATCTAGCCTCTTTTACACATTGTGAAGATAACCTGGCAAGGGTTTCATGAAAGCACAAGTACAAAATGTTAGATCTACAGATCTGGATCTGAAATAATGCAGTCTAAATGAAGATATTCATACATACAGCTGAATAATACAATGAATGAAGGAGGATCCTTCTTACAAACTTTCTAGGAGAAAGGTTGGCCTTTTCCCTAAGAAAGTAGCTCAAGATTGAGGGGTTTGACCCTCACACTGCAACACTGCAAGAAATGACGCAGTTCCTGCAAGGGACTACATTGTAGGTGATGGGAGTACTTTTTCCAAGTGCCAATATATGAAAATATGCTCCAAAATCTTCCTTGTTGATCTCCCAAAGGAATGGAAGCTCCCTCCTCTGAAAAACAAGCTCTGGAAGTGGTGTTGTGAACCCCCACTGCAACACCCTACAACACAATGTTATACTGCTGCAGAAATAATGTTGTAGATGAAGGAGGATGCTTGGCCTCTAGACTAGATTTGGATAAATTTAGTACAATCTCCCTCAGGAGGCCTCTCAAGCAAGGAGAAGGAATTCCTAAACAAGAATGCCTTGTGTTAAGCAGCACAGCAATCTCAACTAAACAGTTGAAGAAAGTAGAATAGTCATGCAGACCAAAATCCAATATACAATTCATAAGATGTCCTGCTATGGCTACCTTGCCCTCCTTTTAAACATGTGTGAGCCTTCTTGCCTTGGGCCCCACTCATTAGGGTTTCCTTCACCAAGGAATCTTCCTCTTACTTGCTTTGTGTTGTCTCTATGGACGATCTCTTCCTCTCATACCAGCGTTGTTGACTTGGTCAAACTTGACCTTGTCCACATGCATTTGTCCCTGTTCACACCTGAGAGTGTAAAATCCAACTAGCATTATGATCCCTTTTCACATTATGAGGGATTTTATTCTTATTTCTGAAATGTATGGGCTTCCTTACCCATTTATTCTTCTCTTAAGTGAAATCAGAAAAATTTAATATTCCAATTAGCTGCATGCTAATTTTTGAATATTACAATTTCTCCTTTCAACTGATCAAACAAGTCATCAATCCATGAAAAAGGTACCTATGCTTGATTGTCAAGTTGTTCAATTTACTGTAATCAATGCACAACTTGAGAGTATCATCCTCCTTCTTCACAAATAACATTGGTGCACCCCAAGGTGACACACTTGGCCTTATGTATCCTTTATCAATCATTTCCTTGAGCTACAACTTCAATTCCACTAACTCTGGAGTGCTCATCCTGTACGATGCCTTTGATGTTGGTGTTTCTCCTGGTATCAACTCAATAGAAAATTACACTTACCTATGAGGCGATAACTCTGAAGTCTCTGCTGGAAATATATCCTAAAACTGTTGCTAAATCAAATGCCTCTTCAAGAATTAAACATCCTCAACATCCTTCCCTTTGTCACTGGAAACATGAACTGCAAACAATACACATCCTTTCCTACAACTGCACTTTTCCTGCATAGTTTTAACCATTCTCACCGATATAGAATTATTATTACCCTGCAAGATTCTCTTCTCTCCATCATCATACAAGCACTCAATAGCCTTCTCATAGAAATCTACTTTAGTCCTTTGAAGGTACAACCAATCCATACCCAAAATCACATTGTATGAATCCAAAGGAAGCACATTAAGATGTGTTGATGTAGGCATACCATTCAACTCAAATGCATAAGCTCTCACCCAATTATGAACTTTTTTCTTAATACCTATAGCCAACTACACCAATTAAGACTTGGCATGCAGTTTTTTACTGAAGCCACACTTTTCCACTAGGTCAAGATTAACATAATTATAGTTAGATACAGGATCAATCAAAATGGAAAAAACTCGATCACAGAGCTTACCTTCCATATCAATAATGGATGTTTGGTGATCCACCTGTTTGTTATCAAATATTGCATAGATCCTAGGAATGCTCTGTTCAACATCCCCAATTGTTTTCTCCTCCTGAGAATTTATATCTGAGGTCTTCCACCTTGATAAAATAGAAAATCCTTCTTGCGATGATCCTTTCCACATATCCAGCACTGCAATGGTTCTCCGCCACTACCTTTATTTTGTTTCTCTTCAGGTTGAGATCGTGTCCCTTCTCAAATGTGTTAAATTTTTTGTAAAGAGCCACATTCTCTTTCTCACTTGCATACTAAGGTCTTTCCCGCATTGGAGGCCATTTTCCTTTGATTTTTTCATTACCTTTCCAGTCATCCTTAGGCTCAGTCTTGCGCTTTGACTGCTCATAACAGTGCTTCAACTTCCCAATTACTTCCTCCATTTACCAAGGCTCAACATACTTGATCTGGTCCTTGAATGCTAATGGTAGTTCACTAATGAATCTCTAAACCTTTTTCTTCGCGTCCTTAACATACAACACATACCTCAGCAACTCCAAGAAGTTATTCATATACTCTTCGTATGTCACAGATCCCATCTTCAACTCATAGAACTCCTTAGCCTTATCATCATAATATCTATCTAACAATTATTTCTTCCTAAATTCTTGAATTCATTCCAACTCAACTCCTTTGTCTCGATTCCTCTGATGCGCTTCGCATATTCCCACTAGATGTCTTCCTTTCCTTTGAGACTAAAAATGGCTATCCTAGCTTTCATGTTGTCTGTATAATCATGCAGTTTGAAGAAATTCTTCATTCCAAGCAACCAAGCTTTTGCATCTTCTAGTTTCTTTAGTTCTCCATCAAATTCAGGAGGCTTTGCTTTCTTGAACTCATCTAGAAAGTATCCCCTCTCACTCCTCCTATAAGGATGATAGCGATTATTACCATGATGTCTATCGAAAACATAAATGGAATAGAACCCATGTCCACTACCTCTCCTATTAGGTTTATCCATCCATCTGTCATCCATGTCTGACGTATGGCCACCATGAGACCTACTACTATATGCCCCATTAGTCCTATCCTCTTATCCATAAATGATCTATGGTTGTCCCTATATCTACAAATATGATAAACTTAGAAGGATGATCACATTGACCTCTGCTTGTTTTTCTTATGCCCTAGCAAGTATTTCCTATGACTCAATTATCTTATCATTATCTGCTTTGCAACTTTTGATTTATGCCTTTAAACTTCTCAAGGTGTCTACTATGTCAGGAGAGTACTCATCTCTGTGTTTCTCATATAAACTATAAGGAGTGTTGAGATTCAACAAGATGATGAGCTTAGTGAAAAGAGTCGCCTTCACTAAGTGGGCCCGCAGGCTATTTTTGGCGCAAAGTCTATTTTTAGACATGTCGATCATATTCTATGAGTTCCAGGATGCTATTTGTGGATGGTTGGTCAAGTTGGAAAAATAGATGGACTTATATTTTTAGACATATTGATTGGAATCTATTTTTAGATTACTAGTCTAAAAATAGATATGTCGAATATTATTAGCTCTTAATAATATTTGGACTCTAAACATTATCTTATTCTCTTGGAGCACTTCAGTTAAGTGCACAGATGTGGAACAAGAGCTAACAGAAGGAATTACGCTATTCCTGAGGGTTTACTGGAGCTATTGCATGGAGGACTTCAGTTAGAACTCATGTGACAGAGTTTGGTGGAGTTATAGAAGTAGTTGGTGGAGTTGTGTTCAGTTTAACTCAGTTAGACACAGTTGAGCTAGTTCTATCTAGTCTAACTAATTGATACACTAGTGAGAGTGGTGTGAATTAATTAATAATTAATTAACTAAATAATAACTCATTAATCAATTGAAGAATACATTAGTTAACTACAGTGCATGGACAGTTTCAGTGGAGACCAGTGGAGAGGTAGGTGAAAGAGAAAGTGTGACTATCAGTTGTGACTATAGTGTTGCATTGTTTGCACCACACATTGATTGGAGATGCCAATGAGGATTTCATAGTGCAAGCCAAGTGGATTTGAGTTCATTCAGAGCCATTATTCAGCAGGGATTGCGCCGTAGAGGCAGGCTAGCAGGTGGCAAAGATCGGTGCATGGATTTGCAAGATCGGACCTGATTAGTGTGTAGCAATTGTATTGTACTAACAACTTGATATGATCAGCTTTGTATGAGGATTGTTACATGATATCTATGACATATATTATATACAGATAGTTGGGGTTTTCAGCTTCAGGCTTTCCCGTAAAACAACTGTGTTAATGTGTGTGAATTTTTATGGTTTCATGTGTGCATTGCAATTGTTTTAATTTCCGCATGGGATGTTCAATGGTGGAATAGATTCAGTATTGTGCATGAATTTAAAATAGTGTGTCATCAGGAGAATCTTGGATATATAACATATTAGTTATATCATTTCTACATGGTATCAAAGCATTGATCATTGGAGCAGATTGCAATTATTGAAATAGTTGAGTTTTGTGCTGGTGGAATTCGAATTTGCTGTAGTGTTTTCTTGGTGTTGAAGTTGAGCATTCATTGAAATTTGTTTCAACGGATTGCAATTGGAATATTCTCTTGAGGGTAGCTTGAATTATATTGCATGGAAGGACAGGATGGAGGCAGTGCTGGATGATAATGGGTTGAAGGAGTTCATAGATGCTGATATTCCGAAACCTGCTTCTAGCGATGCAGCCGCACTTGACGCATGGAAAAAGAGGACAGCAAAGTGTCAAAGAATTCTGTTCGAAGGTGTGAAGGATCACTTTGTGTCCAGCCTTCATGGTAAAGCTTCTCCATTCTTGATGTGGAAAGCTTTGACAAACTTGTTCCAAAGCAGAAGCGACCAGAGGAAGTTGGCACTTAAAGACAAACTCAGGAAAATAAAAATGGAGAAAGGCGACAGTATACCCAAGTACCTCACGAAGTTTGTCCAGTGCAGGGATGAGCTGGGAAGTGTGGGGGTTACTGTAGATGAAGAGGAATTGGTGAGCTTGGATCTCCTTGGGCTTCCGAAGAGTTGGCATAGTTACGAATACTCTGTCAATGGTCAGGAGAAACTGCCAGGATAGGATCGAATTTGGTCAGATCTTGTGCAGGAGGAGATAAGGCGAGGTACTAGGGATGGATATTCATAGAAGAATGAAGATGAAGAAAATTGCGCTTTGGCTACCAAAGCAAGGAAAGGGAAGGAAAATAAAAATCCTTCTCAATCTAGTGCCAAAGACAAGAAGCAAGACTTTTCCAAGGTGAAGGCTTTCACTGTCACCAACACGGACATTACACCACTAATTGTCCACAAAAGAATAAAAATAAGCAGGTTGCTAGATTTTCAGCTGGAGAGGCCTTAGCCTCACAATTTGAGCTGGATTTTTCACTAATCACATGCTTAATTTCAAGTGTGATGGGATCAGTGTGGTTTCTTGATAGTGGTGCATCTTTCCATATGATCGGAGACAAATATTTGTTTACTGATATGGATGAAAAGGATCTTGGAGTGCACATCGAGATGGGTGATGATGGTAGATACAGTGCGACTGGTATCGGGACCATTTCCTTTGAGAGGGAGTCTAGAAAACCTTTCTTCTTGAAGGATGTCATGCATGTTCCAGGATTGAAGAAGAATCTGATCTCTGTGGCGATGTTGGAAGACAAGGGCTATGATGTTGTTTTTAGCAAGGGAAAGGCTTTCCTGCACAATAAGAAAACTGGTGAAACCTGGAGGATAGGGGTTCGAGTTAAGAACCTTTATCAATTGTAGGTAGATGGCTGCACAGCAATGGCAGGCAAAGCAGAAGGAGTGGTGAGCCAGGATGAGGGCGAATTGTGGCACAGGAGATTGGGCCATCTTCACCATGGCGCTTTGAAAATTTTGCAGCAGATTTCTACTGGGCTTCCCAAGGGTACACTTGCACAATCAGATCAGTGCAAGGGATGTACTTTGGGAAAATTTGTGAAGACCACTTTTCATGAGAAGGATAGTCATGCCACGACGATCCTTGAGAGAATTGACACAGACGTGTGTGGACCTTTCTCAGTAGCTTCGACAGTAAAGCACAGGTATTATGTGATATTTGTTGATGACTTTTCTCGTAAGTGTTGGATCTTCTTCATGCAGAAGAAGAGCGAGACATACTCAAAGTTCTATGAGTTTAAGGCACTGGTTGAGAAAGAGTCGGGGAAGCAGGTGAAATCTTTTAGGGGCAATAATGGTGGTGAATTCATCTCAGGAAAATTCAAATACTTTTACAGCGCGGAAGGAATTCAAAGAGAGCTCATAGCACCTCATAACCCACAGCAGAATGGGATCGCGGAGCGAAAGAATAGAACGATCGTGGGTGTTGCACGGGCGATGTTGCATGATCAGGGCCTTCCCATACACTTGTGGGTTGAAGCATGCAACACTACGGTTTATGTGCAAAACCGTTGTCCTCATAGAGTACTTGGCATGAGTACACTCGAAGAGCCGTTTTCTGGTAAGAAGCCTGATATTTCTCATTTGAATATTTTTGGCTCACCTGTTTACATTGATGTGACGAAGGATGCCAGGAAGAAGCTGGAGCCGACCGTAGAGGTTGGGATATTTTTGGGGTACACAGAAACACCCCACAACTATCGTGTGTATTTTCCAGATAGTTGGAATACTGTTGTGCGACGGGATATCAAATTTCATGAGGAGAGAGCCATGAATTTGTCACTTGAGAGGGAGCTACACTTACATGCAGATGAGGAGCTACTAGTTCCTAAAGATGAGCCTCAGGATGTGGATCAGCCACAAGAGAAGGTTCATGGAGTGGAAGAAACCACTCATGCAGTGCCAACCATCAGAGGGTGGAAGCACACTACAGAAGCTGAGCGACTGAACCTTGATGCAGTGCAAAATGTAGGAGCACCTACATCACAGCGTAGACAGAGACAGTCACCTGATCGATATACTAGATACATGGCTCTGATGAGCAAGTGTATCATGATAGAACCATCCTGTTTCGAGGAAGCTATGGAAGATCCCGCATGGGTAGATGCCATGGTGGAAGAGTATGATTCGATTGTTAGAAATAGTGCATGGGAGATTGTCCCAAGGCCAGAAGGGAAATCAGTGGTAGGTTCGAGATGGATCTACAAAGTGAAGCAAGCTGTTGACGGGAGCGTCAAGAAGTACAAGGCAAGATTTGTTTCCTGGGCTTCTCACAGATCGAGGGGATCGACTATGAAGAAACCTTTGAACCTGTCGCAAGGTATTCTTCCATACGAACTATCCTTGCTCTCTTAGCGCAGATTGGGTGGCACATTCATCAGATGGATGTGAAGACTATGTTCCTCAATGGAGTCATTGAGGAGGAGGTGTACATAGAGAATCCTGAAGGATTTGAAATCTTCAACAGTGAGTTGCACGTGTGCAGGCTCAAAAGATCATTGTATGGGCTGAAACAATACCTCGTGCTTGGTACACACTAATAGACAGTTATTTCACCAAACTTGGAATCACCAAGAGTGAGGTGGATCCGAACCTATACCAGATTGTGGTGGAGGGTAACTTGCTGATCATTGTACTTTATGTAGATGATTTGATACTAACAGGTGATGAACTGTTGATACACTCATGCAAGGCAGATCTTGCAAAGGAGTTTGAGATGAAGGACTTGGGCCTCCTTCATTATTTCCTGGGATTGGAAATTTGGCAGCGGAAGGGTGGACTATTTTTGTCTCAAGGCAAGTATGCCCAGGAGATACTGGAGAAGTTCAACATGCAAGGCTGCAAGCCTATCGACACTCCTCTTCTTGGTGGTTGGAGGAAAAAGGATGCTACATCGGCAGAGGAAGTGGATGCCATTGTTTATCAACAGTTGGTTGGTTCACTCATGTATCTAGTCAATACACGACCGAACATATGCTATGTTTTTAACCAGATTTCACAAGATATGGTTAAGCCTACCAAGCTCTTTTGGAAGGTAGGAAAGCATGTATTAAGATATCTCAGAGGCACATCGGGATATGGATTGTGGTACAGACAGTCGGATGAGGTGGAGTTGCATGGCTTCATGGATGCAGATTGGGTAGGGAGCCCAACGGATAGAAAGAGCACATCTGGAGGGATTTTCAGTATCGGTTCCACAGCATTTTCTTGGTACAGCAGGAAATAGAGATCCGTGGCACTTAGTTCAACGAAGGCCAAGTATATGGCAGCAATTTTGGCTGCATGCGAGGTTATATGGATGAGGAAGATCCTAGTCAGGTTGTTTGGTTCACACTTAGATCCTATTGTGATATATTGTGATAATCAGAATTGCATTAAACTCTTGGTTAATCCAATATTTCATGATAGATCTAAACATATTGACATCCGGTACCATCATATCAGAGATTGTGTGCAGCGGAAGATCATGTTGCTTTCTTACATTCCTACGGAGGATCAGGATGCTGATATTCTGACGAAGGCGCTCACCAGGAGCAAATTTGAATACCATAGAGACAAGATCAGGGTGGCAGATAATCCCTATCTTTTTGAGAGGGAGTGTTGAGATTCAACAAGATGACGAGCTTAGTGAAAATAGTCGCCTTCACTAAGTGGGCCCGCAGGCTATTTTTGGCGCAAAGTCTATTTTTAAACTATGTCTATTTTTAGACATGTCGATCATATTCTATGAGTTGCAGGATGTTATTTGTGGATGGTTGGTCAAGTTGGAAAAATAGATGGAATTCTATTTTTAGACATATTGGGCGGAATCTATTTTTAGATTTCCAGTCTAAAAATAGATATGTCGAATATTATTAGCTCTTAATAATATTTTGACTCTAAACATTATCTTATTCTCTTGGAGCACTTCAGTTAAGTGCACAGATGTGGCACAGGAGCTGACAAAAGGAATTACGCTATTCCTGAGGGTTTACTGGAGCTATTGCATGGAGGACCTCAATTAGAACTCATGTGACAGAGTTTGGTGGAGCTATAGAAGTAGTTGGTAGAGTTGTGTTCAGTTTAACTCAGTTAGACACAGTTGAGCTAGTTCTATCTAGTCTAATAGATCAATACACTAGTGAGAGTGGTGTGAATTAATTAATAATTAATTCACTAAATAATAACTCATTAATCAACTGAAGAATACATCAGTTAACTACAATGCATGGACAGTTTCAGTGGAGACCAGTGGAGAGGTAGGAGAAAGAGCAAGTGTGACTATCAGTTGTGACTATAGTGTTGCATTGTTTTCACCACACATTGATTGGAGATGCCAATGAGGATTGTGTAGTGCAAGACAGGTGGATTCAATTTCATTCAGAGCCATTCTTCAATAGGGATTGCGCACTAGAGGCAGGCTAGCAAGTGGAAAATATCGGTGCATGGATTTGCAAGATCGGGCCTGATTAGTGTGTAGCGATTGTATTGTACTAACAGCTTGATATGATCAGCTTTGTATGAGGATTGTTACATGATCTTTATGACATATATTATATACAGATATTTTGGGTTTTTAGCTTCAGGCTTTCCCGTAAAACAAATGTGTTAATGTGTGTGAATTTTTATGATTTCATGTGTGCATTGCAATTGTTTTAATTTCCGCATGTGATGATCAATGGTGGAATAGATTCTGTATTGTGCATGAAGTTAAAATAGTGTGTGATCAGGAGAACCTTGGATATATAACATATTAGTTATATAATTTCTACAAGGAGAGTGATGTGAGTTGTAATCCACCATTCTACTTTTCATATCCAATCCTCTTCTTCTGGAAAACATATGATGTTAAATAGCCAAATATAAACATAATCAACATACCATACTAAATTTCAAAGGGGGCTATCTCATCTACAAAAATCATTCCAAATTAGGATAATACATATATATACATATTCATATCAACATATCAACACCATGAATGATAACCATAACCATGACAATGCATGCATAACAACATGCATCTAGCCCATCCAGTCCAAGTGTTTGAACATGGAAGCTATGATACCAATCTATAACACCTCCCTCCCCACATTTACCCAAATTTGCAAGCCCTTTGGGTAAATGTGAAGAAAATTGACACTATGACATGACCCAACCTCCTAGTTCCAGTTAAGGAAGTGAGGCCTATATCTGAGACTTATTGACCACAAACTAACATCTTACAAGGACTACAAATCACCCAGCAGTTGGAAACACCCCAATTTCTCAATCCTTGAGCTAGAACTTTGTTACACTAACCTAGACTCCCAATTTCTTCCATGACGCTACTTCCATGTGGCTGTGAGCCTCCAACTGCACTCACAAGCCTTACTCCATGCGATTGTGACCCAAATTTCCCAGTTCATAAGGTGTGATCCCAAGATATGAGCCATAATTCTAGGCCAACCTACAGAAAACTACTCAGAACTTCCTGAGACTTATTAGAATTATGAATGACATTATGAAAAGGCTAAGAATACAAACTTGATTCAGAAACTTGACCTAGACTGACCAGAACATACTAAGAATTTCATCAAACAAATGGTAAAAATGTAAGCTACAGGTCATGAATGCATATATGAGTGTAAATATTTGTACTTTAGCTAGAAACCATCTAGACGGTATAAGTCCCTCTCAAGTAGCTACAACCACACTTGTTATCCCATGCATTCATCAACTATTCATTAACTTATCAAAGCATAATAAGATCCATATCCGAAGCACAACATAAACCATGCTTATAACCAACAAATGACCATAATATTAACCATGAGAAAAAAATCATAAAAGCCACACAATAACAAGTAAAAATTTTCATAATACACAATAGGAAAATATCTCTTATTAACATATGCAAAATCCAACCAAGTCAGGGACTTCCACATACCACCCAACCATATATTGAGATGAACCAAATCTTTCTTTCAACCAATCATCCCTGTGCCATATTCCAAGCATGAATGTGGGTTCTCATGGGATAAACCAATACATAAACAACCAAGAGAATCTAGAGGTTAAACCACCTCCACCCTCAAATTATTACAATCTCGCCAAAACCAATCAAGCGATCACAAAACCAAAACAAGCTCGGATGCCTCATAATTCCTTCACCATACCTTGAGGAATTTTTCTATCTCCACCCACCTCTCGAGGTATTTCTAGAGAAAACTATCTCCACCCGAAACCCTTGGGAATTTTCCTAAGGCCATCTCACCTGGTTCCAAAACCTTCCAAAAATCCAAATCTCAACCAACAGATGAATCCCATCACACCATGGCTATATAGGAAATGGCAAGGCAAGGTCGAAATCACTATTAAACTTGGAAAAACCCATGCCCATGAAAGTAAATGAACCAAATAAACAAATGCAAGAACCATGCATTCACACCTCATCTAGGAAATAACACATGTAACATGTTACCTGCAAAATCTTCTTGTTGAAGTTGTTGATCCAACCTTCTCCTTGCTTGTCCCATGCCTTCTTTCTCAAATCCATGTGAATTTCCAAGGGCTCTAAGAATGCTCCAAGAATTTTCCTAGATTTCTCTAAGTGTGCAAAGTGTGAGGGAGTAAAGATAGACTGGCAAAAGGTTGTGAAGTGATCCTTAGAAGCCTTTTTATTATTGAGGCCTCTATTTTCATCATTTTCTTTCATTTTTCCTTCAATTTCCTCTGATGCAAATTTATGTCTCTTCGTCTTCCTTTTCTCCTATTTTCCTTTATTTCTCATTAATAAAGGCCAATTAATGCCTCTTTTCCTTTTCCAATGCCTTTTCCAATTTCCTTAGCCATAAATAAACCATAATTGACACCCACTATAGTGCTTTGGCCAACATTAAGCTTTGAATATAAGTACCCTAACCTTGGTATTATTTTTCCTCTATTAACCTTTATTACATGAAATTTAACCTGAGGTTGTTACAAATAGTTTTTTAATCATAAACTATGGTGAGCACACACCATAGTTTGAAATACATATTTTTTGTATTTCAACATTTATATATTATAATGGCAAAATCAGTATCGTAATACATATTTCGATCACCAGATAAATGATTCCATGCTTTCGTTTTCCACTTTATTTATTTGAATAATATTGTTATCACCCAAAATTCTCAAAAAAAAATCATTGTGTTATGTTTGTCTTTGGTCATGGTTTAAATTAGGTTTAGAAGTCAATTTAGGGTTTGGTTAAGGGTAGGTTAGATTTTTATAAGATCAAATCCCATCCTTAAGTTCAAATAAAGTCTTTTTAAGGTCCATTCATTGTCAAATATCCATAATTTAAATTTGTGAGTCATTTCCTAAAGTCTCATGTCAAAACTGGTCAAATTATCCAAGAAACCTTACTTTCGTATGGCCGCTAGTTCAAAAAATTTGATTTGTGCTACGAAACTGCTGAAAGTGATGAAGCAAAAACTCTGTTTTCTGGTTTTGAGTAGTCAACTTCCAAGGAGGTTTATGAGCAACTGAAAATGACTTTAGGAAAATTGAAAGCGTTTTTTCTTCCAAATAGCCTTAAATAAAAAAACCTCTCTCAATTTCCTCAAATTCATTAGGAGGTGGGATAAATTGATAAATTAAAATGCACTATGAAACTGTTGTTACAAAATGTCCTGTACATGACTGTTTAGCAGTCAACTTCAAGTTCTGTTTCTGGCCAAATGAAAAATCATTTTGGAATTCTAAAATAAATTTTTCTTTATCACAACCCCAAATAAAATGGCCTCTCTCACTTTTCTCATATGTTTTATCCGTTGGGAGATACAAGGCTTTCTTTGAAGCCCTATTTTCAGAAACAGAGTTTTTCCTGTTTTACACATTTTTTTCAAAGGACGTTTCTAGATAGCATGAGATATGGTTCAAAAAACAAAGAGAGGTTTGTATTCAAGACATGATGGCCTAAAACAGCCTCATTCAGTTTCGTAAAATAAATCATGGAGTAAGAGATATAGGCTCTGTTCCAAGACCTATCGTGTAGGAAAAAAAGAGGAAAAACCAATAGGCCAACCTATTGCAAATGAAGAAGGGACCTCAAGAAGGCTGGAATGACTCTGTTTCTCAAGTGATATGATGAAATCAGGTCTATTTTAAGTTTTTGGCACATTCACACTTTACATTTTGGAAAAATTTGGACAAAACTGCTCACTCAGCAGTTTCGTAGCGCAAACAGTGCAAAAAGGGTGAAATGCGCTACGAAACTGTTGTAGCAGCGCTTTTCACCCTTTCTTATAAATTTTTGGAAGAAAAATGTATGTATTTTGACCTGAAATTTCTAGGGAAGCTGTGTCAAGTGAATATGAATATAACCCTGGAGGAAAGAAACCAAAATTTCAAAGGCAAATGGCTTAAAAGACTACACTACGAAAAGCGCTATGAAACTGTGTTGTTTTCGTAGCGCAAGTCTGTTTCTGCTATTTTGGACAGTTTGATGGTGATTTTTATAGCTGGAACTTAAGGATGATTTTTGGCATATGTTATTTAAGTCCCTGACATCAAATAACCTCGAATTCATGGGGTCATAGTGGTCAGAGTGTCTCAAGAACACAAATAATCATATGCCTAGAAAACAGGGGACAGTTTCCTAGTTTAATGGAGATCAGCATTGAGGTCATAAAGTGTTGGAGCTTATCATATAGATTCGACCTTATGGGAATACAGTAGGAAAATGGTGTAATCTAGTTTATATAAGGTTTTTATGAGTAGAGTTAAGGAGTTTGAATCCTATTTGTAATAGGACTGTTCATTAGTTTTGCAACTATCATTTTGTAATAAATACCATGTCATATCGTGAGGCAAGGTGTCAAAAAGTAGGAATTCGAGGTGTCTAGCATAGGATAAGGTTATCTCATGTTGTAAATGGTCTATTAAAGGCCAAGAAGATGAATTAGCAAAGGTTTAGACATTTTTTTTAACAAAAATACTGTGTTTATTGTAAGTGACTGGTTTTCAGCTTAATAAAGAGTTTTCTACTTAGCCAACTCAAGATTCATAAAGAGTTTTAGTGTGTTCTTATTCTAATGGCATCTTTTTACTATCTTATTGTAGTGGTGTTTGCTTATGTTACTCAGAATTCATCATTGATGCTCTGACTTCCTTCATAGACAAACTTACTGTGTGTTTTACAGTTTTACATGTGTTTCTCTGGACTAGAAATCTGATATGCCTTGACTTCCATGCTGAGTAGATTGTTTTGTTTTACTGAAGCTATTTTGACACCATAAGCCCAATGTGCACTTGCTAATGTGATTTACAACCAATTTCTATCATTTATCTGCTTATTACCCCACATAGAGTTAGCCATCTATATTTCTATCAAAAATCATTAACCCTTGAAAGAGCCCTCTCAGGTTGAGGAGGCTAAGCCTCAATCAAAAGATTGGTTTGAAACAGTTACATAAGATTGATTTGATTAGCAACCTATCAGGTCTAATTTTGTGATAACGAATATGAAGAATCCTAATCACTCATTCTATTTAGATATAATGAAGGTATTAAAACTTTGGGCTATTTTTTATGTATTCACAACTCGATCAATGATTTTTTCTTGCTTTGATTTTCTATCAAATAAAGCATGAGCCCTTCCCATTTTTTATTGAGTAGGATGGAAAATCGAATACATTTCTTCAACATGGCTAGTGTTGAGGCATACCAACATGCTTCTTATTTAAGTCGAGCGAATGATATGGATAAGGGCCAGATCATGAAAAAACACTTATTATTTAAACAAGTGGGGAAATAGAAGCGGGTGAGCACCATATATTTGGATAGTAAAATTTTGTTCCCATCCCTCGAAGGTGATGGAATTTTAGTGATGTTCCTTTGTTTCCCATTCCCATTGAAATCAGTTGCTAGGTGAGTAGAGTTAAGGGTTGTGCAAGAGGTTCCATAGAAGCTTTGTGTGAGAGTGGGCTACAGATTTTAAGCTATGTTATATGTATTGGAGAAAATACAATTGTTGCCCGATCTAAATTTGTCAGCATTAATTCCAATATTCCCACTTTGAAACACCATAAATGAAAATTGAGTTAAAGGACAGTGTCTTTATTTCAAAGAAACCAGTTGAAAGTCACCCATCATCTGTAATGATTACATTAACTAAAATACCATAAATATCATTGAATATTATCGTGTGGAGCAGGTCCATACTTGCATGATTCAATAAACAAAGGCATTGGATGCAATTAATTTTTTTTCCATTTTCTATGTTCCTTTTCGGTTTAATAAAAGAGTCTTGCGATCTCATTATTTAAAAATTAAAAATTTTATGCATCTTTTTATCGCTCACATTTGAATTTTTCATGATGGTTCAAGGTTTTAGTTATAGTTTCTAGAAAACATGAGCGGATTCTGGATATTGAAACATAGGCGAGCACTCTTGTCAACTCTGACTTATCAAAGCACACATTTAGGCACGTAGGATCCACCCCATAGGAAACTTTTCAATTTGTATCTAATGTAAATCACTACAAAATGTATTGCAAATCCAAGCAACATCCTGTATCGTTGGCATTGTGCACAGTGGCTTACCCTCTAATAACCCCTAAACAAAAATATTTTGTATTTTACGACTAGACTCCATGAGTCCTTGTGCAGAGCTCTCATTGTGTGGATATTTGTTCAAACATATCCCGCCTATGTAAAGGGATTTCAACCACATCAGTTTTTGCATCATTAGGCAGAGTAGTAGTATAAGAGTGTCAATGTCAGAGCACTAAACGACCTAATGACCACTCACAAAATTAGTTTTTTTTTTAATGAATTGTGAGGCACTGAAAAATACTGAAAATAAAATTCCCCACACTAGGGGAATTATGTCCCATTAGAGATCGCTCAATTAATTGAAAATTAGAAATAAAAATTCTAAAAATTTAGAAATTTATTTTTGAATTTACGGGAAAATAGAAATATTAAGAATTTTCTCTAAACATTAGTTAAAATCGTAAAAACATAGCAAAAACATGCAAAGTCAATGCACTTTGACTGCAAAACAAATGTTATAATCCCTAGTGAGACATAGACTATTACAACTTATTTACTTTAATTAGAAATGCCTATATGTCTCTACTTTTTCTTCTTAATAAAAATAGAAAACAAATATTTGATTATGACTATTACATCTTATTTACTTTAACCAGAAATGCCTATAAGTCTCTACTTTTTCTTCTTAGAAAAAAAATTCCCAACTAATCCTAATAAAGACTGTTAGTATGACTAGCCTACTTCTCTTTGAACTCTTCTTGGAGTATTTTAGAACTTGTTTCCAAATTTTGTCTTCTTTCATATTAGAATCCCATTCTCATCTTGGGCATTGCTTATAGTGTCCTTTCATTATAATATTTTATATGGTGATGTGAAAGTAGTGTGTCATTTTGTTCATGAGTTAGATCAATTTCTTCTTGGAGGCATCTCTTGCTATCCCTATCCTTCTTGATTTATTTTGTCTTTTAGCTATAAGAAAACTTTTCACAACATTAACAACAATGTAGACCAGTAAAGCTCGTATGGTTTATGATATAGGAGACCATGAGCGTTTTCACCAATATCATTTCCTTGAGTATGTCATTGCTCGTAATACATTGTGTACCTCTATCTATATCCCCCTTGGACTCTTTTTAGATAGATGGATACGCTTTTTGTCTTATTGGTACATAGCAATAGTTTACAACTTTCCAAACATGTACAAACAGAGTTATGAAAATAAGCTTTAAAAAGATAAGGAGGGACCATCATTATTATTATTGGATCATTTTCTTTTATTTTATGTGTTTGTCTTGCTTATAACACCCCAAGTATACTCCACTCACTTATAATTTTCCCTTTAAAAACTTTGATACTATCTCTTTCCTTTCAAAATCTAGATCCTGTGATTTCTTTTCTCCTCTTTAATTATATTAAATATTTGGTTCAACACCTAATAGGTTCGATTTTTAAAGATTTAGGTAATCATGTTAACTATTATTTTAAAATTTATATATAAATATAAATATAAAGTTTATAAATTACATTTATTTATTATTTAATTAATTTTAAATATAATTATAATTTTAAAAATTATCATATATATTAATTTCCTTATTTTAAAATATGATTTTTTTAAAACTAAGATTTATGTATATTTATGTTATATCTTTATTTTTATATTTTAATTCAATGAAGTTTTTGGTTGAATTTTTTCAACTTTCTAATGTCAATTTAAGAAACATAATCTTTGGATTTTAATAACATTTTTGTAAATATAATTTTAATTAATAAATATGATTTTTTTTTCTTTTAGCAGTATGTAGAGATGTAATTAAATATTTTTATTTAATCAAATTACATATTAAAAAAACAAAAAATAGAATTAAAATAAAATTAAGTAAATTAGTCAATTTATCTTTGATGGTTTTTTACTCTAGGTTTTGACAACATGTAGTTTTACTTAGTTATATCCATGATATTCTTATATATATATATATATATATATATATACATATATATCCATCTTAACTCCTAATCTATCAAGCACCCACAAACTTTTTTTTTAAGTGGAAAGAAATTTGATCTCTCTTGCTTGGTAGATTCAAAGTTAAATATTTCTTGGCTGGTTTAATCATTTTTTTTAGGACTAGAAGGATGGATGATTAGGGTGATCCCTCTAGTATTTAGTTGACATGGGTTTCAAACCAACTAATGTGGTTCATCCTCAAGACAAAGGTGAAAAAATTAATCAATCCTCAAGAATAAATAACAAGGATGCATGTCGAGAGTTATATTAATTAAATAAATTAATTTATAATATTATAAGAATAAAATAAAATTACAAGGATTAAAAATTGTGTAGAAAGTATTAGAACATTTATTAGAATAAGTTTAATCATTTTATTAATATAAATTAACTGATTTTTTTTTTTTTATATTGAGAATTCGAGTATAAGAAAAATCATTAAAATAAGGCAATATTGATCAGAACTGGATCATAGACCAAAGTGATAGCTCAAAATTCAAAGTGTTCAGAAGTGTGTCGAACCTCAGTGACCAGATAGATCTCATCTTCCTGATTCAGGTGCCATGAACGGTGCAAAAAATCGACACCGTATGAAGAAGTTATCGCAGTTTGAAAAGTCTTGTAAACTGCAAAAAATGGACTTTGACCAAGTTTGACTTGGATTGGGAAAAATTAAAAAGAGAATATTCCAAGGAATATTCTTGGAATACTCCTCAGAATATTCCCCAGAATATTCCATAAAGACCAATCGATGGATGCCAAAGAACATCGTATTACTGGGAAATTGATTGAATTTTGGAATAATTAGCCAATGGAAGGCTTCCACGTGGCAAGCCCAAAGGTTGCCACGTGGCCTCGGTTCGATCTTATAAAAAATTTGGGACTGCACAGGAGTTGAACACGAGACTACCCCCGCCCATGGCGCCGATCCTTACCAACCCTCCTACAATGTTTCTTAACCATGATTGTAGCGTGGTTTATTATAAAGTTGATTGATTTAACATTTGGGGTTCGAAAGGGGGCCAACCCCCCATGTGACTGTCATGCAGTGACCATAGGCTAACAGCTAATGGTTTGATACTCCAAAGGTTTAACCCATCACATTAAAATAAATCACAACAGTTACGGTTATAACCCACGGGTTTTAATGTTATGCGCTCCAATTTAATGTTGACCGCAGGGATTGCAGGGGTTGGCATGTGGCCACCCCCTCCCCTTAACCATCAAATTTTAATGCTACAGTTCAAACTTGGCAGAAAAGATGGCGGGCACCCTAAATTTGGGCATTTTACTATTTTAACTACAATTACTCCACATTTAATCGAGTTTTTTAAGGGACACTAGACAAATCTTGTTTTGGCTCTATCTTGAGCTACATTCGCCCAATTTTAGAGTGCCAATGGTAAATTTTGACTATTTCCAACATTGTAGACTCAATGGAGTGGGTTTCAGAGCCATCATATGACTTTTGAGTAGGTTTTTTCTTCATTGAAGTTCAAGGGGCCACAAGGGCCACTAGGGGCCAGCAATAGTTTGAGGTCTAGCCATGGGAGCTAGAGGCCTTATTCAGAAATAAAATAGTCAATTTTGGATGTTTCAGATGTTCTGGAACTAATGGGATGGTTTTAAAATACCATATAGGAATTTTGAAGGTCAATATGCTTCAATAAAGTTCTAGGGGCCATCAGTGCCAACTTTTGCCAACAGTAGTTTAGGGCCTAGCCAGGGTAGCTAGAGGCCTTATGCAGCGAACCAATAGTCATTTATGACTATAATGAGAATTCAAAATCCATTGGTGGAGGCTTTAGAAGATTTCTAGGACTTTCAGAGATCGAGAACCCATCAGAGATTTTTTTAGTGACCCAAGTGCCAGGGGGTGCCAACAGGTGTTGGAGGCGAAACCGGAGCAGTTGGAGGCCATTTTCAGTGAAAAAATAGTCCATACTGACTAATTTTGGCATTATGAATCTAATGATGGGATTTTCAGAGCCATTTGAAGACTTATATAGCTTGAGAAGCTGAAGGGAATTTTTGGGAAACCCAGGGCAAACCGTGGAGGAAGGCCTAGTTTGGGGATGAAATTCTCGTTTTGAGCAAATGATCAGTCCATAATTGGTGCTTGATGTATGATGGAGATAGTAGGTGTGGTTTCAGGGATAGAAAAATAATTCTAAAGGAGTTAGTGCCATGGAGAAGCTCAGTGTATCTCAGTGCACCGATAGAAGGAATCAAGTCTAAGGGAACCTAGATCTATTTGCAGAGTGATGATAGCCATGACAGGGATATAGATGGAATTCTAAGCCCTTTGGTTCAGTTCAGTAGCCATTGGAGTTAAGTGTGGAACTTGAAAAAGAAACTTTTCCATAATCCCAAAGAGCCAAGTCAAGATGACAAAAGCTCAAGGAGACATAGCCCACGATATTCGAGTGAACTTCTAGATTAATTTTGTTGTTATGTGTGGATGTTTTATTGCTACATTATATTTCTATTCTACATGTTTAATTTCATAAAGAAAAAATGTACTTAAGACACTTAAACAGTTAAAAATCATACACGTATTTCAAGCATAAGTTCAGCAAAATGTCAAGTATAAGCTAGATCTTTTATTTGTTTAACTGAGTGGGAGGTTCTTGAAAATCATGACAAGTTATCCAACCCATTTTCATATCAGGTTGGTATCAGAGCACTTGGTTGCTTGATTGACATAGCAATAGCTTGCTTGTTTGACTTGAAAGGTGTTTGCACTGTTTAAAGGATGGAAAAGACTGATTGTTTTACTGTTTGCAAACTAACTGTTGTTTGAGTTTGTTAGAGGTGAAGGGAAAAATAATGATATTTAAGTCCAAGAGAGGAAAATAAGGAAGAAAGGACTGAAGGCATCTTCCTTACCCAAAGGACCTCAGGGTAACCCTTGAAGTAGAAAAGGGTTTTTTGTTTAGCTGCTTGAATAAGAGCTTGTCTCTACAACCTTTTTGTTCAAAGCTTTGTAATTTGTTTTGAAAGCTTTGTGAATTTTGTTGAAGTTATTTTTTTCATTTTCATAATGAAAAGTTCATCAAGTGAGGTTTCAAAATCCTCCTCCTTCACAAGATTCTTTGATGAAGACATGAAGCGAGAATTCTACATCTTGAAGGACAAGGTGCAAATTATGTTTAAAGATAGAAGAGAAAGCACTGAACTTCGTGAGCAATTGTTTGCTATGAAGAAAGAGAAGGAATAAATTCTTCAAAGATTGCATGATATGGATATGCAGCTCCATCAAGCCCAAGAGGCTTTAACCAATAACATGCGTGAAGTAGAGGTAATTCACTCTAATTTGTCTTCAGTTTCCTCTTCAGAAAGGTGTGTTGGTTCAATTGAAAATCACACTAGAGGTATAGGGTCCAAGTTAATGTTTAAAATGGGCTATAAAGGCAAGGTTTTAGGCAAGCATGCACAGGGCATGATTGATCCTATTATAGTTGAGGAAATACCTAAGAATTTTGGTCTTGGTTATGTTTAATCTAATGGAGAAAATTCCAAAGCCATGAAGGCATGTGAGACAACTTCAAGAATAACTTTTGTTCCAAGTTACAAACCACAAACATGTCAAGTTTTTTTCCAAGTTGATTGACATTGTTTGAATCCTATGTTCCAGTAAGAAGATTGTAGACATGCAGCTTATGGAAATCATGTGAGTTCGGATAGTTTTCAAGACAAGAACGATGATGTTAGTCTTCAAGAGAAAGTTGGAACCTCTACTAGTTCATCTCCTCAGAAGGCAAAAAGGATGGACATGCAAAGCAGCATATGAGGTATAATTCTTCCCATAGTAAAATTGATTACATTTCTGCAAGGCATGACAATTTTTCATTCTTAAAAGGAAGAAAAAGGTTTTGTGCATATTGTGGTCGGTTTAACCATGATGTTTCGAGATGCTAGATGAGGAAGAAGGCATACAGGAAGTAGATGAAGAAAATTAAACTTGCAAAGAAAGTGCATAAGACTTGCACACATTGCCAAAAGAGGGGACATGTTGTTTCCCAATGTTGTACATTGCATCCAACTAATCGTCCCAAGCACATGAGGCAAGAGGACAGAAAGACAGGTGAAAGTGGAACCAAGGATTCCATCATTGATGTGGAACAAATGTCTCACATGAAGAAGATTTGCAGCAATAAAATTTGTCGTGGAAGTGGCTTGGTAAGAAGTGGTTTGACTTCTTGACACAATAAGGTATACACTCATTTGTACATATGCAAATTTCAGTTATGTATGCATGTATATATGTTGTAATCTCATGTTTGTTTGAGCCACCTTGGATCAATGATCAAAGAAGCAATGTTCAGCTACATTCTGTAAATTTCTTACCAGAAATTTCTGAGTGAGTACAAGGAAGACAGTTCTTAATAGGAGGACAAGCGCATCTCGGAAGGGAAGTGTCGACTACCTTCAATTTGTGGTTCAATGGCACTAGCCATGCAAGGAAAGTGTATGGAGGTTGAAAAGAAGAGGGTGATGTACTCTCATCTATTGTACAGATCAGTATATCAGTCTTTTGGGGTCCAAAAGATTCATAATGGGGAGGTGTGATCAAAACTGGATCATGGACCAAAGTGATAGCTCAAAATTCAAAGTTTTTGAAAGTGTGCCAAACCTGAGCGATCAGATATATCTCATCTTCCTGATTTTGGTGTCGTGAACGGTTCAAAAAACTGACATCGTATGAAGAAGTTATCGCAATTTAAAAAGTCCAGTAAACTACAAAAATGGGACTTTGACCAAGTTTGACTTGGATTGGGAAAAATTAAAAAGAGAATATTCTAGGGAATATTCCCAAGAATATTCCATAAGGACCAATTGGCGGATGCCAGTTGGCATCGTATTACTGGGCAATTGATTGAATTTTGGATTTTTTAGCCAATGGAAGGCTTCCACGTGGTAGGCCCGGAGGCCGCCACGTGACCCAAGTTCGGTCTTATAAAAAAATTAGCACTGCACAGGAGTCGAACACAAGACCTCCCTTGCCCGTGGCGCCAAGCCTTACCAACCCGCCTACAACGTTTCTTAACCATGAATGTAGCACAATTTATTATAAAATTGATTGATTTAACATTTGGGGTTCAGAAGGGGGCCAGCACCTTCGGGCCAACCCCCCATGTGAATGTCGTGCAGTGACCACAAGCTAAAAGCTGAAGGTTTGATACTCCAAAGGTTTAACCCATCACATTTTAATAAATCCCGGTGGTTACAGTTATAACCCACGAGTTTTAATGTTATGCGCTCCAATTTAACGCTGACCGCGGGGATTGAGGGGGTTGGCATGTGGCCACCCCCTCCCCTTAACCATCAAATTTTAATGCTGCGGTTCAAACTTGGTGGAAAATATGGCAAGCGCTCTAAATTTGGGCAATTTCCTATTTTAACTGCAGTTACTCAACATTTAGTGGAGTTTTTCAAGGGACACTAGACAAATCTTGTTTTGGCTCTATCTTGAGCTAGATTCACCCAATTTTGGAGTGCCAATAGTCAATTTTGACTATTTCCAACATTCCAAACTCAATGGAGTGGGTTGCGGAGCCATTAGAGGAATTTTGAGCAGGTTTTTGCTTTATTGAAGTTGAAGCGACCACTAGGGCCACCAGGGGGCAACAATAGTTTGAGGCCTAGCCAGGGGAGCTAGAGGCCTTATTGAGAAATCCAATAGTGAATTTTGGATTTTTTAGATGTTCTAGAACTAATGGGATGGTTTTTATAGCCTTTAGAGGATTTTTGGAGGCCGAGACGATTTACTGAATTTCCAGGGGCCATTAGTGCCATCTTTTGCCAGCAGCATTTTACGGCCTAGCCAGGGTAGCTAGAAGCCTTATGCAGCGAACCAATAGTCATTTCTGACTGTAATGAGAATTATAAATCCATCAATGGAGGTTTCATAGGATTTTTAGGACTTCTATAGGTTGATAACCCATCAGAGAAGTTTTTAGTGACCCTAGTGCCAAGGGGTGCTGACAGGTGTTAGAGGCGAAACTTGAGTAGCTGGAGGCCATTTTCAATGAAAAAATAGTCTACCCTAACTAATTTTGGCATTATAAATCCAATGAATGGATTTTCAAAGCCATTGAATACTTCTAAATCTCTAGAAGCTGAAGGGAATTTTTGGGCAACCTAGGGTAAACCATGGAGGAAGGCCTAGTTTGGGGATGCAGTGCTCGTTTTGAGCAAACGATCAGTCCATAGTTGGTGTCTGATGTGTGTTGGAGACAGTAGGTGTGGTTTCAGGGACAATAAAATCATTTTGAAGGATTTAGTGCCATGGAGAAGCTCATTGTAGCTCAGTGCACCGACAGAAGGAATAAGTCTAAGGGAGCCTAGATTTGTTTGCAAAGTGATGACAACCATGACAGGGATATAGATGGTATTCTAAGCCCTTTGGTTTAGTTCATTAACCATTGGAGTTAAGTGTGGAACTTGTAAAATAAACTTTGCCATAATCCCAAAGAGCCAAGTCAAGATGACAAAAGCTCAAGGAGACGTAGCCCACAAATTCGAGTGAACTCCTAGATTAATTTTGCTGTTATGTGTGGATGATTTATTGATGCATTATATTTTTGTTCTACATGTTTAATTTTAGAAAGAACAAGCGGACTTAAGATACTTAAACAGTTAAAAATAATACACCTATTTCAATCATAAATTCCGCAAAATTTCAATTACAAGCTAGATATTTTATTTGTTTAACTAAGTGGGAGGTTCTTGAAAAGCATAACAAGTTATCCAACCCATTTTTAGATCATATATTCTTATAAAAATTGAATATATTAAAATAATTAACAAAAAATTGAAACAAATGATTTATTATTAAAAAAAGAAGAAGAGGAAACAGGGGGTGAAATCAAGAAGAGAGGGTCAAAATCCAACTCTTTATTCATTTCCAACCATCGCCCTTGTTTATATTGATTGCATGCTTCTCAATATCAATAGCTTCTCTAAGCTTCCTGTTACACAGTAATTTGTCACCGTCATTACCATTCCCTGTCCCGCACAATGGAGGACCCATTTTGTGACCTGTGAACATTGTCATGCCTTGAAAACATCATCAATGCATTCCTCTAAGCATGAGCTTCATTTGCCCTAAAGGCATCTCCTTGCAAAAATCATGAAAAACATCCCTTTTTGCATTGGCGCGGGCAGAAAGTTCAGCACTCGCGCCAATGGAGAAAATCCTGCAAAGAGGCCGCGACAAATGGCGCTCTGTCCCAGAGCAGTAGTCGCGCCAGCCAATTTAAGGAGTGTTTTTTAAATAAAGATGGCAGAAGTTGAGTTTCAACAAACTCAGAAACCATTGCCTATCTTGAGTTGGGAGGTTTGGCTGCAGGAGTTCTATGGAAGGGAAGTGGTTTTGCCACCTCCCATGGAACCTTCCTTGTTGATAGGGCCAATCCCACAATAATAGGGATCCCAACTCCCTCCTTCCCCATCTATAAAAGCCTGCTCAATTCCATGGAAAGCTAGTCTTGAAGTGCCTAAGCTTTGAATCTCCAAATTCCCAAGAGCCTTTTGTGCTGTAAGAGCCCTCTTTCTTCCCTTAAGGCCAACTCAAGTAAGGAGCCTATTGTCGAGAGACTCTGGAGAGGTTTGCCCTTTCCCTGGCGAGCTTTGCGAGACGTGAATGACTGGAGACCCATCTGAAGGAGACCACGACGTCAGAACATTGGTTGTAATCTCTTTCGATCGTTATTTAATGAATGATTACGATTATGGTTCCACTCTGTTTTCGATTATGTTAATATGAGTAGTATCCTTTCTGACTGATATTTAGTTGCGTATGCTGGATTTTATGCTTGTATCTATTTGTTTCTTGCATGTGCAGGTGTCCATCCACGGAGATCGTGGAGGATCGTGATCTGCCGAGGCTGAGGAACGGGAACGCTCTCTTCTTCAGATCGTAGCATTGGATTCCAGGTAGGCCTTCATCTTTGGTCGTTTCATTCGTAACTAGGAACTTGCGTTGTAACATTTCGTGACTATTGCTAGACCCCTGCTGGGCTAGTAGGGATCGCCTCTGTCCGCAGAGGGGATTTACCTCCTCAACAAATTGGCGACTCCGCTGGGGAGCGTCTAGATTTCACTATCTCGTTTGGATTGTCTCGTTCTGATTGTTTTATGATTTTCCTTGCTTGGTTAGCCTTCTGGGCTAGGCTCTTTTTGTGTTTTGGCTTTTGGTTCAGCCCCAGAGGATTAGATCTGACCTCTGCTTTTCCGATTTTTCACCTTTTCGTAGTTGTCTTGATTGGCATGAGTTTATCCCTGACAGTCGCACCAGTTGGCACAGGTTGCCAGTTCATCACTCGCGCCATCCCCTGTCTGGCGCGGATTACAGCCAGACAGTCGCGCCATTTCCTGTAGGTGCTAGGGTCTACCCTTGTTCGGAAGCTTCTTTTGGTCATTACTTTGCTTCTGGGTTTGTTTTGGATTCTGCTTGAAGTGGTGAGTCTGGTCTTGGTTGGGAGAAATTCTTTGTTTTTTCATTTTCAGGCATTGGCGCTTGTTGTCTGTTAGAAACCCGCGCCAATTGGCCATTGGTGCTAGTTTTCAGTGTACAAGTCGCGCCAGTTGGCGCTACTTGTCAATGTACAAGTCGAGCCAATTTCAGGGTGTGTAAAAATTGAGATTTTTTCCCTAAATCCTTCACCAGTGTGTCTTTCCCTTCCGGTCTTTCCTCTGTATGAGCATAGATTACATTGCTCATTATTTGGAATGTCTTCTTTATATGATTGTTTGATGTAAAAGGGAATGAATGCCTTGTTTTGATCTCTTGCTTTGGAAGTCCTTTTTGTGTTTGACCGCATATGTCTTGTCAACTTTTGAGGGATTTTGTCACAAAGTATTTTGAAACAATGATTGCATTCTTAGTGTTTGTTTGCATCCCTTTTGCTTTCATCCTTCTTTAAGGAGATTTGCATTCTTTTAGTTTTCATCTCATAGTTTGCTTTTCGTTTAAATGCATTAGATCACATTGCATCGAAAAGTGTTTTTGAGATTCATCATTGGACTTAGATCACATTGTTTAGTGATTGAAAACTAAAAATCGCTTTGAGTGCATTCTCTTTTGTTAAAAGCATGCATTAAGTAGATTCTCATTTTATCGGAAAATGCATTGAGTGCATTCTTATCATTTGAAAAGAAAAAGGAAATTGTGCATAGATTACAATTGCATAGTTTTCAGAAAAAAAGGATTTTGCATAGATTACGTTGCATTATTCGCACCGTTGAATGTTTGAAATTACTTTTGGATACTGAAATTCATCTAGTTTGGAAAAGTTTCGCTTTCAGTTTTGCTATTCGTTGCATCATTGTTTGAAGCTCTTCCCTTAACTAGATATCATTCATCGAATTAAAAGTTTTCTTTTCTCATATAGCTGCATATAGGAGATTATCAGATGACATACGGTAGGGCCTTGAAACCGAAACATAATTGAAGATCAACCATAAAATTTACTCAATTTACCTAAGGAAGCATTGAAACATTAACGAAACGTTTAGAGGTCTAGGCTAGAGACGTGTTCTGGCGTCTTTAAACCGAGTAGCTGTCGTTGCACTCTTGGCTTTAGACAGCACTAGTACGGACTTGTGCTCCCCGTACCGTCACGTATATAAAGGGAGACCCCACTAGGTTTCAATCCTTTATCCATAGGAAGCCGAGTATGCCGCCCTATACCCGTGATACACCGAACACAGCATTCGGGGAGATTGCCTGCACGTACGGAAAGTCCATGGTTGATTTCTTTTTCATTATTAAAACCAAGGTGTATATTGCAGTTCACGGTTATTTGGTACACCCTTTTGCCTAGTATTCCTAAGTAGTCATTTCGATCTTTTCTGACTCTTTAAATTTGAAAAGGTCATCAAGCGCTTGTCCTTTCACGCTTGTTTCCAACCTGAAAGTGATAGAGTCACCTTTTGCCTGTTTCTCGACTCTTAAAAGATGAAATAGCAGAGTTTTGTTTCAATGTTTTAAAAATTAACTGCCCACGAAATATTCCTGGTTAAATTTAGTTTCCTTAGGGTGTTGTTCTGAAGATCGTTTCTGATGGCAACTTTTTCAGAGTTCACCAACCAAGGAATCCCCTCCGATGGGAATCCTGGTCCTTTTCCTCCTTTTGGAAATCTTGGCGCTCCTTATATGGCAACGTTGTCCCTTCCTGGGTTAACTGTTGGGTTGCCTGTTTCGTTGTTTTCAACCTCTGTGGTCCCGAATATCTCTGCTACTTTTCAGTCAGTTCCTCCACCTGAACAACATCATGTTGATTCTAAGGTGGACCTCTCCCCTTCTTCGCCTGTTTCTGCGTCCTCCTCTTCTACTTCGCCTGGTGAAAGTCTGGATTCAAGTAACCAGGTGGCTAAGAAGAAGAAGAAGAAGACAAAGAAGAAGAAGTCCGATAAATGAGAGGCTAACTCTGCGGCTATTGTACCTAAGATATCTCCTCTTGATAAACCTTCCAACCCTCCACGGAAAGTCAAGTTCCCTTGCATGTTGTGCACGGGAGACCATCTTCTTCGAGACTGCCCTGGCATCCCCAAGGTGCTCAAAGCATGGTCCGACGGCCATCCGCCGTTGCCTTTGACTTCCGGGAGCCAAGTTGGGGGCACATCTTCAACTGGTGCTGATAAGGCTCCTAAGAAGCAGGGTAAGATCACCAATCCCTGTAAGTTGTGTGAAGGGCACCATGCCATTCATCTTTGTCCTTATATGGATGAAGCCAAGCGAGTGTTGGACAACCCGGCTGTTTCCATACCATGCCTCCCAGCTGGTTATAAACAGCTTTCTTTGAGCCCTCCACTAGCTGATCCTACGATTGGTCAAGAGTCATCTTTGGTCGATCCCACTCCCCCAGAAATTCAAATTCACGAATCCGTCCCTGACCAACCATTGGTCGTAGGATCGGTTGAACTGGCCCCGTCCGTGGTGCACCAGGTCTTTTCTGTCGAGAGTGGATCTCACACCCCCCATGTCCTTCTGATTTCTTCAGATTCTTCAGACTTGGAGAAAGATTCTCCCGTCCCCGTACTTCAAGAAGCTCCTCCTCCGCCTCCCATGATGGAGGCTCCAGAGGATATCCCTCCCGCCTTCGAGATGGAGGTTATGGAGGATGCTCCTTCTTCCGTAACACCAAGGGAAGACCTTCTCGGTTCGATGGTATCCCCTCCGAGTAGTCTGGTCGCCTCCTTTGATTGGAGTCGATTTGCAGGATTCCGCCTTCCATCTTAAGTGCCTTTTGAGATCACAGTACAGGCTCTTGGTCTGGTCGTACCCAGCACCATTATAGACGAAGGTGCCTCTATTAGTATTTTATCCTCAACTACTTGGCAAGCTTTTGGCTCACCGCCGCTTGCACCTGTTACGCAGAATCTGTTGGCGTTTAACAGAAGAATGAGTCAACTGTTAGGGATCCTTCCAAGGTTACCTGTTACTTTGGGAGGTAAAACCGTCCATATGGATGTGATGGTTGTTCCAGGCCCCTTGGATTTTAATTTTCTTTTGGGGCGCGATTACACCTATGCCATGGGAGTGCTTGTCTCTTCCCTCTTTCGCGTGATGTGTTTTCCACATGAAGGACGGATCATGACCATTGATCATCTTTCGTTCTTTGGTCCTGGTATGGCAGCTGGCCCGCCATCATCCCTTCCTGGTTTTTATCCACCTGTTGTATCTGCCCCACCGCAGGTCAACTATGTGGCTACCTACCCCATGCCTGTACTCAGTGATAGTGCCATCGTGCATCAGGTGCTGGGGGCATTGGGTCCTGACTTCCAGGATGTTTTCCTTCCATAGGGAGTGGAACTCTTGGAAGCAATGACTTCTTGTTCATTATGATGAGGTCTGTCGGAGCACAGTTCGTTTTCCTGCGTCAAGCTCCTTAAAAAATGAAACCGGGTCTTGTCGGAGCATGGTTCCTTGTCTTGTGTCAAACTCCTTAAAAAATGAAACAAGGTTGTCGAAGCAGAGTTCCTTGTCTTGTGTCAAGCTCCTTAAACCATGAAACAAGGTGTCCTGAGGATAGTTCTTTTAATGTGTCAACCTCGTTAAAACAATGAAACGCATTCAATTCGAGTCTTTGATAAGTTCTCGTAAAATCCCAGTCGATTATTTCTCTTGATATCATAATTTGAACCTTCACTCCATTTGCCTTTCATATGGACTGAAGCTTGGGGGGCATGTACCTCGAATTGAGTCACCATGCTGGGGGCATGCTTACTTTTTTCAAGCATAGTTTCTTTCCATTTCAAGCTTGTGTAAAAATGAAACCAATTTCAAGCAGAGTTTTCTAATTTCAAGCTTGTGTAAAAATGAAACCATTCCCATTTTACCTCTTGTGATTGCCATTTTATCAGCTTGTTTTTGCCAGATGAGCCTTGGTTTTCTCATTCCATCGTCACTATCTGCTTGGCCGATCATATGCCTTCACTTGATTGTTTTACCCATTCCTAAGGAACCGTTGCGATGAGTGGTCTTGTTAGCCAGCCTCTTGACCTTCATTTGTTTTGAGCAATTCCACCATTACTGGAACCAGTAGCTACCCTTTATACCACTCGTTCCTCTAGGTGGAGTCATCTTTCAGCTCTTTTCTGACTCTCTAAACATGAAAATATTGCCGAGGCCCTTGTCGTTTCGATCTCGTTAAAGTGGACACGAATCGACATCTACCCAGTATACGTTTACCCCTTTTTCGGGCTAGGGTAGATTGATTACGAAAAAGGAATACCCTAGCCTATCGCGACTAGGAGGTTTTCTCAGATATTGTTTTCTACCTTTTCGGATCTGAGGAACTATTTACGAAAAGGGACCTTTGGAGTTTACTTTTATGCTGTCTTTTCAAACTCTCTAAACATGAAAAGACGTCGATTTCTCCCTTTGTTAGACTCGTTAAACCCTGATGACATCGGATCCAGTCGAAATGACGTTCTCCGAGTTCCTCCTTCCTAGGACTCGTTAAATGCACTAGGATGGATTCACCCGAAGGGCGGACTTATATTACAAGCATATGCTATCCCCTTCAAGCTTGTTATAAAAAATAATTGGGGTACTCGCCAGAAATGGTGGGGGAAAAATGGAACCATCGTTGTTGTCGTCGGCAGTATGTCGCTCTTGAACATGGCACTTGTCTGCATTCGTGTCGGGTTGGGGACATCTCATCTCGTTTCTTCACTTTGCCTCCATGGGTTTGGATAATCCCTTTTGACCTCTCCTCTGCTCATTGCCTTGTCACCATGACCTCTGATCTATTGATGTCAAATACTGCCAAGTCCACTGTCGTGCCGTTTATATGTTCAAGAGAAGTTTCCCTCTGCAAATATCAACCTTCTTCTGATTCTCATACGATCCTGATTCACAACAAAACATCATGTTCCTCTGTCTCGTGTCGATGATGTGGGAATCATTATGGCCCACCTTCGATCAAGGTCACTTCCTGTCGACATCAGCTCATTATCCAGGAAGCTGATCTAGAGACTCCTTTATGGTACCTTGGAGCTTGCATGCCTCAATGGCAGGTTCGTCGCATTCGACGTGAGGTTTTCATCATTGGCCTCCGATCGAGTGATTCTGCGGGTGTTCGACGCCAACTCATTGATTCACACGCCGTAGATTGTACCTGTAGTACCTTGAGGACCATTGTCATTATTGGTGGTTCCTCTCGTGTCTGTTAACAACTTTCATCATTGGCTGGTAATCAGACGATGTTCCTGCATGTTCGACTTCAGCTCACATATTCGCATGCTTGAACTTGTACTTTGTTTGGGTCGAGATGGAGCGCAAGACCCTGGATTGTGTCTGTTGTAATCCAGGCTGCGATTGTGGATTATTATTATTATGTACATGACTCACTGATTGGATGGCTGCGACCATACCTGAGTCTATTGGTTCGATCTTAGTCGGATGGCTGCGCCCATACCCTGGATCCGGATTATAGCATACTCTGTTTCGGATGGCTGCGTCCATGCCACTTATACATCATGTACTTGAGATATCAGTTGTATCTTTCTGCGCAGGTTTTCCAACGGCGGGCCTTCAGTTGAACATGTTCTCGTAAAGCATTTCACCCCTCTCTCTCTCGGGCCTCATACTTTAGGGGGCATCTGTTACACAGTAATTTGTCACCGTCCCTACCATTTCCCATCCCGCACAATGGAGGACCCATTTTGTGACCTGTGAACATTGTCATGCCTTGAAAACATCATCAATGCATTCCTCTAAGCATGAGCTTCATTTTCCCTAAAGACATCTCCTTGCAAAAATCATGAAAAACATCCCTTTTTGCATTGGCGTGGGCAGACAGTTCAGCACTCGCGCCAATGGGGAAAATCCTGCAAAGAGGCCGCGCCAACTGGCGCTCTGTCCCAGAGCAGTAGTCGCGCTAGCCAATTTAAGGAGTTTTTTTAAAATAAAGATGACGGAAGTTGAGTTTCAACAAACTCAGAAACCATTGCCTATCTTGTGTTGGGAGGTTTGGCTGCGGGGGTTCTATGGAAGGGAAGTGGTTTTTCCACCTCCCATGGAACCTTCCTTGTTGATAGGGACAATCCCACAATAATAGGGATCCCAACTCCCTCCTTCCCCATCTATAAAAGCCTGCTCAATTCCATGGCAAGCTAGTCTTGAAGTGCCTAAGCTTTGAATCTCCAAATTCCCAAGAGCCTTTGTGCTGTGAGAGCCCTCTTTCTTCCCTTAAGGCCGACTCAAGTAAGGAGACTATTGTTGAGAGACTCAGGAGAGGTTTGCCCTTTCCCTGGCGAGCTTTGCGAGACGTGAACGACTGGAGACCCATCCAAAGGAGACCACGATGTCAGAACTTTGGTTGTAATCTCTTTCGATTGATATTTATTGAATGATTACGATTATGGTTCCACTCTGTTTTCAATGATGTTAATATGAGTAATATCCTTTCTGACTGATATTTAGTTACGTATGCCGGATTTTATGCTTTTATCTGTTTGTTTCTTGCATGTGCAGGTGTCCACCCGCGGAGATCGTGGAGGATCGTGATCTACCGAGGCTGAGGAACGGGAACGCTCTCTTCTTCAGATCATGGCATTGGATCCCAGGTAGGCTTCCATCTTTAGTCTTTTCATTCGTAACTAGGAACTTGCATCGTAACATTTTTTATTGTTGCTAGACCCCTGCTGGGCTAGTAGGGATCGCCTCTGTCCGCAGAGGGGATTTACCTCCTCAACACTTCCTGTGGTGGAAATGATCAACCTAGCAATGACTTTGGAATCCTCAATGTAGACATGGTGATTGGATTTCTCTACAAGCTTAGCTAGAGCTACGAGCGAGAAACATTGTGCCTAATGTCGTTGCATGCTCTTGGATTCTCTGGTTAATGGAGCGACCAGTTTATCCAAGGTAGGGAATCCCACAGGAACAAGGGATAGAGTATACCCATTTCATGTCTTTAGGGTCTACAGGGTCCTTAACATATCTAAGAGAGTTCCTAATGGTATTAAGAGGTTCGAATGAAGCAGAAACTCTATTCTTTTTAAGAATATGAAAAATCCTATCAGTGGTACCTTCGATAAATGAAAGCTTAACCTTAGAGATAGGATCAACAAAAGCAGTCTCAACCCTTGATTATTTACAATCTCTTTGAAAGGCCTTGGGCCTTGAGTTATGTTATATCCATTATTTTCAAAACATTTAAGAAGACGAGATTTCTCCTTCTCAAGGTGGTTCTAATTAAAATTTCTCAGAGCACGGGTTGCAAGAGTGCTAAGCACCCCACATTTTTTTGCGTTGGGAAATGATGAGAACTAGCATGAAGATACTGCTCCATGTAAGTTTTTTTGCGAAAATTTTGGTGAGAAACAAAACCATCATTCATTCTAGAGAGGAGGATGTCAAGGAAGGGAAGACACCCGTTTACCTCAACCTCCATCATGAATTTGATATAGTTTGATTGGGAATTAATATGGTTAGGAAATAAATCTCATTTCTTGCGTCTGTGGGGCCAAATGACGCGAGTATCATAAAAAAACCTCTTCCATATTTTAGCAACTATAGGTGAAATATGGGAGCCCATCACAACCCCACAAGATTTTTCATAGAACTCGCCTTGGAAACTAAAGAAAGTTAAGGTGAGGGAGACGCCAACTAATTTGGCAATGTCCTTGTCAGTGATATGATTTATAACATCAATGACCTCTCGAATATGGATTTTGGTATAAAGGGAAACAACGTCAAAACTTACTAGAATATCCCCAGGGTCATATAAATTACCTTGAAAATTAAAAATTTATAATTATCAAAAAGAAAGATAAAACTAATAT
Organism: Pinus albicaulis; assembly: GCA_034641835.2. Classification (NCBI taxonomy): domain Eukaryota; kingdom Viridiplantae; phylum Streptophyta; class Pinopsida; order Pinales; family Pinaceae; genus Pinus; species Pinus albicaulis. The sequence continues at coordinate 260,504,503 of CM076580.1, read as the reverse complement.
ATCAATCCATCTTGCATAATATTTAAGATTTAAAATTATTCTAAGAACTTTAGTGGTTAAATAAAACATCTTTTAAATATTTTTCTCTCTATCTATTGTAACCAATTAGTGTGTTGTTTGGCATTCAATGAAATCTTAATTGTTGCAATAAGAGGTGTTATGCAACTCAGTATGGATGTGTAAATTTTTGTAAACATTTACATGTCCACTTAATTAAAAAATAATAAAAGGTTAAAAGTAATGTACAGAATGCAGGAGATGTTGTAGTTTTCATAAATGAGTGTAAACATTTAAATTTCGGCTCAATTAATAATAAAAAATTATAAGTAATAAAATATAATAAAATCCAATTTTCTATATTGTAATTTTGTTTTTATTAATAAAATTACGAACATTTTTTTGTAAGTTTAGGTGGTGGCTTTATATTACTTAAAACTATAGTAGGTGTTACATCGTAAGCATCCATGTCCAAATGGTCTCAACCTACCCATTAGGAAACTAGGTATGTTGACCACCTAGTTGCATTATAACTAGTCCAAAAACAAACATGTCTTAATTTTTCCAGCAAGGATAAATAAACATAATTTTCCTTATATCCTCTAGTATCTACTACCCTATACAATATAGCCAAAAAAAAACCCGCTTATCCATCTAATAGACTTTGATCATCTGAGGATTCAACCAGAGGTGGATCTTTTACACTTGATCTAACAATTATATCGCGGTGGCATGCACAAAATGTGTCTATTAGTGCGAGCCATATGTGCATTCTATGGTTGTATTTGGCATTGTATTAGTTGGAGTTCCTTGTGGATAGCTTGCATTTCTTCTGAGGGATTTGGGCTACTTGTAAGTGGCAAAATTAATGCTTTAGAAAACAAGGTCTTCAAAATCCAATAAATCTATAGATTTTGTAGGAACAAAGTGCATCTACCCTGGGTATGACTCGGGTTTGGAATAATATCACTAAAGTCTTCTAGAATCTCCTGCTCATTGGGATCCATCTTAGCACAAATTTATTCTTCCCATTCAATAATTGTATGACAGGCCCATGAAGGAGTCCCCATTATGTATGTGTTGGCCATGATGTTGTCCAAACGCTTAAAATTTCCACACCCACATCCCCTGGTGGGTATATTTTGTTTGTTTGAGAGCTAACAAACAACAAAAACCATAAAATAATGCAATATACGAGACCCATAATATCCACTCATGATTTATCTCAAGGAAAATTGCATCCCATCCAACCCATCTTCGACGAGGCTTATCCCAATACTGACGATGAAATTGATATTGTAAATTATGACCCTGGAGCTTTGCCTCTTTTGTACTACAGTTGCCTAGATTCCCCATGCATAAATGGAGATACAACCTACTTCCTTCCCAAATACAACTCATCCTCTAGGTTGAATAACTACCCACAGACCCTATGTTTTTCAAACTTGAATCAACTCATTCTAACAAAGGATGGTTGTTGTTGGTGTCACTCAAGCGCCCCCAGGTGCACCAAATACCTCCCATGCCCTAGCCTCAAGCAGTTGACAAAGAAACATAAACAAATAATATACATGCCCCCTTTCTCTAAGCTGGAAGAAGCTTGAGGAACTGGGAAGTGGGGCATTCACGATTCGACAAACCCCTAGGCGGGAGGGTTGTAAAGAAATAGATAGGACAACTACTATCCGCGTGACCATACCATTCCCAAATCTAGAAAACGATACCATTACCGACAATCCATAGCCAATTGAAACACAACCTCATTGCCAAAGATAACTGCCAACCGCGTGACCATACCATTCCAAATCTAGACAACGATACCATTACCGACAATTCATAGCCATTTGAAACACAACCTCATTACAAAAGACATTATGTAAAGAAAGAGGCCAACCAAAATGTACCCACAAGATCAGAAGTAGAGAGGCAAGGATGCACGGACAATCCTCGAAGAAAGCTCTTGCATGGCCTACACAATGTCTGCAACCCACACCCTTAGATCAATCTTACTACAATATTTTGTTGTTTCCTCTTAACTTATTGATATTCTGTTGTGCCAATGACACATCCGACCTCATTCACCATCGTATGATTCCATAATTTTTCTCATAATTGTTCCCAAGCATTCTTTTGATACATTATATGTGTGATGGCTGTGACAAAGCACCCCCACCCATCATGACCATAATTTTACTACACGGCCATATATCCCATAGTAATTGTAATTTCTTGTCCATATCGCACCCAATCAAGGAAAAATTACATACAATTTTTAAGTAAAAAAATTGTAATATACATATAACTTTAAAATATATAATAAATAAATAATAGCTTGTATTAAGATTCATTTTACCATATAAATTAAAATAGTGATTTTGTAACCGTATTTACTTCTTTTTTTAAACCTTGGTGGGATTACATCTTCAGACTTCATCATCATGTCCAAGGGAATTGAACTGCTGGCTTCACATCAAGGAGTGCCTTAATAGAGCACCCAAATGTCTATCCAAGACCCCGTGGACTAACCTTAGTTAAATTAATTGATATCACTTAAAAATTTAATATTGACTCAATCAAGAATGAAAATTTAAATGTACAAAGATAATAAAATATAATTTGTTATATTGTAATTTTGTTTTTATTAATAAAATTACAAATAGTTTTTAAATAAAAGAATAATAATATACATATCACATTAAAATATATAACAATTAAATAGTAGCTTATATTAAGATTCATATTACCATATAAATTAAAATAATGATTATGTAACTGAAACACTTAACAACACTACCATTAAAAAAATTACTTACCATACGGTTTTAAATATATTACACATAACATTAAACTGCTATGTATTAACCTTCGTTAAACACATAACCTTGCTCCTAATTGTGAAATGGCGATATAACCTTAACTAAGAGTTTAATGATATAACTTTAGAAAACAAATCCCATCATAAGTTTGGATTTCGTGCATTTATTTGAGTTTGGGTTTTAACCTACTCTAAATTTATATCTTTTGCTTTGGGTTGATGTCTGTTGTCCATTGTAATTAACACTTGTACCTACTTTCTTTAAGATTGTTGTACACATGACTTTGTTACGTCCTGGCTACTTAATGTCATGCCAGTTGTTAGTTTATGGGATCTGTGTATAGGCCACCTACCCTCACGATCTTCATTCATTTACTTCCCAATCGACATTGGATGAGTGATGGCAAGAAGGGACTAGCTTATCCTTGTTGCCCATCTTTCCACTGTCATTTTTCTCTGTCGCTTGTGCTAAGGTTAGCTCTGCCATAGAAATCCGACTTGAAGCCCTCGACCCTAGGCATTATAGTTACGATTTGGGTGAACAAGTATAACTTCTCGCTCCATAGTTATTTGAATCATTCTGATTTTATTACTTCTGTTATCAACTTAGATTTTCATTATTGTGAGTTTGGGTTTGACCTTACCATCTACCCAACGGAGAATTTTGGCAAGACTAGCATCCATTCCTCATAGAATTTCAGCAAGCCTCTCATCTCCTCGACCACATCACGCCTCTTCGTCTAAGGTAAAGAAATTAACCCATAATTCCAAAATCACTTTCTCAATGATTTTCTTACTTTTCTCAGTTTAATATCCAATTTTCTATCCTCGACCTGTGAAGTTTGTAACCCTCACCTTTACTATTGGGTTTCCTTGTACGTAGCTCGGCACTTGGCATCCAATATTGAAGATGCACTAGCTACAGGTAAGAAAAATGTTTACATCATCCTCAATCTTCGATAGCCTTAGTTTGACTGTTATGACAGTTTAACTTCGATACCCTTATTCACGATTTGTCTCTTTTGGGTTTTACAGGTATGCTCTTGTCGAAGCAGCTTTTGCATTCCTCCTGTAAGAAGGTCTCGGCTAATATTTTCCCTTGGCCCCTCCAGGTATTCTGTGTCGACATTCTTTGGTCTACAGACTTGTCAATTGGGTTTAGCACACTATTGTTACAATAGTGAACTTCAGAATTTTTTTCTAGAATTTCTTTTGTTTTATGTGTTGGTCTTCAATTAGCTCCTGAGATCCAAATTCATCGTTTTTCTATGAACTCTATAATGATATATAGTAATTTCATAGTTTACATTGAATTCCAATGGGTCTTCCTCCATCCCATTTCCTTTTGGTTTCAGTAGGGAGTTTCCCGAACTGAAATGGTCTATTACAAATTGAGGGTTATATATATATATATATATATATATATATATATATATATATATATATATATATATATATATATATGCGTCCGAGATTTCTATTCAATTTTTACCATATCATCATGCAACATATAATTTATTTTCTTGGAAATTTGTTTTTCGGTTATGTATAGCTTCTCTATTGTTTCATGGTTCTCTATTTCCCAAGAAATTTTTTTGAATTTGAATAATTCTTCTCAGTTTGTTTTAATGAACACAGAGCCGTTGTCAAATTCGATGATTTGCATTTCTTTAGATATTTTCATTTAAGTTTCCGCTTGCTTGTTGAATACAATGGATAATTAAATTTTGTGTATATATATTTCAGTTCTTTCATCAATAATATTATCGTAGTAGGGTTTATGTTAAGTTAATCTAGGTGACCAAACCACCCTATAACTTTTTCCATGTATAGTCAAGTCGGAGACATGATGTGCCCTAGAACTAGAGGTTCTACCTCCTGTACTAAGGCTGACAGTGTTATCCTTCTAATTTTAGGATTCTAGTTCATTTGACTATTACAAGTATTTATTGTTATGAAGTTTAATTAGTAACTAAATATTCCATTTATTTGCTTACTCTGTTTCTCATTTAAATAGATTTCACTCCTGCAGAATATTTACTTCTGTATAATTCTTCTATTCTTTTGGAAAGGAAAAATTCTATCTTTGTACTCATATTCTTCAGTACCTTTTGTGTTTTACGACAGTCACCACAGGGTTTTTTTTCTAATTTATTTAACACAGTAATCTAGTTCTTTTCCTTAATGACAACTACATACTATGTTTTCTTTTCGATAATAGTAAACTTCCCTTTTTATTTTCACAGTAAACTAATTCAAAACACATAGTAGAAGTTTTTCACAAATAATTCACTGAACCTATAAATGACTTGATTTAATCTTAAAAAGGACACAAAACTTAATCTCACTCAACTTCTTCTATTATAAAAAATAATTTACGGTCTTTGCTTCTGACAAAACACTTTTCATGTGAAACATATTTACTGAAAATAAAGATCAGTTTCTATTATAAGTTTACTGAATACTCATAAAATTATCTGAGTTTGCAATTGTTGTTGATGTCCACCCAACCTTTAAGAGAGGAAATTACATGTGCTCCACCATTGAAAGGTACATGTTGATAGTAATTATTTGTTGTGACCTCAAGACCCCAAGTCCAGTCAGTACCAGAAAACTTCAGGAATGTTGAGATATTTCCATTGATCTCTACCAACTCAGGAAACTTTCCACTCTCCTCCTTAGTCTTTGAACAGAAGCCCTATTAATCCTCCCTGGGATCAGTCTCTTATTCTCAGAGGAGTAGGTAACTGTTCAAATTGTCCAACCACCTTTTCAGTTCTTGGATTACTTTTACCATCCGCCTTTTTACTTTTTATGGAACCACTTTCCATAACCAATTTTATTTCCAAATAATATAAATAAATAATTTTTCCAAAAATGATAATTGTCTTAGTTTTTTTTTTAAGAAATAATAAATAAAATGTCAGGTTACTAGTTAACAATTAGTTAATGCCAAATTCAATTGCTACAACTTTCCCCCTTGAAAGTAACACCATCCTCGATGTTTCACTCCAGCTCAGAAAATAGCTCTGGGTAAGCCTCGTGCACAAAACCTTCATCCTCCCAAGTAGCCTCATTCGGGCTGAAGTGCTTCCACTGCACTTTAACCTAGGTGATGACTCGCTTCTAGAGCATAATTCTCCCCTGTCGAAATTGCATTAAGGCTCGACCAAAAACTCGTCGTCCAGATCTACCTGTAAACAACAAATTTTCTTGTCAAATTTTCATAAAAATTCATGCTTCAAGTTAGGATTTTCTAATTCTATCCTACCTGGATATTATGCCAATGAATTACATGCATAAAATCATGCACATATCGCTTTAACATGGACACATGAAACACATTGTGTACCCGGATGTGGCTGGGTAAAGCTAGCTGATATGCTACAAGCCCTACCCTTTCCAAAATTTGGAAAGGTCCACAGAACCTGGGGGCTAACTTAGCACAAGAGGCCCACCTCAAGGTAATCTTCTTGGGTTTGATTCTCACATACACATGATCACCCACTTCGAATTCTCGATAAGTCCTCTTTTTATCTACATATACCTTCTACCAATCTTGTGCAGCTTTCAAGTTTTGCCTGATCTTCTTTACCTTCGATTCCATTGCTGCCAGCTTTTCTTGTCCCAACATTAGCTTGGTTTCGAGGCTACTCCAATTAATGGAAGTGCGACATTGTCACCCATATAAAGCTTTGAAAGGAATCATCTTAAGATATTCCTGGTAATCATTGTTGTAAGCAAATTAAACTAGGTGCAGGTACTCTTCCCATTTGGTTGGTTGCTGCATCACTTACATGCGCAGCATGTCTTCCAAAACTTGGTTTACCAGCTCTATTTGACCATTCATCTAGGGATGATATGCAATGCTAAAGTTTATTTGGGTCCCTATATTGATAAACATTTTTTTCCAAAATGCTAAAGTGAACTTCACATCTCTGTTCGAAATAACAGTCTTCAGAATGCTTTACAGTCTGAATATTTCTCTCATAAAAATATCTGCTATCTCTACTGTCTTGTAAGTAGACTGTACAATTATAAAATGTTTAGACTTACTCAACCTATCGATCACCACCATAATAGAGTCATTATTTCTCTTTGATCATGGAAAACCGGTAATGAAGTCTAGAGATATGACCTCCGATTTCCATTCTGGTACTGGTATGGGATGCAACAATCCTACGAGATTTCGATGCTCCACCTTGACCTGTTGACACTTCAAAGATTTTTTTAAATATTCAACAATTTTTCTACACATACCAGGCCTGAAATATATTTTTCTAATAGTATTTAACATTTTTTGATATCCTGGGTGTCCTGCATAGTTACTTCGATTATATTCATTCATGATTAGCTCCTTTATATCCACACAGTTTGGTACATATAACTTTCCTCTAAAGGTTAGAATTTGTTCCTTATTAACTCCATATTCAGAAGTGTTTCCTTGCTTTCTGGCCTCTTCCATTTGCTGCCATAAGAATTGAAGTGTTTCCTTGTTAAATATTTCTTGGCTGGTTTAATCATTTTTTTTTAGGACTAGAAGGATGGATGATTAGGGTGATCCCTCTAGTATTTAGTTGACATGAGTTTCAAACCAACTAATGTGGTTCATCCTCAAGACAAAGGTGAAAAAATCAATCAATCCTCAAGAATAAATAACAAGGATGCATGTCAAGAGTTATATTAATTAAATTAATTAATTTATAATATTATAAGAATAAAATAAAATTACAAGGATTAAAAATTGTGTAGAAAGTATTAAAAAATTTATTAGAACAAGTTTAATCATTTTATTAATATAAATTAACTTATTTTTTTATTATTATTTATATTGAGAATTCAAGTATAAGAAAATTCATTAAAATAAGGCTATATTGATCAGAATTGGATCATGGACCAAAGTGATAGCTCAAAATTAAAAGTGTTCAGAATTGTGTCGAACCTGAATGACTAGATAGATCTCATCTTCCTTATTCCGGCGCCGCGAATGGTTCAAAAAATTGACACCGTATGAAGAAGTTATCACAGTTTGAAAAGTCTTGTAAACTGCAAAAAAAGGACTTTGACCAAGTTTGACTTGGATTGGGAAAAATTAAAAAGATAATATTGTTTGAATACTCCTTAGAATATTCCCCAGAATATTACATGAAGACCAATTGACGGATGCCAAAGAACATCGTATTACTGGGCAATTGATTGAATTTTGGAATATTTACCCTATGGAAGGCTTCCACGTGGCAAGCCTGAAGGCCACCACGTGGCATAGGTTCAGTCTTATAAAATTTTTGGGACTGCACAGGAGTCGAACACAGGACCTCCCCTGCCCGCGGTGCCAAGCCTTACCGACCCGACTACAACGTTTCTTAACCACGACTGTAGCACGGTTTATTATAAAGTTGATTGATTTAACATTTGGGGTTCGAAAGGGGGCCAGCCCCCCATGTGACTGTCACGCGGTGACCATAGGCTAACAGTTGATGGTTTGATACTCCAAAGGTTTAACCCATCACATTATAATAAATCACAGTTGTTACGGTTATAACCCACGGGTTTTAATGTTATGCACTCCAATTTAATGCTGACCGCGGGGATTGCAGGGGTTGGCATGTGGCCGCCCCCTCCCCTTAACCATCAAATTTTAATGCTACAGTTCAAACTTGGCAGAAAATATGGCAGGCGCCCTAAATATGGGCAGTTTACTATTTTAACTACAGTTACTCCACATTTAATGGATTTTTTAAGGGACATTGGACAAATCTTTTTTTGGCTCTATCTTGAGCTACATTCGCCCAATTTTAGAGTGCCAATAGTAAAGTTAGACTATTTCCAACATTGTAGACTCAATGGAGTGGGTTTTAGAGCCATCAGAGGACTTTTGATCAGGTTTTTTCTTCATTGAAGTTCAAGGGGCCACCAGGGCCACTAGCGGCTAGCAATACTTTGAGGCCTAGCCATGGGAGCTAGAGGCCTTATTTAGAAATCAAATAGTCAATTTTGGATCTTTCAGATGTTCTGGAACTAATGGGATGGTTTGAAAAGACTATAGAGGAATTTCGAAGGTCGATATGCTTCAAAAAAGTTCCAGGGGCCATCAGTGCCAACTTTTGCCAGCAATAGTTTAGGGCCTAGCCAAGGTAGCTAGAGGCCTATGCAGCAAACCAATAGTCATTTCTGACTATAATGAGAATTAAAAATTGATTGGTGGAGGATTTAGAAGATTTTTAGGACTTTTAGAGGTCGAGAACCCATTGGAGATTTTTTTAGTGACCCAAGTGCCAAGGGGTGTTGACCAGTGTTGGAGGCGAAACCAGAGCAGTTGGAGGCCATTTTCAGTGAAAAAATAGTATATCCTGACCAATTTTGGCATTATGAATCTAATTAAGGGATTTTCAGAACCATTTGAAGACTTATAGAGCTCAAGAAGCTAAAGGGAATTTTTGGGCAAACCAGGGCAAACCGTGGAGGAAGGCCTAGTTTGGGGATGCAATGCTCGTTTTGAGCAAATGATCAGTCCATAATTGGTGTTTTATGTGTGATGGAGATAGTAGGTGTGGTTTCAAGGATAGAAAAAGAATTCTAAAGGAGTTAGTGCCATGGAGAAGCTCAGTGTATCTCAGTGCACTGACAGAAGGAATCAAGTCTAAGGGAGCCTAGATCTATTTGTAGAGTGATGACAGCCATGAAAGGGATATAGATGGAATTATAAGCCATTTGGTTCAGTTCAGTAACCATTGGAGTTAATTGTGGAACTTGAAAATGAAACTTTGTCATAATCCCAAAGAGCCAGCTCAAGATGACAAAAGCTCAAGGAGACATAGCCCACGATATTTGAGTGAACTCCTAGATTAATTTTATTGTTATGTGTGGATACTTTATTGCTGCATTATATTTCTATTCTACATGTTTAATTTCGGCAAGAAAAAATTGACTTAAGACACTTAAACAGTTAAAAATCATACACGTATTTCGAGCATAAATTCAGCAAAATGTCAAGTACAAGCTATATCTTTTATTTGTTTAACTGAGTGGGAGGTTCTTGAAAATCATAACAAGTTATCCAACCCATTTTCATATCAGGTTGGTATTAGAGCACTTGTTTGCTTGATTGACATAGCAATAGCTTTCTTGTTTGACTTGAAAGGTGTTTGCACTGTTTAAAGGATGGAAAACACTGATTGTTTTACTATTTGCAAACTGACTGTTGTTTGAGTTTGTTAGAGGTGAAGGGAAAACTAATGATATTTAATTCCAGGAGAGGACAATACGGAAGAAAGGACTGAAGGCATCTTCCTTACCCAAATGACCTCAGGGTAACCCTTGAAGTAGAAAAGGGTTTTTTGTTTAGCTACTTGAATAAGAGCTTGTCTCTACAACCTTTTTGTTCAAAAGCTTTTTAATTTGTTTTGAAAGCTTTGTGAATTTTTTTGAAGTTATTTTGTTAATTTTCATAATGACTACTTCATCAAGTGAGGTTTCAAAATCCTCCTCCTTCACAAGATTCTTCGATGAAGACATGAAGCGATACTTCTCCATCTTGAAGGACATGGTGCAAATTATGTTTAAAGATAGAAGAGAAAGCACTGAACTTCGTGAGAAATTGTTTGCTATGAAGAAAGAGAAGGAATAAATTCTTCAAAGATTGCATGATATGGAGATGCAGCTCCATCAAGCCAAAGAGGCTTTAACCAAGAACATGCGTGAAGTAGAGGTAATTCACTCTAATTTGTCTTAAGTTTCCTCTGCAGAAAGATGTGTTGGTTCATTTGAAAATCACACTAGAGGTATAAGGTCCAAGTTAATGTTTAAAATGGGCTATAAAGGCAAGGTTTTAGGCAAGCATGCACAAGGCATGATTGTTCCTATTATAGTTGAGGAAATACCTAAGAATTTTGGTCTTGGTTATGTTCAATATAATGGTGAAAACTCCAAAGCCATGAAGGCATGTGAGACAACTTCAAGAAGAACTTTTGTTCCAAGTTATAAACCACAAACATGTCAAGTTTGTTTCCAAGTTGATTGCCATTGTTTGAATCCTATGTTCCAGCAAGAATATTGTAGACATGCAGCTTATGGCGAGCATGTGAGTTCAGACAGTTTTCAAGACAAGAGCAATGATGTCAGTCTTCAAGAGAAAGCTGGAACCTCTAATAGTTCATCTCCTCAGAAGGCAAAAATGATGGACATGCAAAGCAGCATATGAGGTATAATTCTTCCCATAGTCAAGTTGATTACGTTTCTGCAAGGCATGACAATTTTGCATCCTTAAAAGGAAGAAAGAGTTTTTGTGCATATTGTGGTCAGTTTAACCATGATATTTCGAGATGCTAGATGAGGAAGAAGGCATACAGGAAGCAGATGAAGAAAATTCAACTTGCAAATAAAGTGCATAAGACTTGCACACATTGCCAAAAGAGGGGACATGTTGTTTCCCAATGTTGTACATTGCATCCAACTAATCGTCCCAAGCACATGAGGCAAGAGGACAGAAATATTGGTGAAAGTGGAACCAAGGATTCCATCATTGATGTGAGAACAAATGTCTCACATGAAGAATATTTGCAGCAAAAAAATTCATCGTGGAAGTGGCTTGGTAAGAAGTGGTTTGACTTCTTAACACAGTAAGGTATACACTCATTTGTACATATGCAAATTTCAGTTATGTATGCATGTATATATGTTGTAATCTCATGTTTGTTTGAACCACCTTGGATCAATGATCAAAGCAGTGATGTTCAGCTACATTCTATAAATTTCTCGCCATAAATTTCTGAGTGAGTACAAGGAAGACAATTCTTAACAAGAGGACAAGCGCATCCTAGAAGGGAAGTGTCGACTACCTTCAAGTTGTAGTTCAAGGGCACTAGCCATGCAAGGCAAGTGTACGGAGGTTGAAAAGAAGAGGGTGATGTACTCTCATCTACTGTATAGATCAGTATATTAGTCTTTTGGGGTCCAAAAGATTCCTAATGGGGAGGTGTGATCAGAACTGGATCATGGACCAAAGTGATAGCTCAAAATTCAAAGTGTTCGGAAGTGTGCCGAACCTGAGCGACCGGATATATCTCATCTTCCTGATTTTGGCGTCGTGAACGATTCAAAAAACCGACAACATATGAAGAAGTTATCGCAATTTGAAAAGTCCAGTAAACTGGAAAAATGGGACTTTAACCAAGTTTGACTTGGATTGGGAAAAAATAAAAAGAGAATATTCTAGGGAATATTCCCAAGAATATTCCATAAGGACCAATCGGCAGATACCAAGTGGCATCATATTACTGGGAAATTAATTGAATTTTGGATTTTTTAAGCCAATGGAAGGCTTCCACGTGGCAGGCCCAGAGGCCGCCACATGACCCAGGTTCGGTCTTATAAAAAATTTGGCACTGCACAGCAGTCGAACACGGGACCTCCCTCACTTGTGGTGCCAAGCCTTACCAACTGGCCTACAACATTTCTTAACCATGAATGTAGCACAATTTATTATAAAGTTGATTGATTTAACATTTGGGGTTCAGAAGGGGGCCAGCCCCCCATGTGACTGTCGCGGAGTGACCACAAGCTAACATCTGAAGGTTTGATACTCCAAAGGTTTAACCCGTCACATTGTAATAAATCCTGGTGGTTACAGTTATAACCCACGAGTTTTAATGTTATGCGCTCCAATTTAATGTTGACCGCGGGGATTGCGGGGGTTGGCATGTGGCCACCCCCTCCCCTTAACCATCAAATTTTAATGCTACAGTTCAAACTTGGCGGAAAATATGGTGGGCACCCTAAATTTGGGTATTTTCCTATTTTAACTACAGTGACTCAACATTTAGTGAAGTTTTTTAAGGGACACTGGACAAATCTTGTTTTGGCTCTATCTTGAGCTAGATTCCCCCAATTTGATACTCCAAATCTTGTTTTGGCTCTAGGTTTGATACTCCAAAGTTTTAACCCATCACATTGTAATAAATCCTGGTAGTTACAGTTATAACCCACAAGTTTTAATGTTATGCGCTCCAATTTAATGTTGACTGCGGGGATTGCGGGGGTTGGCATGTGGCCACCCCCTCCCCTTAACCATCAAATTTTAATGCTACGGTTCAAACTTGGCGGAAAATATGGCGGGCAACCTAAATTTGGGTATTTTCCTATTTTAACTACAGTTACTCAACATTTAGTGGAGTTTTTTAAGGGACACTGGACAAATCTTGTTTTGGCTCTATCTTGAGCTAGATTCGCCCAATTTTGGAGTGCCAATAGTCAATTTTGACTATTTCCAACATTACGGACTCAATGGAGTGGGTTTTAGAGCCATTAGAGGACTTTTGAGCATTTTTTTTGCTTCAGTGAAGTTGAAGGGGCCACTAGGGCCACCAGGGGGCAGCAACAGTTTGAGGCCTAGCCATGGGAGCTAGAGGCCTTATTTAGAAATCCAATAGTGAATTTTTGATGTTTCAGATGTTATAGAACTAATGGGATGGTTTTTAGAGCATTTATAGGATTTTTGGAGGCCGATATGATTTAGTGAATTTCCAAGGACCATCAGTGCCAGCTTTTTCCAACAGCATTTCATGGCCTAGCCAAGGCAGCTAGAGGCCTTATGTAGCGAACCAATAGTCATTTCTAACTGTAATGAGAATTATAAATCCATTAATGGAGGTCACATAGGATTTTTATGACTTCTAGAGGTCTAAAACCCATCAGAGAAGCTTTTAGTGACCTTAGTGCCAGGGGGTGCCGACAGGTGTTAGAGGCGAAACTTGAGCAGCTGGAGGCCATTTTCAATGAAAAAATGGTCTACTAATTTTGGCTTTCTGAATCCAATGAATGGATTTTGAGATCCATTGAAGACTTCTAAAGCTCTAGAAGCTGAAGGGAAGTTTTGGGCAGCCTAGGGTAAACCATGGAGGAAGGCCTAGTTTGGGGATGCAGTGTTTTGAGCAAACGATCAGTCCATAACTGGCGTCTGATGTGTGCTGGAGACAGTAGGTGTGGTTTTAGGGATATTAAAATAATTCTGAAGGATTTAGTGCCATGGAGAAGCTCATTGTATCTTAGTGCACTGACAAAAGGAATAAGTCTAAGGGAGCCTAGATTTGTTTGCAGAGTGATGACAACCATGACAGGGATATAGATGGTATTCTAAGCCCTTTTTTTCAGTTCAGTAACCATTGGAGTTAAGTGTGGAACTTGTAAAATAAACTTTTCCATAATCCCAAAGAGCCAAGTCAAGATGACAAAAGCTCAAGGAGACGTAGCCCATAAATTCAGGTGAATTCCTAGATTAATTTTGCTGTTAAGTGTGGATGATTTATTGCTGAATTATATTTTTGTTCTACATGTTTAATTTCAGAAATAACAAGTGGACTTAAGACACTTAAAAAATTAAAAATCATACACCTATTTCAAGCATAAATTCCGCAAAATTTCAAGTACAAGCTAGATCTTTTATTTTTTTAACTAAGTGGGAGGTTCTTGAAAAGCATAATAAGTTATCCAACCCATTTTTAGATCAAATATTCTTATAAAAATTGAATATATTGAAATAATTAATAAAAAAATTTAAAAAAAAAAAAATTGAAACAAATGATTTATTATTAAAAAAAGAAGAAGAGGGAACAGGGGGTGAAATCAAGAAGAGAGGGTCAGAATCCAACTCTTTATTCATTTCCAACCATCTCCCTTGTTTATATTGATTGCATGCTTCTCAATATCAATAGCTTCTCTAAGCTTCCTGTGGTGGAAATGATCAACCCTAGCAATGACTATGGAATCCTCAATGTTGAAATGGTGATTGGATTTCTCTACAAGCTTAGCTAGAGCTAACGAGCGAGAAACATTGTGCCTAATGTCGCTGCATGCTCTTGGATTCTCTGGTTAATGGAGCAACCAGTTTATCCAAGGTAGGGATCCCACAGGAACAAGGGATAGAGTATACCCATTTCATGTCTTTAGGGTCTATAGGGTAGGAAGCAGAAACTCTATTCTTTTTAAGAATATGAAAAATCCTATCAGTGGTACCTTCAATAAACGAAAGCTTAACCATAGAGATAGGATCAACAAAAGCAGTCTCAACCCTTGATTATTTACAAGCTCTTTGAAAGGCCTTGAGCCTTGAGTTTTGTTATATCCATTATTTTCAAAACATTTAAGAAGACAAGATTTCCCCTTCTCAAGGTGGTTCTCATTAAAAATTCTCAGAGCACGAGTTGCAAGAGTGCTAAGCACCCCACATTTTTTTGCGCTGGGAAATTATGAGAACTGGCATGAAGATACTGCTCCATGTGAGTTTTTTTGTGAAAATTTTGGTGAGAAACAAAACCATCATTCATTCTAGAGAGGAGGATGTCAAGGAAGGGAAGACACCCGTTTACCTTAACCTCCTTCGTGAATTTGATAGAGTTTGATTTGGAATTAATATGGTTAAGAAATAAATCTCATTTCTTGCGTATGTGGGGCCAAATGATGCGAGTATCATAAAAAAACCTCTTCCATATTTTAGCAACTATAGGTGAAAGATGGGAGCCCATCACAACCCCACAAGAGTTTTCATAGAACTCACCTTGGAAACTGAAGAAAGTTAAGGTGAGGGAGAGGCCAACTAATTTGGAAATTTCCTTGTCACTGATTTGATTTATGACATCAACGACCTCTCGAATAGGGATTTTGGTATAAAGGGAAACAACTTCAAAACTTACTAGCATATCCCTAGGGTCATATAAATTACCTTGAAAATTAAGAATTCATAATTATCAAAAAGAAAGATAAAACTAATATATCAATCCATCTTGCATAATATTTAAGATTTAAAATTATTCTAAGAACTTTAGTGGTTAAATAAAACATATTTTAAATATTTTTCTCTCTATCTATTGTAACCAATTAGTGTGTTGTTTGGCATTCAATGAAATCTTAATTGTTGCAATAAGATGTGTTATGCAACTCAATAGGGATGTGTAAATTTTTGTAAACATTTACATGTCCACTTAATTAAAAAATAATAAAAGGTTAAAAGTAATGTACAGAATGCAGGAGATGTTGTAGTGTTCATAAATGAGTGTAACCATTTAAATTTCAGTTCAATTAATAATAAAAAATTATAAGTAATAAAATATAATAAAATCCAATTTTCTATATTGTAATTTTGTTTTTATTAATAAAATTACGAACATTTTTTTGTAAGTTTAGGTGGTGGCTTTCTATTACTTAAAACTATAGTAGGTGTTACATCATAACCATCCATGTCCAAATGGTCTCAACCTACTCATCAGGAAACTAGGTATGTTGACCACCTAGTTGCATTATAACTAGTCCAAAAACAAAGATGTCTAAATTTTTCCAGCAAGGATAAATAAACACAATTTTCCTTATATCCTCTAGTATCTAACACCCTATACAATATAGCCAAAAAAACCCGCTTATCCATCTAATAGACTTTGATCATCTTAGGATTCAACCAGAGGTGGATCTTTTACACTTGATCTAGACAATTATATCGGTGGCATGCACAAAATGTGTCTATCAGTGCGAGCCATATGTGCATTCTATGGTTGTATTTGGCATTGTATTAGTTGGAGTTCCTTGTGGATAGCTTGCATTTCTTCTGAGGGACCTGGGCTACTTGTAAGTGGCAAAATTAATGCTTTAGAAAACCAGGTCTTCAAAATCCAATAAATCTATAGATTTTGCAGGAACAAAGTGCATCTACCCTGCGTATGATTCGAGTTTGGAATAATATCACTAAAGTCTTCCAGAATCTCCTGCTCATTGGGATCCATCTTAGCACAAATTTCTTCTTCCCATTCAATAATTGTATGACGGGCCAATGAAGGAGTTCCCATTATGCATGTGTTGGCCATGATGTTGTCCAAACGCTTAAAATTTCCACACCCACATCCCCTGGTGGGTGTATTTTGAGCGCAACCATGGCCACGACCCGTGGCTGAACTCGATTCATGGCTCCAGAGAGACAACTTTCTTAGCATGATTGCTCTTTGATTTCTGTAGAAGACTTTTTTTTAATACATTTGCAATGCGAGACTTAGAGCCATTGACCTACGTTGGCGTGGAGCCGAAGGGAGGCTCTAGTGGAGGGAGAGCATTATAAAACTTGGAGACTTGCGGGTGAAGCTTACCTATGAGAGCTAACAAACAACAAAAACCATACAATAATGCAATATACGAGACCCATAATATCCACTCATGATTTATCTCAAGGAAAATTGCATCCCATCCAACCCATCTTCGACGAGGCTTATCCCAATACTGACGATGAAATTGATATTGTAAATTATGACCCTGGAGCTTTGCCTCTTCTGTACTACAGTTGCCCAACCTACTTCCTTCCCAAATACAACTCATCCCCTAGGCTGACTAACTATCCACAGACCCTATGTTTTTCAAACTTGAATCAACTCATTCTAACAAAGGATGGTTGTTGTTGGTGTCACTCAAGCGACCCCAGGGGCACCAAATACCTCCCATGCCCTAGCCTCAAGCAGTTGACAAAGAAAAATAAACAAATAATATACATGCCCCCTTTCTCTAAGCTGGAAGAAGCTTGAGGAACTGGGAAGTGGGGCATTCATGATTCGACAAACCCCTAGGCGGGAGGGTTGTAAAGAAATAGATAGGACAACTACCAGCCGCGTGACCATACCATTCCTAAATCTAGAAAATGATACCATTACCGACAATCCATAGCCAATTGAAACACAACCTCATTGCCAAAGACAACTGCCAACCGCGTGACCATACCATTCCAAATCTAGACAACGATACCACTACCGACAATTCATAGCCATTTGAAACACAACCTCATCACAAAAGACATTATGTAAAGAAAGAGGCCAACCAAAATGTACCCACAAGATCAGAAGTAGAGAGGCAAGGATGCACGGACACAACCCTGGAAGAAAGCTCTTTGCATGGCCTACACAATATCTGCAACCCACACCCTTAGATCAATCTTACTTGCTAATATTTTCTTGTTGTTTCCTCTTAACTCACTGATATCTGTTGTGCCAATGACACATCCGACCTCATTCACCATCGTATGATTCCATATTTTCTCATAATTGTTCCCAAGCATTCTTTGCATATGATTATATGTGTGATGTGAGGGTGGTCATGCCACCCCCACCCATTATGACCATAATTTCCATTAATTTGGGCCATATCCCATAGTAATTGCTTGTCCAGATCTCACCCAATCAAGGAAAAATTACATACAATTTTTAAGTAAAAAAATCGTAATATACATATCACATTAAAATATATAACAAATAAATAATAGTTTATATTAAGATTCATTTTACCATATAAATTAAAATAGTGATTTTGTAACCATATTTACTTCTTTTTTTAAACCTTGGTGGGACTACATCTTCAGACTTCATTATCATGTCCAAGGGAATTGAACTGTTGGCTTCACATCAAGGAGTGTCTTAATAGAGCACCCAATGTCTATCCAAGACCCCGTGGACTAACCTTAGTTAAATTTAATTGATATCACTTAAAAATTTAATATTGACTCAATCCGTAATGAAAATTTAAATGTAATAAAGATAATAAAATATAATTTGTTATATTGTAATTTTGTTTTTATTAATAAAATTACAAATAGTTTTTAAATAAAAGAATAATAATATACATATCACATTAAAATATATAACAATTAAATAGTAGCTTATATTAAGATTCATATTACCATATAAATTAAAATAATGATTTTGTAACTGAAACACTTAACAACACTACCATTCAAAAAAAAAAAAAAAAAATTACTTACCATACGGTTTTTAACATATTACACATAAATACTAAACTT
Source organism: Pinus albicaulis (assembly GCA_034641835.2). NCBI lineage: Eukaryota > Viridiplantae > Streptophyta > Pinopsida > Pinales > Pinaceae > Pinus > Pinus albicaulis. The sequence goes on along the minus strand of CM076580.1, from coordinate 260,485,874 downwards.
TCGTTATGTATTAACCTTCGTTATACACATAACCTTGCTCCTAATTGTGAAATGGCGATATAACCTTAACTAAGAGTTTAATGATATAACTTTAGAAAACAAATCCCATCATAAGTTTGGATTTCGTGCATTTATTTGAGTTTGGGTTTTAACCTACTCTAAATTTATATCTTTTGCTTTGGGTTGATGTCTGTTGTCCATTGTAATTAACACTTGTACCTACTTTCTTTAAGATTGTTTTACACATGACTTTGTTACGTCCTGGTTACTTAATGTCATGCCAATTGTTAGTTTATGGGATCAGTGTATAGGCCACCTGCCCTCATGATCTTCATTCGTTTACTTCCCAATCGACATTGGATGAGTGATGGCAAGAAGGAACTAGGTTATCCCTGTTGCCCATCTTTCCACTGTCATTTTTCTCTGTCGCTTGTGCTAAGGTTAGCTCTGCCATAGAAATCCGACTTGAAGCCCTCGACCCTAGGCATTATAGTTACGATTTGGGTGAACAAGTATAACTTCTCGCTCCATAGTTATTTGAATCATTCTAATTTTATTACTTCTGTTATCAACTTAGATTTTCACTATTGTGAGTTTGGGTTTGACCTTACCATCTACCCAACACAGAAGTTTGGCAAGACTAGCATCCATTCCTCATAGAATTCTGGCAAGCCTCTCATCTCCTCGACCACATCACACCTCTTCGTCTAAGGTAAAGAAATTAACCCATAATTCCAAAATCACTTTCTCAATGATTTTCTTACTTTTCTTAGTTTAATATTCAATTTTCTATCCTCGACCTGTGAAGTTTGTAACCCTCACCTTTACTATTGGGTTTCCTTGTACATAGCTCGGCACTTGGCATCCAATATTGAAGATGCACTAGCTACAGGTAAGAAAAATGTTTACATCATCCTCAATCTTCGATAGCCTTAGTTTGACTGTTATGACAGTTTAACTTCGATACAATTATTCACGATTTGTCTCTTTTGGGTTTTATAGGTATGCTCTTGCCGAAGCAGCTTTTGCATTCCTCCTGTAAGAAGGTCTCAGCTAATATTTTCCCTTGGCCCCTCCAGGTATTCTGTGTCAACATTCTTTGGTCTGCAGACTCGTCAACCGAGTTTAGCACACTATTGTTACAATAGTGAACTTCAGAATTTTTTTCTAGAATTTCTTATGTTTTATGTGTTGGTCTTCAATTAGCTCCTAAGATCCAAGTCATCATTTTTCTATGAACTCTGTAATGATATATAGTAATTTCATATTTTACATTAAATTCCAATGGGTCTTCCTCCATCCCATTTCCTTTTGGTTTCGGTAAGGAGTTTCCCCAACTGAAATGGTCTATTACGAATTGAGGGTTATATATATATATATATATATATATATATATATATATATATATATCAGTATGCGTCCGAGATTTCTATTCAATTTTTACCATATCATCATGCAACATATAATTTATTTTCTTGGAAATTTGTTTTTCGGTTATGTATAGCTTCTCTATTGTTTCATGGTTCTCTATTTCCCAAGAAACTGTTTTTAATTTGAATATTGCTTCTCAGTTTGTTTTAATGAACACGGAGCCCTTGTCAGATTCGATGATTTACATTTCTTTAGATATTTTCATTTAAGTTTCTGCTTGCTTGTTGAATACAATGGATAATTAAATTTTGTGTATATATATTTCAGTTCTTTCATCAATAATATTATCATAGTAGAGTTTATGTTAAGTTAATCTAGGTGACCAGACCACCCTATAAATTTGTCCATGTATAGTCAAGTCGGAGACATGATGTGCCCTGAAATTAGAGGTTCTACCTCTTGTACTAAGGTTGACAGTGTTATCCTTCTAATTTTAGGATTCTAGTTCATTTGAATATTACAAGTATTTATTGTTATGAAGTTTAATCAGTAACTAAATATTCCATTTATTTGCTTACTCTGTTTCTCATTTAAATAGATTTCACTCCTGCAAAATATTTACTTCTGTATAATTCTTCTATTCTTTTGGAAAGGAAAAATTCTATCTTTGTACTCATATTGTTCAGTACCTTTTGTGTTTTACAACAGTCACCACAAGGTTTTTTTTCTAATTTATTTAACACAGTAATCTGGTTCTTTTCCTTAAGGACAACTACATACTATGTTTTCTTTTCGATAATAGTAAACTTCCCTTTTTATTTTCACAGTAAACTAATTCAAAACACACAGTAGAAGTTTTTCACAAATAATTCACTGAACCTATAAATGACTTGATTTAATCTTAAAAAGGACACAAAACTTAATCTCACTCAACTTCTTCTATTATAACAAATAATTTACGGTCTTTGCTTCTGACAAAACACTTTTCATGTGAAACATATTTACTGAAAATAAAGATCAGTTCCTATTATAAGTTTATTGAATACTCATAAACTTATCTGAGTTTGCAATTTGTTGTTGATGTCCACCCAACCTTTAAGAGAGGAAATTACATGTGCTCCACCATTGAAAGGTACAGGTTGACAGTAATTATTTGTTGTGACCTCAAGACCCCAAGTCCAGTCAGTACCAGAAAACTTCAAGAATGCTGAGATATTTCCACTGATCTCTACTAGCTCAGGAAACTTTCCACTCTCCTCCTTAGTCTTTGAACAGAAGCCCTATTAATCCTCCCTGGGATTAGTCTCTTATCCTCAGAGGAGTAGGTAACTGTTCAAATTTTCCAACCACCTTTTCAGTTCTTGGATTACTTTTACCATCCGCCTTTTTACTTTTTATGGAACCACTTTCCATAACCAATTTTATTTCCAAGTAATATAAATAAATAAATTTTCCAAAAATGATAATTGTCTTAGTTTTCTTTTTAAGAAATAATAACTAAAATGTCAGGTTACTAGTTAACAACTAGTTAATGCCAAATTCAGTTGTTACAACTTCCCCCCCTGAAAGTAACACCATCCTCGATGTTTCACTCCAGCTCAGAAAATAGCTCTGGGTAAGCCTCGTGCACAAAACCTTCATCCTCCCAAGTAGCCTCATTCGGGCTAAAGTGCTTCCACTGCACTTTAACCTGGGTGATGACTCGCTTCCGAAGCATAATTCTCCCCTGTCGAAAATGTGTTAAGGCTCGACCAAAAATTCATTGTCCGGCTCTACCTGTAAACAACAAAGTTTCTTGTCAAATTTTCATAAAAATTCATGCTTCAAGTTAGGATTTTCTAATTCTATCCTACTTGAATATTCTGCCAATGAATTACATGCTTTGAATCATGCACATATCGCTTTAACATGGACACATGAAACACATTGTGTACTCGGATGTGGCTGGGTAAAACCAGCCGATATGCTACAAACCCTACCCTTTCCAAAATTTGGAAAGGTCCACAGAACCTGGGGGCTAACTTAGCACAAGAGGCCCACCTCAAGTTACTCTTCTTGGGTTTGATCCTCACATACACATGATCACCTACTTCGAATTCTCAATAAGTCCTCTTTTTATCTACATATACCTTCTACCAATATTGTGCAGCTTTCAAGTTTTTCCTGATCTTCTTTACCTTCGATTCCATTTCTGCCAGCTTTTCTTGTCCCAACATTAGTTTGGTTTCGAGGCTACTCCAATTAATGGAAGTGCGACATTGTCACCCATATAAAGCTTCGAAAGGAATCATCTTAAGAGATTCCTAGTAATCATTGTTGTAAGCAAATTAAACTAGGTGTAGGTACTCTTCCCATTTGGTTGGCTGCTGCATCATATACATGCGCAGCATGTCTTCCAAAACTTGGTTTACCATCTCCGTTTGACCATTCATCTAGGGATGATATGCAGTGCTAAAGTTTATTTGGGTCCCCAGACTGATAAACAAAGTTTTCCAGAATGCTAAAGTGAACTTCACATCTCTGTTCGAAATAACAGTCTTCAGAATGCTTTACAGTCTGAATATTTCTCTCATAAAAATATCTGCTATCTGTATTGTCTTGTAAGTAGACTGTACAATTATAAAATGTTTAGACTTACTCAACCTATCGATCACCACCATAATAGAGTCATTATTTCTCTTTAATCGTGGAAAACCGGTAATGAAGTCTAGAGATATGACCTCCGATTTCCATTCTGGTACTGGTATGGGATGCAACAATCCTATGGGATTTCGATGCTCCACCTTGACCTGTTGACACTTCAAAGATTTGTTTAAATATTCAACAATGTTTCTACGCATACCAGGCCTGAAATATATTTTTCTAATAGTAGTTAACATTTTTTGATATCCTGGGTGTCCTGCATAGTTACTTCAATTATATTCATTCATGATTAGCTCCTTTATATCCACACGGTTTGGTACATATAACTTTCCTCTAAAGGTTAGAATTTGTTCCTTATTAACTCCATATTCAGAAGTGTTTCCTTGCTTTCTGGCCTCTTCCATTTGCTACCATAAGAATTGATATTCAGGACTCTTCTGTGCTTCCTCTTTTACTTGATCCAAGAATTTGCATTCAAGTTGATTATAGTAAATCTCATAGACACAATGCAACTTTATACTTAAAGAATTAGCCACCTGGTTTTCCTTACCCTTCACGTGCTAGATGTCCATATCAAACTCACTTAGGAAGCCATTCCATCTAGCCTTTCGGGATTTTAAATCAACTTGTTTGAAATAAATGGTTAGGCTGCTATGATCTATCTTTAGTACAAACTTCTTACCCAGCAAGTAGTGTCTCCATACCAGGAGTGCATGTACTACTGTTGTTAACTCTAGATCATAGGCTGAATATCTTTGTTCATGCTCCTTCAACTTTCTTGACTCATAAGCCACTATTTTTCCGTCCTGAGATAAAATTTCCCCAACTCCCTCTTTACAAGTGTTTGTACAAACTTCAAATTCTTTATTTGGGTAAGCTACCCTCAACATTGGTGCAGTGGTAAATAGTTGCTTCAACCTCTCAAAACTGTTCTGGCACTCGATAGTCCACTTAAGGACTTTTCCTTTTTTTTGCAAGGAGGTAATTGGAAAAGAAATTCTGGAAAATCCTTTAATAAATCTTCGATAGTACCCAACTAAACCCATAAAGGATCGAATATCTACCACATTCTAGGGTACCTACCATTCCATGATTGTTTTGATCTTTTCTAGATCAACACAAATCCCTTCTGCTGAAATAACATGGCCTAAGTACTAGATTTCTATTTTGAAGAAATCACATTTGTTGAACTTAGTGTACAGCTGGTGTTTTCTTAACATTTCCAGCACAATCCTTAGATTTTCTCATTAACCTCATAAATGTTGTTGGTGAATTTGTTGACCCAAAGGGTAACACCACAAATTCATAATGCCCGTACCTGATACGGAAAGCAGTCTTATGAATATCTTCATCCTTGATTCATATTTGATGATATCTAGACCTTAAATCTATTTTTGAAAATATTGTGGCCCCCTTCACCTGATTGAATAGATCATCAATACTTGGTAAAGGATATTTATTTTTACTGTTAACTTGAGCTATCTATAGTCCATGCACATTCGCATGGTTCCATCCTTCTTCTTAACGAACAGAACTGGTGCTCCCTAAGGGGGCACACTTGGACGAATATATCCTTTGTCTAGCAGTTCCTATAACTGCATTATTAATTCAGTTAATTCTAAAACACTCATTCTGTAAGGAGCCCTTGACACAGGTGATGCTCCTGGCATTAATTCAATGGTAAAATCGATATCTCTTCATGGTGGTCATTTGGGTATGTCTTCTGGAAAGACATCCATGAAATCTTGTACCACTGGTATGTTCTCCATCATAGGAGACTTCTCCTTTGAATTAGCATATCCCACCTAGATAACATAAATCTGAAATCCCTTCCTCATACATTTATTCATTTGGGTTGTTGTAATAGGACGTAGCTGTAGCAGTTTCTTAATTCCTTGAATCTCCTTGCATGTTCCATCTTTCATTCTGTAATAAATAATATTTTCTTTGCAGTCTGTAATAAATAATATTTACTTTGCAGTCCACGAGATTCCAATGTTTTTCTAGCCAATCCATACCCAAAAAAACATCATAGGACCCTACTGGTAGTATGTTCAGGTCCACATTTAACTGTTGGTCTGTAATTTCCAATGTGAAGTTTGGAATTTTGGTAGTTACTTTTCTTTCTGCTCCTGTGGCTAGCTATACTAGCTAAGGAATTTTAAATTTCTGACCTTTTAATTTACATACTTCCACTATTTTTGGATTAACATAACTTAGACTTGCACCTAGATCTACCAAAATAGAAACAGATTCAGATAGCAACTTACCTTCCAACTCTATCATTATTGGTTGATTGTCTGCCTGCCGATCGTCCAACACTACGTTAATTCAAGGTATGTTTCGAGCCACATCACCCACTGTAGAAGCCTTCTACAAGTTTGCAACTATTTCACTTCTCCCTCGTTGTGGGTAATTTTTATAATAATGTGCCTTACCACAACGCCAACACTACATAGGTGGGTTGGACACTTGTCCTTGGTCAGGTTTGCTAGAAGCCTCAATAGACCTCTCATCAACTAGCCATCGGGTTCTTTGATGATTTCTTCCAAACTGCTTGCTTACAGAACTTCATGCAAAATTCTTGAAATTATTACTTTTGGCACCCTTGAAACTTGAGTTGTGTTTCTGTCCTTTTCTTGGCTGCCAATTCTTGTCCACTTCCCCTTTTGCCTTGGATTGTTGGTAGCACATTCATGCCTTACGAATGGCTTCGTTCATGGTTCTAGGATTTACGAACTCGATTCGTTCCTTCATATGGTTTGGCAGACTACTCATAAATATTTATACCTTAGCCTTTTCATCTCTGAAGTATGGAACATATCTTAACAGGGAGGTGAACTTCATAATATACTCATCCATAATCATCTGACCCAGTCTCAAGTGTTGAAATTATTTAGATTTCTCATCATAAAACCGTTCTGTTAAATACTTATCTTTAAATTATTTCTGGAACGATTCCCAAGTAACATCTTGGTCTTCAATGCTACAAACATTCTTTACTTCCTCGCACCATAAGGTGGTTTTATCTCTTAACTGATATATGGTTAATCTGACCTTTAGGTTGTTGTTGTACTCGTACACTTGAAAATATTTATTCATGTTTATCAACCAAGCCTCTGCCACTTCCTCGGCTTCTCCATCAACTGTAGGTGGTTTTATTTTCCGAAACTCACCCTGAAGCTCCACATTTTGCTTCTTAACTTCTTGCTAATTTGACACATTGCCAGAATCTGCTTCATTATAATTTTTGTTTTTTTTGCTTCGCTATGAAGGGCTTCTTTCCACTCTGTCAGTGGTGTGGTCCTTTGTTTTTTTCTTGTTACCTTCATGCATGTCTCTATCAGCACTGGGTTGTTATATTCCCTTATTCTTCTTGTCTGACAGGCTCTTGAGTATCTTTTCTTGCTCTTGCATCAAGTGCTCATTATCACTCTGAACCCACACCATTTCTTCCTGTAGCTTCTGCACTGTATTTAGAAAAATTCTAGTTTGGTGTTGTTGTTCCTCCAGCAGTCTACTTGCTTACTAGTGTTGGTCCACACTCAGCTGAACCCACATCTCAGGATTCATTTCTGGTCATGGTTAGGATTCCCCAGTGTTCTGGGGTGTTTGTTGCATTGACCTCCTTCTCATAACGTCTCATGTTATACTTCTTTCCTCTACACATCAGTATACACACAGCTTAAATCGTTAGATGACCCATAGGGTCCCAGCGTGCAAACGTTGCTCTGATACCACTTGAAACACTTAACAATACTACCATAAAAAAAAATTACTTACCATACATTTTTCAACATATTACACATCAATACTAAACTTTCGTTATGTATTAACCTTCGTTATACACATGATCTTTCTCCTAATTGCAAAATGGCGATATAACCTTAACTAGGAGTTTATTGATATAAATTTAGAAAACAAATCCCATCATAGGTTTGGATTTCATGCATTTATTTGAGTTTTGGTTTTAGCCTAATCTAATTTTATATCTTTCGCTTCGGGTTGATGTTTGTTGTCTATTGTAATTAAAACTTGTACCTATTTTCTTTAAGCCTATTGTACGCATGACTTTGCTATGTCCTGGCTACTTAATGTCATTGATCTAGGTGGATATTGGTGGCCACCCGCCTATTACACTTGGGCCCCCACCATTGTCTCTTTCAGTTTTTCAGTTTCGGCATAACTTACTATTTTTAGCAGTTTTTCGGGTCCTGAACTTCCAAAGCCGTTTTGAGGCCCTAAACGACGTTTTTTGGGCATCGCGCCTTTAGTGAATATCATTCTATTTCGAAATTATATTCGTGGTGAAAGTTTTAGTCCTCAGATAGAGCTTTATAATGATGTATCATGTGCCTCAAACGGAGATAGTATGCCAAAGTTATGTCCTTGGGAAGTTGAAACACCAATTTACCCAAACGAGGCCCATAGTTTTGGCGCTTCATCTCCTAGGGTTAGGTTTTTTGGATGTTTAAGGTTCTAAATTATTTCTCAATAATAAATAGGCCCTCGAGCCTCATTGTAACTCAGTTTAGAGGCTTGTAGCCGCCACATCTCTTCTCAGAGATAGCTACCACCGCCCTAGCTAGTTTTATTTCCATTCTGTCTGTAAGCAAATTTCAGTTCTTTGATATTAATGAAATGAAGTGTTATTTCCATTGCATATTTGTATTTATGGTTATATGTTTATTCTGTTGCATTCCTGCATAAATCCGGATTAGTGGTATCAGAGGGGTCTGCTTTTTCTCGATCCTTCTTTGCATGTCCCCAACGAGGTCGGGGTATAAGGAGCTAGGGCTTGATCTGGTGGAACCTTTGCAAGATCAGCCTTGCAAACGTTGACAGACACCCATGGGGGACGAAAAGAAAGATGAGGGAGCAAGAGATCCTATCAAAATATTGCTCGAGGAGGCCCTCGAAAAACAAAGGAACGCAATGATGAATAACTTTTCTCAGATCCTTCAACGGTTGCCCACCGGCGGCGCATCTGCATCCAGCAGCCACTCTGGAGGTGCGACTCCTTTTAAGGTACAAGTAAATTTTGACATTCCCATATTTGAGGGTCAAATAGACATAGATGACGTAGATAGATGGTTAAATCTATTAGAAGGATATTTCTCTGTTCATGACTTTTCAGACTGGGAGAAGATTATTTTTGCACTCCTCAAAGCTACCCCCCATGTTAAGGACTAGTGGGAAACCTACTGTGAGAACAAGGACCAGACAGAACCCTCTCTGTTCTCGGCCGTACCAACTTGGAATTATTTTCGAGATGCCGTCAAGGAACAGTACTATCCCGTGGGGAGCTATGAGGACAAGTACATACAATGGACCACGCTGCGACAACAAAGGGATCAAGATGTGCATGAGCTGACGAATATGTTCCATACCTTGCGCAAAAAGTTGGGTATCAACGATTCAGAGAAACATTTGGTGCTAAAGTATCGCAGTTGTATACACAGATACATTCAGGAGGAAATGGAGTTCCTCAACACTCCTCGCTTGGTACAGCATACCGGTATGCTGCCAAGATTGAGCATAAATTCAAACAGAAGAAGCGAGACTTTGGATCTGCGAATCAAAAGCAAGGGAAAGGTTCTTCCAAACCGTAGAACAAAGGACAGAGCCAAGGCATGGCGACTAAAGACAACCCGTCAAAGCCACAAGAAAAGAACAGCACCGCAAAGCCAAAGAAGGACACGGGAAAGTGGTGTGAGTTCCATAAGAGCTCCACTCACAACACAAGTGAGTGTCGGGCCAAGCAGTCGCTAGTGGCCGAGATGAGAGCTTCTGAGTCAGATGCATGCTTTGACTCCGAATCAGAACCTGAAAAGGGGAATGAAAAAGGGAAACAGATTATTGGTGCGGAGCCCAATGCCACTGTTGCCACTACAAAGATCTAGAAGGAGGAACCGGAAGATCCAGAGGAGGAGGAACATCTCTTCCACTCCCAGATGTGGGTAAAGGGCTCCCTTGTACAGTTCATTGTCGACAATGGGAGCCAAAAGAACCTCATTTCAGCAAACGTCGTGAAGCGGTTGGGCTTGCCGACCACAACTCACCCACATCCATACACTATCGAGTGGCTTCACCAAGGACAAGATCTTCGCGTCAGCCAGCAGTGCCGCCTTCCCTATAGCATCAAGCCCTTCACGGATGAGGTATTATGCAATGTTGCTCCTATTGATGTTTCTAATGTATTATTAGGACAACCATACTTGTGGAAGCGTCATGCTGTGTATGAGTCTCGACCTCGTGTTGTTATTGTTACTTTGGGAAATAAGTTGTACAGGATACCAAAGTTACCACCTCCCATGGCTATCTCTTTGGTTACTGTAAAACAATGCAGTAAGCTCATTTCCCAAACCAGGAAATTCTTTTTCTTGATGATCTACCCCCAGGGCAAGAAGAAGACTGTGGCCACGACCTCTAGACATGGCTCCTTTGCACCACAACAATAAATGGATAAGGTTGTGGAGGAGTACGGGGACATCTTCACCTCACCCACAGGGGTTCCTCTGCACTGTCAGGTCAAGCACCCGATTGGTCTGACCCCAGGTGCGCCGCTACCCAATGGACCGATCTATTGGTGCTCTTGTCTAGAGAATGATGAAATCAAGAGGCAGATTCAGGAGCTGTTGCAGAAAGGTCACATCAGACCAATTTCATCGCCCTGTGGGAGCCCGATTGTGTTGGTACAGAAGAAGGATGGGACATGGAGACTCTGTATTGACTATCGAGCGCTGAACAAGATCACTGTCTGGAATAGGTACCCAATCCCACGGATTGATGACCTTCTGGACCAACTCAAAGGTGAAAAATATTTCAGCAAGATTGACCTAAAGTCTGGGTATCACCAGGTACCAATTGAACCCTCTAATGTGTGGAAGACTGCCTTCAAAGCCAAGGAATGCCTTTTTGAATGGCTAGCCATGCCTTTCGGGTTGACGAATGCTCCCGCAACCTTCATGAGGATGATGGACGACATCTTGCGGCCATTCACCAACTCATTTGTAGTGGTGTACTTGGATGACATTCTGATCTTCAGCGAGACTTGGGAAGAGCACCTTCACCACATCCGACAAGTCCTCCAAACACTGCGGCAACACAAGTTGTGTGCCAATTTGGAGAAGTGCACGTTTGGCATGACCCAGGTTCAATATCTGGGATACATTATTGTTGAAAGGGGGGTGCATGTGGATCCAGCCAAGATCCAAGTCATTCAGGATTGGCCAGCCCCAACCACTATAACAGAGCTTCGCAGCTTTCTGGGTCTTGCTAATTTCTACCATAGATTCGTGTTGGGATTCTCTCATATCACTTGGCCCTTGAGTCAAGTCACCAAGGGAGGAGCGAGAGAAAAATTATTTTGGTCAAAACCTCAACAGAAGGCATTCACAGAATTGAAAAATCGCCTCTGTTCTGCCCCAGTGCTCACATTACCAGACTTGCAACAGCCATTTGAGATCGAGACAGATGCCTCTGACTATGCTATTGGGGCAGTTCTTACTCAACAGGGACATCCAGTGGCATATCACAGTGAGACATTGTCTGAGACAGTTTGCAAGTATCCCACCTATGACAAAGAAATGTATTCCATTGTGCAAGCCTGTCGACAATGGAAGCATTACATTTTGGGGAAGGAAACAATCATCCACACAGACCACCGGCCCCTGCAGTTCATACAAACACAAGAGAAGTTGCAGAATGATCACCATCAGGAGTGGTCCACATATCTGCAACAGTTTCATTTGAACATCAAGTACAAGAAGGTTAGCACCAATAATGTTGCAGACTGCCTCAGCTGACCATCGATCGTGGCGCTCACCACCGTGCTCAACTCTTGTGGGCACGAGACTTCTGATTGTTCGCTTCTCTATGAGAGTGACCAAGAATTCAGCCACACTTACAAGGCACTCTTGGGGGGCACGCAAGTTCCAAATTTTCACCTCCAAGATGCACTTTTATGTCACCTAGGACACCTTTTTGTTCCTTCAAGCGAGCGTGCCAAGATGATATGGGAAGCACACTACAGTCGAGTCGCTGGGCATTTCAGGGTCGAGAAAACAGTAGCAATACTACAGAAGTATTTCTATTGGCCGAACCTTCGAAAGGATGTCAAGAAGCACATCAGATCCTGCATTGCTTGTGCCATTGCCAAACCGACCATCAAGAAGCAAGGCCTATATACTCCACTACCTACCCCTAGGCGACCTTGGGAATCCATCTCCATGGATTACATGTCAGGCCTGCCTTCTACTAAGAATGGAAATGACTGTGTTTTCATGGTCGTTGACAGATTCTCGAAGATGGCCTTTATGGCGACCTATAAGAAGAATATCACAGCAGAAGCCACTGCTAAACTCTTCTTTGAACGAGTGTGGGTGCACTTTGGGATCCCACAGTCTATCATATCAAATCGATATAGCAGGTTCCTCAGCACATTTTGGTCCAGCCTCTGGTCAATGTTGGACACAAATCTCACCAAGTCCACAGCTTTCCATCCCCAAACAGATGGTTAGACAGAGGTCGTCAACAGAATGATTGTACACATTCTGCGTATGTACAATTCAAAGCATCCACGAACATGGGACGAGAGCCTCCCCTATGTACAACACAGTTATAACAGGGCTCTCCACAGTTCAATTGGCCATATCCCCTTTCAGGTGGGCTTTGGATTACAGCCACTATGTCCCATTGACGTAGCCATGCCATTTGCAACTGCTCAGGCCGATTCAGCTCATGTCTAGTCTGAAGTTGACAAAGCAAGTAGCTTCATCGAGCGCATTCAACACATCCGCCAACAGGTTCATGATATATTGGACAGAGCCAATGCGAAGTACAAGCGGCACCATGATCAACACCGGGTGCCACACAACTTCCAGGTGGGCGACAAAGTATGGCTACATTCGCAGAAGGAGCGCCTCACTGGACCCCACCGCAAGCTTCGCTCGCTTCGATACGGGTCATACACTGTCACCAAGGCTATAGGGAACAATGCCTTTGAGCTTATTATTCCTCCATTCCTTGGTTTGCACCTAGTCTTCAATGTGGATCGCCTTCGTCCTTACTTCCCACCTCTACTGGACACCTCGGACATTGCAGAACAACTCACACCAACAGAGTTAAACCCACACTGCATGGAACAGGCCACCATAGGTTGTATCATGGACATGCAAATCAAGAACACTCACCAACAGAAGATCCAACTGTATCGGGTTGTCAAATTTGGCCAACTCCTGCACCAAGGAAACTGGTTCACCAGGGACCAAGTTCAGCAAAAATTTCCTCATCTCATGGAGGAAATTAACGCAATGGGGACCATTGCTTCCTAAGGGGGGAGGAGTGATCCAGGTGGATATTGGTGGCCACCCGCCTATTCCACTTGGGCCCCCACCATTGTCTCTTTCATTTTTTCAGTTTCGGCATAACTTACTATTTTTAGCAGCTTTTCGGGTCCTGAACTTTCGGAGCCATTTTGAGGCCCTAAACGACATTTTTTGGGCATCACGCCTCCAGTGAATATCATTCCATTTTAGAATGGCATTTTTGGCGAAAGTTTTATTCCTCGGATAGAGCTTTCTAATGATGTATCATGTGCGTCAAACGGAGATAGTATGCCAAAGTTACGCCCCTGGGAAGTTGAAACACCAATTTACTCAAACGAGGTCCATAGTTTTGGCACTTCATCTCCTAGGGTTAGGTTTTTGGATGTTTAAGGTTCTTCATTGTTTCTAAATAATAAATAGGCCCTCGAGCCTCATTGTAACTTAGTTCAGAGGCCTGTAGCCGCCACATCTCTTCTCAGAGATAGCTACCAGCGCCCTAGCTAGTTTTATTTCCATTCTGTTTGTAAGCAAATTTTAGTTCTTTGATATTAATGAAATGAAGTGTTATTTCCACTGCATCTCTGTATCTATGGTTATATGTTTATTCTGTTGTGTTCCTGCATAAATCCGGATCATTCATGCCAATTGTTAGTTTATGGGATCCGTGTACAGACCACCTGCCCTCACTATCTTCGTATGTTTACTTCCCAATCGACGATGGATGAGTGATGGTGGGAAGGGACTAGGTTATCCATGTTGCCTATCTTTTCACTGTCATTTTGCTCCGTCACTTGCGCTAAGGTTGACTCTGCCATGGAAATCCAGCTTGAAGCCTTCGACCCTAGGCATTCCAGTTATGGTTTGGTTGAATAGGTATAACTTCTCGCTCCACATTTATTTGAACCATTCTGATCTTATTAATTATGTTATCAACTCGGCTTTTCACTACTGTGAGTTTGAGTTTGACCTTACCATCTACCCAATGCAGAAGTTCGGCAGGACTGCCATCCATTCCTCACAGAATTCAGGCAAGTCTCTCAGCTCCTCAACCACGTCGCGCCTCTTCGTCTCAGGTAAATAAATTAACCAAGAATTCCAAAATCACTTTCTCGATGATTTTCTTACTTTTCTCGGTTTAATCTTCAATTTTCTGTCCTCGACCTGTGAAGTTTGTAACCCTCACCTTTACTGTTGGGTTTCCTTGTATGCAGCTCGGCGCTTGGCATCCAAGATTGAAGATGCACTAGCTACATGTAAGAAAAATGTTTACATCATCCTCAATCTTCGATAGCCTTAGTTTGACTGTTATGATTGTTTAACTTCGATACCCTTATTCACGATTTGTCTCTTTTTGGTTTTGCAGGTATGCTCTTGCCGAAACAACTTTTGCGCTCCTCCTGTAAGAAGGTCTTGGCTAATATTTTTCCTTGGCCCCTCCAGGTATTCTGTATCGACATTCTTTGGTCTGCAGACTCGTCAACTGGGTTTAGCACATTGTTGTTACAATGGTAACTTCATAATTTTTTTCTAGAATTTCTTCTGTTTATGTGTTAGTCTTCGATTAGCTCCTGAGAGCCAAAGTTGAAATTTTTCTATGAACTCTGAATTGATATATAATAATTTCATATTTTACATTGAATTCCAATGGGTCTTCCTCCATACCATTTCCTTTTGGTTTCGGTAGGGAGTTTCCCGAACTGAAATGGTTTGTTAAGAATTGAGGGTTATATATATATATATATATATATATATATATATATATATGCGTCCGAGTTTTCTATTTGATTCGTACCATATCGTCATGCAACAGATAATTTATTTTCTTGGAAATTTGTTTTCCGGTTATGTATAGCTTCTCTATTGTTTCATGGTTCTCTATTTCCCAGGAAACTGTTGTAAATTTTAATAAGGCTTCTTAGTTTTTTTTAATGAACATCGAGCCCTTGTCAGATTCGGTGATTTGCATTTCTTCGGATATTTTCATTTAAGTTTCCACTTGCTTGTTTAATACAATGGATAATCAAATTTTGTGTACAAATATTTCAGTTCTTTCATCAATAAGATTATCATAGCCGGGTTTTTGTTAAGTTAATCTAGGTGACCGAACCACCCTATAACTATGTCCATGTATAGTCAAGTCGGAGACACGATGTGCCCTGAACTGGAGGTTCTACCTCCTGTACTAAGGATGACAGTGCTATCCTTCTAATTTTGGGATTCTAGTTCATTTGAATGTTACAAGTCTTTACTGTTATGAATTTTAATTAGTAACTAAATATTCCATTTATTTTCTTACTCTATTTTTCATTTAAATAGATTTCACTCCTACATAATATTTACTTCTCTATAATTCTTCTATTCTTTTCGAAAGGCAAAATTCTATTTTTGTACTCATATTCTACAGTACCTTCTGTGTTTTACGATAGTCACCACAGGGCTTGTTTTCTGATTTATTTAACACAACAATCTAGTTTTTTTCCTTAAGGACAACTACATACTATGTTTTCTTTTCGATAATAGTAAACTTCCCTTTTTATTTTCATAGTAAACTAATTCAGAACACACGGTACGTTTTTCACAAATAATTCACCAAACCTGTAAATGACTTGATTTAATCTTAAAAAGGACACAAAACTTAATCTCATTCAACTTCTGCTATTATAACAAATAATTTACGGTTTTTGCTTCTAACGAAACACTTTCCTGTGAAACATATTTACTTAAAAAAAAAGATCAGTTCCTATTATAAGTTTACTGAATACTCAAAAACTTATCTAAGTTTGCAGTTTGTTGTTGATGTCCACCCAACCTTTAAGAGAGGCAATTGCGTCTTGCTCTTTCCCCCATGCTCCACCACTGAAAGGTACAAGATGCTCCACCACTGAAAGGTACAGGTTGATAGTAATTCTCTGTTGTGACCTTAGACCCCAAGTCCATTTAGTACCATAAACTTCAAGAATGCTGAGAGATTTCCACTGGTCTCTACCAGCTCAGGAAACCTTCCACTCTCCTCTTCAGTCTATGAATAGAACCCCTATTCCTCCCTGGGATCAGTGCCTTATCCTCAGAGGAGTAGGTAATTGTTCAAACTGTCCAACCACCTTTTCAGTTCTTGGATTACTTTTACCATCAGCCTTTTGTCTTTTTATGGAACCACTTTCCATAACCAATTTTATTTCCAAATAATAAAAATAAATAACTTTTCCAGAAATGATAATTGTCTTAGTTTTTCTTTAGAAGAAATAGCCCCCCACAAACATTTTTTAATTAAATATTAAAACCAATTACTTTTAAGATATATTTAAACCTTTATGCTCACTACTACTAAAAATATTCAATAGATATTACATAGAGAATACATCATGATTTCAATAAAATAAAAAATAAAATACTTTTATATATAGGGATGTGAAGTCTATATATAATATACATAATATTTTCAGAAAACATCCTGTTAAAATCACATAAAAATATATAAATAAATATATATATATATTAAAAAATTTCATTTATAATTATTTATTATTTAGACCGAAATATAAATATAAATAAAGAAATTTATTAAAAATTCTTATTTTATATTATATAAACATTTGACAAATTCAAAATTTAAAAATATTTATTAAAAAATAAATCAAATAAAATTTTTAGCAAAATGAAATTTAAAAAATTATTAAATATGGGACCTCTCTACATCTATTTAAGATTAATTTTTAGATCTGAAAATTTCTATGGATCACAAAAGCCTCAATTCAATCTATAAATGATATTATTAAAAGCCAACATAGATCCATTTTATTTTAACTACGCATATATCAAGGGATGAGAGGAATCAAATTTCTAAAGGTGCAAATTCTTCTCAAGTTTTACACCAAAAAAGAAGTTTGGATCTTGAGAGATTTGATCTCTCTCTAGTGCTTGCTAGATTTGGAGTTAAAATATGGATCTATGTTGGTTTTGCATCATCCCATGTATTGATTATATGACTATCATTTTGGGTTATCAATTGTGTGATATTTAACAAGTTTACACACTTTGTCTATTGAGCTATCTCAATATTAAACATATATTTTTTGGTTGCATTTACTCATAATCAAGTAGGGATTTTTTGGAATCACAAGTTTGATTTGGAACTTTTTTAGACTATTTTATGGTCAATTTAGCATAGAATCGTGTAGGTATTTGTTGGAACCACAAAATTGAGTTGTAAAGCATATAAAAGCATATATACAGTCAAAAATGCATTTTAAACAACAATAAAAATTTGATTTATCCATAAACTATTTTGCCTTATTTTTATCGAATTCTTCTCTTTATCAATCCAAATCAAATTTCACATGTACAACATTTAATATTTAAAATATTCCAATAACTTTAGTTTTAAATAAACCAATGTAGATCTATTTTAACTCCATATCTACGAAGCTCCCAAAAAGATCGAATTTCTGGAGATACAAATCTCTTTTAGAGTGAAAAGAGAAAAGAGATTTGATTCAGAAGATCTGAAGTTAAGATGGATCTAAGTTGTTTTAATTATTATTTATAATTCTAATTCTAATTATTAATTTTATGTTATTTTATTTTATTTGACTGAGTCAACATGTTAAATAAGACATTACAATACTTCTACCATATTGGGTTGGAGAGCACCTCTCGGCCCAATTTTGGTTTAAATGTTTTTTCTTTTTATCTTTGTAATAACAAATTAACATATTGTACAATATTCAATGAAATATTAATTGTTTTGCATCATTTATTTGTTGAAAAAACAACCATTTTTCTCAGTTATCAACTCTTTATCACGGTTCTTTTTATTTATTTTTATTTAATAATATATATATATATATATATATATATATATATATAATCAAATTTATTGTCTAATAAAAATATAAAAAGTGATTACGATGATGATGATAAATGTCTACTAAGATCAATATGGTCTATCAAACCTTGAAAATGAAAGAAAATAATTGATATCCTTTAACCATTTATTTCTATGCTCGTTTCCAAATCACCATATATATATATATATATATATATATATAATCAAATTTATTGTCTAATAAAAATATAAAAAGTGATGACGATGATGATGATAAATGTCTACTAAGATCAATATGGTCTATCAAACCTTGAAAAGGAAAGAAAATAATTGATATCCTTTAACATTTTATTTCTATGCTCGTTTCCAAATCACCATAGATATAGCCTCTTTATTTTTTTATTTACATAATTGATTAAATTTTATAATTTACATACTTTTGATTTTTCTAATATTTAAATTGAATTTTCCCTTTTTAAAGAATTTTTTCTTTTTTTTCTTTTTGGTTTGGCGGGTGAGACAAGTCTTGGGACTTCCCATCACTTGGATATACATGGGCTTGCCAATTATGCTACGTTAATGTAATATATATATATATATATATATATATATATATATATATAGTTGTAGATTACCCAAAAAGAATTGTGTAATGGATTTTGGATGAATCAAATCTATTATACAATATAAATAATTGTGAAAGTCTTTAATCATTACAATTAACTTCTATTAATTAAAACTAATTTATTTTTTAAATTACTTTTTTCTTTCAAATGTTTTTGTATTTTAATGAAAAAAAAACTAAAAGGAGAAGAGACAAATTAAATTTTGAATGACTTTAAGTTATTAAAGTCTATGTAACAACAATCTTTGACTTATTAGTCATTTGAATGATAAGACATAGGTTTTGCATTTTTTTTTGCAATTTAGTTATTTTAGTAATTATTATTATTATTATTATTATCTAATTTTAAGGTCATGACCAAGCCAACACCAAATATGTGTATGAGATAGAATCCATGAGGTATGAGACACTTAAATGAATTTAAATTAGAAAGTTAAACTCATCCAGCGTAACATAATTAATTTATTAACATAATTCTGTGGTGAAAATTTTGCGGTGAATTTTCTGGATTAATACTTGGGTGCGGCAAAAATTTAGGGTGAATTTTATCCATTAATACTTGGGTTTCTTGATTAATACTTGGGTCTACGGTGAATTTTCTCCATTACTACTTGGGTCTGCTGTGATTTTTTCTCGATAAATTTCCGAATATTTAGGTGCACACTTTCCTTATCTTTTTCTAATACATATCTGCTCATATATTCTCAGTATGAATAATTCACCACAGCTACCAAATATTACCAAAGGTAGACCTAGCACAGTTACTCTACAGAGCCTGTATGAGTATATAGAGTCTTTAGAGAAACGTAGAGAAGAAAAAGAAGTCAAACTACAAACAGAGTTAGAAGCCATGCTGGAAAACAAATTCACATCTTTTGAAGACAAGATCCAAAAACAAATAGAAAATAAAATATAACTATTGGAGAATAAAATGGAGGCAACGGAAACTAGGTTGCAGGTCATAGAAAAACAAAACCAAGATACTAACCAAACATCCTAGCAAGGAGATGTTGATAATATAGAGAGTCTTAAAATGAAAGACATGATTAAAAACTAGAAGAAAAATTTAACAACAATCTCACCCTAAATAGTGGGGCATGTAAATTAGATATCAAACCAATTAAAGATGAAATGAAAAAAATGATCGAATTAGACCTTGAGTGTAATAAAAGGGCCTTGAACCTTATAATATTTGGTTTGAAAGAGGAGGTAGACGAGGATACTTTAGCCATGGCCCAGACAGAATTACATAATAGAATACAAATTGAAACCACGTGTCTCACGGAAGCAACAAGGTTAGGGAAATTAACTAAGAATAAAGGAAGGCTGATCCAAATAAAGGTGAGCTCTACTGACCATAAGTATGACATACTTAGTAAAACCTCAAGTCTAAAAGGAACGGGAATATTTATAAACGAAGATCTCATTCCAAAAGATCAAGCAAAATTAAGAAAGGAGGTTCAAAAGGTAAAAGAAGCTAGGAAGGAAGGAAAATGGGCAATAATCAGAAATAGAAAAGCCGTTGTTCAAGATAGAAACCAAAAAGATAGTAATAAATAACAATTAACATGCTCCGAATTCTTTTTTGGAACTGTCGGGGCTTTCCATGGAACAAAGGCCCCAAGCTAAGTTGGATCTCAAATGATGCTGATATTATATTTCTTGTTGAAACTTGGGAGCACGAAGAATCTAAGGTCCCTAACATAGATGGCTTTGCACTATGGTCTACCTAGAACAAGCGATCCTCTAGTAGAGGCATTAGGGGCATAGCTTGCTACATTAAGAAGAACATCTCCCCCCATGCTAGGATTTATAAAAATGACCCTTACAACCAATATAGTTGGATTGATATTACTGACATTAATGATAAAAAGACCTACATAGAAATCTGTTATTTTTCCCCCATTAATTCTAACTTCTATAAAAAAAAAAATCTAGATAAAAATAGTCCTTACAATGGTTTAGAGAATGATATTTCTAGCCTAAGGAATGAAGGTAATATCCTTTTAATGGGTGACTTTAATGCTCAAACTTCAAGCAACCAAGCTATTCTTCTAAGCAATCATTCCAACCCCAATCCTCTTTGGTTAGACGAAGACCTTACTCTGGCTAGCCGGTACAAAAGGAGCTCCGAAGACCTCGGGGATAATTTGTTTGGGTCGAAGCTAGTCAAGCTCTGTAGTGCTCAGGATCTCATAATTTGCAACGGTCTAAAGAAGTGGCCCAATTCTAGCAAGATGACCTGCATCCATGGGCTTGGCAGGAGTGTGGTAGACTATGTTATTTTCAATCTCCCTTTATACAACGAAATAATAAATTTGGACATCTTAGATGACCACGAGCCTGATTCTGATCATAGGCCTTTACTCATAACTCTCAATTTTGTCATGCATAGAGACCCCATAGAAGATAATCCTTATAGTCAAAAGAACTTAATCTTTTATAGAAATAAAAATGATCTCTTTCTAAATGAATTAAAAACTAATTTGCTTCCTTTATCTAGTATAGACAACATAGATGACCTCTATCATAATTTTACTACAACCCTCTCATATTCTATTAATAAGTTCTCAATTGAAGTCTCAAGTAATAAAAAAAATAGCAAAACCAACCCCTGATATCACAAAGATTATAAAAGTGCGAGGAGAGAAATTAAGGAAGTTGTTGATGAATCTCTCAAAATTAACAATATAAAAATCTACAAAGCCCTAACTAAAAGGAAAAAAATGCAATATATTCGTAAAAGACAAGAGAATCTCTTACACCTCTCTAAGGTGGCTCCTAAGAAATTCTGGAGGCAAATTCTAACTAGGAAAACTAAAGATAATAATAAAATTGCTTTACACGACTAGAATTCCTATCTTAAAAAGCTTTATGAATCTCCAAATGCCATGGATTTTGAAACCCTGCTCACAACGAAAGAAGTTTTCTCATTAGAAGACATTGATTCTGGGGTTAAACGCCTGGAAAATGGGAAAGCTAAAGACATTGAAGGTTACCAGGTGGAAATCTTAAAAATTGGAGGTCTTATCCTCATCCCCCACATCCACAAGCTTTTCAACCAAGCGATCAAGCAAGGGTTCCCTAAACCTTGGACTCAGAGCCTCATTATCCCTATTTTTAAAAGTGGGGATACAAATAACCCCTGTAATTATCGAACAATTATGATCAACCCTCTCTTAGCCAAGTTATATGGTATTATTTTGGAAAAGAAGTTGAGTATTTGGCTTGAAAGTGAAGGTAAGCAGGCTAAAGGCCAAGCGGGTTTTAGAAGGCAGCACTCAACAATGGACCACCTCGTTACACTTAGGATCATTGTGGAATAATGCCGCAATGATAAATCTAATATCTTATGTTGATTTGTGGACTTTAGAAAGGCTTTCGATATTGTTCCTATAAATAACCTATGGAATAGATTAGAAGAGCTAAATGTTCCTTTCGAGCTAAGAGCGGCCGCTATAAGGTTATACGAGAATGTAATTGCCAAGTTAAAGAGAAATGAGGGGTGGTTGAAAGATATTAAGTGTAATATCAGAGTTAAACAAGGTTGCCCCCTCTCCCCTACCCTGTTTGGCATTTACATCGACAAGCTAGAAGGTTGTTTAGAGGAAGTAGGATGTGTTGGCACGATCTTAGCTGGGATAGTCATCATCCTTCTTCTCTATGCTAATGATATTGTTCTTCTCGCAAGGTGCCTATCTGATCTTGATAAGAAACTTAGACTTCTTCAGGATTTCTGCTCTACCATGGGTATGTCTGTTAACGCTGACAAAAAAAAAGGTTATGATTATCAAATCAAAGAAGGACACTTACGCTAATTTTATGTATGACACTAGTAACTTGGAGGAAGTGTCTTCTTACAAGTACCTAGCAATTGATATTCATCACAAGCTCAACTGGAACTATAACATTCAGAAAAGGATTAATGGGGGGTGGAAAGCTTATTTTGGTCTTGAAAATAATTGTAAAATGACAAACCTCGTAATGTGGGATAGAAAGAAGTTCCTCTTTGAAACTTTAGTCACTCCTGTTATCTTATATGGATGTGAGGTTTGGGGTTGTAGCATCTCTAGAGAATCCTGGAGAAATATTGAGCAAATCCAGAAGCGTTTTATAACATATAACCTTAAAATTAAAAGCAATACACCTTATCCTATTCTCCTTATAGAAGTGGATCTTTCCCCTATCTTGAGCCTAGCTATGACTAGGCTTCTATTGTATAAGCAAAAGCTCCTTAGCATAGGAGACCATAAACTTCCTAAGCTAGCTTTAAATTCCAGCCAAAATCACCCAAGGCTTAAATGAGGTTGGTATAAAGACATCAGGGCCTGGTTAAACCACTGGGAGATCGACAAGAATGTTGCATTGCAAAACATTAATAACATTAAAAAAATTGTTACTTCTAAGTTCAAAGAAAAAATGTGGTGCGAGAAAGATCTAGTAGCTAAAAGAAGATTAAGGTATTATAAGGAGGTCATCAACCCCACCTTAGAAGATCAAAAGTATCTCTCTGTTTTAACTAGCTCAAAGAAGAAAATTAATATAGCCAAGATTAGAACGAACTCTTATGAGCTCCATAGTGAAACAGGTCGTTGGACAGTCCCTAAAACACCATGGATGGAAAGGATTTGCCATCTCTATGAGAATATGAACATCGAGGATGAAAATCACTTCCTCTTAGAGTGCCCCGCATACAACCACATTAGAGCTCAATTTCATAATCTTTGTTGCAATACTAACCTTCCTAGCCTTTTAAGATGTCAAAATTATAGTGAGCTCGGGAGACTTCTCTCCAAGCTTTTTGAGCATAGGAATAAAATCTTAAATCAAATTAAACAACTCTTTTATTTAGGTCCGATAGATCAAATATTGGTCTCAGTGGAGGTTAACCATCATCATCATCATCATCATTTTGAAATTCAAACATTGAAAATAAAATACAAAATGATTATTTAATAATATCTTTTATTATGGTTATTTTTTTTTAAAGTGTTGGAACATGGTTGGACAATCTTATAAATCTCTAATACCCAAATTTTAAAATGTTTAATGATAATTTTGTTAATATTTTAGATTTTTAATTATTTTATATTAGACAATATATAATATTGGCTATTTTTAAGGTAAAATATTTATATACTATAAAATTTGAGCGATTTTTTTTTAATTTTTATTTTTTAAAACATGGAATATTAGTCCTTAAAATTTTCTCAAATTCAAATATTTTATATCTTTATTTTTATTTATTTAGAAAATGATACTTTTATAAATTAATTTTTTATATTTTATTTTCGTTAAATTCAAATATTTTATATCTTTATTTTTATTTATTTGGAAAGTTATATTTTTATAAATTAAATTTTTATATTTTATTTTTGTTATATTATTATATTTGAGTGGTTAAATTTATTTTAAATATTTTTCCAATAAATTTTAGTTAAATTTTGTTAAATTAATAAAGCTGAATTGTTAAATTTGTATTACCTAAGCTATTTAAATTAATAAATCTACATAAATTAAATATATATAATATAGATTCAGATTCAGAAATGTGGAGTAAAAATTCCAAATCATATGAACATCTCTATGAGAATATGAACATCGAGGATGAAAATCACTTCCTCTTAGAGTGCCCCGCGTACAACCACATTAGAGCTCAATTTCATAATCTTTGTTGCAATACTAACCTTCCTAGCCTTTTAAGATGTCAAAATTATAGTGAGCTCAGGAGACTTCTCTCCAAGCTTTTTGAGCATAGGAATAAAATCTTAAATCAAATTAAACAACTCTTTTATTTAGGTCCGATAGATCAAAAATTGGTCTCAGTGGAGGTTAACCATCATCATCATCATCATCATTTTGAAATTCAAACACTGAAAATAAAATACAAAATGATTATTTAATAATATTTTTTATTATGGTTATTTCTTTTTTAAAGTGTTGGAACATGGTTGGACAATCTTATAAATCTCTAATACCCAAATTTTAAAATGTTTAATGATAATTTTGTTAATATTTTAGATTTTTAATTATTTTATATTAGACAATATATAATATTGGCTATTTTTAAGGTAAAATATTTATATACTATAAAATTTGAGAGATTTTTTTAAATTTTTTTGAAAAAGCATGGAATATTATTCCTTAAAATTTTCTCACTTTATTTTTATTTATTTAGAAAATAATATTTTTATAAATTAATTTTTTATATTTTATTTTCGTTAAATTCAAATATTTTATATCTTTATTTTTATTTATTTGGAAAGTTATATTTTTATAAATTAAATTTTTATATTTTATTTTTGTTATATTAATATATTTGAGTTGTTAAATTTATTTTAAATATTTTTCCAATAAATTTTAGTTAAATTTTGTTAAATTAATAAAGCTGAGTTGTTAAATTTGTATTACATAAACTATTTAAATTAATAAATCTACATAAATTAAATATATATACTATATATACTTTTTAGACCTTGGAAAATAACGATATCACACCCAAAAACAAAACAAGAACAGTAAGATTCTCCCTCGTTTTTTTAAGTATTATGACGAGTCTCGAGTATTGACCGTTTATTTAATGTGGTGGTTTCGAGTACACAGGTCACGAGGGCTTCGGTGTCTTATCGGTTAGCACGAACACAGTGCTACCGAGAGCGAACTCGGGCCTTCGTCCAATAAAAATAAGGAGTTAGGGCCTTTGTCCAATACAAATATTGAGTTCAGCAGACCATTCTCGTGATTTTGGTATTGTCTTTTTACCGGCCGCGCTCCGCAGCATCGATTGGCGCTGTACAGTACTATTCCCTGATAACTGCTATATTCCCGGCCAGTGAAAACAGCGTTCGCGCTTTGAACGTTGACAAAACATGGCGGGATTTTCGTTTTAGAGGCGGAATCCTCATCCGACACCATCATATTATCGGATCTGAAGGCATACGCTTGCAGAGCTGAGACGGGATGGACCCAGTTGCCCGTCCGCTTTCCAGCGTCAACCGAGTCCGTGGCAATGGAACATGTGAGCCGGCCACCCCCGCTGTGTCTTTCCCCACTACGACTGGTGGTTTCTTTATTGAATTACATAGCCGTTTGATGTGAGTTGTTTTGTGGATTTTCTGCAGATGAAGGCAGAGGCATTAGACGTTTGGAAAGGGGCGAGGCCGAGGATCGATCCCTGGACATGGGCGCCGTTGGAAATCACTGGATGGGCGCCTTCTTATGTGCCGGCGGTGTGACTCTGAGCGATGAACAGAAGTCTGGTGAGGACAGCCACTTCACCTATGCCAGCGGCATGTTGCCTTCACTAGGCGCAAGAAGCAATCGCCACATCAACCTTGGGAAATTTATTATTTCTCCTTACCATCCTCGCTACAGGTATGTAACATATTACTTACCTGGAGAAAATAAAAACCGAGTTCCAAAGAATTTATTATGGTTGATGCATGGCAACTGGCACTACTTCCAGCTGTAATGCATGCAAAAGATGTACAAACTAAGAGTTATTTGCTTTGTGCCGTTGAACTGTCATTTATTTTTTTTACCTGTATTGAGCCGAAACTTCGTCAGGTGAATAAAGCTCGTCAGTAAAAATAATCCTTCCGTTCATGGAAGAATCCCGGACGCAAAATTCTGGCCACACCAAAGATGGCTTTGAATTCTAAAAGTAAAAAATGTATGGCTTTCAACTCGAGTGTGGTAAATCACGGTTCGGTTTCAAGCTTACTGTTACCCTTACATGTTTAGGATTGGTATTGAATCTACCTAAGCCAGCGCGACTCTAAAATCTGCGAAGATTTGAGCCACAGTATTATCTTTGTATTCGAACGTAACAGAATCCATTAAGGTTACGAAATCCTGGAACAACTTGGTCATTTAGAGGGATTTTCAGAAACTGACAGATTTAGAAGATTTGTTTCAGATGTTTCGATCCGGCGCGGTCAAAATATTAGGTACTTTAAACGGGAGAAAAAAAAATGAGTAGCATAAACATACAAGATTTGGACATTTTCTGGTTTTCTTTTCTTATCATTTTCTTTTCTGGTTTTCTTTTCTTTCACTTTCTTTAAAATCCGTTGAAAATTTAGGAAAATTATTCAGCTTGCAGATATCTCAACTAATTTTTAAGATACACAATAATAGGAATTTTTAAAGCTGCTGAATCTATTTTTAGTAAAAATGTTTAATTCAACAATTCAAAATTGCAATTGCGCTGTAATCAGATTCAGATTCAGAAATGTGGAGTAAAAAATCCAAATCATAAAACGCTTAAACATCTCTGAAAACAAATAATTTGAGTAATATCATAACCAAGAATATGTATGCCCTCTGGCGTACTGCTATTATTAGCCGGCAATTTCCGGATAGGTCGGTGCAACATTTCACCATTGCGCATTGCTATTGCGTTCCGTATAGGTCAGTGCAACCTAAAGATCAAAGATCGGAGCTATACCAGATCTAACTGAACAATTTGCAAAGAGTATTATTTTAATAAAACGTTATTTTGAGAGATTTTTCAGACGATTACGACGAAAGCTATACTCTATCTCAATGAACAGCTTCCAAATATTATTATTGTAATAAAAGGTAATTTTGAGAGATTTTTCAGAAAGATTCCGACGAGCTTTTGATATTATCCATGACAGTTCAGTGTAGCGCACGGCTGTAAGCTAAACAATATCCACATATGTGTTTTCTGTAGATCCCTATCAATATATCTCGTAAGTTCGCAAAGTCCTTTATGGCACGTTAGCATCAAAGGTCGGCCAATCCTAAATCTCGCTTTTAAGGTTCAAGGATGTGACAGGGAAGATGCCAGTAAACTTAGGGATGTGATAAGAAAAATGCAAGATGCGGTAACGTCCTCCCTGTAATATTTCAGTGTCATGTCTGGAGGCCTTTACTGTAGCCGGCATATTTATTGGATTAAAAACCTTGCTATTTCATAAATTCATTCTCAGCTGCGACCTGCAAGGGCGCTGGCCGGGTGATTAGCATTTTTCAGAAATCTTGTTTACAACATTATAGTGGCACGTTTTTCGTCACTTCAACTCTTACTTTTTTCTAATTCGATAGCCTCGTCTCTTTAATACTTTTAGAAAATATCAACTGGTAATCGAGAATCTGCAATTCTAACACTTATTAACCACATTCTCAGTAATTGAAAACTATAATATTAAAGGGTTTGGTTTTTTGAGGTCTCTGAATCAACTCAAATCTCCACATTGTAATTTGCTCAACGAATTTGGCTATTTCAGCAATCGATCATTTGTTTTTTGTCTCTGAACCTGGGCAGATTCAAACTTAACAACACAAATCTGTAAACCCGTTAATTATAGTTTTTATGTTAACAAACAAATCCATTAAATTCAGGAGTTTTGACCGTGTCAATCTTAACAATCCAAATCTGCAAAACCGTTAACCGTACACTGCTGTAAAAAAAATTGCCCTAAATTTGTAATATGAACAATCAGTTAATTTCGAGATTTTAGTTGACAAGATTCCAAAAAGAATCACTGAAAATGTTGGAGGGGATTTGAGTGCGGCATATCAAGGGGGCATTAATACGTGAGAATGCGATTGACCCTCCAAACATGTGGATAAGGCTCGGGCTCTGGGAATCCAGAGCAAAATAGCTAATGGTCTTTTCCTTTAACTTCGCAGACCATGCAAATGATATAGGTATTATTGATATTATCTGGAATGGAAAAGATTAAATGAAAGATTCACTAAACTTAGGCTCTCTTTCTGGCAAGGGCGATTTCCTGTTTTCCTTCAGCCTGGGCTGAAAACACTAGGAGCAGCTAGTCTGCGAAAGCCATTCGTGTGGAGTCTGAAGCTATGGAAAATGAGAAGGGAGAGTAAAGCATTGGTTATAAATCCTAATCTTTCAAGCATTCACAGATATTTCAAAAGAAGTCAAGCATTCACAGATATTTCAAAAAAAGTCAAAGATGATAATTAGTATAGTGAGTAGTTTTTAGCCGATTCTTGGAGTTATGGATTTTTAGTTTGAATTTGGTGAAAATATTTGTAGTCAAATTTTAATTTGTGTTATTTAAACTTAAACTAGTTGTTTGACTGTATATATGGATTCAGCACCTCAAAGACCTTGAAATACTTCTATTATAAAAGTTAATCGATCAAACTAATAATTTCAATACATCTCTACAAGAAAATTATATCAGAAAATAAACCTTGAAACTTTCCAAAAACTGAACTTAAAAACTACTCCATTAAGATAATTTTTGAAAAACTTCGATTGGTTTATTAAAATTTTAATAGGTTTAATCTTAATTTCAATATAAACCTTCAAGGATAACGTGTAAACCTTAAAAAAAACCTGAGATTATAAGGGATTTTTGATAAGGGATATTCAAAACATTATAATTGTTAGAATTCGATTAAAACCTTTCTTTTTAAAAGAACTGTCTTGGCTGCAATTTGTGAGATTGAATGCGCCTGAGAGTGTCAATTGCTTTTTGTTAATTTAAATGCCCCTTATTAAGAGCTATTAAATTAAAATACTAATAATAATAAATCAAACAATCAAATCTACTTCTAATACACATGATCAGTACACGGCAGATTAAATCAAACAATCAAATCTACTTCTAATACACATGATCAGTACACGGCAGATTTGAAGAGCTAAACAAACAAACAAACAAATCAGCTAACAGCAGTTGGACAAGGCCTAGACAGGTATTATTATCCACTTCGGTTTATCAAAATAACTAACAAGTCTTCGTGTTTTGTGGTTTAGTAACAGTTTCAGATTTTATAGGTCATGATTTTTCATGAAGTTACAACAGATTTAAATTAAAGTGGCATTAGGATTTCTATTAAAGCATAGGGCCACGATTTCTGAGAGAATGGATTGTTGAGCACAGTAATTTATAGTGAACTCTCTTTACTTGCAGGGACTGGCAAAATTTCTTAGTCGTGCTAGTGATTTACTCTGCGTGGGTTTCGCCGTTTGAATTTGGATTTATCGAGGAGCCGAAAGGAGGTTTACTTGTTGCAGACCTCATTGTAGACAGCTTTTTTGCAGTTGACATTATTTTGACATTCTTCGTAGCTTATCTCGACCAAAGAACATACCTGCTGGAGGACAGACGCGAGAAGATTGCTAAACGGCTAGTTGATTTTTCCATTTTCAAAACCATGGAGTAGATGATTAGTGTCATTCTTTCATGAACTATGCTTGAAACCTACAATAAATAGAATTTTCATTCTCCATAAAGCACTATCTTATCATCTTCCATGGTGACACAGGTATATTTGCACATGGTTGACGTTTGATGTCTGCTCAACAATACCCTTTCAGGCAGCTAGTCTAATAATCAGAGGGAAACTTGGGTTAGGGCTCAATCTTCTTAATATGCTGCGCCTCTGGCGTTTATGGCGGGTCAGTGCTCTGTTCTCACGACTAGAGAAGAATATCCGATTCAACTATTTCTGGACACGCTGTTTTAAGCTTGTTTGTGTAAGTTAACACCAACAATTTCATTTTGCTTGAATTTAGTGGAAGGAAATCTTTAATTGCAAATAGTATTTACCGGCATTATGCATAATGAATTTGAAACCATATTTGCTCAACTGTGCAGGTAACACTTTTTGCAGTTCACTGTGCTGGATGCGTTTCATATCTGCTTGCAGCTAGATATCATGATCCGAGTAGAACATGGATTGGGGCTGTATTTCCACATTTTCTGAAACAAAGCCTTTGGATTCGCTATATTACTGCAATCTATTTTTGCATTACCACTCTGACCACTGTTGGCTATGGAGACCTCCATGCTCAAAATACGAGTGAAATGATATTTGATATCGTCTACATGTTATTTAATCTGGGTTTGACTGCATACTTGATAGGAAACATGACAAATTTAATTGTACATGGCACAAGCCGGACCATGAAATTTGTAAGGAATATATTTTTAATAGACTTGTGTATCGAAAAGTTATACCTACATATTCTCTCTTTTCAACGCAAATAGGCAAATATGAGGATTTGACTTTCATTTTGATTGCAGAGGGACACAATTCAGGCAGCTTCAAGGTTTGCTTTTAGGAATCAGCTGCCACTGCATTTGCAAGATCAAATGTTGGCACATATATGCTTGAAATTCAGGACAGAGGGATTGCAGCAAGAAGAAACATTAAATGATCTGCCAAAGGCCATCCGCACAAGCATTGCAAACGTCTTGTTTTTTCCTATTGTTGATAAAGCCTATCTTTTCCAAGGAGTGTCACATGATTTTCTTTTCCAGCTGGTAAGTACTGCCTAGTTATGTTAAGGATACCCTTTTTTTTTGACTTTGCTAGTGGACTTCATTACAATAACTTTGAGGAAAAAATAACCTAATAGTCACCCTATGCTTGGAAGGTATCAGAGATGAAGGCAGAGTACTTTCCCCCAAAGGAGGATGTCATTTTAATGAATGAAGCACCCACAGATTTTTATGTGTTAGTGTCTGGTGCTGTGGTAGGTATCTTTCTGAATGTTACAGAGTCTAACATTTCAGAACTTTTAAGTGGTTCACTTTATTTCTTTTGCCGAATGACTGTCTTCAAACAGAGAGCTGCACAAAGCGTTGTAAATGTTCATGTGGAGCTACAATAACATTGAAATTTTGTTTCATTCTGCAGGACATACTAGCAGACAAAGACAAGGGTAAAACAGAGCAGGCAAGCTAAATTTTTTTAAAGAAAAGTGATTATTCATGCTCTTAGTATCTTCTTGTTAGGAGAGTCATTACAATACTTCAGTCTCTTTAGAATTTTCTTACATAATAAGCATGAAAATTAGAATGTTTGCATCTCATCTACAAATAAATTTGGAACAACCATTTGTTTCTCTTTATGTTTTAGTCACATTGGAAAATTTGAAGTACTGAAATGACATATCTCATTCCAAATGACTTGTTTGTTTTTCCCCAGGCATTAGTAGCACATACATTGTTTTGAAATCACAAAACTAAGTCAGCTGATTTCTTTAGTGTAAACTCATCTCCTGCTGCATTCCAGATTCTTGAGCAGTCCGAGCCCGGAAATGTTTTTGGAGAAATTGGAGTGCTCTGTTACAGACCACAACCATACACAGTCCGTACAAAGAGGCTTTCTCAACTTTTGCGACTGAACCGCAATTCATTCATGAATATTGTGCAATCTAATAATGCAGATGGAACGATCATCATGAACAATCTTCTTAAGGTTTGCAAGCAAGAATTACGATAAATATGCCGAGTGAACTTGCCATAATAGGTTTATCTAGGAATAGGATCAATTAAATGTATTATTGTAATGTCTTTGTTAGTATTGCAGGAAAAATTAACTTCGTGTTGATATGACTAGCAATTGAAGGAACTGAAGGACCCAACTTTTGGACAACTGTCAAAAGAGATAGATCAGTTGCTAGCAAAAGGAAGAATGGATGTACCTGTTAGTCTCTGTTCTGTTGCTTCAATAGGGGATGCCCTTCTAATGGAGCAATTATTGAAAAGAGGGATGGATCCTAATGAATCAGACAGCAATGGCCGCACACCCGTGGTAAATTTCAAAACTAAAATTCATTTTGATCAGTAGAGTTTCATGGTCTTCCTTTGAAGCAACACTTTCTTTAGGTTTTTGTGGTTCCTGACTTAAGTACATCTATTAATTTCAAAGCATACACTGCTATGAGTGGGATAACCGATTAAAACTTACTATTTTGTTTTGTTATAAGCACATTGCCGCAGCAAATGGCTTTAAAGATTGTGTCAACCTTCTTTTAGAATATGGAGCAGATGTCAATAATAAGGGTATATTCTCCCCTCCGTAGTGCACTCGTTAGTTTTTTCCCAATCAAGGGGTGTATTTCTGAATATAAACATTTTTTCTGAATTTTTCTCTAAAGCTCAGTGAATTCAACATCTTTTTAAATTTCAAACTATTGCCACCGTTAACAAAATGAAGAATTTGACCAGATTATATTTAACATTTCATAAACTTAACAGATGAAGACGGAAGTGTTCCTCTGTGGGAAGCAATACTGGGCCAACATAAACCGGTTGCCACATTACTTTGTGACAATGGTGCAAATCTTCAGTCCGGTACTGTTGGCAGTTTCCTCTGCACTGCTGCACAAAATAAGGATTTGGATATGTTGAACGATTTACTAAGTTATGGAGCAGATATAAATGCAACAAATGGAGATGGGAACACGGCGCTCCATGTTGCCATCAGTGATGGACTGACAGAGGTAGTGAAGTATCTTCTGGACCATGGAGCAGACATGAATAAAACAGATTGTAGTGGCTGGACTCCAGAAGCTTTGGTAGAGCATCAAGGGCATGAAGAAATACGGAAATTATTTCAAGAAAAATCTCAGTCAATATATTCACACTTATGTTTATCTATCAAAGATTCATCTGTCCCATTGAACCCAGCTGAGCAAAATCATGCGGAGATCATGAACCCTTCAGGATCTGCACAGGAAAATGGCATTCATCATTTTATAAAGACAATTTCCACTCCACCTAATGGACTGCAGAGGAAAAGAGTTACTAATTTTGACAATTCTCTTTTCGGTATAGTCACAATGTGTTCCAACACTAACCCTAGTGTCGGTGGCATGAATCATGCAATTAAGTGTTCAAGCTGGACAAGCCCTTCTCTTCCTAAAAGAGTAACGATCTACAGGCATCACCCAATTTACATCAAAGCAAACAGGCAACCAGGGAAACTAATACTCTTGCCAAATGCAATTCAGGAGCTACTAAAAATTGGTGGTAAGTACTTATTTTATATATGAACTCATGATTTCATAAGTTCAGATTTCCTATAATATTCGAAATTAGAGGGCTGCCGAAGATCTTAAAATTAGCCATTCACAGAATTGTTGTTCTCGCAGGTGAAAAATTTGGTTATTTGCCTGTGAAAGTTTTGAGTGAAGATTCTGCAGAAATAGATGATATCGATGTCATTAGAGAAGGGGATCATCTATTCCTTGTTGACAATGAAGAGACTGAAGAGATATATAAGAAGGATGACCAATGATAGTTGTAGAAATTCTGTCAGCATGCCTTCCTCTGTGATCCACAAACCATTTTAACTTTGTTCAATTTCCAACACCAATTCATAGAATTCTACATTTTCTTTTGTTCGAGCAGAATTCAAAGGAGTAACAGTGGTGACAAATGTATACTTCAACGTCACAAAGTTGGTTGGAATCACAGTCCATGTATTCATTTCACCTGACACGACATGATAAAATGATGCATGAAGGAGCATTTGCAAAATGTTTATGGGGTACTCTCGATCAACCTGAATAAAAAAATTGCCAAGTCTATTCATGTCATCTCTGTGATAACGGTACGTCACATAAGGCGAGATCGAAATTGTGCTTAAAAGCAATGGTTCCATTAGCAGCTATATTGATTATTGAAAATTAGAAAGCTTTTTTGTGTTAATATTCAAAGTTCTACCGAGAACTGGATGTCTAATAAGTGTGGGCTAAATTCTTGACTCATAGGTTGACAGCAAAAACTTAGGAATGATGTAAGTTGGGGAGAGCAAGAGTAAGATAAAAATAAGTAATGAAATTGTATAAAATTATAGTCAGTAAAGGTATTTTTATTGAAATCTGATCAATTGAAATAAATAGTTTAAATTTATTTTAATTGTGGATATGGAAATTCTGAATTTATTGTGATGGGTTTAGAGGAGTAAAATGTTTGGAGGTGCAAATTCTTTTGAATAATGGATAAGATTACAATTTCAAATCTATATATTTTTATAGATTTTGACCTTAAAATTAAATTATTATTATTATCATTATTTTATACATATAAGGTAACATTATTGGGGCACCCACATATGAATTAGTAAAATATGTTGCTAGCAACTTAGCCCCTGTGGTTGGTAAGACCAATTCATACATTAAAAACTCCAACCATTTTGTAGAACTTATAAAGAAAGAAAAGTTAGCATCATGGGGATAAGATTGTAAGTTTCGATGCTGTACAGCCCTTCATAAAGATCCCTTTAGACAAAGTTGTCCAAGTGGTATAAGAGGTCACAGACCCCTAGACTATGAAACTTACAATCCCCACTATCCCCTATAGTAGCTAACCTTTTTATGGAGAAATTTGAAAAGAAATCCCTTGACAACTTTCCGCTAAAACCCAAATACTGGATTAGGTTCGCTGATGACTCTAGTATAAATTGGCCACATGGGGACAAGAAGTTAAGTAACTTTCTAGACCACCTTAACAGTATATGTAAAGACATCAAGTTCACAATGGAGGTAGAAGAAAACAACAACATCCTGTTCTTGGACATTCTCCTCCTTAGGAATGAAGATGGATCACTTGGACATAAGGTGTTCAGAAAGAAAGCACACACTGATAATTTCCTTCATGAAAAATCACACCATCACTCGACGTAAAAGATGGGGGTGCTCAAAAACCTCTTCACAAGAGCTTTAAGAATATCATACACTAATCATGTTGAAGAATAAATTGAGTATTTAGGAAAAGTCTTTGCAAACATTGGGTACAAAGATAAGGACATCATCAAGACCATTAGAAGAGCTAGAACCAGAAATGGAGTAAAACCCCCAGCAACAAGCTCCCAACCTACTAGAAAGAAGGCTTATCTACCGGACATTCAAGGAGTCACAAATAAACAAGCCAAGGTTCTCAGAAAAGAAAGATATTGAAGCCTCTTTCAAGCCTTTGTCAACCATAAGACAAAAGATGAGATTAGTTAAGGACAGTCTAGATCACCTCCAACAAAAGGGTGTTTATAAAGTCATGTGGGAAATGTGGGAAATGTTATATTGGGGAGACAGGAAGATCCTTTAAAATAAGAATCAAAGAACATGGCGCTGACAACAAAAATGGTAGAACATGGTCTTCAACACTTGTAGAGCACTCAACAAAGACATTTCACCATGTTTTCCTTGAAGACACTAAGATAATCGCTAAAGAGAAGCATCAATATAAACAAAATATTCGTGAAACCCTTGAAATTATAAAACATCCTCACAATCTTAATAGAGATGGAGGTTTGGAAGTAAGCAAGAGTTGGATCCCCTTACTCACCCAAAACCCCATAGCTTACAACCGAGATTAAAGCATTTTCCCTCATCCCCTTCCACTTTTTACCCCATTAATCCTCTCCCTCCTGGCGTATCCCTCACATTCATCCCTCTCTAAAATATTTTCACTACATAACATTTTCCTCCTTCCTTCCACACCATCCTTAATAATCCTCAACTAATAAATAGATCAATTCATCCCTACAATAATAAAATACTAATATGCTATCATAAGATTAAAGTTAATAGAGCATTAATAATGGCTATTAACTTTATTCTTTATTTTAATAATAATGATAACATAAACCTACATATCTATTTTAATAATTAATAACATACAATAATATTAATTTGTAGAAATTATACAACAAGCATGTATATCATGGATTCAATCCGATCTAACAATGTGCTAAAGCTAGATACTGAATCACTTCTACAAATCAATTGTGGAATTAAAAACACAATCGCCAATCACATGAAGCAAAGAAGAATCAATCAAACCACAATACAGATAATTTCCCGGGGAAAGCTTGCTGCTCAAAACCCCACTATCTTCTATTGTATATTCAACATGGGTACATGAAACAATTATATACAACTCTTCTCACAAGAGCCCTCCTGTACTCAACTAACTGTCTCACACCATCCTGGATAAAACTGACCAATACTTAGCCAATTTACTGCCTCCTGAAAGCTTTCATGCCTTGCGCAATTCATGTGGAATGCAATCCCAATTCCATAGGAATTTTGTTCTTGACTGTGCAAGGATCATGGGCAATCCAATGGGTGTTTGGTTGCATGGGTGCAACCCAATAATCCTACAACTAATAGTCAACTTCCCTTTCACCTAGATCTCAACTGGGTCTCCACTGGAATTGACATGCATGCAACTAATAATAGTAAATCCTCAGTTGCATGTGAGATCACTGATTGTGAATTAAATAATATTTAATTCACTTGATCCCTCACTAGTGTATCTAACAGTTACAACTAGAACAACTAAGTTAAACTGATTACAACCTGCATTAACTAATGCACCATTGCACTTCGAACTCTGTTACAACTAGAATTACTCGGCATGCCTCACCAACTACCCTCAACTCAAAATTCATAAGCTAACTGATTTTATCAAACTCAGTTAACTATTATAGGTTATTTTGAGATTAGATTACATTTTACTGTCCATCTTAATTAAGGGATAACTAAAATAAACATTCACCAAATTTAGCCCACACTAGTGTAGGTGCTGCTAAGACCCGTGGTCCCACACTAGTGTAGGTGCTGCTTGGACCTCCTGGTCCCACATTAGTGTAGGTGCTGAAATTTCTTGTTGAACTTCAACAATCCTTGTCAACAAGAAATGGATCATCCTTCACCCCAATCCTGCCTCTATGGTATTCGAATTTTCTCCTGGTGAGTGCCTTCATCAGAATATCTGCATCTTGGTCTTCCGTGGGAATGTACTAAAGTAACATTATTCGCCTCTAGACACAATCTCTGAGATGGTGGTACCAAATATCTATGTGCTTGGACCTATCATGAAACACATGATTAATCGATAGTTTAATGCAACTCTGATTATCATAATGTATCGTTGTCAGATCCATTAGAGAACCAAAAAAACCAACCAAGATCTTTCTCGTCCAGATAACCTCACATGCAACTCAACTTGCTGCCATGTACTCTACTTCCGCTGAACTGAGTGCCACAGATCATTGCTTCCTGCTGTACCAATAAACTGTTGTCGATCCTATGTTGAAGATCCCTCTTGATGTGCTCTTTTTGTCTGATGGACTGCCTGCCCAATATGCATCTGTGAAGCCTTGAAGCTTCACTCCCTCTGTCTGTATGTACCATAATCCATACTCTGATGTGCTCCTCAGGTATCTCAAGAGATGCTTCCCTGCCTTTCAAAAGAGCTTGGTAGGCTTAACCATAGCTTGACTTAGTTGGTTAACTGCGTAGTAAATGTCTGGTCTGGTGTTCACTAGATACATCAGTGAACTAACTAACTTCTTGTAGACAATAGCATCCACTACCTCTCCAGAAGTAGCATCCTCTTTCCTCCAATTTCTTGGAAGAGGAGTGTTCATGAGTTTGTATCTCTCCATGTGAAACTTACCCAGTATCTCTTTGGCATACTTTCCTTGAGAAACAAAAATTTCACCATCCCACTGCCATATTTCCAAACCAAGGAAATAATGAAGGAGACCCATGTCCTTCATTTCGAACACCCTTGCAAGATCCTCCTTGCATAAGTGTATTAGCTGCTCATCACCAGTCAAAATTAGATCATCAACATAAAGAAAAATAATCAATAGCTTACCCTTAACCACAATCTGGTACAGGTTTGCATCGGCTTCACTTTTGGTGAAGCCTAGTCTGGTGAAATAGTTTTCTATCTGAGTGTACCAAGAACGAAGTGCTTGCTTCAGCCCATACAGTGCTCTCTTGAGTCGACACAAATGCAACTCACTATCGAAGATCTCGAAACCTTCTGGCTGCTCTATGTACACTTCTTCATCAATGACTCCATTGAGAAACAAAGTTTTCACATCCATTTGATGAATGCGCCACCCCATCTACGCTGAGAGTGCAAAGATGGATCTAATGGAAGAGTACCTTGCAACTAGTGCAAAAGTCTCATCATAATCGGTCCCCTTAATCTGTGAGAATCCCCGGGCCACAAATCTGGCCTTGTATTTCTCCACACTCCCATCAACAACTTGCTTTACCTTGTCGATCCATCTAGATCCAACCACTTATTTACCGACCGGTCTTGGGACAATCTCCCATGCACTGTTCTTGACAATGGAGTTATATTCCTCCACCATTGCATCTACCCAAATTGGTTGATGCACTGCCTCCTAAAAGGAAGATGGTTCAGTCACAATACATTTTCTCATAAGATCCATGTATCCAGTAAACCTGTCTGGAGACTGTCTCTGTCTGCATTGTGAAATAGGGGCTCCTACATTCTCTACAGCATCAAGTCTCAATCTATCAGCTTCCGTGGTGCGCCTTCTACCATTTCTGATGGATGGCTCCACATGAGTGTTTTCTACCACTCCATGATCCTTCGCATGTGGCTGCTCCACATCTTGAGGCTTGTCCTTGGGAACCAAGAGTTCCTCCTCTGCATGCAAATCCATCTCCCTCTCAAGGGACAATTGCATGGCTTTCTCCTCATTGAATTTTATATCTCATCGCATAACAGTCATTCTGTTGTTTGGAAAATACACCCAGTAGTTGTGGGGAGTTTCAGTGTACCCCACAAAAATCCCAATCTCAGTTGTTGGTTCCAGCTTTTTCCTGGCGTCTTTGGTCACATGCACATAAAAAAATGAGCCAAAAATATTAAAATGTGAAACATCAGGTTTCTTACCAGTGAAAGCCTCTTCTGGTGTACTCATGCCAAGTATCCTATGAGGACAACGATTCTGCACAAATACCGTTGTGTTGCATGCCTCCGCCCACAGATGCATCGGTACGCCCTGATCATGCAATATCGCTCTTGTTGCACGCACAATCAAACTGATCTTTCTTTCAGTGACCCCATTCTGTTGTGGGTTATGAGGTGCTATCAGTTCTCTCTGAATTCCTTCTTTGTTGTATAAGTTCTTGAATTCGTTAGAGATGTGCTCACCACCATTATGTGCTTCATTTTCTTCCTCGTGTCTTTATCCACCAATGCTTTAAACTCAAGAAAATTTGAGAATGTCTGATCTTTCTTTTGCATGAAGTAGATCCAGCACTTACGAGAAAATTCATCAACAAATATCAAATAGTACTTATGCTTTGTTGTTGAAGCAACAGAGAATGGTCCACACACGTCTGTGTGAACTCTCTCAAGGATCCCTGAGGCTTGGTTGTCCTTCTCATGAAAGGTGGCGTTTACATATTTTCCCATAGTACATCCCTTGCATGTGTTTGACTGCGCAAGTGTACCCTTGGGAAGACCCGTAGAAATCTATTGCATGACTTTCAAGGCTCCGTGGTGAAGTTGGCCCAATCTCATGTGCCATAATTCGCCCTCATCCCAGTTCACCACTTTTTCCGCCTTACCCATCAATGCTGCGCAGCCATCTACATCCAGCTTGTATAGATTCTTAACTCGAATCCCAATCTTCTTGGCTTTTACTATTGTTTTGTGTCACAGGAAAGATTTTCCTTCACTGAAAACAACATCATAGCCTCTATCCTCCAACATTGCAACTGAGACTAAGTTTTTCTTCAAACTTGGTACATGCATTACATCTTTTAATTGAAAGGGTTTACCTGACTGTTTCTGGAAGGTAATGGTACCAATCTCAGTAGCACTGTACCACCTGTCATCACCCATTTCGATATGCATCTAGAGATCCTTCTCCCCCAAGCTACTGAAAAGTTCCTTGTCTCCCGTCATGTGAAAAGATGCACCACTATCCAAATACCACATAGATCCCAATGCACTTGACACCATGCATGCGATCAATGAGAAGTCAAGCTAAAATTGCGAGGCCAAAGCCTCACCAGCTGCAGATTCTGAAGCCTTTTTGTTCTTCTTCTTTTGTGGACAGTTAATAGCATAATGCCCATGCTCGTGACATTGAGAACACTTCACTCTGGACATGTCGCACTTCTTGCCATATTTGGACTCGGATTTGGAATGGAACTTCTTTCCTTTCCCTTTCTTCACCTTGGCAGCCAAAGCACGATCTTCTTCATCTTCATTCTTAGATGAAGATCCATCTTTGGTGTTTCATTTGAACTCCTCTTGCACCAAATCTGACCACAACCATTCCTAATCTGGAAACTTTTCCCTTCCATTGACAGAGTCCTGATAACTATTCCAACTCTTGGGAAGTCCTAGGAGAGCTAAACTCAACAAATCATTATCAGTGACAGTAATGCCAACACTCCCCAGCTCATCCCGACATTGTACAAACTCTTTTAATTATTTTGGCATGGAGTCACCTTTCTCCACCTTGATCTTCCTGAGTTTATCTTTCAGTGCCAATTTCCTATGGTCACTTCTACTCTAAAATATATCCGTCAAAGCTTTCCACATAACATATGGTGTCGCTTTTCCATGGAGACTTGAGACAATGTGGTCTCGTACTCCCTCCAGTAGGATCCTCCTCGCCTTTTCCACTTTCTTTTCCATGCATAAGTATTTTCAACATCTATCAAAACAAGTTTAGGAACATCATTGTCAATGAATTCCTTCAAGCCATTGTCTTCGATTACTGCCTCCATCCTGTCCTTCCAAGCAATAGAGTTAGAGTTGCCCTCAAGTGCATACTCCAATCTCAAGCTATTGAAAGCCATTTCGATCCCGAATCAGCTGTAGCACCAAGAAAGTCTTTTTGCAAATTCAAACTCTATTCAGTCACAAAATCAACTCCTCCTTCACTATTGTGATTTCCTGTGCTCTGATACCATGTAGAAATTATACAACAAGCATGTATATCATGGATTCAATCTAATCTAACAACGTGCTAAAGCTAGATACTGAATCACTTCCACAAATCAATTGGGGAATTAAAAACACAATCGCCAATCACATGAAGCAAAGAAGAATCAATCAAACCACAACACAGATAATTTCCTGGGGAAAGCTTGCTCCTCAAAACCCCACTATCTTCTATTGTATATTTAGTATGGATACATGAAACAATTACATACAAATCTTCTCACAAGAGCCCTCCTGTACTAAGTTAACTATCTCACACTGTCTTGGATAAAACTGACCAATACTTAGCCAATTTACTACCTCTTGACAACCTACCTTGCTTGCGCAATTCATGTGGAATGCAATCCCTGTTCCATAGGAATTTTGGCCTTCCATGACTGCGCAAGGATTATGGGCAATCCAATGAGTGTTTGGTTGCATGGGTGCAACCCAATAATCCTACAACTGATAGTCAACTTCCCTTTCACCTATATCTCAATTTGGTCTCCACGGGAACTGACATGCATGTAACTAATAATAGTAAATCCTCAGTTTCATGTGAGATCACTTATTGTGAATTAAATAATATTTAATTCGCTTGATCTCTCACTAGTGTATCTAACAATTACAACTAGCACAAGTGAGTTTAACTCACTTAACTGAGTTAAACTGATTACAACCTACATTAACTAATGCACCACTGCACTTAGAACTCTATTACAATTAGAATTACTCTGCATGCCTCACCAACTACCCTCAACTCGAAAATCATGAGCTAACTGAGTTTATCACACTCAGTTAACTATTATAGGTTATTTTGAGATTAGATTACATTTTATTGTCCATCTTAATTAAGGGATAACTAAAACATACATGCACAAAATTTAGCCCACACCAGTTTAGGTGTTGCTAAGACCTATGGTCCCACACTAGTGTAAGTGCTGCTTGGACCTCCTGGTCCCACACTAGTGTAGGTGCTGAAATTTATTGTTGAACTTCAACATAATTAACCCTAACTATAACAATTATACACCCTAATAATTAAAACTTTATTAATAATATTATTAAACAATTCTAATATCAATAATTATTATTAATCTATAAAGTTAATAATAAAATTATTAGCTTCTTTATTATTAGTAATAAATAATAATAATACTTAATAATGATAATAATTAATAGTGATAATACTAAAAGATTATTAACTTTATCATTAGTGATAATTATTCATAACAAAAACTATAATGATAATAATAATTATTGTATCAATTACTAATAAACTCCCCATAATAATTTAGTGATTTTTCTCTTCATAATCTCTCATTAAAATTAGTTTTAGGGTTAGTTGTTCGGCTCTTTCTCATTTCTTATCCTTCCATTCCATATTTATTTCCCTTCATCCTTGCTCTTCTCCGTGGATTTATCGTGACGATGAGTCTTGTTATAGACTTGAAACATCGACACAAAAATGACAATTGTGGATCATATTCTAAATTCTTTATAATCAACATTGAATGCTTTTTATTTATCAATATTTAAAAAATTGTGACATGTCAATTTCATATTTAGAATTTATTATATTACATGTTTTATCTATAATAGATATTAAATTATTCTAAAATAGAAATATTTTATTGTTATTAATAAGGAATTACATGGTAATAAAGAATTTAGAGGAGGCCACTCATTCCAAAACTCCTATAATTAAATTTGATTGAGCTAGAGGAGTCTTGGGAAGTCAACCTAATTATGAGGTGCAAGCTTTTGAAAGTGATGGTTGATGTGATGTTATTCATCTGGTTAGTATCAATCTTCTTCACCCTTGTGAGCATCTTCAGATGCAATGAATTTTAGGTTGACTATGATGCATTTTGAAAGCCTATTGATGCTTAATTGTTAGTTTTCCTAAACATCACAAGTCAACTCCAAGTTGAATAATCATGAAATTGTACATCTTCCTCATATTATAATGTAGATATTTCCTATACCCAATAAGAATTTTTTTACTTTCAATTGCTTTGTATAATATATTCTTGAAATATTCTGATTATGATCAACATTGAAATATGTATTTATTTATTAATATTTTTTAAAATATTTTCTCTCAATTCCATGCCAAGCATAGATGCAATTACACATAGCCTTTTTACTGATGTAGAAAACATAGCACGTATTTACAAAATAAGAATTATTTTATTTTTACACTTTTTCTTTTTCGGTGTTATTTAGGTAGGAAAGTATTATATTATATGAAATTTGATTGTATACTTGAAGTGTGTGATTGACTTGCCATTAGAGAAACCAAAATAGTCACACAACAAAATTGGCCTTGTCCCTTTAAACTATTTATAACTAAAATTGAAATTGTAATTGTGTTGATTGCTACATCAACTATGATTAACCTTTCCAAGTTCCTATTTTATACTGATAGACACAAACAAAAACTAGACATATTGTTAGAATTAAGCAACATGACTAATTATTTAGAGGGAGAGTCCACCTAGACAGTAACAAGCAAAATGATGTCATTTTGTGATTCTATAAACTTCAGATTCATCAAACCATGAGCCATCTTTGTGACTTTAGTATCCATCTTCATCTATCATTGGGTTTCATCTAGGAAGAGAAGATTTTATTGTTACTCCT
Source organism: Pinus albicaulis (assembly GCA_034641835.2). Taxonomy (NCBI): domain Eukaryota; kingdom Viridiplantae; phylum Streptophyta; class Pinopsida; order Pinales; family Pinaceae; genus Pinus; species Pinus albicaulis. The sequence continues at coordinate 260,441,918 of CM076580.1, read as the reverse complement.
CGTATCTTTCCACCAAAACTCAACCCATGATAGTTTTGACCTACCAATATATGTCAACAAGATGCATGTATTTGGTGTTTTATGTCCTCATTGTACTTGTATCCGAAATCCATTTCCCGACCTATATAAACAATTTTTTATTTGAAATAAATGGGCTCCCAACCCGAGCTTCATCCTTTGCTTTCTCAATCTCTTGTTGGACATCCAATGGAGTAGAACTCTAATAAATTTGTGTACAGGTCTCTGTTTTCCTCTGAGCTCGACATGAAGAGGGCCCTAACCCATCTTGTTGGCCTTGAAAATAATGACCACCCCTACCACATGTCATATGAATAAGTTGAAATCTGGGATAATGCGCACGATGCAAGGGTGATAGATGAACCTTAAACAATTGCTTGAAGGATGATTAATTGTAGGTTTGTTAAGAGGGTAGGTTAAGAAGGAACCTTCTAAACAACTTTTGCAAGAATTCCACTAGAAGATGTATAGCGTAAGGGCCTGCAAATATTGGGGAAACTTAAGAATAATAGGGATGCAACTACAAGAGATTACACCATAATCATCAACCTGTGGGTGGACCGTGAAGAATCTAAGACACAAAGGGGAGACTAAGCATTCTACAACCCACTAAAAAATAAGAGAATAAGGAAGGACCTTGAGCTTCATGCTCACACCAAAGATTGGGTGTGGGGAAAATAACACATGGAAAAGGAAAAAAAAATATGACCATTGTAACCATTACCCACTCAGAGAGGTTGGTTTAGGCATAGTCTAAGAAAACCATACTTTTTGTATTTCCCTTTTCCAAAAGTGCATGTTCAAGTTAGAATTTTTCATACTTTCATAATTGTATGTACTACGAAAAATGGGCGAGTGGAGTTTCATCGTGATGAGTAAATCTTGCAATTCCTTCACTTGTTGGCACAGATTATCCAACTCATCATTTTTTCTCTAAGTTTGTGACATGTTTTCCATCATTGTTTGCAATGAAATTGTGACTATAATGACTAATTGGTTTAATTTCAAAAGAACCATTTTTTTCTATTCTATCTAGCCGAGCCTCTATGGGTTCCATTTTGAAATTTGTAGGTAGTGAGAAAAGTAAATTGTGACTATTCAAATTTCACTCATAGTGGAAAATGCTTCCTCAATTTCATTAGTAGAACTTCGACCTAGAGCATATAACACCACTAGAGGACAAACAACTCAACCAACCTTCTTTACCATAAACAATTCATTAATATTCCACTCCTTAATATATTTCAAATAGATTATTATGCACTCGATATAATTATTCAAAATTGAAGGAGGATACAACTGGAGATATGCACCTAGAATTATCATAGTTTCCCCATAATTAAATCCTAATTTTAACACTATAATTAGGAGACAACCCTCAGCCACTTTGGCCTAGGAAAATTTAATTTTATAATGAATTTTTTTTTGAGAAGGATTCTAAATATTACCAATATATAATAGATCAATGCAAGCCCAGTCTATGTCACCTCTACAAACTATAATTTCTCCCTTTCACCACCAACAATTGTCTGGGATCGAGTAACCAAAAGAAAAAGTTACCTTGAGGAATTTATCCTAGGCGTTGCTCCAAATGTTTCCAGACACAACAACATAGCAATGGATTGTTCTAAGATTGAAATAAACCTCTCTAAGACCTATTCAATCATCCATCAATTTAGAAATGAATAGAAGATTCCTCATCTGAGGTGAATTGCCATTCTTTCTCAAGTTGAGTTTTTTCACATATTTGCCTACCATTGTATATGGATCCCAAGCTTCCTTATTACACATCTTACAAATCAACATCATCACTTTCCTACACGTTAATAAGCCCTACTCTTCTTCATACTTCCACTTAACTGTTCCTATCGATTTGTATTCACGATGGAATAAGGTCCTCCTTATATAATTGAGATGTGTATGCATACTTTGGGGATGGGAGGCCACGTATAATGTGGATATCCCCTACCACATTTTAATATTTGTTTGTAGTATATCTATTCATGGATCTTATGGGATGGGGTTTATGCTGGAAATACTAAGAGGGGGGGACGGTGAATCAATATTTCTTTCCATTTAGTTAATTTAATCTTCAGAACATTAAGTTCACATTAATCAATATTAGATAATAGAAACAATAAATAGTAAATTGTTGAAATTTGGTTACCAGAGGACAGGTGGTTCCCTAAGGCTTTGATATTTGGCCTAGGGAAAAGTGTCCAAAAGAATTTAATTTTTCTCCTAAAGTGACTTTATAAATTTATAAAGTCAAATCTAATTTAAAAGTGACTTTAAGTGATAAAGTTACTAAAGTATAATTTTAAAGTGACTTTAATAAAGTCAATGTAAAATTAGAAAGGAAAAATGACTTTGGAAATAAATGACTAAGTGGGTCTTTATTAAAGTGGGGTGAATTAAAAAATAGAAAGTGAGATTTAAATGAGCATTTAATCTCAGCCCTAGATCTCAATCTATTTCAGCCATTGGATTTAGGGATTCCCCAAAAGTCACTTAGGGTTAGGTTAAAGGAGGAAAATGATGGAAAAGGTCATTCATTCTTTCATGAGCAGATTGGGAGAAGGAGAGAAGGAGAGCAAGGGAGATTTCTGAGCAGAGAGGAGAAAGAGGGCAGCTGATAGAGACTTCAGCAAAATCCGTACAGCAGCAAAGAGGCACGGTTTCCAAGGCAGAAATCTGTACAACAAGTGTTGGGCACATTTTTCGAGGGAGAGAGGCACAATTTTCAAGGAAAACCGTACAACAGCTTCAACATTTATTTCTGGGCAGATTCTGAGCACGAAAAATCGAGGAGAGAGACTGCTGGTTGGTGGAACGAATTTCCAGAAATCCGTACAGCAGTCGTACAACAGCTTCGGCACAGATTTTGAGGCAAAGGAGCACAGAAATCGAGGAGGAGGGTTTGCTATCAAATCTGTACAGTCCGTACAGCAGTACGGCCGTACAGCTGGGCACAAAAATCGAGAAGCTCATTTCAACATTTAATGCTGTCATAAAAGCTGTAAAATTTCTGTTTTGGGTTTTTACTGTTTTGCACGTTTTCCAAGGCGGAGTGAATGCACGGAAATAGAGATAAGTACTGTTGTTTAGTTGCTGAAATTTTTGCTGTAATTTCTGCCTCACTGTAAAAAGCATTTTCAAAAATAAGAAGGAGCTCTCAAACTGGTTTTCCCCAAGAGTTGTAGGGGGTTTTTCCAGGGTCATGTTGACCAAAAATCTGTGTTCAAATGTGTTGAATGACTGTTTCAGCTTGCTGTGTTTTGTTTTATTTCTGCAGTTTCAGCATTCTGTAAAGTTTTCCAGAATTTTTGTTTCAGCAAAGTAATTTGTGTTTCAGCAAAGTAATTTCTGTTTCAGCAAATAAAAATTATTTTTCTGATTGTTGAATGTAAGGATATGGGAAAGGGCATTTAACTAAAAGGAGAAATAAGTGATACTGAAACCGAGGTGGGAAAACAGAAAATTTCTACATGGTATCGGAGCTGAGTGCTGAAAGTGCAGTTTGGGACAACAAGGAGAAAAATACAGCCTGCTGATTTTTCACTCAGAAAATTCTAGCAAGCTGATTTTTCACAAACAGAATTTTTTATCTTTACTACAACAGTGCTATTTTCAGTTTTAGGACAGTAGGATGTCATTGGGATTGAGGGTGGAGGATAGGTTGGATGGGCATACCAATTACAGCGTTTGGAAGGAGAGAATGCAGAGTATCTTTGAGGAGGTAGAAGTCTGGGATATCATGGTTCATACTACACAACAGCCTGTTAATGTGCCTACTAATGCTACTCAGTTGGCAGCATATAATAGGAAGAACAACAAGGGTAAGAGACTGATTCTAGACAGAATCAAAGACCACTGCATTTCTCATGTGAGAGGAAAGAGAAATGCTCATGAGATGTGGACAACATTGTCCAATCTCTACCAAAGTACCAATGAGAACCGGAAAATGGTCCTGAAGGAGAAGTTGAAGACCATTAAGATGGGTAAGACTGATAGTGCAGCTGGATATCTCACAAATATTACTAATGTGAGAGATGAGTTGGTAGCAATTGGAGAGGTCATTCCACCCACTGAGTTGGTGCGGATAGCAGTGAATGGCCTCCCCAGTTCATGGATGAACTTTGCTGATGGGGTTTGTGCACATGAGACCCTTCCCACATGGGAGAGGTTTTGGGATGATTGCATTCAGAAAGAGATCAGGAAAGGTCAGCTTGGGGCAGCCAAGCCAGTTGAGCAGGATGAGGATGTAGCACTGTTGGCAGGAGGCAAGAAAGGCAAAGGGAAGAAACAGGCTTCCACAAGCAATGGTGGGGTCAAAGGTAAAGGTAAAGGTAAACAGGGTAACACACAAAAGGACTATTCCAAGGTGAAGTGTTGGAATTGTCAGAAGATGGGACACTATGTAGTTGTGTGTCCGGAGAAGAAGAAGAAGAAGGGGAAGAACCAGAGCATGGCAGCTTCAGCAGAGGTTGAGGACTTTGCAGATCGTTTTGACCGGGAGTTTGGGTTCACTGCATGTGAGTCCTCTAGTGCGGGATTATCTGCCATAGAGGTTCAGAGGGAGCATGCATTTCCCTTGATTAGCGGAGCATCTTCGGGTATCTGGTATGTGGACAGTGGGGCTTCACGTCACATGACAGGAGTCCGTGAGTACTTCTCAGAGCTTTCAGAGAGTGGCACTGATGTAGAGGTAGTACTCGGTGATGACAGAGTTGTTAGAGCAGTCGGTGTGGGAACATTGACATTTCAGAGGGAGTCCAAACCTCCCTTGAAGGTGTCGGATGTTCTTTATGTGCCAGGGATGAGGAAGAACCTCATATCCGTCTCAGCTTTGGAGGACAGAGGATATGAGATACTATTCAGGGGAGGACAGGTGTTGATGTATCCCAGGGGCACTCCAGCTGATTCAGCTAGAGTGATAGGTGTACGCCATGCACAGGTGTACAAGTTTGCATTTCAGTCCCTTTTGGCATTGAGCAGTAGTACCGACAGCAGAGCTAGCAGTTCTGAGCAGTGTGAGATTTGGCACCGCAGGATGGGGCACATGCATCATGGAGCCTTGAGGACCTTGCGGGAGATCACTACAGGTGTGCCAGATTTCAGTACTGATCACTTTGATACTTGCAGAGGATGTGCGATGGGCAAGTTTGCCAAATCCCCTTTTCCCAGCAGTGACAGCAGAGCGACTGGGATACTTGATTTGATTCATTCCGATGTGAGCGGTTGGATGTCTCATGTTTCCTTGAGTGGATATGAGTACTATGTTTTATTCATTGATGATCACTCTAGGAGGACCTGGATTTATTTCTTGAAGACCAAGAGTGAGGTCTTCAAGCGGTTTCAGGAGTTCAGAGCTCTTGTGGAGACACAGACAGGTCGGAAGATCAAGTCCCTGAGGTCGGACAATGGAGGAGAGTACACCCTTGGAGAGTTTTTTGACTATTGTGCGGAGGCAGGCATTAGGAGGGAGCTCACTGTTCCTTACAACCCCCAGCAGAACGGGGTTGCAGAGAGGAAGAACAGATCCATCGGAGGGGCTGCCAAAGCCATGTTGCATGATCAGGGGTTGCCATTGTTTTTGTGGGCAGAGGCCTGCAACACAGCTGTTTATTTGCAGAACAGGAGTTCGCATCGTGCCTTGGGGCACATGACTCCGGAGGAGGCTTTTTCTGGGAAGAAGCCTGATATGGGTCATCTTCGTATCTTTGGGTGCATGACATACTCCTACATACCCAAGGAGAAGAGGACCAAACTAGAGCCCACCGCAGAGAAGGGTATCTTTGTGGGCTACGGTGAGACCTCCAAGGCCTTTCGGATTTACATTCCTGCGCAGAGGAAATTTGTTGTCAGACGAGATGTGAAGTTCGAGGAGGACAGGGCCTTTAGGAGGTCATGGGAGTTAGAGTATCTGGATCAGCCAGACCCTCAGCAGTAGTTGAGTCAGTCACAGGGATCCAGTGGGCAGGGATCAGGAGGATTCGGAGGTACATCTATGAGGATGTCAGGTCCGTCAGTGAGCAGTGGCTCGCAGAGTCAGAGGGGTGGTGCTTCGGGTTGCATGCAGAGCAGTTCACTAGGGAGTCCACTGATGGACAGTTCACACGGTACCTCAGCTTCTACAGGTTCAGGTGCAGGCAGGAGGACAACAGACAGACAGTCAGGAGTTCAGGCTCCTGATGATGATGAGGAGGAGGAGTTTCATTCTCCAATGGGAGAAGTATGCTCAGGGAAGAGGAAGCGCAAGTGGCTTCAGGACACCTTGAGAGAGGCCACATCTGTTGCTGGGCCTAAGAGGTCAGTCAGAGAGAGCAGACCACCTAAGAGGTTTTGTAGCTATATGGCAATGGCTACCAGCATCCTTGACTCTGAGCCTTCTAGCTATGAGGAGGCAGCTAGCCAGCAGGTCTGGAGAGAGGCCATGCAGGAGGAGTATTCTTCCATCATGAAGAATGATGTTTGGGAGGTGGTGCCGAGGCCTGAGGGCAAATCCGTGGTTACTTCCAGATGGCTTTACAAGGTAAAGCATGCTGCAGATGGCAACATTGAGAAATTCAAAGTGAGGTTTGTGGCTAGAGGGTTCTCCCAGGTAGAGGGAGTTGATTATGAGGAGACCTTCGCTCCCGTGGCTCGATATACTTCGATCCGCTCCATTATATCGATAGCAGCAGAGATGGGTTGGAAGATCCACCAGATGGATGTGAAGATCACATTTCTCAATGGCTTCATACAGGAGGAGGTGTACATTGAGCAGCCACAGGGCTTTGAGGTGCATGGGAAGGAGTCCCATGTGTGCAGACTGAAGAAGGCCCTTTATGGCCTAAAGCAAGCTCCCAGAGCTTGGTACTCCAGGATAGATACATACTTGCAGGGGATGGGTTTCACAAAGAGTGAGGCAGATCCGAACCTTTACTATATTGTGATAGGTGAGGAGCCTCTCATTCTGGTGCTGTATGTGGATGACTTGGTCATTACGGGTGCAGAGAGACTCATAGAGCACTACAAGAGAGATCTTGCGTCGGAGTTTGAGATGAAGGACATCGGCTTGATGCATTACTTTTTGGGTTTGGAGGTGTGGCAGGAGGAGGGGCATTTCTTCCTAGGGCAGGGGAAGTATATTGTGGACATCCTTGGCAGATTCCACATGGAGGATTGTAAACCCATGTCAACACCGATGATCACCAACTGGAAGAAGCTTCATGCTTCAGATTCCGAGTTGGTGGATCCCACATTGTACAGACAGCTGATTGGTTCCTTGATGTATTCGGTCAACACTAGACCAGATATTTGTTTTGCAGTCAACATGATGAGTCAGTTTATGTGTGAGCCTAGGAAGGTTCACTGGGTGGCTGCAAAACACATTTTGCGATACTTGCAGGGGACAATGGATTATGGTCTGGACTACAGGCAGGGGGATGGAGTGAGATTGGCAGGTTACACTGATTCTGATTGGGCAGGTTGTGCTTCTGATAGGAAGAGCACTTCAGGGTGCTGTTTTGGGTTGGGTTCGGCGGTTGTGTCATGGTTCAGCCGAAAGCAGCAGTCAGTAGCATTGAGTTCAGCGGAAGCAGAGTATATGGCAGCCAGTCTAGCTAGTTGTGAGGCCATCTGGCTTCGCAAGATGTTGTTTGGCTTATTTGGTCAGCCGTTGAGACCTTCAGTGATTTACTGTGATAATCAGAGTTGCATTAAACTCACGAAGAATCCAGTATTTCATGACAGGTCAAAGCATATCGAGATCAAATATCATTTCATCAGAGACTATGTTCAGAAAGGAGCTGTGAAGCTTGAGTATATTCCCACTGATGAGCAGGTTGCAGATATTCTTACCAAAGCCTTACCACGGGGCAAGCATGTCTACTTGAGAGACAAGATGGGTGTGGTGAGGAACACCTTCCTCGGTAAGAGGGAGTGTTGAAATTTGGTTACCGGAGGACAGGTGGTTCCCTAAGGCTTTGATCTTTGGCCTAGGGAAAAGTGTCCAAAGAATTTAATTTTTCTCCTAAAGTGACTTTATAAAGTTATAAAGTCAAATCTAATTTAAAAGTGACTTTAAGTGATAAAGTTACTAAAGTCTAATTTTAAAGTGACTTTAATAAAGTAAATGTAAAATTAGAAAGGAAAAGTGACTTTGGAAATAAATGACTAAGTGGGTTTTTATTAAAGTGGGGTGAATTAAAAAATAGAAAGTGAGATTTAAATGAGAATTTAATCTCAGCCCTAGATCTCAATCTATTTCAGCCATTGGATTTAGGGATTCCCCAAAAGTCACTTAGGGTTAGGTTAAAGGAGGAAAAGGAGGGAAAAGGTCATTCATTCTTTCATGAGCAGATTGGGAGAAGGAGAGAAGGAGAGCAAGGGAGATTTCTGAGCAGAGAGGAGAAAGAGGGCAGTTGATAGAGACTTCAGCAAAATCCGTACAACAACAAAGAGGCACGGTTTCCAAGGTAGAAATCCGTACAGCAAGTGTTGGGCACATTTTTTGAGGGAGAGAGGCACAATTTTCAAGGAAAACCGTACAACAGCTTCAGCATTTATTTCTGACGGTCCCGAGCCTGTCGAGCTGGCAGTTGGTGCTTACGAATTTCAATCAGGTACTGGTTCAGGTATGGTAACTTGACCAAATTTTGAGACAGAGCACAAAAATCGAGGAGGAGGGTTCTTTATCCATCCGTCTGATCATCAATTCCAGGTACAAAATCGAGAAGCTCATTTCAACATTTAATCTTGTCATAAAGCTGTAAAATTCATTTTTGGGTTTTTTCTTGTTTTCACATTTTCAAAGCTGATGAGTGAATGCGCGGAAATCGAGATAAGTCTGTTTAGTTGCTGGGGAAATTTTCTTCGTAATTTACGCCTCGCGTAAAGCATTTTCAGAAATAAGAAGGAGCTCTCAAACTGGTTTTCCCCAGGAGTTGTAGGGGGTTTTTCCAGGGTCATGTTGACCAAAAATCTCAGTGTTCAAATGTGTTGAATGACTGTTTCAGCTTGCTGTGTTTTGTTTTATTTCTGCAGTTTCAACGTTCTGTAAAGTTTTCCAAAATTTGTGTTTCAGCAAAGTAATTTGTGTTTTAGCAAAGTAATTTCTGTTTCAACAAATAAAAATTATTTTTTTGATTGTTGAATGTAAGGATATGAGAAAGGGCATTTAACTAAAAGGAGCAATAAGTGATACTGAAACTGGGGTGGGAAAACAGAAAATTTCTACATAAATAACACCATTCAACAATGCACAAATATAGAGACTATAGACACAAATATTTTTAGGTGGAAAACCCCCTCTGGGTCAAGAACCAACAAAAACGTCTTAATATTTGTCTTAAAAATAATTAAATCAAGTTTTAGCTCCAGCTGAAGGAGGATCCAACTCCTAGATTTATAATTTCAAATCTGCAGTACGCTAACCTACAGTACGCTCCTATGCCCAGTTTACCAGCTGCAACTAGAAGGACACTTCAATGCCCTGATACCAAGATCCAACTTGACGAGTGCTCAACACCATGTTTACTAGAAGCTATTGGACGAATGCTCCAACACCCTGTGCAGGCTCGGACCCACAGGGCTTCACTCAATGAAACTTTGAAGTATCACGTGCATTTGTGGCATACTAAACAATACCCGTAATTTGACTACATATTGGAAAACACCTATAAAAATGAAAATATTTAACCACCTAACAATATGAATTCAAGACATCTTCCCAATTAAAATACCCCTACTTTCACTAGATATTGTAGCTATCCATTTTTTTCATTAAATTTTTTTATACCCGTTTACATTTTTTCTTTAACTTTGAGCTCCATTTTTTATACCTGCCAATATAGAAACCATTTACCCCCTATTATATGCTCAATATATTATGCCATTTTTTCCTCAATATACATCCCCCAATATGAATGCACATGGTATGGTATCACTGCCGTAGTGAAGCCCTTGTGCTCTGACCTTCCCTGTCACCACCCTGCCACCCTGAAGTGTTCTTAGGCTACATCCTGAAGGTGACTCCAATCACCTACCTTGCACCACCCTGCCACCCTGATGAGTCTATAGACCACATTTCAGAATTTTCAGATTGGATCCCCCTATACTCTGAATCAATATCAATAAATTGTAATGAATTTTTTTCTACTATTTTAGGTATGTATATCACTGTAAAGTCCTGGAAACCTCACTGTTGAACTTTTCTCCATCTAATTACTACACAATCATACCTTAAACCCAATCCCACCTCTGCTCAATCACAAGACAAATCTAACCACTCCAAAATCTATAATTTCTCACTATTACAACTTAAGAGAAATATAATCATCACTATCAATAGGTCATTGTCACATATCCAATTCTTTTTCAAGAGAATATCTGGAACATCAAATGTTAGGGTTTCGATCACTATCAAAATCATAGTAGATAAATCACCATCCAAGGTTGCGAATACTTGTTGTATTGTCAATACCACTATCTTATGTCAGTCAAGTGTTTTCATACCATCAACCCAACATCCACACTATTTTCATCAAGAAATTTTCATGTACAAGTAACATCGTCAAGTACCAGAATATACTATCAAAGGCTGCCAAGTGCACCCTCAAGTAAATCGTTGTCATAACACTAATGACATACCATCACAAAGGCACTGTAATTATGTATTTTCAAAGGTCACATTAATATGTCACTATCACATCAAGTTCTTGCCATCATTTTGCAATATTACTGAAGCATATCAATTATGTGATAAGCAGCCCATAATCATACTTTCAATCCTATCCTAGATAAGTCACTATCTAAGAAATTACTTGTTAGTTCGACCACTATTGTCTTCAAGTTATTGTTACTGCAATTGTTATAGCATTATTTATCACCATTATATACTTGATAACTTATGCTTTGGCCTTGGGCAACCCTTTCCTCCAGACTTGGATATATTTCTCAAAAAATAGTTTCTTAAAACCCATACGCGCCGCTACCCAGACTTTTTCGCGTATACATGCGAGTCCATACATAGAGAACCGCGTATGCCTCTTTAAACATTAAAAATATATATAATTTCCCTATTTTTGAGGTGGGGTTTATGGTTGTTCCTGTAACTTAAAAACCCTAGCCCGTGGCCTAACTGTTCCCAACTGAAAAAACTAATTTGAGGGAGTATAAAAGCCCCTCAAGGGAATGGCCTAAGGAAATAAGATAGAGAGAAATATAGATATTGTACGCCGTTGGAGCCCTATCTAATTCTGATGTATTCTCGTGCCTCTTGCACTTCCCAGATATTTTCAGGAAACCCTTGTTTCTTTGAGATGTTCACTCACCCTATGTGACATCCATTGTGCACTATTCTTGGAAGAAATCTTGAGAGGCTGGGTTTGGACGGATCTAGAGGACGGTATGCTCAAAAGCCGTGGCAGATTTCAGGTGATCTCTCCACATTTATTTATTGTACGTGTCATTAATAACAGAAGTTCCATCTTGTTCCTGATGTTTATGTGTCAATAATATTTTATACATGTGTAATGATCATAAATTGTTCATTTAGTGTTTTTTTTAAGAGATTATGCATGCCTTCCACTAACATCTAGAACATATATATGATGTACAACTAGGATTTTGTGCTTTTTATTTGCTGGTTTATAAATTTTCGAACACAAAGAGTTGCAGGGGGTTTGCACCCCGCTGGATCTACTACAACCGAAGGATATCTGGGTAAGGTCTGCAACCTGTAGATTCTAGTTTAAAGCATAGAAGTTGGTTAAGTAAGTCCTTCTTGTAATGACATGCCCCTGATCTATGAAGGTTTATCAACCCAAGACCTTTAGGGTAACATTTCCTGAAACAGAAATGACGACTCCACTGGGGACCACATTCGTGTGATTCCTAGTTTGGGTTTTTTTATCTGTCTTGTAGGTTCCTGGCAGGTTTTATCACTTTTTATAGTCTAGTAAGTCTTTTTTCAATCAGACAAAAGACCTGGTTCCTTGATCAGGATTGACTTTTTTCTTTTTCCTTATCTTTATTTCCATATGCAACTTAGTCTCTGCACAGTCATGTATACCTCCTATATTTTCCAAAGGGACCCGTGTATACGTGAGTTTCGTTGGTTATAGTCGCGTATACACGCTAGTTGCATACTGAAAAATCACGTATTTTTGGAAAAATTTGAAAATTTGAGTTTCTAGCCTCTGTAGTCTTTTCTGTCTGTGTTGAACCATTCATGTGGTGTCTTTAAGGTCTCTGGACTGTGTTTATGGTGATTTCATATCCATTTCTCTCTTGCTTTTGTGAAAACCTAGCCATTTGGTAAATTTCCTATTTTGTGTGATTGCAATTGAGGCTGAAGCACCAAGATCATTTCCTGAAGTTCTTGGTTGTTCTAACCATTCATAACAATGAACCTCTACTTGTTTGCTCTTCTTGGCCCTATGCATTGCTCCGCTTGTGGTTTTTGCCTTCTTGATCTATCTTGGTTTTATTTATTTCTTGGACTTGTCTTGTTGCGAATCTTGAAGAATCTCTTTTTGGTTTTTTGAGTTGTAGTTCGTTGCAAGATTGTGCTACTATACTGAATCAATTATTTGGGTTTCGTATTTATTTTTTCTCATTTGAGTCCCACTACAAAAGTAGCACACTGGCTTGAGCACTTTGAAGCCTTGTTGAGACTCATTTTGCTTGATTCTGGTTCTTGGGTAGTTTATGCTTGTCTTCTTGAAATCTCTTTTCTTTCATTATAAGTTAAAAGCCCAAAAAACATTTGTGTTTTCCGTAGCTTTTTATTTGAGTTTTTTTTAACGGTTTCATCATATCTTTTGAAGATTTTTTGTTGGTTTCTAGTCTTTAGTTCTCATCTTGATTTTGAAAGAAGTCTTTTCTTAATTTCTCTCATTTGTATCAAGTGCATTTTGGCATTCTTATGCATAGGAGTTCTTTTTGGGAACTAGCCTTGTTTTTCTGTCAAAAAGTGATCGAACCATTGTCTTTCCAGAGACTCTTTTTTGCTTCTTTAGAGTTAGCATCTTAGGATTTTCATATCATTGGTAGTTTGCATTAAGTGCATTTGAGCATTTTAGTATTTTTCATATTTTTTCAGATCGTATGAAGTGTTAGTGTCTGAAAAGAAAAAACAAAGTTTTTGCTTATTAGTTTCATAGAACCCATGTAGAGATCTCTTTTCATTGAAAGGAAATTGTTGCATTTTCATGTAACTAGGTTTTCATTGATTTCTTCTGCGTCATCAAACACCATCAGTTTCACTTCCATATACCTTTGACTTAAGTAACCACCAATTTAAAACAAGTGATATAATTTAAAGCAACTATAAGTTTTTGTGTCATTGTCATTAATCATACACCAACTAGCTAGGTTGTAGGGCCTTGGATTAGGTGAGTGGATAGTTAACTCTCCAAGGCCGCTCAAATTGTTAAACATAGAAAATTTATTAAAGAGCGAAATCCAACACTGTTAAGTGGATCGGGAAAGCTCTCCTCTAGAGAGTCAAGAGCGAGGGATAGTGCAGGTAGAGAAGAGAGATACCCCCTCTCCTATTTGCTGAATCCTGACCTAAGACCGTTCCGCCCAACTGCTGATACATATTGGTGCCCATATTTGCCTATCTTAGGGACCACACAGGTGACCACGGGGGGGAATAGTCGTGGTACCTGAGACAGACGTTGCATCACTTCCATCGGTACTTCTGGAGGGTGCCCTTGCGAAGCTTGGGGACTTGCATCGGCAAAGGTTGTTGTTAGGAGGTTAGCGTAACTATTTCTGTTACCTTCACTAGTAGGCTTGGGGCGTAATTACCCCAGACTATTTTCAGAAGGTCCTATTATTTCGCTTTCTTGTATTTTGGTGTCCGGTCCTCATCACCCGAAGCGGAAATACCTGAGAGATGCTTGTCTGGTTGTATCTTAGGAACTTTTTAGAGTGTGCTCTTTGCTCCTAGATTGCTTAGATTCTTACATTTTTTGAGTCTAAAATTAATCTCTTAAAGTGGCTGACCGATCGCCTCGTCGATCGAGGAGGCTTTGTGGGCTTTCTCCCGCGAGTGCTGAGCCTTCTTCAAGAAGGCGTAGGAGTAATTCGGTGGGTGATTTTCACCCAGTGGTTTCAAACACAGTAGAGAGTGATCCTCCGTTGGGGCTTGTTGTTTTTGTGGGTGGCTCTGGTGTCAGTGTCAGTGTAGAGAGGAGTGCTCCACTCATCTCTCAGAGTTTTATTTCCAGCAGAAGAAGTTGAAATTGAGGAAGTCCCTCAAACTGATGAGTCTCTTCCATCTCCTCTTCCTGCTAGTTGTCGTGACATTCTTCGATACACCGGGCCTGAGTCTCAGACACCGGCTAGTCCTTTTCCGTCGTATCCTTTTCTTTCGATGGCCACGACTGGGAACACAGTTTCAGCTGTGAACGCTGTAAGTGTTCAGACTCCTCTTTTAGTTGAAGGAGGAGGCACTATTTCTATATCGACAGTCACTTCTAGTGCTGCTGTGCTTGGCTCTGGAAACACCCAGGCACATGCTTCTCAATCTGGTCCCTTAATTCTTATGGAATGCCCACTAGTGGAATTCCTTCTTTCTCCTTTTCTACTGCTTCAGCTGTTTCCGCACCCATACCTTCTATGGCTAGTGGATCAGCTTCGTTTCAAGGGTTCCCCTTCGGAAGTGGGCATATCCCTCATTCAAATCCTTCTTTAGGATCCTTGCATTTCACCTCTCAGAGTTAAGGTTTCAATCCTCTTTCTGGAGGTGAAAGCTCTAATGTCTTTAGGGGATGGAACCCTTTTTTACAGCGTTAGGAGTGGGGAGTCAGTTCTTCGCTGGTCAGCAAGGGAATTTCCCTTTCCCTTCATCAAGTACTTCTCATGATTTTTCTCCATTGGCAAATGCTTGGAACCCTTACCAAGGGGTTTCTTCTCCATTCAACACCTCGGTTGGAGGGAATGTTCCTGTGTATAGTAACTCCATGTTGGGAGGAGGTCCTTCTTCGAATGTTGGGTTGCAAGGATTCTTATGGCTCAATGTTCTCTACGAACAACATATGGAAACTTGGTGCCTCAAAAAACCTAGGTTATTCTTTTTAGAATGTGGGGAATCCTTCCTATGGGGGATGGAATTCCCAGGCTCCTCCACACTTACCATTTCTGGAAACGTTAAACTTGCCAGATCTATAGAAATTGAATAACAATCCTATTCGATATAGTCCGGGTTGGCCTCCGGTCCTCACCAAGCTTCCCCCAGACATTCCAAAGTTTGAAGGGAATATTAGCGAGTATCCGGTAGATCATATCACCACTTTCCATTTATGGTGTTCATCAAACTCCCTAATCAATGACTCGATTAGGTTGATATTATTTCAAAGAAACCTAACTGAAAATGCTGCCAAATGGTACATAGAGTTAACTGGGGGTAGTTTTGCTAATTTTGGATAATTGGCTACCATGTTCTTAAATCATTTCCGGTTACCTATCCGTTATGACGCCGAGACTGACCTCCTGGCCAATTTTTAGCAGCACAAGGCAACTTACATTTCTGATCATATTCAGGAATGGCGAAGAAGGAAGAGGCTCATTAAAGCCCAAATCCAGAATGAATTCCTTCTTGAATGGTTTTTTAAATCCTCATAGCCAAAAATTTCTAAGGATGTATCCCATTCAAGGGTGTTTTCTGAAGAGCAGGCCATTTTTAGGGCTCAGTAGCTAGAACTGATTTATTCTCAGTCTGGAGTCCTTAATAAAAAATTTCAGATGCTCCTCACTCCAAATTGGACTTAGCCAAAACCAAACCTGGTCCTCATTGTGACGGGCTTATCGGTTCGATTGATAGCAGTACGACTAACCTAATAAGTCAATTGCAACAGTTGTTTATACAATCTGCTTCTTCTAGTCAGGCTGTGCCTTTAGTGTCAACTCCTTCCCAGTCCTTGGAAATTAATGATGTTCAAACTTCTAACCCAAAGGAAATCAACAATCCGATGGGAATAAGAAGGGACGGAATAACAAGAAAAAGGACAAGGATGGGAAGGGGAATGCGAATAAATCCGACGATCATGTTGGAGAGGGTAAAAAGGATAATAAAAAGAAAGTGAAGTTTCCATGCAAATTGTGCACTAGAGATCATCTTACGTACCTTTGCCCTAAAATTCAAGATGCGCAGTGCTTGTTAGCTCAACAGGGTTCTTCTAGTTCCCATGCTGTGCCGACAAACCCTTTTCTCCAAGGGCAGCAATTACTTGTTGGCACGAATCCAAATACTAGGGCTCCCACTCGGGGCAGCCAAGAAGGGGAAAATACATCAAACATATACATGATGAGTGCTCACGCAGATATCGCTACGAGATCTCATGATTATTGCGAAGCTGAGTCTTCGAAAGATAAGGGTGCTCCTGATAGTACTAAGCCACTTCATATTACGAGGCCTATTTTTGAGCCTATACCTCGGATGCCAAAAGGGTCTTCGAATCATATGGCGATAAATCCTAATTCCAAGGCTACCCAGAACTACTCGATTGTAGAAAATTTGGCTCGAATTCCTTGTGCCATGTTTAAGTTAGAGGTGATCTAGTCTTGTCCTGCTCAGCGGAGTGCTTTGCTTACTGCTATTGGGGTTGTTGATCTAATAATTCTCTAATGATTACATTTGATATGTCGAATTTTAAAATGAGACTTCCTCATCATATGGCTTTCCATATTAGGTCGAATTATCAAAAATTTAATATCTTTCGAACAATTTTTGATGAGGGCACTTCCACGTGTGTAATGTATCTTGCATGCTGGAAGGGTATTGGATCTCCCGCAACTTTTCCTTCAGCCACTCTTCTGACTGCGTTTGATGGTCATTCTCACAGGCCGCAGGGTATTGTTCTAGCTTTTCCCATCTATGTTGGGGGCAAAACTATTAATATTGAAGTTGAGATAGTTGATGCAAGCTTAGACTATAACCTTCTGTTGGGGCGAAAATGGATCTATGAGATGGATGCTATTGCATCCTCATTATTTCGCATTTTTTGTTTCCCTCACGAAGGGATAATTATCACAGTTGACCAACTAGATTGTTCTCCTATAGATCTGAATGCATTGTCCGAATCAACCATTCCTTTAGTGAAGGATACCAATCCACCTGTTCAGAATATGGGGGTTGGAATGTTGGAATGTACACTTCCTTGATGGGTACTTTTGATCTTCCACCTCCTTCGGTTCATAGCAATGTTATTTCATCCTCCAGGGCTCCTATTCGAAGAGAGTTATTCAGAACTCATTATTTTTTGGACCCTTGGACCTTACCTTCTCCTACCTCCACATTAGAAGAAGGTAAAGTGGGTGGAATGGCATTTCCTATGTCTACAGCTGAGATCAATTATAGCTCTATTTTTGACTCTTCAAATTCCATTCCAATTTCTCTTTCATCGGAGGAATTGGATGGAGATGTGGCTACAGCTTGGACTCTCAGTTCATCTGCGGCTCAGGATTTCCTTGATACCACTCTTCCATCTGAAGAGGCCATCCTTGAAGCAATGAATAGTGTAGAGAGACCGTGGGACGATTTGCATCATCGGTCTTACTTTCTACCAGAATTGCGCAAACTTGAATCAAGTTTTCCTAGCCCTCAGTGTTCTGGTCCTATTCACCCAGTCCTAAACCCTTTAGCACCAACACAGGTTTTTTATGAAGGGAACATGGCTATTATTTCTCCGACCACCCCGGTGACCATCTCCAAAAATCCCAACAACATAGAGAATGTCTTCATTGGAGCTGAGTGCTCCCCTGAAGAGATTCAAACTTACATCGATCTCTTTCAAGAGTTTCGAGATGTGTTCACTTGGTCTTATGAGGAAATTCCTGGTATAGATCCATCTATTGTCCAACATGAGATCAAAATATATGAAAATTCTAAGCCTGTCAAGCAAAAACTTCGTCTGGTAAACCCTAGGAATGCAACAGCTATCAAAGCTGAGGTCGAGAAGCTGCTTAAGTCAGGGTTCATTTACCTCGTTCCTTTAACAGAGTGGGTTTCAAATCCAGTTCTTATGGATAAGAAACAAGGAACGATTCAAGTTTGCATCGATTTCCGGGACCTAAATAAAGCATGTCCTAAATATAACTAACCCACACAGTTTATAGATCAAATTATTGATGAGTGTGCGGGAAACGAGATTTTCTCCTTCATGGATGGTTTTTCTCGATATAATCAAATCACTATCCATCCTGAAGATCAGCATATGATTGCATTTATTTGTCCCTGGGGTATCTTTGCTTACAAGAAAATGCCTTTTGGCCTAAAAAATGCTAGAGCTACTTTTCAGTGGGCCATGTATTATGCCTTCATGACATCAAACATATTATCGAATCATATTTGGATGATTTAGCTACTCATTCTCGCAAGAGAATTGATCATCCTTCTCACCTCCGTCAAGTTTTTGAATAATGTCGACATTACAAAATCCGATTGAATCCGAACAAGTGTGTTTTTGCTATCGCATCCAGTCGGTTGTTGGGATTCATTGTGTCTATGGAAGGGATTTAGGTAGATCCCTTCAAGGTTAAGGAAATACTTCAATTTCCTCCACCGTCTTCAATTCATCAACTTCAAACTCTGCAAGGAAAAGCTAATTTCCTGCGGAGATTCATCGTAAACTATGTTGATATTACAAAGGGATTTATGAGATTATTAAAGAAAGGAGTTCCATTCTTTTGGGATGAATTTTCTCAACGCTTATTCGATGCTTTGAAAAAAGCATTGAACTTTTCTCCTTTACTGAATCCACCCGATTATAGCATGGATTTCCTCTTGTACCTCATGGCAGCAGTATCTACCATTGGTATGGTTCTGGTTCAAGAGGATGATGCTCTTTCCGAGCATGTTATATACTACCTTAGTCGAGGCTTGGTAGGTCCTGAACTCCGGTATTCTCCGATAGAGAAACTTGCTTTAGCAGCTGTTCATGCTGTGCAGCGACTCATACATTACATTCTTCTTCGCAAAACATATGTTTTGGCAGAAATCAATCCATTTCAGTTTGTTCTCATTAGGCGAGTGATTGGGGGAAAATACTATCGATGGATTGTGATTTTGTAGGAATTTGATCTTGAGTTTATGTCTACCAAGTCCAAGAAATCATTAGTTTTTGCAGAATTGATTTCTGAGTTGCCCTATGGAGAAGAGATTTTTTATGATGAATCATTTCCAGATGAACATATTTTTCTCATTTCTTCATAGGATCCTTGGTATGGGGATCTCATATTTTATCTCCAGACTGCGAAGTTTCCCTCAAATTTTTCGAAAGATGAGCACTGAAAGTTACGTCACTTAGCCAAAAGTTATTTGATTATTGGTGACACTTTGTATCGTCGCAGGGTCGATTCGATCCTTAGACGTTGCTCAAATCTCGAAGAAGTTGAGGTTGTGCTAAATGATTTACACAGTGGAGCTTGCGGTGGTCATTTATCTGGGCTTGCTACAACCCAAAAAATATTGCGTGCAGGATAATTTTGGCCTTCGATTTTCAAATATTGTATGAAATCGGTCAAAAAATTTCATCCGTGTCAGGTTTATACTCGAAATATATGCGCTCATCCAACTCTGCTCTTTTTTTTCGTCACTGTCGGCCCCTTTACAAAGTGGGGCATTCATTATACTACTTGTCACAAGTACATTATTGTAGCCGTAGACTACTTCACGAAGTGGGTTGAGGATATGCTTACTTTTGGGAATGACGGTGAGACAACAACTCTATTCCTCTTCAATCAAGTCATTTCTCACTTTGGTATTCCCAAAGAGATTGTCACTGATCATGGCAGTCACTTTCAGAACAATATGATGGTTGAATTGGCTCTAAAATTAGGTTTCTGATAGGAGAATTCGTCTCCTTATTATCCTCAGGCCAATGGGCAAGTTGAAGCCATGAACAAGTCCTTGAAGAAAATTCTTCAACGGACGATTGATCAAGCCAGATCCAATTGGCATATTATGCTGTATCTTGGACTTTGGGCATAACAGATGTTAGTAAAAAATGCAACTGGTTTTACTCCGTTTAAACTGGCTTATGGGTTGGAATCTTTATTTCCTATTGAATACGAAATTCCCTCTCTTAAGTTAGCTGTGGAGATTCTTCCTGACACTTCCAGTCTCGAAGAACACCTCCTTCATCTGGAACATCTTGATGAGCAGCGTCGAGATGCAGCTATGATGAATAAGGCACATACGAAACGAGTAAAGGTTCAGTACGATAAGGCGATCAAACCTAGGGTTTTCTCTGAAGGTGACCTTGCCTTGGTTTATGCCCAAGAGAAGGATGCCTTAGGGGCAGGAAAGTTCATTTATGTGGTATAGCCCCTTTATCGTCAAAAAGGTCTTGAAGAAAGGAGCCCATGCCTTGATTTATTTTGATGGAAACGAGTTGGCGGAGCCCAGAAATGGGCTCTATCTAAAAATGTATTATGCCTAGGCTTAGGCCTAGCATCTTGCTTTGTTGTATATGTTAGGTCTCTGTAATTTTAGTAGATTGGAAAGACTAAATCTGCAGAGACAAAATTTGAACCACTTTGGGATTCTAGGATCTAGCCCTCTCAAATCTAGAGAGGGATCTCTCTATAAGTGAAAAGAATGATTTATCTTTAAGGCTTGAAATGTGATATTAGGCTAGTTATGAAGAACAAGGTTTTGTTGGTTTTGGTTGGGCAAAGATATAATGAAGGTGAAGGAAGTCTAAATGAAGGGTGAAGGTGTATGAAAGTGAAAGAGTGATTCAGCTAACAAGATAGGCAAGAAGCAGCTTTAATCCATTGGGCTATGGAGTCATAATAAGATTTAATTGAAACAGCAAGGTTCAAGAGTGGTCCATGGGGCAAGTCATCTATGTCAAAGGATCTCTTTAAGTTGATTTCATGGAGTGGAATGAAACAATAGGAAGAGGAATCAAACAACTGAAGAACAAAGAGCAGCCTAAGATCAAGTAAGTACTTTGAAACTATCCTGCTTTTGGCATGCACTTAAGAAAGACATAAAAGTAATCTAAGATCATGTAAGTAATTTGAAACTAGCCTGCTTGTGATGCACTTTCAATAGAAAACATTTAAAAAAACACAAAGAATAGCTTAAAATCAAGTAAGGACTTTGAACCTATCCTGCTTTTAGCGTATTCAAAAGGAAAACATTCATGATAAACAAAAAAAATAGTCCAAGATCAGGTAAGGACTTTGAACCTATCCTGCTTTCAACATACTCTTAAGGGAAACTTTCAAACAACCTTTGGAGGAAAACTAGAAGACAGGGAAAACCATAAAATTTCCTAGTCCAACTCTACTCAGTAAGTAATGAAAATAACATTCAAGAACAATGTTTATAGTTCAGACAGTAAGACGTGGGAACACCAACATTCCTTAACTGCTTGGGCTGTATTAAATCATTCCTAAATACACAATTGGAGGAAAACAAAAAGATAAAGCTTATCAGTGAGAGTAGGGTACTTTTGACAGTAAATCCTAGCTCTATATTTGTTGTTCTTTATCAGAGAAAGTGAACATAATGGAAACAAAAAGAAAATAACAATTTACAATAAGAAAAACATCACCATTGACATAAACCAGGATCCCATAAATCAGCTTGTATTTGATGTTCAAACCAATTACAATCATCAAGTCCAGTGGTTCTCTACAGCTTCAAACTTCTCATCTCAACTTAGGTATCTTCAATAACAAACAATGCTTACAGTAGCTTCAAAAAACTATTTACAAGCAACAGATATGCAGTGACCAACCTTTATCTCATCTTCTACAAAAGTATTTATAGAAGAAATGAGGAGGTGGGATGAGAGAAAAGATCTCTAGGCTTAATTAATACAGTTTAATGCTTCTCGGCCTTTGAGGGGCTCAATGGAGAGGCTTTCTGATATTTCCTCTGTATTAATTGATTTTCATTAAGTATTAAGCATACTGGGCAGATTTTGTTGACTTAAAAAAATCTTGAGGCGATTTAACAATAACTCTGGCCATTTTTTAGGCAAAATATCATTGACTGAGGCAATAACTCTGCCTTCTTCTGCTTTATCGAAAGATGCAGGTGGCACTTTGGCAGCTGGGGAGGATTCAATTAGCCTCTGATATGGCAGTGGAGGTTTTACGGACTGATAGATTTCTTTGTTTTATCTTAAAACACTGTTAATTTGTCTTGATCCTGTGTTTTAGGCTTAATTAGGCCTAATTTCTGTCTTCTGGTCTTCATACTGTCTTTAACTGTGTGGATTAGGCCTTTGATAGTTGAATTCATGCCTTAATCCCTCGAAACTGTGTAAAAACATTTAATTTTTCATCTCTGCTTCGATCCCACCCTTTGACACTGATACTCTCTGTATAATTAAGGTTTACTATGTTTTTGTTGCTTTTGTAGGTGCGCAGAGGGTTTTATAATGTTACCAATGCTCATGAGGCATGATAAAACCATATTTGGAACCCTACAGATTCTTTGTCTTCATGGATAATGGCCTGGGGATCGTCATCCCCGACCTTCTCTTCTTTTTAAAATTGTGGCAAAACCTTAATGACCTGCACAAATACACAAAAGTTATGAAAAATCCGTGAAAGAATAGGATAAGGTTGCTTTGGAGGTTAGGTTTAATCGTGGCCATTGGATGAAATCAAACAACGACCGAGATCACTTGACAAGATTAAATGGGGAGGCGGTCGAATGAGTGAAGGTCGGATTAAGTCCGAGCCGTTGATCTAGATTGATCAACGGCTAGGATTAATTGGGGATTTTATAACACGGAGGGAAAAAGTTATAGTGGAAAGGAGGAAAATGTAAGACAAAAGGGAAAAAATCTTTGGCGGAAGTGAAAATGGGGCTAAAATGAAGTTCGGATGTAGAATGAATAAGAGTCGTTGATCTAGAACGATCAACGGTCAGGATTTCTTGAACGGAGCGCTTGGGGGTTTAGATGATGGGAAAATGAATGGGGGGAAGGATTTAATCCGGATCGTTGGATGACAGTGATGGACGACCAGGATAAAATGCAGAATTATATTGGGGAGGAGTGGTATAGCGGAAAACTATTAGTGGTATTCGCGCAGAACTGAGGTGGTTTCAAAATTTCTTCAAAACAACGTGATATGCTTTGCTGCTTGACACATGTCCTTTTAATACTGCCCATATCGCTTAATTTTTTGGCATTAACGCTCAGGCGCAAAATTACGCGATATGGAGTTTTAGCCGTTGGATGACAAGCGGAGAGATCTGATGGTGGGAATGAGAGCGTAATGGGGTAAGATGCGCGGGCGAAAAAGGTGGACAGGGTCAAAGGCGGTTTAGATCTTGGCTGTTGGATCATGGAAATAAACGGTTGAGATCTATCGATGGGGGAGAAATGAAAAGGGCAGAGGTGAGCCATCAGGTTCATTGTGGACCATCAGATCTTCAAAATAGACTGTCAGGATTAAAAGTAGGAGCACCAGTGTTTCTGAGGGGAAGAAGGTTAGATGGATGGGTGGAATAGATCTTGGCTGTTGGATCTATAGAACGGACGATTGAGATTGCGTCGGAAAAATGATTCGAGACCTGGTGGACAAACAGAAAATGAGCGATGCGATTAGATTCTGACCGTCGGATCGGAAGGGGAATTAACAGCCATGATTGAATCGGCAGGCACGGGTGATGGGCTTATGAGCGGAATACGATTGTATCTCAGCCATCGGATCTGTGGGAATGAATGGTAGAGATTGGATCGGAGATTGAAAAATCGGAGGAAACCAAGGGATGGCACTTCAAAATTTGCGCGATGCGATTAAGCGTGAGCCGTCGATCTAAAAACTAGATTGACGGTGGAGATTTACTCATGAAGGAAAAAGGCGGAAAGGCAGGTTTGGAACGGGGAACAATATGGATCGTTGGATCTGGGCTTTAATGGTTCGGATCGACGGTGGAGAAACGATCACAGGATCACATCGGCGGGAGGCAATAAACCATAAAAATGCGTCAAATGAATATTTGCGATTCGATTTTAGCCGATGACCATTGATCAGTTTAGATCGATGGTTGATATTCATTTAAACTTTGAACTATCGAGTTTTGTTGAAATACGAAAGAAAGTCAGGTTTTACGAAAATACAAAGGAAAATAAGGAAATGGGGGTTTATAACAGGGGTTTAAACCTTTTAAGTGCCCGGTTGCGAGGCTTAAGGTCTCATGAGGTGGGGGTTATGGTAGTTAAGCCCTAAGGGGCTAAAAACCTTTATAATGAAAAAAGACTGTTTTTAGGCTTAAAAACAGAGTTTCTGAGGCAAATTGAGGGTTCCGGTAGAGGAAAAAGGGGTTTTTAAAACCAAATGGAAGGAGACCAAATGGTTTTAAAAGGGTCTTGAAGTGAATTTGAAGGTTAAATGAGGCTTATGGAGGGATTTTATGAAGAAATAAGAGGATGAAAATGGGGTTATTTATGAGTGAAGGAGGGGTAAAAATGATGGGAAAATGGGGTTTTTCAGCAGTCTTTTTCTTCAGGAAAACAACAGATTTTTCAGGGTTAATGAGGGAAACAACAGTGAAGATTATCTTAAAGGATAAAGATCATCATAAGACTTTAAGAACTCACAATTTGGGCATAAAATTGTTTCTTGAAGGCTACAAAAAAATTTTAGCCACTATTTGATATGACAAATTTTTATAGGTGGCTAACAGTATATATTTTGTTTTTGTACATATCCGGGTTTCGATTTTTTGGTGTGATTTTGATGAATTTTATCTGCTTTGGCAAGTAATATTGGATGACATGAGTCACTTTGGTTTTGTCAATGGTGCTAGTAGACATACCTGGAACATGGCTTCCGCAGATTGGGTACTCCATTATCCATCCGGTCAGTTGTTAGTTTCAAGAGGTGTCTGCATTGGTCCTGCTTCGAACAACGTAGCAGAATACACTATAGTGGTAAACCTACTCTCGAAGGAAATATCTTTGGGTGTTGATTCATTAGTAGTTTTCTTGGATTCACAGCTGGTGGTTTCGCAGTTGAACAACACATATCGTGTCCGAGACCCATTTTTACACCGATTGTTTTTTAGGGTACGTTTTTTACAACGATCATTTCAATTTATCACATTCATTCATATTCCTCGAGCTGACAATTGGATGAAAAAATTATTGGATAATCAAGCAATTGATTGGCATATTAATCATTTAATACTTTAAATAAAAATATATCAAATGCATCATTCATTAATCATACATTTGAGTCATCACATCATACAAATAGTTGTATATATATATATATATATATATATAAGTCAGAGTGTTCAAAAATATAAAAAATCTGGACCATCACATCCTACAAAATTGGGGCTTATGCCCAATCATGTCTATCATCAAAAAAATATTACAGTCATATGATCATATCGATAATCTACTTCTGAGGTCCCTACCCAACATTTGTGTTCCTATAGAACACAATGGCAGTCACTACATGGCAGAATAATCACACCCAATCTCATGGTACTCCTACCACCTGTCTTTGGATAGCCTCTGGTAGGTCCTTGATAGAGGCCATAGGCACTTGGCAAGTCAAGCTCTCCAAGTTCCTCTATACTGCATGGAGTGTCCTGCCAGGGTCTTCAGCATCTGCCTCACCTCTGCGGCGCTTGTGCCTTGGGTACCCCTCTGGCCTGACTGGTCCCATGTATGCATCATGATCATCATAATTTTGTAAGTCATTTAGTCCAATCAAAAACATTTTTTCATTTTCATACTTTGAAAAAATCATAAAAAACATATAACCAAAAATTAAAAAATTCAATCTCACCGATTGCGCCCCATGTTGCACCGGGTGGCAGGACTAGATCTGGATCTGCACGAAAGTCCATTCCAGCATAGGGATAATCTTCCATTGCGGTGAATTTTTCTTCCCACCATTGGAAGAACTCATCATCCCAAGTGGTCCATGGAACTTCACTTCCCCCTAATCTCTTCATCAGATCTTCCCATCGGGCTATTCTTCGATCTCTCGGGCTGTTGAAAGTTGAGATGACCATACCCGAAGTGTTTAGTCTTTGCTTCTTAGATTGAAGTCAATTGTTTTTTCATATTGCTCAACAATTCTATGCACTAATCAAAGAGATGAATCAAACATTCCACTGCGATGCTCATTTGTGTCCGTGAAGCCTGATGCAAAGAAGCAAATCCTGATACTTCGCCAATGATAAAGAGAAGGATCTTCATGTATAAATCCTTCAGATCTATGATAGGAATTTGAGTTCCTACCATTTGTGCATCCTCTACTCAATAGACTTGGCCATAATCCTCTACGGTAATCCCTCCAACAGGATTTTCGTGCAATTCTACTGGGTCTCCCGAGTCCCCTTCGAGAAAGTCCAGTAATGAAGTATATATCTTCCACTTCTATGTGTAGTGGCATATGATCAATTATGAAACAATATTCTTCTAGCTCCTAATGATCAACCAACATTTGAAGCAAACGAACATTTCTTTTCATATTGGGCATTTTGAAAAATTCGAGCAATCCGCAATTTCAGAGAATATCTAAGGAATTTTGATCCTCCATCACCTCATTGTCAATTGCACTATGCTCACGCTCTCTCCAACAGATGGACATCCTAGGAAAAATCATTAAATGAATGATTAGATACAAGTTTTAAATTTTTTCTCTGTGCATACGCAACCTCGCTTGTACACAGTCGCGTATGATACGCAGGTTAATCCACACAAACCCGCGTATGCGCAGAGGGTTTCAGCAAGAAATATCTTTTCTATGGTCAAAATTCCAAAATTTTTCCTCAAACAGGAACAAAATTGATGAAATAGATGAGTTTAAATATTACTTGTTTGATTTGGCATGATTTGATGGGTGATTGCTCCATATTTGAGAAGAGGAATTTTTGCACCAAAGCTCCTTCTCCACTTCTGTAATGTGAAAATGATCAAAATGTGAGTCAAATGGTGTATTTATGCCCAAAATTTGAATTTTTTTTGCAAATTTCCTTTGTGCCTAATTTTTGAATTTGACTAAGGCCATATAACCATTTGGCTTGTAAGTGTTGGGCAAGGTATTTTTTTGGGTACATTTTGTTGAATTCGAGATTTCGAGATTTTCGTAGCTTTCCTTCGGATCCATGACCGCTGACCTGTCATGGCAGGTATCTGATTTCAAACTGACATATAGGTTAGGGAGTTCACTTTCTGTTGCATATTTGCATACTAGCCTCCATTCTGATCACTTGCTATAGGGTCGATCCCATCATGTCATGAGTACTTGACCCATTTCACTCGCCGATTTTTTAATCATGACTTGGTGGTAGAGCCATCCTTTACATGGGCTTCCTAGTTAGTTCCTCGCTAGCATTTTTCGTCCATGCTGCAATTTATGTAGGTTCAAGAGTCCTATTTAGTCCTTCCATGCCTTATGCATTGAAGCTTCATTCTTCTTCTTCTTCACGATCATTTTTCTGGCCATCACCCTAGAGGCTCCCTTATGTTTTCGAGTTGTATTACTGCATTGCATATTGACTACTTGTTTATCTTGGCCTTTAGCCGTCTTTATTTGGACTCATGTTTAAGCCATCTTTTGACCATGTTTTTCTGTACAAGTAAACCATGCAATCACTTATCTTCTGCGACTTGGCACCTTTACCCATGGATGGAACATTCCTTTGAGTGTCACTTACCAGTTTTTGCCACCTTGCATTGAGCATAGGATTGTTCCTATCCCAGGAACTAGTGCATCTGTTTCACGACACTCGTTCTATCCATTGTACTATAGCATTCTTTTATTTTTTTTCAGGCTTTGAATATGAAAACGACAAAAAATAAAACTTTTGTAAAAGAGTGGGAATGTGATATTACTTCCATATTTGATGGTAGCTATAGTGTCAGTTGTGTTGCCCTTGAACAAAGCACAAAAAAATTAAGTCTTTTCTCCATTTGGGATGGTTTTAGTTTTTCACTTAGGAGAAGCCATAACCTTGTTTCATGAGTTAGTTCTCCCCCATTTGGTTATCTCTTCCAATCATATGGAGGGTTTGTTTATGCCTCATGCATGAAAAACTTATACAAAGTTATCATTTGCTGCCATAGTCAACATGAGTCGTGCTTTTGTTCAAGGGAAGTTAACCTAAGTCGGCCTTTCTGTGGTGTCTCTTGACTCATTTTTTAGTCGGCCTTCCCGGTCTTGTTAGCATCTTGTTCTATCACATCAGATATTTGGTCCTTTGCTCATGCTGGTTTGAGAAGGTGTCCATTGACTTCTTGTTGGCGGGTTTGTCTCTTATCGACTACGACATATTACTCTGAGAGTAAACCTAGAGCTGCACCCTGGCCCTATTTACATCATTGATAGGTGACCTTGTGCTCAGCATTTGATCATCATCATGGGTTTTTGACTGAGTGGTTTCCCTTGTGTTCGACTTCATCTTACATTATCACACCTGGGATTCGTGTAGTACCTTGATTGCCATTTGACCCTATCAGTGGATATCTCGCCTCTTTGTCAGCTTTCATTATTGGTTAGTTCAGAGGGTTTCTGTTGTGCGCTAGCTTCATCTTGTGCATGCTGGAAACGTACTTCGGGTTGGTTACTTCACTCTACTTCCTTTGATTCCTTCCATATCTTGCCCTATGGGTTACACTCGCGCTGGACTGATGTGGGATGCCTTAATGCCTTCCTTCCAGCAGATCTTTTCAATACCTTAGGGTTTGCAGTCATCAATGGAAAACTATTTGCTATCGACAGTGAGGATACATCATTGCCTCCTAATTGATAGATTCTTTCAAGTGTTCAACTTCAACTCATTTATTCGCACTTGCTAGATTTTACTGCGGCACCTTGACACTCATTATCATTATCAGTGGGTTGTCTCATGTTTATTAACGATATACATCAATGACCAGTAATCAAATGATTTCTCACATGTTCGGCTTCAGCTCATTTATTCCCATTTTGTAGAATTGTGCCATGGTGATCGGTGAAGACCTCGGGTTTGCATCAACATGTTTTGGTTCATTTTGAAAGCTCCTTAAATTTTCTTCTAGTGACACCATCCACCCTTATATGTTGCAGTTTCATCACAACAACATCTTATATGTTGGCTCCCGAGTTGCATGTTGTACCATTTGTTCCACCAGTTATGATTTGGTACTTAGAGATTTAGTTGTGACTTTTGTGATCAGATATCTATTGCAACATCATTGATCAGTTTTCTATATGTGATACTTGGACCTAATTTTGACTTGTACTTCCAGGAAGTGATCGGATGATTCACTATGTACTTACATTTCAGTTATACTTGTATACATATTGGATCCGCTCGATACTTCATATGTGGACATGCTTTTCTTTCACTGAGAATAGGTATGCCCGCCTTGGACATGAGCTATCTTTCTGATCTTTCTCACTAGTTTTTTGGCAGGCCGAAATCTGGTGAAGTCCTCTCTAGTCCTCGTAAGGTTATTTCTATGCACATAATACATTTCGGCCATCATGTACCTCTTCTGACCTCATATATTAGGGGGCATATGTTATAGGATCATTTATCACCATTATATACTTGATGACTTATGCTTTGGCTTTGGGCAACCCTTTCCTCTAGACTTGGACATATTTCTCAAAAAACAGTTTCTTAAAACCCATACGTGCCTCTGCCTAGAATTTTCCACGTAGACACGTGAGTCTATACATAGAGAACCACGTATGCTTTTTTAAAAATTAAAAAATATATAATTTCCATATTTTTGAGGCAGGGTTTACGGTTGTTCCTATAATTTAACCACCCTAGCCTGTGGCCTAATTGTTCTCAACTGCCAAAACTAATTTGAGGGAGTATAAAATCCCCTCAAGGGAATGGCCTAAGGAAAGAAGAGAGAGAGAAATATAGATATTATATGTTGTTGGAGCCCTATCCAATTCTAATATATTCTCGTGCCTCATGCACTTCCCAGATATTTTCAGGAAACCCTTGTATCCTTGAGATGTTCACTCACCCTATGTGACATCCATTGTGCACTATTCTTGGAAGAAATCTTGAGAGGCTGGGGCTGGACGGATCCAGAGGATGGTATGCTCGAATGCCGTGGTAGATTTCAAGTGATCTATCAACATTTTTTTATTGTACGTGTCATTAATAATAGAAGTGCCATCTTGTTCCTGATGTTTATGTGTCAATAATATTTTATACTTGTGTAATGATCATAAATTTTTCATTTAATGTTGTTTTTATGAGATTATGCATGAATTTCACTAACATATAGAGCATATATATGTTTTACAACTAGGATTTTGTGCTTTTTCTTTGCTGGTTTACAAATTTTGGAACACAAAGAGTTGCAGGGGGTTTGCACCCCGCGAGATCTACTACAACCGAAGGATATCCGGGTAAAATCTGCAACCTATAGATTCTTTTAAAGCATAGAATTTGGTTAAGTGAGTCCTTCTTGTAATGACATGCCCCTAATCTGTGAAGGTTTATCAACCCAAGACCTTTAGGGTAACATTTCCCAAAACAACAATAAATGCCACTATGATTAGTTTTGTCCAGTCAAGTTATCACATCACAATCAATGTCATTGTCATATCACTATCTCTCTATCTCTTGGCATCAAAGTGTAAAACCCTAGCTACAATCATATATTCAAAGGATTTTCTTAATGATCACTGTCACATTAAATACAAGGTATGTCACTATCCTGTCACTGTCTTACTACAATTTAAACTGCAATCTTATGCTAAATATGGTTAAGTTATAATCCTTCAATATTTGAGTTTTTTAGATCTTTTCAAGGATGAGATGTTGCTTGAATTCTTGACTATGCCACCTACATGAATTCCACTTGTAACCAAATAATATGCCTAGGTTGGACTGCTAAAAGTTAGCTTGGTCAGGTTCACTTCTAGGTAATGGAACAAGCCTATAATCCTTATCTAAGATTCAATTATGAAGTTGAAATAACTCACACATAGTACACTAGCAATTGATGCTAAGAATTATGTTATTTTTAATCAATGAGCATGTCAAGATAGCACAGGACTGAATGCAAAAATCAAGCGAATTCTCAAAACAATTTTTATTAATGAGTCGCAAAGATAAATGGTTAGAACCCTTTCACTCAAGTTGAATTACCTCAAAGTAAGACTAATTTCGGTTTTTGGTGATTCTTGGCCATTGATACAAACCTGATGCTAAGAATTATGTTATTTTTAATCAATGAGCATGTCAAGATAGCACAGGAATGAATGCAACAATCAAGTGAATTCTCAAAACAATTTTTATTAATGAGCCGCAAAGATAAATGGTCAGAACCCTTTCACTCAAGTTGAACTACCTCAAAGTAAGACTAATTTCAGTTTTTGGTGATTCTTGGCCATTGATACAAACCTATTAGTTACAGAGGTATCTTGACTTGAAATTCCAAAGGTGTAATGCTTCTCTTAATATAAATTATAGGTCTGCACCATTGGTTTTAAGCTTGATGCCCTAGACCACAAGTTGTAGGCTTAATGCAGAGAAAAATTGAGGCCTAGACCACAATTTTGTAGGATTGATGAAGAGAAAAATTGATGCCCTAGATTACTTCATAGGGATTCCCTAATGAAGGGCCGATAGATTTTGTTATGGAAAGAATGGGTTTTATGCTTGATTGTGATCTTGTAGTAAACTAGTCTGAAATGAAGCTAGAAAAAGACAAGATATGATCCCTTAATCTTTACAGCAAGATGGATGTTCCAAACAAGATCGAATCCCTGAACCAAAGTGACAAGCAAGATATTCCCAAAACTAGTTTTCAGATCCTTCGTTATTCTGTACAGGGGCCGAATAAGTTCAAAATTATATTTGTCAAAAAATAATATACATTTTTGCACACTATTTGAAGGTATATTGGATGTTCCTTTTATAGACAAAGAAGGGTTTTCATGAATCATCAAATTCCTAGATCATAGGTTAGGAATACATAAATTTAATTCCAAAATTATTTTGATAACATTTTAAACATAATATTAATCATTTCATACTTTAATTAAAATTAGAATCTTTTATACTTAATAATAATGTTAACCCATTATTTTTAATAATATTTATTTTTAATTAATTTATAATTTAATAATTAATATAATTAATTATAATTATAATTAAATTTCTTCATTTTATTTTCCATTGACCTTAGACCATGGCGTTGAGAATTTTTTCCAGGAGAGGGGTTAGTCAACCTCAAGTGAGAATGTCTCTCAAACCAGGAGGCCTCTCTAGATGTGCCACATAACACTGGAATCGAATCGACGAGGAGAATTTATTGGTGAGGATATAATGGGTAAGTTCAATGATTTTCTTCTTAAAAAACCATCAACAAGTGTGGGGTATGTCCTTAGTCTAGGAAACCCAAAAACTAGAGCTAAGGTTTCCAACCATCCTTCACGAAGCTTCCAACTTGATGTAATTTAGACAAATATTAAGAGATTTCTTTAATAGTTTGACATAAATGGAGGGTAATTGTTAAAATTCAAAATCCAGGGTTGACATCAATGACAACAAAATTCATGTTGAAATTTGCAATAAGAAACAGTGAAATTGGCATCCAAAAACAACATCCAGAAAATGGCATCCAAAAATGGCTACCATGGAGGATTTTAATTTAATTATTTCTTAATTAAACTATAAGAAATGTGTCTCAAATTTATTTATCCCTTAAATAAACTGGACAATAAATTGTAATCTTATCTCATAATCACTTGTAATAGTTAACTGAGTGTGATAGACTCAGTTAGCTCATGAAATTCGAGTTGAGGGTGGTTGGTGAGACATGTGGAGTGATTCTATTTATTTTAGAGTCAAAGTTGCAGTTAGTGTATTAGTTTAATGCTTGAGAAACAACTAACTTAATTAAGTGAGTTAAAGTCATTCTAACTCGCTGTAACTGATTGTTGTACTAGTGAGAGGTTAAGTGAATTAAATCAAATTTAATTCACACGTTGTGATATGTCAAGTGACTAATGATTTACTATTAGTAGCTACATGCATGTCAGTTCTGATGAAGACCCAGTTGAGACAGAGGTTAAAGGGATGTTAACTATCAGTTGTATTTTTATAAAACTACCTATATGTAGTTAGACAACCATAGGATTTCCCATGATGTATTGCATAGTTTTGGAAGGTTGAATTTCCTAATTAATAGGGGTTTAATTCTCTTAGAACTGCGCAAGCAAGGCAGGATGAGCAGGGGCAGTAAATTGGCTAAGTGTTGGTCGATTTTGTTCGGATCAGTGTGAGATAGTTGGTAGAGTGCAACAGACTCTTGTGAGAAGAGTTCATTTTATTGTTTCATGATTCCTTGGTTCATTATACAATAGAGATAGAAGGGTTTTGAACAGCAAGTTTTCCCTAGGAAAAATATCTATGTTGTGGATTGATTTTCTTTCTCTTATATGGTGTGATTGTGTGATCGTGTTTAATTTCTGCAAATTAATTGTACAAGGATTCAGTATCTTGCTCTAGTATATTTCATGATTAGATTGAATCCATTGGTATACATATTGTTTGTATAATTTCTGCATGGTATCGGAGCACCAAGAATCACAATAGTGGAGAATAAATTGAGTTTGTGTTGAACAATATTCACACTTGCAAATACCTTCTTTCATTAGAGAACTTTTGAGGTATAAAATGGGCCTCCTAAGAAAAATGTACAACCAAAATAAAGTTTATAATAACAAATAGGATTCAAGATGATGATGTCAACCATTGGGGATGATTCACCATTTTTGGGGTAAAAAAGTAAAAAGATTAAAAAATAATGAAATAATAAAACTACTTTTTCAACTTATATCCAAAAGGGTTTACTCAAATTTCAAGCGATAGTACTTGTTGGATACAAATTTTAATTCCTCAACCAAGGAGTACCCATGTTGCATACTTTCGATGGACCCTACTACATGAAAAATGAGAAATACATGAAGAAATGTGATTGCAATCACGTTTTTCATGTATTTCTCATTTTTCGTGTAGAAAAATCCGTCGAAAGTATGCAAAATGGGTATGCCTTTGACGAGGAATCCAATTATGCATCCAACGAGTGTTCTTGATCGAAATTTGAGTAAACCCATAGGGAGATAAGTTTAAAATATGAGTTGAAAAAGTAGTTTTTTCTTTTTTCCCTCTAAAATTTAATGATGTAATCTAATCTTATTTTATTATTTCCACTATTATTTTATAATTTCCTTAGGAAGCCCATTTTAGACCTCAAAATTCCCCTAATGGGAGCGATAAGCGGATCAAGATGGCTTTCAATGGATTAATATTGGAATATGCACTTGAGGGTAGTTCTAATTATATCGCATGGAAACAAATAATGGAGGTAGTTCTGGAGGATAACGGGTTGAAAGAATTCATTGATAATGATATTACCAAGCCTGCAGCAGCAGACGCCGCTCTTCTTTATGCTTGGAAAAATAAGGTAGCAAGGGCGAGGAGGATATTATTAGAGTGAGTTCGAGATGACATTGTCTCTAGTATCCATGGAAAGGTGACTCCATATGCAATGTGGAAGGCCTTGAAAGATCTATTTTAGAACAACATCGACCAAAGGAATTTAGCGCTGAAGTACAAGCTCAGGAAAATCAAGAAGGAGGAGGGAAAAATGGTACCAACATACTTGGAGAAGTTCACTCAATGTCGATATGAGCTTGGAAGTGTTTGTGTGACTGTAGCAGATGATAACTTGGTGATCCTAGCACTTCTAGGCCTTCCCAAGAGTTGGCATAGTTACCAGGACTCGGTGAATGAGAGGGAT
Source organism: Pinus albicaulis (assembly GCA_034641835.2). NCBI lineage: Eukaryota > Viridiplantae > Streptophyta > Pinopsida > Pinales > Pinaceae > Pinus > Pinus albicaulis. The sequence goes on along the minus strand of CM076580.1, from coordinate 260,407,140 downwards.
AAGTTACTAGATTGGGAGTGGCTTTGATCGGATTTGTTACAAGAAGAATTGGGCGAAATACCAGGGATGGATCCTCATCCAAGAGTAATGACGAGGAAGATTGTGCCTTAGCCAGTAAGGTAATGAAGGCCAAGGGAAATAAATCCCAAGGCGAAGTGGGTAAGAAAGACTTATCCAAGATTAGATGCTTTCACTGTCACGAGCATGGGCACTATGCTACAAATTATCCACAGAAGAAGGAAAGCAAGAAGGAGCCCGCAGTTGCAGCAGGTGAAGCATTGGCTTCACAGTTCGAGCTTGATTTTACTCTCATTTCATGCATGGCTAACACTATAATGGGATGCATGTGGTATCTAGACAACGATGCCTAATTCCATATGACGGGGAATAAATGTCTCTTTAGTGACTTGGAGGAGAAGGACCTCCAAAAGAACATATATTTTGGAGATGATGAGAGGCATAGTGCTACTGACATAGGTACAGTTACCTTTCAGAGGGAGAATGGCTCCCATCTCAGACTAGCAGATTTTTTGTATGTTCCAGGCATAAATAAGAATCTTGTCTCCATAGTGGTATTGAAAGACCGTGGTTATGAAGTGATGTTTAGAAAAGGAAAAGTTTTCCTTAAAAACATAGCCACGGGACAGGTGAAGCAGATCAGTTATAGAGTCAAGAAACTATATGCACTCGAGGTTGAGGATGCAGATCTTTGAGGAGCAAAGAAGTGGTTAATGACTTGGTGGTTGAGTGGCAACAATTATCTCTCAACATGCAGCCTTAGAAGCAGTCTCAAAAGTTTGTGGAGTAGCCACAATTGGAGAAGTTGAGAGGAGACCCAATGGAAGAGTCCACTCAAGTGGAGATCTCGAAGAGGGGGAAATTTCTTGCCAGATGGTTAGAGGGAGTTCATACAGTTATACCTCCAGGTGAGAGGCGGGGCTATGTGCATAATTAATCCCAAGAAGAAATTTTGGCAGGGTCCATTGAGATGGCATGTCACATGGATCGAACCTGGCTATGAGGAGCCCACAATACAACAATAGCAATAAGGATCAATTAGATTGATTTCGTCAGATGTTAGGAGGACAGAAATCATAGTGACAAGTGTTAGATACTGGAGCACATATCAGAGTTGGCAACAATGCAGAGTGCATGAATGCAGATGTCAACAACACAAAGAGTCCAGTAGACATGTGTAGTAGGATCCACCAGTTAGAAGACTCTGATGACAGATGCATTATGCTGATTCAATTGTTTGGAGGCTATTAAGTTTCAAAAGTGTTGCATGCAGAATATTCCAAAGGTACCATATCAGGACATATTGATTCCTTTATTGTTGAGAGGGAGTGTTGAATTTGCAACAAGAAACAGTGAAATTGGCATCCAGAAATGGCTACCATGGAGGCTTTTGATTTAATTATTTCTTAATAAAATTAGAAGAAATGTGTGTCAAATTTATTCATCCCTTAAATAAATTGGACAATAAATTGTAATATTATCTCATAATCACTTGTAATAGTTAATTGAGTGTGATAGACTTAGTTAGCTCATGAAATTCGAGTTGAGGGTGGTTGGCGAGGCATGTAGATCGATTCTATTTGTTTTAGAGTCTAAGTTATAGTCAGTGTATTAATTTAATGCATGATAAATCATCTAACAGAATTAACTGAGTTAAAGTCAGTCTAACTAGTTGTAACTGATTGTTGTACTAGTGAGAGGTCAGGTGAATTAAATCAGTTTTAATTCACATGTATTGATATGTCAAGTGACTGATGATTTACTATTAATAGCTACATGCATGATAGTTCTGATGAAGACCCAGTTGAGACAGAGGTTAAAGGGATGTTAACTATCAATTGTTATTTTAGCAAATTGCCTAGATGCAGTAAGACAACCATATGATTTCCCATGATGTATTACATAGTTTGGAAGGTTGAATTTCCTAATTAATAGGGGTTCAATTCTCTTAGAATTGCACAAGCAAGGCAGGCTGAGCAAAGGCAGGAAATTGGCTAAGTGCTGGTCGATTTTTTCCGAATCAGTGTGAGATAGTTGGTAGAGTGCAACAGACTCTTGTGAGAAGAGTGCATTGTATTTTTTTAATATTCCTTGGTTCATTATACAATAGAGATAGAGGGGTTTTGAGCAACAAGCTTTCCCCAAGAAAAATATCTGTGTTGTGGATTGATTTTCTTTCTCTGACTTGGCGTGAATGTGCGATCGTGTTTAATTTCCGCAAATTAATCGTAGAAGGATTCAATATCTTTCTCTAGTATATTTCATGATCAGATTGAATCCATTGGTATAAATTTTGTTTTTATAATTTCTACAATTTAGCAATATCCCTGTTTATCATTGATGGGAACACACATACCCCTTGTGTTGTTCCTCCTAACTTCATGCTTCAATCTTCTTCTCTTGATTTCTCCCCCCCTTTGACATCAATGACAAAGGGTGACTTCCCTTGACAATATACCTACTTCATGTAACCTTCCTGTACCCCCCATGAAGAAATTAATTAATTTGTCTTCTTGAAAAGTACCTATCAATCTTCAAAATGATTTCCTCAATACTTACTACAACAAAATGTATCCCCCTATCATGCTATGCTTGATATAGATTTCCACTGTTGAATTTTTTCCTTTCACAAATTTCCATGACCTTCTTCAATTATGAAATGCTAACGTGTTTTTCATCACAATCGCAATGATGATGACTCGACTTCTTCTAATAATCTCTCAATTTTTGAAGAGATGACGATCATTGTGGACCTGTATTTCTGTAACTATTCTTCTACTCTAGAACCTACTATAATCCCATGAACTTGATATATATGACTTCATAATACTTCATATTTGTCAACTATTTTCCTCTCAATAGATAGGACTTTAAAAAAATGAAAATATTGTTGCATAGACTCCGCCTCTTCAAAATTAAGGAGTCAACACGCCAATTTTTTCGAAACAATGTATCACCCAACTCTTCGGCTAGATCTTCTTGAGTCTTGTAATTGTCCAATGTACCTATTTATTTATCATGACACTTTTCCTTTATGAAAACTAAAACCATGATTTCTAAGACTTTCTTATCTGCTTAATCTTCTTGCATCTGTTTTCTTGTTCAAACCTTCATGTACCTAATGTTAAGGCTTTCATTAATGGAAGATTCCATATTATACCTGCAATATCATTCCATGTGCCCATAGTTATGGATTTGTAACATTCAATGTTGGGCCTGAATAATGGAGCAAACGACACATACTCATTGTTTTCAAATTAATTTTGGAACTTGCCTTGTGATCCTCCAAAGTTGGTTCTAGGGTTTTGATAATGCCCTTGATAATTGTACTTGTCATAAGATTTACAATCCGTAGCCATATATCCAAAGTTAGTACAAAAAAACAATAGCCATTAAACAAATTAGTGCACATGGTTGAGTTATCTTTTCTAGATTATATTTTGTATTCATTCTGCCTTGGAGGTGGTGCAATCACTTTATTAATCTTTTTTCTTGACTACTTCAACATTATTCCTTGAATTTACAATATTCTCAATCTTCTTTTGTCCTTCACTTTGATCAATTTTCTCCTCAATCTAACTTTGCAAAGTCTTAGAGCTTGTGCCTTCATCACATGGAGCTTTACCAACTCTTTCTGCCTTCATCTTCAATTGATCCAATTCTTGATATTTTGTGTCAATAACGTACAAGTGTTCCTTTTTCCATTACTTGAACTTATTGAATTCAGAGTGGCACAATGGAAGCATGGTGGGACCTTAAACCATTATAGGATGGTGTTGTCATTAATTTCAACCTTGGAGTTTTACTTAGACCAAATAGTTGTCATTGATTTCAAACTATTAATAAATTCTCTTAATATGTTTTTGAATTACATCAAGTTGGAAGCACCCTGAAGGATGGCCGGAAACCCTAGCTCTATTGGGTGTGGAGCCTGATTATCTTGATTATTTTGTACCACAAAATTGGACCCATGTACCTTGTTAGCCAACTATAAAATTTGTTATATCAAATGCTGGCTAAACCATTTTTTAAGTCTTCAAAGAATAAATTTTACTGCTAAAAAGTGTTACCTCTTGAAGACTCTTGAAGGCCTCATGCCTCTATCCAAATCTTCAATGTTGTGCTCATTTTACACTCAGAAATCCTGCTGATTTCTAAGACAAAATACTATTTCAAACTCCCTTTTCCCCTTCCTTTCCTCTTCCAAAACTAACCTCATTTTTACCCCTCCATTTCCCATGAAATCTTTCATTTTCATATTTTCCCCTTTCCCCCCATCGAAACCCCCTTTGATAAGGTTTAAGACTCCTTCTTTGCCTTATCGAAACCCTCAAACCCTTGAAAAACATTCAAAACTTCATAAAAAATACATAGTTTTGTGTAAAGGTTTAAGCCCCCTTGGGCTAAATCCTTAGCCATCTCCACTCCATATTCCCTAGCACTGGAACCAGGCGCTGAGCTATTTGGGCGCTTATCGCATCAGAGGTAACACAGTGCGCAAGTTTTCCCCCTTTATTAAAATCTCTGATGCCGATTAGCCCTGTGCATAAAACCCCCAGTCATATTGCTTTCCATATAGACCATGGCCCCGCAGTCGGGCGCCAAGCCAAATCGCGAATATAAAACCCTTCCGACACAAACCTTTGTGTATGTTTAATTTTTGGGTTTTTAATGTTTTATTGTCATTATATTAAAAGAAAACCGAGCGGAATTCATTGCACCACTTTTGACAGGGAGGCGGTTTTCTCCGTTTGGCAGCAATCAACGCCGTCGGCCAACACGTGGCCTTGGGAGGTATGGCAATACCGTTTTCCCCAGGCATTAAAGGTTGGATATCGGCTCAGCGCGATATTGGCATGCACTGTCCGATTTGAGGCTAGCTCATCGGACGGTGATCGCACTTTGAAGAAGCCCATAAGATAAATGTGGTACAACGCAGTTATTTAAAACATCTCCGTCGTCAATCTGATCTACAGATCGACGGCCCACACTCCATCGCCCCGGTCCCCTTGTCCACAGCGGAAGTCAACGGTCCCACAAGAGCCGGTGGTCCCAAACACCACATCAGAATCCACGTGGCAGATTTTAATTGGGGCAGATCTTCATTGTTTCCCCGCATAGTCAGCAAATCCGGACCCGGGGGAATTTATACAACATGATTTTATTAACCTTTTTTTGAAGTCCGGGCATGTTTTATAAGGTTTGTCGGTACTCGATATCCACCGTTGATCATGTGGGCTGATCTCATCCGACGGCCCACGTGTGTCCCGATCCCCAAACTCATTTTTCTGCCACTTTTTTTCCGAAACAAAGGTTTTAGCCCATTTTCTCCGTTTTTCCAAATAAAATGACTCTGTCGTTTTGACCATTCACCCTCGCTCTCGACCGTCGATCTCTGCGCAATCAACGGTTCCGATTTAATTTCCTCCTTTGCTCTCCTCTGACCTCCTCTAATCAATCTCGGCCATTGGATGATGCCATCCAACGGCCATGCTCTCTCCACATGCCTTCTGAAGTAGTAAACCTATATATGTAGGATTTTATAATTTTGTTCGTATTTTGCAAGGTTTAAATGGTTTTTCCGCTATACTGAAGAAAATTTTGAAGGCTGAAGGTGACGATCCTCCCGCCTTCGATTCATCAAAGGGAATCATTTGCAGGATTCAACTCCATGTTTCATCAATGATTCATGAGGCATTGATGCCATACGACCCCTGCGCAGCCCTGCACACCAACAAGCAAAACGAATCAAGCACAAATCAAAGAGTATCAGTGTCGAAGACAGGAATGCACCAGAACATGATATTGAAGATAGATCTGTGGGGATTACGGCTAAGATGGATTATCAAAAGCCTAATCCCCCTATTAAAACACAGTTTAAAGAAAATCATAAGTTTTTTATCAACAGGAAAGCCTCCACCGCCACATCTGAGGCAAATTGATTCCTCCCAGCTACCATAGTGCCACCTGTGCCTCAAAGCATTCAAACAGAGGTCGAAGTTATTGATCAGGATCAGATATTTGTCTCAAAGCGCAACCAGAGAGTAAATTCTGCAAACAAACTTAATGAAAAAATATCAGCAGAGTCACTTTGACATTACACAGAGCCTTAAAAGTCAATAAGAGCTCCCACCGAGCTTAAATCTTAATGTAAATAATTTAATACAGAGAACACCTATGTAAGCTTCTTCATCGAAGCCCCCCAAAGGCTGAGAAGCCATTAATACTGTATTAATTATCTTTGGAGATCTTTTATCAGATCTCACCTCCTCATTCTTCTATAAATACTACTGGAGAAGATGAGAGAGGGGTTGGTTGAGTAAGTTGCTAAACTTCGAAATGTAATTGAGCTTGAGACTTCTACGTGTAAATAGTGTTCACTGGCCCTTGAAGCTCTGCTTGTAATAGATAAGTTAGTCTGGGAAGTGTAGGTGATTGCTAAACTAAAGCATTGGACTTAAAGCTGTAACTGGTTTGGAGCATCAATACAAGCTGATTTATGGGATCCTGGTCTATGTCGACGGTGATGTTATTTCTTATTGTGAATTGTTATTTTATTTCTGTTTTCACTGTGTTCATCTTCTCTTATAAAGAACAACATGCATAGAGTTAGGACTTATTGTATACCAGTACCCTTCTCTGACTGATAAGCTTTATCTAAATGTTTTCTTCCAATATGTGTTATTTAGGAATGATTTAATTCAATTCAAGCGGTAGGAATGCTGGCGTTCCCTCGTCGTGTTGCCTTAGCTGATTGTTATTCTTGAATGTTATGTTTAGTATATGTTAAGTAGAGATGAACTAAGGAAGATATGGTGTGGCCTGGTCCTATTTTTATCCCCAAAGACTATCTGAATATTTCCCTTGGAATGTGTTGAAAGATAGCTATTTTAGAAGTACTTACCAGATCTTAGACCATTCTTTTGTTGTCATTTGTGTTTCTCTTTGTGTTTTAAATGTTTTCTATTGAAAGTGCATCAAAGGCTGGCTAGTTTAAAAGTACTTACCAGATCCTAGATTACTTTTATGTCTTTCTTAAGTGTATGTCAAAAGCTGGCTAGTTTAGAAGTACTTACCAGATCTTAGGCTGCTCTTTGTTCTTCATCTGTTAAATTCCCCTTCTTATTGTTTCATTTCATTCCATAAATCAAACTTTAAAGAGATCCTTAGACATAGATGACTTGCCCCATGGACCACTCTTGCCTCTTGCTATTTCAATTAAACCCTATTATGACTCCGTAGCCCAATGGACTAAAACCTGCAATTATCTATCTTCCTGGCCAAAGCTTGTTCTATTTGCTTGCAACTTCTCACCTTTGAAACTCTTTGCATTTAGAAATTTCCACCTCAAACAGTAATCATGCTCAACCATCCAAAAAACAAACAAAACCCTCGGCCTTCATAACTAGCCTAATATCATTACCCCAAACTTCAAAGACAAATCCATCTTTGCACTTATTAGAGAGATCCCTCTCCGGATTCAGGAGGGCTAGATCCTAAAATCCCAAAGTGGTTGAAATGATGTTGTCTCTGTGATCGGACTTTGCAAATATTGCTGATTACAGATTCCTAACATACCTTAATGGGGCGGAAATTCCACCTGTAATTAAACGTTTCCTAGAGGGTCCAGGGGGGGCGGTTGCGACTTTATGGAGCACCCCCCCCCTCCCCTCCCCCCCTTGGCGAGCGTTTTCAGGGGAAACGCCCCTGAAGCTAAAAATAGATGTAAAATTACCTTGTAAAAGTATAGTAATTTCTAGTCAATCTGGGCCGTTGATTAGGCTGATGATCTAATGGTAGAAGTTATGTTTAGTTTAGGGTTTTTTGCCCTAGAAGGCAACCCCTCGCTTGTATGAGGGTATTGTATTACGGTTGTGTATTGTAGGTGTATTCTCAGAGCAAGAAATAGATAAGGATACTATGAGAGAGAATGGAGGATATTACAGTGGATATGCTATAGGTTGTGTCTCTTCATTTTGCTAGATAATAGAAAGGAAGGATTGGCTGTTCAGGGTGAACGTAGCCCAAACTGGGTGAACCACATATATTTGTGTCTCTCTGGTTTTATGTGTTTTGTGTGCTTGTGCTTTCCGCATATTTTATGTGTTGCATTGCTCTGTAATATATATAATTTTCTAACAATCTCTAGGTTTTGGGTTTCCTGGAATAAGGACACACCCCATAATTTTTTATGGTTTTTTAAGAATAAAATAATTTAACTTACCTTAGATATCCTTTCCAATGGATTATCCTCATCGAGTCAATTCTGGTGGTATGTGGCACGTCTTGAGAGGCCTCTCAGTTTGAGAGATATTCTCACTTGAAGTTGACCAATCCCTCTCTTGGGAAAAAACCCCAACACCATAGTCAGAGGTCAAAGAAAAATCAAATGAAGAATTTTTATTTTTATTTTTATTTTTTTATTTTATTTATTTTTATTTATTTATTTTATTTATTTTATTTATTATTATTTATTTATTTATTTTTTAGTTTATTTATTTTTTATTTTATTTTTCTGAATTAGTCTAAATCTATTAAAAAAGGAGAAAATATTTTACATCATGGCCGCAGCCTTAACAATGCCCAGATGAGTGGCATAATCAACATATGAAGTCCCAAAAAAAAAAGACTACCCACTAGGGGAAACTAGTCCGAACTAAACAGAGTTCTGTCATACTGCCCGTGCAGAGGTATTAATGTGCAAGTTTGAAAAACTATAAAACATAGACTACTAGATTCTATAGCTAGAAAATCAAGAGCAATCCCAACTAAGTGGGAATCATAAAGCAAAAACCAGAGACAAATGGAGAAATTAAGCTTCATTCTGGGGAGGAGGTTCCTCCAGGATAAAGCACCTGTAAGCATCCATATCGTCAACATCCTTGGCCTTGTCCGCTCCTGTGATGTCACTTGGCTTGGAGCGCTCATGCCCTTCACTAATATTCTCCTCGTCTTTGGGAGCTTTACCTTTATCCTTGTTCCTTTGCTGTTGCTGCTTGTCCTTTTCCTGAGCTGAAGCAGAAGAAGCTCCTACCTAAATCACTTTGGGATCACCCTGCTAAGGTTCTTCCTTGAAGACCACCGAGATAGAGGCGATAATGCGGGGTCGGTTCATAGCACAATTGAAGGAAAATTGGACCGTCTGGGGAGTGTCAGAGGTCAGATTGACAGGAGAGGTCAGAACAGGGTAGGAATTTTGAGTTCTGCCCCTCCTGCTTCGAGTATCCCGATATCTTCCAATGAAGTAGTCCGAGGAGGGCGAGGAGGAGTCCGAATTGGAAGTGGAGAGGGTGCGTTGGGGACGGCTATGAGTGCTACCCCTTCGAAATATCATACGATGTCTCAGACACGGCATGGTGAAAGGCAAAGACGAAGGCAACGGAGGAGGCGGGGAGATGGAATTGGGTTGAAATGGGGCACAAAACAAATCCAAAGTAATAGAAGATTGATTGCAGAGGCCGATACGGGAGAGGTGGAGCTCTTCCCCGAGCTTAATGCAATAGCTGAGATGACTGTGCCTACCAGTGGCGGTTCGATGGCAAGGATACAGAGCCGAGGGAGAGCAAATTCGCTGCAGTGGAGGAGGGGGGAAGTCTGCGCTCCAAATATCTTCCTCCATCTTTAAACCCAGAATGCTATCTCGAAGCTCTCCCGTTCTTAAATCCTCATTAATGTAAGCATCAGGAATGTGTAGGTAATTCCCTACAGTGGCGCGCGTGAGCATAATGGTCGGATTTCGACCTTGGCGCTGCATTAAATCTGCGTGGATCTCGACCTCAACACTGATATGAATGCTGCAATCTCCTATATCTCCTGTACGCGGGTTGTAACTCCTGGCGATCGCTTGGGTGTCCAAGTGGCTTCTCCACTTGCCGGACCCAAGTCCCGTCAACCTCTTAACATTAATAATCACCCGCATCCGGGATCAAATGAAGAAATTTGGTTATAATTCTAATTCTAATTATTATATGAACTATTAAAGTATATATTAATTAAAAACAAATATTATTAAAAATAATGGGTTAACATTATTGTTAAGTATAAAAGTTTTTAATTATAATTAATGTATGAAATGATTAAGATTATGTTTAAAATGTTATAAAAAAAAATTGAAATTAAAGTTATGTCTTCCTAACATATGATCTAGGAATTCTGTGATTCATGAAAAGCCTCCTTTGTCTACAAAGGAATCATCCAATATACCTTCAAATAATGCACATAAATGAATATGGATTTTTGACAAATATAATTCTAAACTTATTAACCCCTTGTACAAAAAAACAAAGCATATAGATATTGGGTATGGAAATATCTTGTTTGTCACTTTCATTCAGGGATTCAAGTTTGTTTTGGACATCCATCTTACAAAAAATATTAAGGGATTAGACCTTGTCTTATTTGTTTTTGTTTCAAACTAGTTTACTACATGATCACAATCAAGCACAAAGATCATTCTTGTGACAACAAAAGCTATGGACTCTCCATTAGGGCATCCCTTTAAGGTAATATAGGGAATCAATTTTTCTCCACATCAAGCCTACAAAATTGTGATCTAGGGCATCAAGTTTTCTTTGCATCAATCCTACAACATGCGGTCTAGGGCATTAAGCTTAAAACAAATGGTGTGAACCTGTAATATATCTTAAGATACATCTACGACATTTAAAGTCAATATACCTCTGTAACAGATAGGTTTGAATCAACAACCAAGAATCACCAAATCTCAGTATTATTCTTACTCTAAGTTAAGTGTTATTGAGAGCAAGGGCTTTCACCATTGATCTCTATGACCCATCAATAAAAAATGTTCCAAGAATTCACTTGATTGTTTCATTAAGTCTTGTGCTCTCTTGGCATGATCATTCAGTACAAATAGCATACTTATTAGCATCAATTTTTAGGGTACTATGTGTAAGTTATTTCAGCTTAAGAAATGAACCTTAGATAAGGCTTATATACTTGTTTCAATACCTAGAAATGAAGCTGACCATGTTAAATTTTAATAGTCCAACCTAGGAATAGTATTTGGTTACAATTAGCATTCTTGTAGGTGGCACAGTCAAGAATTAAAGAAACGTCTCATCCTTTAAAATACCTACAACACAAATACTGAAGAACCAAAACTTTACCATATTTATTTAAACATAAGCTTGCGGTTGCAATTGTAGTAAGACAGTGACATGATAGTGACCTACCTTATATATAATGTGACAATGATCATTATGAAAATCCTTTAAATATATTACTGTAGCTAGGGTTTTACAAATTGATTCGAAGAGATAGAAAGACATTGATATGACAATGACACTGATTGTGATGTGATAAATTGACTTGACAAAATTAATGATAGTGACATTTGTTCCAGTAACAATAACTTGAAGATCGTAATGGTTGATTTAACAAGTAATTTCTTGGATAGTGACTAATCTATTATAGCAGTGACAATATGATTGTGGGATTATTACATAAATGATATGCTTCAGTAATCTTGCAAAATCGTGACAAGAACTTGATGTCATAGTCACATGTTAATGTGACCTTTGACAATACATAATTACAGTGGCTTTGTGATGGTATGTAAATAGTATTATGACAATGATTTACTTGAGAGTGAACTTGACATTTGATAGTATATTATGGTACTTGATGGTGTTACTTTACTTGAAAATTTCTTGATGAAAATAGTATGAACGTTGGGTTGATGGTATGGCAATACTTGATTGACATAACATAGTGATATTGATGATACAACAAGTATTTCCAACCTTGGACAATGACTGATCTACTATTATTGTGACAGTGATTGAAACTCTAACATTTGATGTGCCAAACATTCTATTGAGAGTGAATTAGATATGTGACAGTGACCTATTGATAGTGGTGATTGTAATGCTCTTCAGTTGTAACAATGAGAAATTATAGATTGTAGAGTGGTCAGATTTGGCTTTTGATTGAGTAGAGGAAAGATTGGTTTTTAGGTACGATTGTGCAGTGATTATATTAAGCAGAGTTTAGTGGTGAGGTTTCCAGTAATTGTTAGTGATATACATACTGAGCATAGCAGCATGACTTTAATTATAATTTCTTTATCGTGATTCATAACACAGTGGGATCTAGTTTGAAAATTGTGAAACATGGTATGTCGACTCATCAGGGTGGCAGTGTGGTGCAAGGAAAGTTATTGGAGTCACATTCAGGTTGTAGCCTGAGAACACTTCAGGGTGGCAGGGTAGTGCTAGGATAGGCCAGAGCCTATACCAAGCGTTGGAGCACTCTTCAGGCTAGAGCATTATATCAGGGCATTGGAGCATCCTTCCAGTTGCAACCAATAAACAGAGCATAGGAGCGTCCAATAGGTTAGAGCTCAAAACTTGATGTAATTATTTTGAAGACAAATATTAAGAAGCATTTGGTTTTTTTTTGACTTGAAGGGGGTTTTCCACCTCAAAATATCTATTTCTGTTGTATCTATCTTTGTGCATTGTTGAATATTGTTATTTACTATTTTATGTTTCTGTTATCTGATACTGATTATAATTGTAAGCTTAATGTTCTGAATACGAAATTAACTAATTGGAAATAAATACTGATTCACCTCCCTCTTAGTATTTTTGAAAATTTAAACTTGAATTTCCATTCTGAACAAGGATACCCTATTGCAAATTTGTGCCCTTGTTGGATAACCTATCCACATCATTATTGTTCCTTCTCAGGATGTGATAGAAATGAACTAAGGAGAAGGATTGCATTATGACATTTTTTCTTTCAATTATGACCCTTAGTTTGTTGTATTTTGGAAAAATTTATTTCACCATGTTTTGAACGATCATTTTTGAATCTCCAATTTCCGCCAAATCATGTATAACGCCACTACTTGACCCATAAAATGTAAATAGAATGTGTATACGAAACTTAGGCTGGTGAGACAAAACATGTCAATTAGGTTGGTGAGTTGAGGATTTATTTTGATGTATGTTGTGCTTGTGTGCTTATGTGTTTTTTTTTTACATTGGTATGCATGGGTGCACGTTACTAATAAGATATGTGTTTTTAGGTAAACAATGTATACAAATGTAATTATGATAACACATTCATGTTAATGAAATATATAATGGTTGTAGACCGATAACACGTAAAGATATTAGGGGGATGATACTCCATGGGTGATCAGGTGATCAAATTTTATCTCAAAAATGAAATTTCCCAAAAATTTTTGAAACTAGTTTCAAGTCGAAGTGCTCATAATTTTGAATCCAACATCATTTATTTCACCTCAATCCATCACTGTATACTCAATTTATCACGTTCTTATTGTTTAGCCCAACAACTAAAAAATGAGTAGGTTTTCTGACTGAGAAATTTGTTGGGCTTCTGTACTATTTACATCATCCTAGGTGACTGTGCAAGTATGAACCAATCATGTGCTGCCAAGTGTAAACTTCTGGTTCATCAGATTGGGTCAAATTTGATTGGTTTTGTTTTGGACCATTGGAATGGTGCCATGTGGCACCCTCAGACACAGTAAAATTTTATGGTTTAGGCTAGAGGCCCAGGTGGGATCAAAACCCTGACCTCAAGCATACCAACACCAAGCTATACCACTATGCCATTGATGGTTGTTAATAACCATAGCGAAAAACTTCTTTATAAATTTTACATAGCACACATATGGGGGAAGGGACCGGGGCTAAGCCCCTAGTCCCTAGTCACAGTTTCGACATAGAACCACAACCAGAAGTTATGGAGAGCTACCGGGAAGATGGCTTAGGTGTATCCCTAGGCTCCGTTCGGATAGACACCACAGAATCAAGGCCCAGGTTCTTTAGTGCCAGTGGAGAGGGGGCTCTAAGGTAGCTCCAGGTTCAGGTCATATAACATTGCAGCAGACCATGGCAAGGGTTCATCTGAAGGGCGCTAGTGAAGGGGGTCAACTCTAGGCCATATTTCCTTTCACATGACCTACCGCGTGGAGAAAAGGGGTAGGAAAAAGGGTGCAGAAGGTTAAACTTAGTATTAAGGCATATAACGCTCATATGAGGAGACGATGGGGGCACCGATCTTTAGGGCGGGCCATTGGCCCGAACCTTGGCCCCGTGGGGAAACGTGACCATGACCTCGACAGTTAGGGGATATGCCGGCAGGGGTGGGTGTTAAGGCCCAATCCGATGCCTTATGGGCCCATGTGGCCTAAATTTTTATGCATAGGGAGTGTCAACAATTTGCACCGTCGGAGGGAGAAATTTTCGCCTGCGCAGTAGGAAACAGGGCGGATTTGTAGGAAAATTAGCCTGTTGGTCTGATTTATAGGATGGATAAAAATAGAACTACATTCATAACTTGTAGATCCATAACTTGGTGAGTTTTGGCCTTTTGGATCTCAACAAGAGAGTACTTAGGGTTTTTGGACATTATAGATCCAATGGTGACCTATATTTTCTTATTTGAGCACATCTGAAGAGACTTTTTGCAGGTTCAAGTTCATGGGTGTATGGATCAATCAGTCTTTTGGAGCAGTTCTTGAAGGTGTTTGAGCATGGAGAATTCCTTTTAGGGATTTTATTACCTTCATAAGTTTATTTCAACTGTTGTTACTTGCAGGGTTCAATGCATCTATTTGTTTCTCATTATGTCTTGTTGAGGAAAGTTTTATTTTTTTCCTTGAATGTGGAATTATTCTCATGTATGCTCATTTTTAGATAAAGTACATATTTGTAGGAGACACCTTGTGTTGTTGTGTTTTCATGACTGACTGTAGGTTGTCATGATGTTTATAGTGTGAGTTATTTGTAGGAGAATATTTCCTTGATGGGGAAATAGCCACTTGTTGTGTCAGAAAAAATTTATGTACTCATTTTCAACTGAATATATGGAGCGGTCTAGCTATGTTGATAGGACCAGAGATGTAGCCCAAGAGAGGTGAACTCCATCACCAAATTATTTTTTATGCTCTTCATGAATTCTTGTATGATTTATGTGATGTGATGTTACTTATGTTTAATTTTCGATGTGAAAACTAAATCATAACTTAAAGAGACCTTTGGAAAACTTTTTTTTTATTAAGACCCATTTTTCCTTTCAAAGAGTTAGTGAACGATAATTTGTAGGAAGGAGAAGTCTCCAATTTCATATCAGGTCGTATCAAAGAAAGTTCTGAATAAGTTGTAAGAATGGGAAATAAGAGTCTCCAAGAGCTAGAGGAGATGAATTTGTCTCTTTGTATGGATAACATTGAATTGAGAAGAATGCTATAAATGGTTGAAAAGGAGAAGAGGCATATGCACCTTCAGTTGTATCATGTGCTTGAGGAACAAGTTGGTGAAAGTTACACTCCCGTAACAACAAAAGAAAACTCCAAAATGAAACCGATATGTGGGCATAGTTCAAATAGTGGTTATGGACCTTATGAGGAAGATGATGCATGTGCATTTTCCAAGCATCTCCAAGATTCTCATAATATTCCAGTTGGTAAAATTGGGAGGTTTGGGTCATATAAAATGTCATCATCATCATCTGAAGCTAAAACTATGAATGGTAGCTTTAAGGAGGTAATAATAATTTCAAGTACAATTCCTTTTTTTATATTCATAACACCTCTTTTGCATCATTTGAGCAGCATACCAAAGGAATTTATATGAATTTTCTGTCTAAGATGGGCTATGAAGGAGGATGCCTTGATAAAAATGGCCAAGGGATCACCAATCCATTTATGGTACAAGAGAGACCAAAATATCAAGGATTGGCATATGGTCAAAGAGAGTTTGGAGAATTCTCTAAACAGTTTGAGGTACAACCATCATCAGAGGATGATATGTCACACCAAGATAGTGGTGACAATGTTCATATGTCTCCCAAGCGATATGAATGCTTCAAATGAACTTGCTTGTCATCATACGATCCATATCGTCAAAGCTGCAACTCTAGGGAAAGGTATACATCACATGGGTGTTTTCCAAATGATGGTAATTTTAACTATTTGTGGAATAAGTATCCTTCTAGTTTTTGTGATGAATTTAACCATTGTGTGGTTTTTTGTGAGAAACACATGGTAATGGTTAAAATAATGGATCATATTATAGGCATTAAGCATGATGAATCTCCTTCACATGTGAGGAATTACTTTTTAGCAAACAAGAGAAAGTTATTTTGTACCCATTGCAAGATGCATAGGCATGGAAATGAATGATGTTGGAAATTACATATAGAGCTTCGTTCCAAGAAGTGAAAAGAGATTGTGAAAACTAATGCAAGGGAAGAAATAGATGGTGAAGAGGACTCATAGCAATCCTAAGGAAACCTTCAAGGAAAAGTTTATGAAAAAAGGGAACCCATAAGCATAGGAGAAGCAAAGATTAGGTAGATTGTTTGTAAGTTTTCTTTGTAAATTTGTAATCACTTGTTGTTGTTTACCTGTTTGGGTACTTTTTTAAAGTGAAAAATAATAGTCTCTATGTGCAACAAGTATGTGTTTTTTTATTGAAATGTTATGTAGTTGGATTGTTTCTAAGTCAATATGTTTGAGGAATTTTGGAATGTACAAGTTGTCATTCAAAGTGTGTGTGCAAGTTTGTCATGTAATCAGTGATGCAAGTATTCAAGATGCAACTTGTTGTGAATAGAATCTTTGTTTAATATTGAAAAAGATGACTATATTTTGTAGGAAAATCCAATTATGTCATTGAATTTTTGCAGCATTTTACTTTTGAGTACAAGCTCAGTTTGGAGACGATAAAGCAATTTTATGTTGCTTCTGATTTCCAAGATGGAAAATAAAGTTTTTATTCAATAGTTGAACTTCAATTTAAGTTGTTTGAGCCATGAAAAGATGGGATTGAGGAGAATTTTCAGATTCCATTCATCAATATTTTTCTCCTACATCAACAATAAGAATATTTAGCTCAATCCTTAACAGGAAAGTAGGTCTTCATGAAGAATATATGTGAAGTGCCTTGATTGGAGCTTGAAAGGCACCAATTGAAAATATAGTGTTACACAACATTTTTTCACTGTCCCTGCAATCCCCATCCCGCACATTGGAGGACCATTTTTATGACTAATAATAAGTGTCATTCCTTGCAAAGACCATAATTGCATCCCTTTCCATGAGGACAACATTCCTTCTTTTGACAATTCCTTGAGCATACCATCATAAACACATGTTTTGGGTTGGCGCTGGTAGACCGTTATGCCCTCGCGCCAATGAGGAAGATTAACACTGGGCCCCGCGCCCATTGGCGCTCTGTCTCAGTGAGCTACCAGCGACAAGCTATTTTTGGAATGTTTTTTAAAAATAGAGGCGAAGTTTCCATACTAATAACTTTCTGGGTGAGTCAGCCTAGGTGGTTCGACTGAATAGCCATGACCACCCTCCTTTTGCCTCTTGTTTCCACCTTTTGGGGAAACCTCCCAAAGGATAAGGCCTCCCTTCCACCATTGTAGGGATCCCAACCTCCTCCTCTCCCTCTATAAATAAAGCTATCTCCCATTGATACACTAGCTGAACAATTATAACTGAAAGGCTGAAGAGAATTGTTGAACATTTTGATAAGGAGATAGAACAGAGAAAGAGACCTTTGTCGAGAGAGAGCTTAGGCTTGTGTCCTCACCTCGTCCCAATTCCCTAATGATCCTTCGAGATGCGCTTTGACTGAACCTGCTGAAGGAGGTTGCGATGTCAAGGCTCCGGTTGTAATCACTTCCTTCTATTTATATATACATGACTATTGTCTGGTTCCCATCTTGTGTTAATATGGTTTAGTTGATGTAATATGTTTAATCCTCCTTGAATGATTAGTTATTTATGAATGAAATTATTGTCTTGTATGTTGTTCTTATCCTTTGATCTTTATGCAGGAATTCGAGTACCATTTCCGAAGGACCATGACCTGTCGAGGCCGAGATTAAGAGGCCGCCACTGCTACAACTGTGACAATCACGTTGGACTCTAGGTAGGACAATCTACCCCAACCTATTTCATTCATTAACTAGGAACCTACACCTTAGCTTGTTCCCTTGTTGCTAGACCCAATCTAGGGCTAGAGGGATCGTCTCTATCCATAAAGAGGATTTACCTTTCCAACAAGTTGGCGACTCCACTGGGGATTCAGTTTGAGTTTGTTGTTTCGTTGCTCATTGGGAATTTTCCTTGTCGAGTCAACTTCGGTCGTTTGATTGCTTGTCTGTCTTTTATAGCTTGCTTCACTATTTGGAATCCTCTTGTTCAGCTCCAGAGTGTCAAGATTGACCTCTGCTCACTAGTTTTACCCTTTTCCCATAGTTTTCTAGCTTGGCATGGGTTTTCTTTGAACAATCGCGCTAATTGGCAGTTGTTTCTTTTGTTGTAGTAGCGCCAACCCCTGTTTGGTGTAGATTACCGCTTGACAGTTGTGCCGAATCCTGTAGGATTTGGTTTGACCTTATTTCTGATTTTTGGGTCAGTTGTGCTTGACTATGGGTTGTTTATTTGATTTGAAATTGGTCTTTTGGGCTTGTTCTGACTACTGTAAGCTTGTCCTTCTCAGTTGTTTGTCCTCTCATCGGTGAGATTCATAACCCTAGGTTTTCTAGTTGTCTTTTGCTCACTGAGTCTTCTGATTGAAGTTCAATTATTTTTTATTTTTTCCAATTCGATTCCCTGATCGATTGTGTTGGTATTTCTTGATCCATTGTGTTTTGGTTTTTTGAATGATTACCTTCATTTTTGTTTGACTCTCCATTTCTTCATTTTGAGCATAGATCACATTTCTTGTTTGGGTCATTTTGAAAGCTTTCTTTTTTATTGAAAGAGTGCATCATTGGTTTGGGTCTATTTTTGTGTCTGTATTCCTTTTAAATTATTCATTTTAAGATATCTACATTTGCAGTGCTCCAAAATAGTGTTCGATTTGATTTTTAATGTAATAGTGCATCATGTGCTTCATTCATTCAAAAAACAAAAAAAAATCATTTTTTTTTTGCATCAAAAATGAAAATTTCTTTTGCATAACTAGCTCTTAGTGAACTAGGAAAGCGTTTTTGGTTTCTCATTTGGTTGTATTAGATGCATTAGTGGTTTCCTTCTTATGATTTCATTGTTTTCTACTTTCTGAAAGATCTTTATCCTTCTCTTAGTTAGCATTCATTGAACGGAAAATGGTGTTCTTTTGCATATAGCATGCATTTAGGAATTTGAGATCCCATTCAGTAGGGCCTTGAAACTGAAACATTAATTCAATATCAATTATAAAATTTATTCAATCAATCTAAGGAAGCATTGGAACCTGACACAAAATTTTTAGAGGTCTAGGCTAGTGACGTGTTCCAACGTCATTAAACCTAGTAGTTGTCGTTCGCCACCCGGATTTAGACAACACTAGTATGGACTTGTGCTCCCTGTACCGTCGCGTATATAAAGGGAGACCCTCGTAGGTTTAAATCCTTTATCCATAGGAAGCCGAGTTTGCTGCCTTATAACCGTGATACATCTAACACATCATTCGGGGATACTACCTACACATACGTTAAGTCCTTGGTCATTTCTCTTTCATTTGATCACCAAGGTGTATATGGCAGTTCACGGAAACTTGGTACACCCTCTTGCCTAGATTACCTGAGTAGTCATTTTGATCTTTTCGTGACTCCTTAAAAAGGAAAATATTATCGAGATCTTGTCATTTCATGCTCGTTTCAACCTAAAAGTGATAGATTCACCTTTTCATATTTCTCGACTCTTAAAATATGAAATGACAAAGTTTTGTTTCAATGTATTAAAATATTAACTACCCACGAAATACGCTTGGTTAAAGTTATCTTCCTTAGCGTTGGTTTTACGGTTATTTCCAAGTGGAAAATTTTCCAGAGTTTACCAACCAAGGAATCCCATTCGAAGGGAATCCTGGTCCTTTTCCTGCTTTTGGGAATGTTGATGCTGCTTATATGGAAACACTATCCCTTCCTGGGTTAACTGTTGGGTTGCTTATTTGGTTATTCTTGACCTCTGTGGTCTCGAATGTTCCGCCGACTGTACAACCATCCACTCCACCTGAAAAACACCTTGTTGATCCTAAGGTGGACCTCTCCCCTTCTTCGCCTATTTCTTCGTCCTCCTCTTATAATTCGCCTGGTGAAAGTATGGATTCTAGTAACCAGGTGGCTAAGAAGAAGAATAAGAAGACGAAAAAGAAGAATTCAGATAAGAGAGAGGTCATCTCTGCGGCTATCGCACCTCAGGAAACTTCCATTGATAAAATTATCCAACCTTCCATGAAAAGAAAAATTCCCTTGCATGTTGTGCAAAGGTGACCACCTTCTTTGAGACTGCCCTGGCATTCCCAAGGTACTTGAAGCATGGTATGATGGCCGTCCGAAATTTCCTTTGGCTTCTGGAATTCGTATTGGTGGCACATCTTCGACTAGCAATGATAATACTCATAAGAAATAGGGTAAGATCACCAATCCCTTTAAGTTGTGTGAAGGGCATCATCCCATTCACCTTTGTCTGTATATGGATGAAGCCACGAGAGTGTTGGAAAACCCAACTGTTTCTACACCTTGTCTTCCGGTTGGTTACCAGAAGCTTTCTTTGAGTCCTTCGCTGGTTGAGTCAACGATCGGTCAAGAGTCATCCTTGGTCAATCTCGTTCCCTCGAAAATTCAAATTCATGAATCCATTCCCAACCAACCATTTGTTGTGGAATTGGTCGATCTAATTCCACCTATGGTTCATTAGGTCTTTTCCATCGAGAGCAAATCTCATCCCCCTCACGTTCTTCTTGTTTCTTCAGATTCCTCGGACTTGGAGAAATATTCTCCCGTCCCTATGACTCTAGAAGTTGATATTCCTACTCCCACATCTGTGGTCGAGGAGGATGCTCCTCTTTCTCTGGTAAAACCAGGGGAAAACCATCTCAGTTCGATGGTATCCCCTCCAAGTAGTTTGATCACTTCCTTCGATTAGAGTCGATTTATGGGATATCGCCTTCCTTCTTATGTGCCTTTTGAGATCGTGGTAAAAACCTTCGATGTGGCCATACCTAGCACCATTATAGATGAAGGCACATATGTTAGTGTTTTCTATTCAACTACTTGGCAATATTTTGGTTCTCCATCGCTTGTCCCTGTTATGCAGAATCTGTTGGCCTTTAACAGAGGAACCAGTCAATCGTTAGGGATCCTTCCAAAGCGGACTATTACTTTGGGAGGGAAAACCGTCTATATAGACGTGATGGTTGTTCTAGGCCCCTTGGATTTAAATTTACTCTTGGGGCGCGACTATGCTTATGCCATGGGCGCACTTATCTCCTCCCTCTTTCGTGTGATCTTTTTTCCACACAAAGGTCAGATTGTGACCATTGATCAGCTTTCATTCTTTGGTCCTGAGGTTGCAGCTAGCCCACCATCGTATCTGCAAGATCTTTATTTTCCGATTGTATCTTCCTTTCCACGAGTTAATTATGTGGCCACTTGTTCATTTCCCTCATCCAGTGATAGTGCCATCGGGTACCATCAACTAGGGGCATTTGATCGCTATTTCCAAGATGTTGTTCTCCCCGTAGATGCAAACTGTTACACCATTTTTTGGTCATCTAACCTATTATCATTAGATAAAACTGGCATACCATGTACATATTTTACCACCTTTAAGTAAAATCATTTTCTCTCACTATGTTAAAATGTAAAACCCCAAAAGGAAATATTAAACAAACCTATATTGTTTGATTTTCCTCATGGAATAATTAATTAAACCATAATTTAATTATTATTCCCAGTCATGTTTAACCCAAAAACAAAGAAATTAATGAGATGAACCCTTAGTTATCTTATTATTTTCTAGGAATAGTTATTTAAATCTTATTTAGATAATATTCCTTGTTAAATATGACCAAATCACCCACTATTAATCAAGCAAATCATTATTTATTTGATTATCTTCCAACCACTTCCTTAAAAAGATAAATAAATCATTTATTTATTTATTTTTCACTAATCAAGGGATTTGACCCAAGTCAAACACCCTTTCCCTCCAACAAATAATAATAAAATATTCCATAGAGGTGGATCTAGATTTGGTTAACATTATTTTAATCATGCACCAAGAACTAGAATGACCCAATATTTTGTTATAAATAGGAGGGTTTTCCCCTTCATTCTTCACCTTTTGTTGCATACTAGATCACTCTGGATCTATACACTCGGTCTCATTTTCTGCCATTGTTGCTCCCATTGAGCTCTATTTTTCTCAGACAGTTTTCTTTGCACTCGCAAGAGAGAGAAGCTTTTGAAGTGCTGAGGACGGCAAAGAACCCATCCCCTTAGAACATAGCTGGATAACTTTGTTTTTCCTGTGTGCCTCTGTAATATAATTTTTCAAAATTGTGTTTTGTCTTGGTTCTAGTGATGATAAAACTCCTTTACTTTGCTTGCTATGTCTTTCCATTTAGGATTCATGAGGCAAACATTTTACTACTAATCTAGATTCAAGATGCTTATACTTTTTGTTGTTAGGGCTATTAGTTATGCGTAGCTAAAGTGGTTCTTTTTCGTACACCTCGACGAAGAATTCATACTAACACAAACCTCTTGGAAGCCATGACTTCTTATTCATCATGATGAAAGGTTGTTGGAGAAAAGTTCATTTTCTTGTGTCAAGCTACTTAAAAAATGAAACAAGGTGTCATGGAGCAAAGTTCGTTTTCTTGTGTCAAGCTCCTTAAAAAATAAAACAAGTTGGTCGGAGCAGAGTTTGTTTTCTTGTGTCAAGCTCAAAAAATGAAACAAGATGTCATGGAGAAAAGTTTGTTTTCTTGTGTCAAGCTCCTTAAAAAATGAAACAAGCTGGTCGGAGCAGAGTTCGTTTTCTTGTGTCCAGCTCCTTAAAAAATTAAACAAGCTCTTTCGGAGAAAAGTTCATTTCTTGTGTCAAGCTCCTTAAAAGATGAAACAAGGTCGTTGGAGCAAAGTTCGTTTTCTTGTGTCAAGCTCCTTAAAAAATGAAACAAGGTGTCATGAGGATGGTTCGTCTTCTATGTCAACCTCGTTAAAAAATGAATTAGGTCATGAGGATAGTTCTTTTACTATGTCAACCTCGTTAAAAAATGAAACGGGTTCCCTTTTCAATTCGAGTCTTTGTTTAGATCTCGTAAAATCCTAGTCGAGTCTTTATCTTGATCTCGTAATTTGAACCTTCATTCCATCCACCTGTTAGTAACCAGTAAAATAATCAAGTGAATGGATTGAAGCTTGGGCAACATGTACCTCTAATTGAATCACCATGCTGGGGGCATGCAAGCTGTTTCAAGCATAGTTTATCTTTGTTTCAATCTTGTGTAAAAATGAAACCAATTTTAAACAGAGTTTCCTGATTTCAAGCTTGTGTAAAAATGAAACCATTCCCATTTTACCTCTTGTGATTGTCATTTTATCAGTATTTTTTACCAGATGAGCCTTGGTTTTCTCACTCCATTGTCCTCATCTGCTTGGCCGATCATATGTCTTTAATTGATTGTTTTACCCATTCCTGAGGGACCGCTGTAATGAGTGGTATTGTTAGCCAACCTCTTCACTTTTATATTGTTCTGAGCAGTCCCACCATCACTGGAACCAATTTCTACTTTTAATACCACTCGTTCCTCCATGAGGAGTCACATTTAAGCTCTTTTCTGACTCTTAAAAATTGAAAAGATTGTTGAGACTCTTGTTGTTTTGATCTTGTTAAATGGCTGCAAAATGATATCTACCCATTATACGTTTACCCCTTTTTTGAGGTGGGATGGATTATTTATGAAAAATGAATACCTTAGCCTATCGTGACTAAGAGGTTCTCTCAGATATTGTTTTCTACCTTTTCAGATTCGAGAGACTACTTACGAAAAGGGATCTGCTGGAGTTTTCTTTTTCGCTTCTTTTCAAACTCTCTAAATATGAAAAGATGTCAAGTTCTTCCTTTTTCAGACTCGTTAAACCCTGATGACATCGGACATCATCACCATGACACCGAGTTCCTCGTTCCTAGGGCTTGTAAAATGTGCTAGGATGGATTTGTCTGAAGGACAAAATTATATGACAAGAATATGTTATCAACTTCAAGTTTGTTTTTCAAAAATAATTGGGGTACTCACCAGAAATGGTCGGGGAAAATGGAACCAGTTCTTAGTCGTGTCGGCAGTATGTCACTCATCTGCATTCATGTCAGGGTTGGGACATCTCATTTCATCATTTTTTGCCTCCATGGGTTTGGGTAATGTGTCTTGACCTCTCATCTACTCTTTTCCATGTCATCTTGACCTCAAATCCCTTGATGTAAAATACTGTCAAATCCGGAGTCGTGTCATTGATATGTTCAAGAGAAGTTTTTTATTACAATTTTCAACCTCCCTCTAATCCTCTTTTTGGTCTTGATTCACTATCATCATGTTCCTATGTCTCGTGTCAATTATTTGGAAAACATTATGGCCCTCCTTCGATCAGGTCACTTCCTATCAACTTCGACTCATTATCTAGGAAGTTGACCTAGAGACTCCCTTCCAGTACCTTGAAGCTTGCATGCCTCAATGGCAAGTTCTTCACATTCGACAACAGGTCCACATCATTGGCCTTTGATCAAGTGATTCTGTGGGTGTTCGAAGCCAGATCACTGTTCACATTCTATGGATTGTACCTGTTGTACCTTGAGAGCCATTGTAATTATTGGTGGTTTCTCTCGTGCCTGTTAACAGCTTTCATCATTGACTAGTAATCAGGTGACTTTCTTGCATGTTCGACTTCAACTCACCTATTCGCATGCTTGAATTTGTACTTGTTCAGACCGAGATGGAGCGCAAGACCCTGGGTTTTTTCTGATAAGATCCAGGCTGTGGGATATTGTGGTTTATCATGACTTATTGCATGACTCTTTTTGATTGGATGGCTACGACCATAGGCTGAGTCTATTTTTTGATCCTTACTACTGGATGGTTGCGTCCATACCTCGGATCTTAGTTTTTATGTAGTCTATTATGGATGGCTACGTCCATGTCACATGTTCATGTATCAGAGATATCAGTTATATTTGTACTTGCAGGTGTTCCGACAGTGGTGTTTTTTTCGAATGCATTCTCATAAAGCATTTCAATCCTCCCTTTATCTCAGACCTCATAATTTAGAGGGCATCTGTTACACAACATTTTGTCATCGTTCCTGAAATCCCCATCCCGCACATTGGAGGACCATTTCTGTGACTAATAAGAAGTGTCATGCCTTGCAAAGACCATCATTGCATCCCTTTCCGTGAGGAAAACATTCCTTCTATCGAAAATTCCTTAAGCAGACCATCATAAACACATGTATTTGGGTTGGCGGTGGTAGACCGTTATGCCCTTGCGCTAATGAGGAATATTAACACTGGGCCCCATGCCCATTGGCACTCTATCCCAGTGAGCTACACGCGCCAAGATGTTTTTGGAATTTTTTTAAAAATAGAGGCGAAGTTTCCATACTAACAACTTCTTGGGCGAGTCAGCCTGGGTGGTTCGACTGAATAGCCATGACCACCCTCCTTTGGCCTCTTGTTTCCACCTTTTGGGGAAACCTCCCAAAGGATAAGGCCTCCCTTCCACCATTGTAGGGATCCCAACCTCCTTCTCTCCCTTTATAAATAAAGCTATCTCCCATTGATACACTAGCTGAACAATTATAGCTGAAAGGCTGAAGAGAATTGCTGAACATTTTGATAGGGAGATAGAACAGAGAAAGAGACCTTTGTCGAGAGAGAGCTTAGGCTTGTGTCCTCGCCTCGTCCCAATTCCCTGACGATCCTTCGAGACGCGCTTCGACTGAACCTGCTGAAGGACACAAGCCTATACATGACTATTGTTTGGTTCCCATCTTGTGTTAATATGGTTTATTTGATGCAATATGCTTAATCCTCCTTGATTGATTAGTTAGTTATGATTGCAATTATTGTTTTGTACGTTGTTCTTGTCCTTTTATCTTTGTGCAGGAATCTGAGTACCATTGTCGAAGGACCGCGACCTATCGAGGCAGAGATCAAGAGGCCGCCACTGTTACAGCTGCGACAATCGCATTGGACTCCAGGTAGGACAATATACCCCAACCTGTTTCATTTGTTAACTAGAAACCTACACCTTAGCTTGTTCCCTTGTTGCTAGACCCACTAAAGGGCTAAAGGGATCGCCTCTGTCCGTAGAGAGGATTTACCTTTCCAACATAGAACATTGTTTTTGGGTAATTTTGAGTTTCAAACTCATTTTATGTACTAGTAGAAGTAAAATTTTGGAGTCCAAAAGTTCCTAGTCGGGAGGTGTGATTACATGATCAAATTTTTGCTCAAAAATAAAAGTTCGTAGAAATTTTTAAAACTAGCTTCAAGTCGAAGTTCTCATCGTTCTGAATCCAATGAATTTTTTTCAGCTCAATCCTACACTGTATGCTTAAGTAATCTCATTCTGATCGTTTGGCCCAACAACTAAAAAATGAGCAGTTTTGATGAATGGCCAGTAGACTAGGTTTCCGTACTATTGACATCATCTAGGGTGACTGTGCAGGTATAGACTAATTGGGTGCTGCGAAGTGGCAACTTATGGTTCATCGGTTTGGGTCAAAACGACTGTTTTTGTTGTGGACCAATGGAATATTTCCACGTGGCCCAATCATGGGCTGCCATGTGGCACCCATAGGTGCAGTAAAATTTTATGGTTTATGCTAGAGGTCCAAGCAGGATCCAACCCCTGAACTCAAGCCTACCAATTCCAAATCTACCACTATGCCATCGATGGTTCTTAATAACCATAGCACAAAATTTATTTATAAAGTTTACATAGTGCACATATGGAGGAAGGGGTCGAGGCTAAGCCCCTAGCCCTGGGTCATGGTATCGACATAAAACCACAACCAGAAGTTATGGAGAGTTGATGGGAAGAGGGATTGGGTGTAACCATAAGCTTTGGTCACATGGACACCACAAAACCAAAGACCAAATTATTTAGTACCAATGGAGAGGGGGCTTGACAATAGTTCTAGGTCCAGGTCATATAAAATTGCAGTGGACCATGGCGAGGGCTCATCCAGAGGGCGCTAGTGAAGGGGGAGAGCCCTAGGTTAGATGTCCTTTTGCGTGACTCGACACACGGAGAAAAGGGGCTCGAAAGAGGGTGCAGAAGGTTAGCCATACTCTTAGGGCATATGGAGCTCATATGACCCAACGTAGGCTAGGACGGTTAGGGTGGGCCGTTGGCCCGACCCTCAACCATATGGGGCAATGCGACTGCGAACCTGGCAGTTAGGGACCATCCCTACGATGACAGGCATTAAGGCCCATCCCATGGCCTTATGGGACCATGTGGCATAAATTTTTGCACGCAAGGGTTATCGGGAAATCTAATTGTCTAGCAATTTGCCCCATTAGAGGGCGAAATTGTCACCTCCATAGTGGAAAATACGGCAGATTTATTGGAAAATTAGCCTATTGGTCCAATTTGTAGGACATATAACAACAAAAGTACATTCATAACTTGTAGAGCCATAAATTGGTGAGTTTTTGGCCTTTTGTAGCTCAATAAGAGTCTACATAGGGGTTTTTGAACATTCTGGATCCAATGGTGAACTCTATTTGCTGACTTGAGCACATATAAAGAGAATTTTTACAGGTTCAAGTTTTTGAGTGTATGGATCAATCAGTTTTTTGGAGCAATTCTTCAAGGTGTTTTAGTATGGAGAAGGCCTCGTAGGGGTTTTATTACCTTCATAATTTTATCGCAACAATTATTACTTGTAGGGTTTAGCTCATTTATTTTTTATCACTATGTCTTGTTGAAGAAAGTTTTATTTTTGTCCTTAAATGTGGAATTGAAGTGCTTATATGCTCATTTATGCTCATTTTCAGATAGAATACATGGTCTTTGTAGGAGACACCTTGTGTTGTTGATGTTTTCATTAATGACTATAGGTTATCATGATGTATGTAGTGAGGGTTCTTTCCAGGAGAACATTTCCTTGAAGGGGAAATAGCCACTTGTTTTGTCAGCAAACTTTTATGTACTCCTTTTCCACTGAATATATGGAGTGGTCTAACTATGTTGGTAGGCCCAGAGATGTAGCCCAGGAGGGGTGAAATCCATCACCAAATTATTTGTTATGCTCTTCATGAATTTCTATATCAATTATGTGATGTGATACTTATTTTTAAGTTTACATGTGAAAAATAACTCATAACTTGAAGAGACCTTTGGAAAAATTGTTTTTTTGTTAAGAACCATTTTTCCTTGCAAAGAATTAGTGAATGATCATTTTTAGGAAGGAGAAGTCTCCTCTAATTTTTAGAATTGGTGAGTAGGTGATATATATATGAAAGCTTGAAATTTTATAGTGAAATCTTCAAGTGAAATGATTAGGTTTTTTAGTTTAACATGCTTTAAAACTCAGTTTTGAAAAAAAACAAAGAACACATAAATACCATAACAATACACACAAGACATCAAATGATGAAGGAGTTCACCCCTCCTGGGCTACACTTCCTGTTCCAGCTTCCAATGTTGAGCCTCTTTCATTATGCTAAAAAATATTTGTTTGCATCAAGTTATAGTGATTAGAATGCTAAAAGAATGTTTCAAATGGTTGTAGAATAGTAAAAAACCCCTATCTCGAATCTTTCTACACTCAAAAAGGTCAAAAACTGACGGAGTTATGGTCCAATGAAGTTTTCTACTAATTGTCCTGAAATTCAGACTTATCTATAATCTGTTCTACAATTTCCGCCTTTTGCGGTCACGTGGAGCGAAAAATTCACACTACACCAGGAAGATTGCTGCCACACCATGTGAAATTTATCGAATGGTAAATGCGCTCGATCGGCCTTTATCTGCCTAAAAATGTGACTCCAGTTGGTTGATCATGGTTGAGTTTACTATGTGTTGGGGTTAGCAAGAACCCTGCCCAAGGCAGGTTCCACTTCATGCCTGTCAGCTTGACTATGGAAACAAATGTTTGAATATGGCCATCAAACTTATTATCAGTTCCCAAACCATCCTCCACCCAGAATTTGGTTAAATTTTATGGTAAGGTTTTGGATGGTGTATAACCTCCGCTTTGTTATTTAATACATATTGTGTTTTAAACTTTGGAATATCACATATAATATATTTTTGGGGCCAAGGTTAACCCCTGAACCTAGTTGGTGGACTAGGTTCTAGGGCTAACCCTGGTCCCCACCTCCAAACTTATCGATGATTAAAGTTTAAATATAAACTTTATACCATATAGTATAAGAACTAATGTAGTGGAGATGGTGGAAGGCTTGGTTGGCATGTTGTTGGTCATGTGTTTGATTCCCACTGGGGCTTCTCGACCTCCATAAAATTTTGAATGGCCATTAGGATTCCACGTGGCATCCAGAGATTGGCCCACATGGCTCCTCCTAATAGATCCACCCAATATTAAACAAACCAATGAAATTCAAACTAGTCACAACATGCCAAGTGTCGATCACCCATAGGCCGATGGAGGACCCATTCAACCTTCCCAGTCATGGCCCAGTTAGCATACGTAATACTGACTGGGCATCCCTGGAAACTCAATTTCAATTTTTTAGTTGTTTTCCAACTCGAACAGAATGCGATATCAAGAGAATCCGATGTCAAATTTGAGTGAAGCAAGTTGCGTTGAATTCAGGAAAAAGAGATCTACGTTTTGGCACTAGTTTCGAGCCAATCCAGGCACTTTTATTTTTGAGCACTTTCTTGATCCACTAGATCATTCCTCCCCACTAGAAGCTTTTGGACCCCAAAATATCACTTTCAGTTAACAAAAATATGAGGGTACAATTTCCTCACCCTTCCAATCTCAATCCATTTGAATTTTCTTGGATTTGTTCCCTTGAGCCCCACACGAAGGCACTCCACATTCCCTCGTTTTGAAGTCCTTGTTTTTCTATCAAGGATGGTGTCTTGCAGCAATTCTTCAATATATTCATGAGATAAATCTTCAATTGAAGGAATATGAGTATTCCCTCCTTGATCCTCAATACAAGGAGGCTCATACAATCTTAAATTCTCAACACTAACAACTGCATAGATTTTCATATATGAAGGAAAATCCAACCAGAAGGAATTATTACCAATCTTTTCTAGAATTTTGAATGGACCATATCGAATTGGTTTCAAATTTTTACCTTCTCCTTGGAGTCTCTCTTTGCTAATGTGAAGCCAAAATTCCGCACCTACTTGGAAATTGTGATCCACATGATGCTTATCATGTCTTTTCTTGTACTTTACTTTACTCTTCTCCAACTATTCTTGAACTGTTTCATGTACCAATTGAATTTTTTCAATGAATATTTTGGATTTTTCTATGTCACTATGATCATCAATAGAAACATCTTTCCCAAAGATAAAATCTAAAGGAGATTTGGGCAAGTATCCCAAACATGCCTCAAATGGAGATGTTTGAGTCGATGAATGCTTGGCCCGGTTGTAAGCATGCTGAATATAGTGCAAATTTTCATCCCACAACTTAGTATGCTTGCTATAATACCCACGAAGAAGATGTATCATCGTTCTGTTCACCACCTCTGTTTGGCCGTCTGTTTGAGGTTGGAATGTTGTACTCTTTTTCTATTTGGTGTCCACGAGTCCCCACAATATTGACCAAAAATTCCCGACAAAGCAAGAATATCGATCACTAATAATGGATGTGGGCAACCCAAAATGTACCTATACATTCTGAAAGAGTAAATGAGCATTATTTTTTAGCTATAAATTTCTTTTTACAAGGCATCAAAATACACATTTTGTTGAACCTATCCACAACTACATAAATATAATAATGACCTCTCCTAGACATAGGTATACCTCCTACAAATTAAATAGAAAAACTCTCCCATGGACGATAAGGTACTGGAAGTGGTGTATAAAATCCCAAATCTCTATTTCTAGGCTTATTAAAAACACATAATGAACATCCTCTTACAAATCATTATCACACTTACAAACATATGAGGCTAGTAACAATACGTCTGTAATTGTGCCACGGTCTTACCTACACTGAAATTACCAACAATAAGAGAAGTATGTGCTTTTTTTATGATGTCAACTCACTCTCCGTGTGGAATACAAATCTTACCAACATGGTACAACAATAAACCATGCACATGATAATCCAATTCCTCTGCTTGGTTACCTCGATACAAAGTCAAATATACATCTTTGAAATCATTTTCTAAAGCATATTTCTCAATATAGATATCATGCATGACAGAATTATTATTAAGAATAATGAATGCACTAAAAATTGGCTTAGAAATAATATCAACAACCTTTTTATAGATACCTTTCATATGCCTTATCACCAAGTGGAATTATTAAAGAAATCCCATCCATCAAAAGTGCCTCTCTTGTTGCATCTTTATTTGTGATTGCAAGTATTGTAATGACTAATGATCCGTGTGAATGATTGTTTCCTTGCCCATCAAGTAGTGTTTTTTCACACTTTTCACCAATGCATACAATTCCTTGTCATATTTAGGATAGTTAATCACTGCACCATTAAAATTTTATGAAAGAAAACAAACGGGCTTACTATGTTTCATTAGGACTGCGCCCATGGCATAGTCTCTTGCATCATTTTGTATCTCAAATGACTATCTCAAGTCAAGAAGTGAAAGAACAGGAGCTAAAATAATATTTTCCTTCAATGCATCAATTCATTTTTGTTGTTTTCCTCCAAAGTGAAAAACCTGCTTGACACCTTTGAATGCTTGCAATGGAGTCGCAATAGAAGGAAAGTTAGCACTAAACTTTCTCCAGTATTGGGATGCTCCCAAGAAAATTATAACCTCTATCGTTGTTTTAGGCCTTGGCCAATTCAAAATGACATCAATCATGGAGGGATCTATTTTCAACTCACCTCCTCCAACAATATGACCCAAGTAGACTAAATAATTTTTTCCAAATTCAGATTTCGACATCTTTAAAAGTAATTGTTCTTTCTTCAATACATCTAACACTTGCTTGAAATGCATGACATGTTCTTCATGGGGCTTGCTGAAAATTAATATGTCATCTAAGTAGACTATCACAAAGTCATCTAGAAAAGGACTCAATACATTATTCATCACACACATGAAAGTAGCAGGAGAATAACAAAGCCCAAAGGGCATAACTAACCATTCAAGCAAACATTTATTTGTTTTCAATGTTGTCTTCCAAATGTCTACTTCAACTATCCTAATTTGATGATAGCCACTCCTCAAGTCCAACTTAGTGAAATACACAACATCTTTCAATTGATCAAGTAAATCATCAATTCTAGGAAGAGGGTAATGGTTCTTCGCTGTAATATTCTTCAATGCATGGAATTATACACACATGCACCATAGTCTATCTTTCTTTGGCACTAAAACAATAGGCGAACTACATGGGAAAGTAATTGGCTGGATGATCCCCTTGTCACACAACTCTTGGATTTGTTTTTTAATTTCTACATTTTCCATCACTGACATCCTGTACATGCCAATGTTAGGAAGCAGACAATCTTGCTGCAATTGGATTTCATGTTGGATTCCTCTTTTGGGAGGAAATCCCTTAGGCTCCTGAAACATCTAATAATACTAGTTAACAACCTCAACCAAATAATATTTCAACTTTGAATCACAACCTTGAAAGGATTCATTATCAACATCATTCTTGGGTTTGATCATTAGAATTACAAAATTCTTGCTAGAGTTAACAAGTCTCTTCATTTGTCTCGCATTCACAAGTGAAAGGTTTAGTTTCTTGTGATGTGCTCTAAAAATGTACTCAATACCATCTTTGAACAAGTGATATTTGTTTTCATGGCAATGAAATATAGCTCTCTAGTCATAAAGATATTGGCTTCCCAAAAAAATACCACATATGTCTAATGAAACTACATAAAGCTCTACCTCATCAATGAAGTTGCAGTAATGGCGAATTTCGGTTTGCATTTTCTAGTTACTTACAACTTTGCATTGTCACACACCCAACCTAAAGGATATGGTTTATGATGTGGAATGGTTTCCAAATTCAACTTTTTGAAAATGTTTTTAGAAATGAGATTTTCTTGTGAGCCATTATCAAATAGAGTGTCAATATTGTTATGTTTAGAGATGACTCTAATATGGAAAATCTATATTCTTTCTTTTTCACATTGAGTTTCATTGCGACAATTTGAAGAACTAGTGCTAGCAATGGATTCCTTACCTCTCAATCCCATAATTGTGACTTTTGTTTAATTTCTGGAATTCGATCCTAAATCATGTTATGTAGTTGTTGTTGTCTTTTGCTTTCCTTTGTTGTTAAACTTTTTGGGTCGCATCTTAGGATGAAGTTTACAATAGTGATATTCATCATGATCGTCCTTTGAACAATTCTTGCATGTTAATTTTTATCCCTCTTTCTTGATGGAAGAATTCTTCTTCCCTTCTTCTTTTAATTTACCATTTCCTTTGTCTCCACTTTTAAATGGCTTTTTGTTGCCCTTTGTGGAGAATTTTCCCCTCTTTCTTCTAGATGTGTTTCTTTTACACAAACGTCATCTAAACTTGTAGGGTTAAACATGATACTTGTATGTCTCAAATAAACATGAAAACCTCCAATGTATTTCAACAAAGTATCTTGAGATGACAAATCTACACCCAATATCAATTCTCTTCTTATAAAATCTTAGGTATAACTTTGCACACTTTGAACTTTTAATTTCCTAAATTTTTTCCAATCCATGATAGCTTTTTTCATGTATGCTAATGGATAAAATTTTCTTCTCAATGAAACAAAAAAATCATTCCAAGAAGATAAACATTACTATGTTTCTTCATGTCCTCTTTAGTTTTGGATTCCCACCAAATAAGTGCAAAACTTTCCAACCTTAATGAAGCAAGCTAAATTTTGGTCTCATCATCCTTGATCCTTTGTATCCTAAAAGACACTTCAAGTTGACGAACCCAATTATCTAAGCTCTCAATATTTACCTCTCCATTTTACATAGGAAATTCAAATTTCATGTCAAGCTTTAACACTGGAGTTTTACCATGTCCCTTTGGAGAATGTGGAGGTCTTTTTGAAGGGGTTGATGTAGAATATTATGATGGTGAATATGAAGGTGAGGATGTAGGTGAAGAGAATGGTGGAGTCAAAGGTGGTTTGTCACCATTCCCTCCATTCCATTTTGGAGTCTTGTCCCCATCTCCTCCATCTCCTCTTTGAGGCTTATCTCCCTTTGGAGGATTGGAGATCTCACCTTGCAACCTTGTGTTTCTCTCTTCATAAAGAAATGTCACCATTTATGTCATGTCAAAGAATTATTTTATGAAATCCTTTTCATCCTTCGAGATATTGTCAAGATCTCCTTCATGTACCATAACTGGTGAAGCTTCAGGTGCAGCTTGAGTTGAAATTTTTGGTGGTGATTGTGGAAAAGGTGCTCTCCTTGTCCTTGAACTACCTTGAGGATTTGCAACCACAAGATTTCCTTATCCTATTTTGAGCTTCAACCTGGTAAATATAAGAAACACTTGCAACAAAATTAAACCCTCAAAGAAATAAATAACCAAAGCTCTGATACTAAACTAATATATATATGAAAGCTTGAAAGTTTCTAGTGAAATTTGTATGTGAAATGATTAGGGTTTTTAGTCAATTATTTCAAATTAATTAACAAATTAACATTATTCAAAACATATTTTTGCAAAAAATAAATAAGACATCAATACCATAACCATACACACAAGAAAACACATGATGAAGGAGTTCACCCCTGCCGGCTTACATGTCTTGGGCCTCATTCATTATGCTAAAAAATATGGCTTTACATCAAGTTAAAATTCTCATAATGCTAATACAATGTCTCCAATGGCTCCAGAATAGTAAAAAACCCCTATCTAGGCTCTTTCTACACTCAAAAAGGTCAAAAAATGATCGAGTTAAGCTCCAATGCATTTTTCTGCTAACTGTCCTACAATTTGCACTTCCTGCAATCTGTTCTAGAATTTCCACCTTTTTCGGTCATGTGGAGCAACAAATTTTCCTCATGCCAATGAGATTCCCACCCCACTGGGTGAAATTTTTTGAATGGTTAAATGTGTTCAGTCAACATTTATCTGCCTAAAAATGCACCAAGTGGCAAGTTCTATGTTGTTGATTTTGAAGCTCTTTTAACATTTCCCTCCAGTTTTCTAACTCCGGTTGGATGATCATGGTTGTTTTTACTATGGGTTAGGGTTAGCGGGAACCCTGCCCAAGGCAGGTTCCACTCCCCTCCCTTCATCTTGACTGTGGAAAAAAATGTTGGCATATGACCATCGAACATACTATTGGTTCCCAAACCATCCTCCTCCCAGACTTTGGTTAAAGTTTAAGGTAATGTTATGAAACCAACTCCAAAAATAGAAGAAAAGTGAGATCAATACCATAGAGATCAACCACTTCGAGGGGGAAAAATCCTTTACATTACATAAATGAACAATTCTTGGATGATACAAATGAAAAAACTTCCTTTCTATATATTGGAGTCATTGGGGTCACAATATAATCCTAACTGACCTAAAAATAATAATTTAAGGGCACAAAAATACCAATAGTGGCTTTTATGGGGCACACTAATAACAATATGGGGGCTGTAGGGGTACAAAAATAACAATAAGGGGGCTACACTAACAACAATAAGGGAATACAACAGTAATATAGGGACCTAATATGCCCCTCTCCTTCAAAAAGTGTTTTCCTCAATGCTTGAGTAGCTCTGGATGCTAATGTATAAAATTATCATCCTCCCATGTGGAATATTCAGTGGGTAAGTTCTTCCACTTGATGAGATACTCTAACTCGTTGATCAATTTCGTAGCTGTCAAGTTCTTGTTTCCGTGACTACTTCAGGTTCCAATATTATTTTTCCTTCCTCATCAAGTTCTGGAAATATTTTTTGAAATGGAATTTTGTCACCTATAACCTTCTTTAAGCATGAAACATGGAAAACTTGGTGCACTAGAGAAGAAGCATGAAGCTCCAATTTGTATGGCATAGTACCAATATTTTACAACACCTTGTAAGGACCATAGTACTTTGGTGATAATATATTATCCTTCTTAGCTTGCTTGAAGGAAATTTGTTTGTATGGTTGTAGTCGTAAGAATACCCAGTCTCCTACATAAAAAATTCTCTCCCTGTGATGTTGATCTGCCTATTTGTTTCATTCAATTTTGTGCCAAATTTAGGTTATCCTTTAAGAGTTGGAGAACTTGTTTTTGATGCTCGATGTGTCTTCCACTACTTGAACCTTAGAATTTTCTCTTAAAGATGATGTGATGGACGATGGATGATATCCATAAAGTTCCATATATGGGGTCATTTTTGTTGCAGTATGGAAGGAAGTGTTATACCACCATTCAGCTATAGGTAACCACTTGACCCATTGTGTTTTTTTATCAGATACAAAACAACGAAGTTATCCTTTTAAAAAAAAATTCACTATCTCAGTTTGCCCATCATATTGGGGATGATAAGATGAGCTATGATCTAGTTGATCACCCAAACAAGAAGATAATTTTGTCCAAAAATCTCCAGTAAAAATGGGATTTCTGTCGCTTATAATAATCTTTGGGTTTCCTTGTAGGTTTTGAATTGTTTCCATAAATGTAGTAGAAACTATACTTTCTTTAAATGGATGAGATAATGCACAAAAGTGTGCATACTTGGTAAGTTTATCAACTACTACCATGATGACACTCCTTCCTTCGGACTTAGGTAAACCTGTGATAAAATCCACTGAACCTTCCTCCCAATGTTGAATTGGAATGGATAAAGGTTATAGAAGACCGGGGGTATTAATTGTTTCAACTTTATTTTTCCAGCAAGCCAAACATTCTGCCACAAAATTTTGAATATCATATTTAAGGCCATCCCAAAAAAATATTTCTTTACCCTCTGGTAAGTTTTTAAAAATCCTAAGTGTCCTCCTAAGGGAGAGGTGTGCAATTCCAAAAGAATATTTTTCTTTAGTTGGGAATTCTTACAAAGATATAAGCGATATTTGTAACATAAGGAATCATTTTTCCAACTAAATGTATCAGATGTACTAGAATCTTGCTGCAACTTTTGAATGAGTGTCCACACTTCTTTGTCATTGTTCCATTGATCCCTTTCTTCGGTTATCCAATCTGGTTGGATAATAGAAATGGCACAAATCAATGCTTCCACCTCTTCATCCTTTCTTAAGAGTGCATCTGCAAC
Organism: Pinus albicaulis; assembly: GCA_034641835.2. Lineage (NCBI taxonomy): Eukaryota > Viridiplantae > Streptophyta > Pinopsida > Pinales > Pinaceae > Pinus > Pinus albicaulis. The sequence continues at coordinate 260,369,914 of CM076580.1, read as the reverse complement.
AACATATAGCTTCCCTTTTTTGTAGATGATTTCAAAGTCATAAAACAACATCTTTGTGACCCATTTTTTCTGATCTTGAAAATATATTATTTGTTTCAAAAATTATCTAAGACTATCATGATCAGTTTTTACCTTGAAGTGTCTTCCCATTAGGTAAGGTCGTCATTTCTTTAGTGCATGTAGTATTGCCAACATTTCCTTCTCATAAATAGCTTTCTGTAAATAATTTCCTTTGATTGGACGACTTTCAAAAGTAATGGGTCTTCCTTCTTGCATTAAAACAACACCAATTTCATTTCCTAAGGCATCACATTCCATAATAAAGGTTTTTGTGAAGTTTGGCGTAGCTAAGACCAGTGCTAGGCACATTACCTCTTTAAGATGTTCAAAGGCCTTACTTTCTTCAGGAGTCCATGAAAATTCATATTTCTTCAATAATTTTGTTAGAGGTGTTGTTATTCTCCCATAATTCTTAACAAGCTTGAGATAATACCCTGTTAACCCGAGAAATCCTCGCAACTAATTTATGCTTGTGGGGAATTTCCATTCCTTAATGGATTTAATTTTGTTAGGGTCTACCTTAACACCCTCCTGAGATACAATATGACCCAAATATTCCACTTCTTGTACTCCAAAGAAACATTTGAAGGTGTTTGCATATAATTGTTTCTCCTCCAATAGTTTGAGCACCTTGTTAACATGTTGAACGTGATCCTTCCAAGACCTGTTGTAGATTAGTATATCATCAAAAAATACTAACAAAAAATTTCTAAGGAAGTATTTGAAAATGGAATTCATCAACCATTAAAATTTAGAAGGTCCATTGGTAAGGCCAAAAGGCATGACCAAAAATTCATAATGACCCTCATGAGTTCAAAATGTTGTTTTCGAAATATCTTTAGTCTTCATTCTAATTTGATGATATCGTGAACGAAGATCCAACTTGCTAATATAAATTGCTCCATGTAATTCATCCAATAATTCATCAATCACATGAATGTGAAATTTATCTTTAATAGTGAGCTTATTGAGCTCCCTATAATCTATACACATGCGCCATGATCCATCCTTCTTATGCACCAATACTAATGGAGTAGAGAAATAACTTTGAATAGGTTGAATTATACCAGCCTCTAACATTTTTGCAATCATACGTTCAATTTCACTCTTTTGGACATAAGGATATCTCTAAGGCCTGATGTTTGGAGGAACAATTCCTTGTATCAAATGAATAGCATGACCATGATCACGAATAGGTGGGAGTCCTTTGGGAGTTTCAAACACCTTGGAATGATTGTCCAACACTTTTTGGAGATATGGAGAAATAGATGATTTTTATGTTGGAACTTCTAGTGAGCATAATTGTGTAATTACGCCTTGTTGTTATTTCTTCAGAAGATTTGTCAGGACATTAGAGCTTATTATCTTTCCTGTCTTCCCTGCAATACCCCGTAGTTAAAATTCCTTTCCTTCCGATTTTTTTTTTAAAGAAAAGTTCTACCGTTCCCAAAGATTGTAACCATTGTACTCCTAGTACAACATCAACACCTCCCATTGGAATGGAAAGCATTGGAATATTCAATACATATTCCCCCATGGTTAGCTTGATATTACAAAATTTTCCAGAGAAATTTATAGTTCCTCCATTTGCAACCATCACTTGACACTTTTGTGTTGGGTATAGGAAGCAATTCAATTCCTTGGCTACCTTACAATGAATAAAACTATGGGTACTATCCAAATCAATCAACTTTATAACCTTTTTCTTCTTGATATGTCCTTCAATATTGAGAGTTTGAGCAGTGGTAATTCCAGCCAATGCATTACAGGATATGGTCGGACTCATTTATTCTTTCTCTAGGGTTAGTTCCTAGTGTATATCCTCTTCTAATTTTGAAGTGTCTTGTTCATTTTATTCCTCCTCTTCACAATCGATGTAAAATAATTTCTTCATATCACACTTATGGCCTTTAGTGTATTTTATATCACAACTGTAGCAAAGCCATTTTTTCTCTTTTTTATTCCAATTTTTGTGGTGTCAACCTTGTAGGTTGTGTTAGCGCTCAAATCTACCTCAGGCTGAAATGAGGTAAAACTCAAGGCTACATCAAACCACGCTCAGCCTCGTAGCTAGCCCTACGAGGACAGGAGAGGGCTCTCTCCGTCAATCTCGATAAAATGAACAATAGTGTGCGAGATGACTTTAAAAGGGAACCGATTTTAGGCTAGTAAAGAGATAGGTATGTTTGATTTTTGATTTTTGGGTTTTTCGCTGGAGAAATGGGAAAACAAATTTTGGGTCCGGGGATAAGGTCAGACCTTTGCAGATTTCAAGTTGGGGCGAGGTAGGTGAATGTCTTGATGCTTTTGATTGGATATACGGACAGATCAGACCGACGAGGAGCTGAAGAGGGAAAAGAAGAACTTGGATCCTCTCCAAACAGTCGAAAACATATAGAACTAAATGAATTCAAAGGCAGAGCACGGTAAACAATGGATTCAACCTCATCTACTCATTCAATTTAGTTCAGAAGCATATGAAAGGAATGGCGTACATTAAACATGAATAACTTACAGTAAATAGAGAGAAAACACCATCAAGAAAAAAACACCACAAGGATCCCAACAAGTGCCGTAAAACCTCTGATCTTTCCTTAGCCAAAATATGAAAAAATATGTACAATGGTGCCAAAAGTCTCCCAAGAGTCCAACCTCTCCAACCTCTGAAAATGATTGAGAAATTACATCATATAGATCATCCTAACCCCTTCCCACACCTCTAGGGGTCGAATTCCTCCTTCAGGGGTCAGTTTTAACCAAATTCTAATCAAGGAACTAAAATCTAGGCAGCTAACAACTTGCCTCTAAAAGAGTGGGAACTGATTCATTTACATGATTTTCACTTTTTTGAGAGTGAATCTTCTAGAATAGATAAAAATAAGCCAAAATTACATGCCAAACATAAATTTACATCATGAAAACCCAAAAATTTCATCCACAAGCAAAACTGGTCCAAACTGGCCGAAAATCTGAGCTGGAAGTTGAAAATTCAGCTAAAAATTTAAGTGGGTCGCATGCCTGAGCCAAGTGGGTTGCATAACTTTCAGCCCGATTTTGAAGTACTTCCCGGCATCCAAATTGAGCTCATGATAGCTCGTTGGAAAGCCCTGGATGTTGACTATCCAACCCAAGTGAAATTTCCCAATTTTGAGCTCATTTGACCCTCCAAAACTTCTTTCTCCCAGAAGTACTTCCTGCTGGTGCAAAAGGTGACAGCAAGGTAGTTTTCAAGGTGTTTTTGAGCTTTTTGACCATCCAGAATCTGATGAAATGCTTCGGTAATGCCTGAGGATGCATAAATTACCATGAAAAATCCAAAAATGCAAAAAATTCCTTCAGCAAGTGTCCCAAAAAAAAGTGAGCATATGGGTGTGAGACCCACTTAACTGAAAAACCTGTTTTTGAGACCAAAAATTTCAAAATGACAAAAATTTCTCCGAATTTGCTCAAATTCGGAGTGAAGACCCTCCATCATGTATCTTGCCCAGTCAACGAAGCATCGGCCAAAATCCGAAGTGGATCAGGCCTTTTCTGCCGTTTTAGTGCTTCGCTCAACCTCCTCTTCAGAATCTTCATTCTCGCTTTGCAGACATGCGTGCGAGCCCCAATAATGTCCTTTCATGTGACGAAGCATGTCCTTGTTTCTATCATGATCCTGTGAATGTACCTACACTGATGAAGAAGGCGAGACCCCTTCCACATCCAGTGGAGATAGTACTCGCGTTGCTGAAATGTGTTTGTCAACTGCATGCTTGGTTGTTTAGAAAATGAGCAATTTGGTGTTTTTGTTTCAATGCCCAAATGTGTCACATATGTAATACAGTGCTATGGGAAAAACCACAGTGATAAAGTACTGTCAAGTGTGGGGACAACCACTGTTGGAGGGGTTTAGGGATATGGTCAATTTGCAAGTGATATGGGAAAATAGTGATAGTGAGGATTTTTGGGAATGGGAATAGGTGAAATAACAAAATGTAAATGAAATCTAAGGCATAATATTTGAATATTGTGGCCATCAAAATTTTGCCAATGGAGGGAAAGGATAACAGGTGATAGATTTAGGGTTTTACCACATGGGAACAAAGGAAATGAAGGATGTGAAATAGTGGCATAAAAATGGGACTGTGGCATAATAACAGTGATCTCAGCAGTGAGGGAAATAATATAATGACAGCAGTGATAAAGCATACACAACAATGGCATAAGAGTGTTTTGATAAATGCAGGTTTTGACACCAATTTCAAATGACCAACATCACTTCTCAAACCTTATGGAGCGAATTTTGAAATGAATATAGGGTTTATAGATTCTTCTCCCAACATGGCCTCTTTCCCAACATCAATAATATCATAATCATGCTAAAAATCCATTGAACAATGATTAAAACCTGTTTGGAAGCTTTTGGAGTCGATTAGAATCGAATTTGGGCGCAAAAAATGAATTTTCTGGGTTCTGATTTAAGTGGGTCGCATACTGGTTTAAGTGGTTCGCACCCCTCAAGTGGGTCGCACCCGTTCAATTTTACACAGGCTGAAACGCTCAAGTGGGTTGCACCCCTCAAGTGGGTCTCACCCGTTTCAAGTGGGTCGCACACCCTTTTCTATGAGTAGCTACATAGTGCATTTTGTAGGAAGCTTTTGGAGGCCTTCCCGGTGTCCAAAGTGAGCGTGTGATAGCTCGTTGGAAATCTCTTGGAGTCTACTTTCCAACAAAAGTGGAATTATGTAATTTTGATTTCATTTACCCTGTCAAAAATCAAATCTCCCAACACTAGTCAAAATGAGCAGAATGAGGCTGCCTCAAGGCAGAGCGCTGTTGAAGTCAACTTTTGAAGGTCTTCCTCAACTCCAAATTGAGCTCATAATAGCTTATTGGAAAGATATTTGTGTCTAGTTATCCTTTGACTGATCAAGCAAGTCATTTAGCCAACCATGCTAGGAGAAATCTTGATTTTCCCAAGGTCACTTCAGAGGTGCATTCAATTCTCCTGAGGCAACGGTATTTTTGACATTTCTCCAAAACCATTATACCTGTGTAAAACGTGAAGGAGGTTTGTCTTCCTTGGCATGTTGTGGACAAAAGCCTCTCTCCGGTTTCCAAATTTCATCTTTGATTGCTCTGAAACATCTTTTGAGTGAAACTTACCCCGATGTGTGAAACAAGGAATTTTGTCGAAATGAAGCGAAATGAAGGGGATAAGGGGCTTCTAAATTCTTGGGGAAATTTTGGGAAGTAGGGAGGGATGTTAGGAAGCAGGGGAAAGTGGAATCTCAGAGATTGAGTGAGGGGAAGGGGTCCAAAAGGGCAAAACACATGCCTAGCCTAGAAAATTGCCAAGTTGTGGCAAGAAACTAGGGTTTGTGCAAAAATGAGGAATTTGGGGAATCTCAGTGATGGGAAGTGTTTAATAAGGTATATTAAGGATAGGGGAAGGTGTGTGAACATCAGGATACAAGTTTTTTCGATGATTTGACCATCCAAGAGAAATTACCTCCAAAACCCTAGGAGGGGGAAATGGACCTTACCTAGGCAATAACCGAAGTTACGGAACAAGATGTAAAAATGACCCAATGGAACTTGACATGATGATGAAAACTGTGGAATGTGTATCAACACTCACCACAATGGTGACATGGACCGACATTTGGACAACTTTGGAAGGAGTGAAAGCAAACCCTAGACCTAATGCCTAGTGACCAAATTTTGCTTGAAGACTCATTAAAATGACAAAATTTGACCTTGACACCTTAAAATCACTTTGTAAGAGCATGTTTGATCACTGGAGGAAGGCTCCAAAGGCTGAATCTAACAGGTTGTGGAAGTCTAGGAGTAGCAACACTTCCATATTTATAGTGTGAGTGGTAGGCTTCCTTGTCGCCATTATTTTACATTCAATTTTTCTTGCCAACCTAAATGCTTCTCCAATGAATTAGTTTCCCAAAGGAAAACCTCATGTTGGATGTTATCCTTTAAATTCCCCATGAAGACATCAATCCTGTGTTCCTTTGGAATATCAATTACCCTTATATCCAATTTTTGAAAGTCCTCAATGTGCTCCGCCATTGAACCCTTTTGTTTAAGATTGATCAATTTAATAAAGAAGGTGTTGTTATTTTTATCATCATAACGTGCTATCATTTCCTCCGTAAAAATTGAACAAGTGAAAATGTTTTTATGGGAGAAAAGCCATCGATACCATAAAAATGTATTTTTTTCTAAATATAAATTTACAACACGTACCTTTTGTGTGTTTTGGACATTATTGAGATAAAAATATTTCTCCATTTTTAGTATCCATGTTACAGGATCCTTGCCATCAAACTTCTCATATCAATCTTTGGAATATGGCGTGTCTTCAATCCAACATTAGAGTTTATGAAATCAAAATTAACATTTATTTTTTTCTCATCATGATTTTCTTCTACTATCTTTTCGCCATTAGGAATCATATCTTGTATCAACTTTTTCAAACCTTCCTTCAAACCTTCCATGTCTGCTTTTAGATCATTCTTCATGTCTTCCATGTTGTCTTTCATTTTTTCTTCCATGTCATCCATCTTAGCTTCCATGCCTTTCTTCAAACCATCCATCTTAGCTTCAATGCCTTTCTTCAAAATTCCATTTCATTTTTTTTTTCTCTTTGTGACAACAAAAGTTGGTGCACTTTCTCTTGTAATTTTGATAGATCATGTTGCACTTCTTCCTCTTCATGAGTTATCGTAGAGCCTTCAAAGGGATTAATGTGTGTTTAATTATTTTTAGGGGGGATTTTAAAACCCAATACGGATATATATGCCATCAATATGCCCTTGGAATCACTTCAAACTGATTTTTCAAACAAGACTTACGCAATTTCAAAAAAAAAAATGCACACCTTTTTCTTGCTTTTGAGGAGCTCGATATTGAAACTGATGTATCTATGTAATTTTGGATCCATGAAATTTTATCTTCATTCATTTATTAGCCCTATGAATCTTCTTTCTAATGCCATAGGTCTGACCTGATTTGGATTCTTCTAGACAAATTTATGCCCAATCTCCCATAATGACCTAATTATGGACTGGTTCAGTAGAGCAAAATTGTATGGCATGCCATGTGTCACTGTTTCATATTTCGTCTTTGAAATTGATAGACAGGAAACTAAAGTCTGTTTGATGTCGACCATTTTTTACAGAATTCCAATCCGATGCTCAAAGAGAGAGTTATGACAATTTTCCCAAGGTCACCTCTTTGAGATGAAATTTGGGAGTCTGTAAAAACCCTAATTTCTACAGATCATATCTTCGAAAATATTGCGAACCAAGATATGGAATTTTTACACGAATTTTCTTAGGATTTATTCAAAAATGGGATTTTTTTTAGCGTTTGAACCTTCATAGGATAAAAATTATAGCGCAAATTCCACGATGACCTATTTGAAGCAGCGAAACCCTAGAATCCAAATCTCTAATACCAAATTTTATGAAACCATCTCCAAAAATAGAAGAAAAGAGAGATCAACGCTTTAGAAATTAGTCACTTAGAGGGGGAAACCTCCTTCACATTACATAAATTAAAAATTATTGGATGATACAAATGACAAAACCTCCTTTCTATATATAGGAGTCCATGGGGTCACAATATAATCCTAGCTGACTTAACAATAATAATGTAATGGCACAACAATAACAATAGTGGATTTTATGGGGCACAATAATAACAATATGGGGGCTATAGGGATACACAAATAACAATAAGGGGGCTACACTAACAAGAATAAGGGACTGCACTAGTAATATAGGGACCTAACAGGTAAGGTTTTGGATGGTGTATAACCTCCACTTCGTCGGTTAATACATATGGTGTTTTAAAATTTAACATATCACATATAATATTGTTTCAAGGATGGGGTTTACTAGCGACCCTGTTTGGTAGACTGGGGTCTAGGGTTAACCACGTTCCCACCTCCAAACTTGCCGGCGGTTAAACTTTAAATATAAACTTTAGACTATATAGTATAAGAAGTAATGTAGCAAAGATGGTGGACGGTTTGGTTGGTATGTTTTTTGTCATGCGTTCAATTCCTATGGGGTATGATTGGCCTCCAACAAAGTTTGATTGGTCATTAGGAAGCCACGTGGTAGCTAGGGATTGGCCCATGTGGCTCCTCCTATTTGGTCCACCCAATATCAAACGAACCAAAAAAACCCATGAAATTCGAACCCACAACGACATGCCAAGTGTCGTTCACCCATAAGCTGATGGAGGACCCAGTCATGGTCTAGTAATGGCCCAATCAGTGTATGGACTGCTGACTGGGCATCCCTGCAAACTCAATTTCAATTTTTTAGTTTTTTCCCAATTCGAACATAACGCGATAGTAGGAGCATCCGATGTTGGATTTGAGTGAAACGAGTTGCGTTAGATTCAGGGCGATGAGATCTACGATTTGGTGCTAGTTTAGATCCAATTCGATCACTTTGAATTTTGAGCACTTTCTTGATCCACTAGATTAGTAGGAAGGGGCTCATATGATTTAATAATCATAAAAATGTTCACACACATATAACCAAGGTCCAAAGTGGCTTCGGTGAATATCTAGTAGTATAAAAATGACATGCATATAAAAATAAGTATCTTGGCACTGTGGAAGGGGATATTCATTCAACATTCACTCAATTAGGGAGGGATGCATGGAGACAACTATGGAGGGGATCCAAGAAGGTTACTTGGAAGATCTTTTATAGGGGCGGAATTTCCAAAAGCCACATGAATTTATAACATCCCTTTTTTCTAAGTAAGGTTTCTTGGAAGGTGGTGGCACAACCAAAGGGACTATAGGTGCAGATAAGAGTGTGCATTACATTGGTGCATATTGATGGAAAATTTGGGATTATTGGTTTGAGGTTGTTGGGTTTGGTACATTGGATTTGTGAGGGCTTGGAATGCTACTTGAAAGACTCATGAGGGAAGAGGAATTCTTGGAGCCATAAGACTTTGGAACTATCTAGCCAAGATAGGGGATGACGTGGGATCTAAACCTACTGGTTGAAGGCTTCCAAGTTTGTTTCCTTGACTATTTGATGGTACTCAGCATGTACTCAGATTTGGGCGAGTTAATTCCCATGGAGTCGAAGCCCCAACTCATGGGTGACACTCTATTGAGTGAAAATTAACGATGTGGTCTATGGTTGGGTAGAATGTCGAAAGTTTACAACCATTTGGGAAAAAATTACAGATAATTATTTTTCTTGTGTATTTATTTGTGCTACAATGTTTATTACTGTTAATGAAATGTAACTTAATTCCCAATTTAAGAATCCTCCTTGAATATGCATGTCCATGCATATTATATTTACCACGCATTTAGAATGTGCATTTCAGCATGTGGGGATTTCCTAAAAAATGATATTTTTTAGAATAGAAGTTCAAATGGGTAGCTTGCACGGAATTGGGCCTCAACAGGAGGCTAGATTAAGATGGTATTCGACCAAAGGACATTACAGGAATTACCAAATCCATGGTTGCAACACAAGGCTTGTATGGGTCAAGCACATATATGGGTGTCTATAGGATACAAGAAAAGTGTTTGAAGAAATTTTGGTAGGAAAACACCTACCAAGTGTTTTTCAAAATGCCCCATGCTGGATTGGGGAAATTTCTTGAAATTAGAGGGAATTGGGTTAAATTTTTTCCAATTTTCACCTTTGTTTAAATGAATTCAGAATTGGAATTGGTTTAATCTATGTGTTAGGTCCCTATATTACTAGCATACTCCCTTATTGTTGTTAGTGTAAACCCCTTATTGTTATTGATATACCCCTATAACCCCAATATTGTTATTATTGTGCCTTATATTATTATTGTTAGGTCGGCTAGGATTATATTGTGACCCCATGGACCCCTATATATAGAAGGAGGTTTTGTTATTTGTATCATCCAAGAATTGTTCATTTATGTAATGTAAATAAGGTTTCCCCCTCGAGGTGTCTTATTTCTAAGGCGTTGATCTCTCTTCTTTTCTATTTTTGGAGCTGGTTTCATAACATTTGGTATCAGAGCTTTGGATTCTAGGGTTTCACTGCTCCAAAAAAGGCATCGTGGAATTTTTGCTATAAATTGTTTTCTACAAAGTTTGAGAAGCTGAAATTTTTATTACGCGAAGCTGAAATCCTGAGGAACTTTGAGTAAAAATTTCAAATTTTGGTTCAAACAATTTTCGGAGATATGATCTGTGGAAGTTAGGGTTTTTTCAGGCTCCCAAATTTCATCTCAAAGAGGTGACCATGGGAAAATCGTCATAACTCTCTCTCTCAGCATTGGATTGGAATTCTGTAAAAAGTGGCCACAAGTACACGAAATTTAGTTTCCTATGTATCAATTTCATAGATGAAGGAGGAAACAGTGACACGTGGAACACCGTAAAATTTCACTCTACTGAACCAATCCATAATTAGGTCATTGTGGGATATTGGGAATAACTTTGTCGTGAGGAATCCAAATCAGGTCAGACCTGTGGCATTTGAAAGAAGATTCAGAGGGCTACTATAGGGAAAAATTTCAGATACTGAAGATTCGAAATCACAGAGCTAATTCAGTTTCAATATAGAGCTCGTCAAAAGCAAGAAAAAGGTGTGTAATTTTTTTCGAATTGCATAAGCCTTGTGTGAAAAATCAGTTTGAATTGATTCCAAGGGCATATTGTAGAATAGATATCAACATTGGGTTCTAAAATGTCCCCTAGAAATAATTCAATGCCCATTAAGCCTTTATAAGGCTCTATAATGACTCATGAAGACGAATAAGTGCAACATGACATATCCAAATTACAAGAGCAAGTGCACCAAATTCCGCTCTCGCAAAGAGCAACAAAAATTGAAATGGACGTTTTGAAGAAAGGAGTAAAAGCTATGATGGATGGTTTGAAGAAAGGCATGGAAGCTAATATGGATGGCATGGAAGCTAGCATGGAAGCTAAGATGGATGACATGGAAGAAAAAATGAAAGACAACATGGAAAACATGAAGAATGATCTAAAAGCATAGATAGAAGGTTTGACAAAGTTGATACAATAAATATTTCCTAATGGTGAAAATATAGTAGAGGAAACTCATGATGAGAAAAAAATAAATGTTAATCGTGATTTCATAAACTCTAATGTTGGATGGAAGAATCACCATATTCCAAAGATAGATATGAGGAAGTTTGATGGCAAGGATCCTATAACATGGATACTATAGATGGAGAAATATTTTGATCTCAATAATGTGCAAAACACACAAAATGTACGCATTTCAACTTTACATTTAGAACAAAATACATTTGTATGGTATTGATGGCTTTGCTCCCATAAAAAAATTGTCATTTCTTCAATTGTTACGAAGGAGATGATAACACATTATGATGATACAAAGAGCAACACCTTCTTTAGCGAATTGATAAATCTCAAACAGAAGGGTTCAGTGGTGGAGCACATTAAGGACTTCCAAATATTGAATATAAGGGTAACTGATATTCCAAAGGAACGCAGGATTGATGTCTTCATAGGGACTTTAAAGGATACCATCCAACATGAAGTTCACATTTGGGAACCTGATTCATTGGAGAAGGCATTCAGGTTGGAAAGAAAAATTGAATGTAAAATTATGACGACAAGGAAGCCTACCACTCACATCTATAAAGAAGAAAGTGTTGCTACTCCTAGACTTCCACAACCTACAAGGTTGAAACCAAAACAATTGGAAGAAAAAAGAGCAAAAGGGTTTTGCTACAGTTTTGATAACAAATACACTAAAGGTCATAAGTGTGTTGAGAAGAAGTTATTTTACATAGATTTTGAAGAGGAGGAAGAAAATGAACAAGAAACTTCAAAGGAAGAGGATATACACCAAGAACCAACCCTAGAAGAAGAAGAAATGAGTCTAACCATATCGTGTAATGCATTGGCAGGAATTACCACTCCTCAAACTCTCAAGATATAAGGACATATCAATAATAAAAAGGTAATAGTGTTTATTGATGCGAGTAGTACCCATAATTCTATTCATTGTAAGGTGGCCAAGGAATTGAATTGTTTCCTATACCTAGCACCAAAATGTCAAGTGATGGTTGCAAATGGAGGAACTATAAATTGCTCTGGAAAATGCCATAATATCAACCTAACCATGGGTTAATATGTATTTAATAGTTCAATGCTTTCCATTCCAATGCGAGGCGCTGATGTTGTACTAGAAGTACAATGGTTACAATCTTTGGGGATGGTAGCTTTTAATTTTCAAGAATTTTTTTGAATTTTTTTCAGAAGGAAAGGAAATAAAATTACGAGGTATCGGAGGGAATCCAGTAAAGATAATAAGCTCTAATGTCATGAAAAAGCTTCTGAAGAAAGAACAATGAGGCGTAATTGCACAATTATGCTCACTAGAAGTTCCAACATCAAAATTATCTATTTCTCTAGATCTCCAAAAAGTCTTGGACAATAATTCCAATGTGTTTGAAACTCCCAAAGAGCTCCCACCTATTCGTGATCATGATCAGGAAGTGTTCCTCCAAACATCAGGCCTTACAAATATCCTTATGTCCAAAAGAGAAAAATTGAACGTATGATTACAGAAATGTTAGAGACTAGTATAATTCAACCTAGTCAAAGTTCTTTCTCTACTCCAGTAGTATTGGTGCACAAGAAGGATGGATCATGCGCATGTGTCTGGATTATAGGGAGCTCAATAAGGTTGCTATTAAAGATAAATTTACCATTCCTGTTATTGATGAGTTATTTACATGGAGAAAATTATTTTACCAAGTTGGATCTTCGTTCAGGATATCATCAAATTAGAATGAAGACTGAATATATTCCAAAAACAACATTTCAAACTCATTAGGGTCATTATCAAATTTTGGTCATGCCTTTTGGCCTTACCAATGCACCTTCTACATTTCAAAGGTTGATGAATTCCATTTTCAAACCCTTCCTTATAAAATGTGTGCTAGTATTTTTTGATGATATACTAATCTACAATAGGTCTTGGAAGGATCATGTTCAACATGTTGACAAGGTGCTCAAACTATTGGAGGAGAAATAATTATATGCAAAAACATCCAAATGTTTCTTTGGAGTACAAGAGGTGGAATATCTGGTTCATATTGTATCTCACGAGGGTGTTAAGGTAGACCTTAACAAAATTAAATCCATTAAGTAATGGAAAGTCCCCACAACCATAAAGTATTTGCGAGTATTTATCAGGTTAACATGGTATTATCATAAGTTTTTTTAAGAATTATGAGAGAATAGAAGCACCTCTAACAACATTATTGAATAAAGATGCATTTTCATGGGCTCCTGAAGCAACTAAGGCCTTTGAACATCTTAAAGAGGCAATGTGTCTAACACTGGTCTTAGCAATGCCAGACTTCACAAAAACCTTTATTGTGGAATGTGATGCCTCATGAAATGGAATTGGTGCTATTTTAATGCAAGAAGGAAGACCCGATGATTTTGAAATTCATCCAATCAAAGGAAAGTATTTACAGAAAGATATTTATGAGAAGGAAATGTTGGCAATACTACATGCACTAAAGAAACGACGACCTTACCTAATGGGAAGACACTTCAAGGTAAAAACTGATCAAGATAGTATTAAACAGTTTTTGGAACAAAGAATATCTTCAGAAGAGCAGCAAAAATGGTTCACAAAGATGTTGGGTTATGACTTTGAAATCATCTACGAAAAAGGGAAGCTAAATGTTGTTGCAAATGCACTCTGAAGAAAGGATGAAGAGGTGGAAGCATTGCTTTGTGCCATTTTTGTCATCCAACCATATTGGATCATTGAAGTAAGGGATGAATGGAAGAAGGACGAAGAAGTGTGGACACTCATTCAAAAGTTGTAGCAAGATCCTAGTACACTGATACATTTAGTTGGAAAAATGATTCCTTATGGTATAAAGATCACTGATATATTTGTAAGAATTCCCAAATAAAACAAAATATTATTTTGGAATTGCACACTTCTCCTTTAGGAGGACACTCATGTTTTTTAAAAACTTACCACAGGGTGAAGAAATAATTTTTTTGGGATGGCCTTAAATCTAATATTCAAAAGTTTGTGGCAGAATGTTTGGTTTTCCAGCAAAATAAAGTTGAGACAATTAAGACCCCGAGTCTTCTACAACCTTTATCCATTCCAACTCAACGTTGGGAGGAGATTTCAATGGATTTTATCACAGGTTTACCTAAGTTCGAAGGAAAAAGTGTCATCATGGTGGTAGTTGATAGGCTTACCAAGTATGCACACTTTTGTGCATTATCTAATCCATTTAAATCAAGTACAGTTGCTACTGCATTTATGGAAACAATTCAAAAGCTACATGGAAACCCAAAGATTATTGTAAGTGATAAAGTGTTACACAACAATTTTTCATTGTCCTTGTACTCACTGTTCCTTGATCCTGGAGGACCCATATAGTGACCCTTGTGTACTTTTCAAGCATGGAATACATACCCCTGAACCACACTTTATCTGACAATTCATCTCTCTTTACAACTTTTCTGGAATATCCCTATAAAATCTTGGTTTTCAAGGTCGGCGCTTTGTCTCAATGTATGACCCGTGTCGATAGCAGATATTTGCACTGTGACCCATGCCGATCGGAGCTCTATCTTAATGTCAGACATGCATCGATCCTCTTTTGGAAATTTTTTAAAATAGAAACGAAGCTTTCATGACTAGAAGCTTCGTGAGGCAGCGAGCTAAAAGTTTGTTTTGAGGATATGGTCGAGGAATTCCCCTTTGGGCTTCTTGTTCCCAAGAAATAGGAACTACTCCAAATGATAAGCTCCTTTCCCATTATTTAAGGGCCCGTAAACTCCTCCTCCATTGTTATATAAGGAGACCTCTTTCACCTCTACTTCCTTAGTGAGAAAGTTAGAACTAACTAGTTAGTTAGCTAGAGAGGAGAAGCAATTATAGCTTCAAGAGAATAATGTAGAGTGTGATTGTTTTTGTGTGTTAAGAACATAGTGAGATATTAAACCTTTGTGTATGAGGGTGTTGCAAACGTTCTTGGATACGGACCTGCTAAAGGAGAGCCTCAACATCAAGGCTTGGTTGTAAAATCCCCTTGTATTTATCATAATAAAATGCAACTCATGTTTATCTTACACTCTTGTTTACATTTATAATGAGATTTATAGCATTACTTGATGAGTTATATAGGCTGTAATTGTTTTATGTTTGTCACAATTTTACGCTTGTCATGATGTCTTGACTGTCTATATAGGTAATCAAACATTGGTAGCAGCGTGTATCAAGCTTGAGGAGAGAGACATATCAAGAAGCTTCGACAGAAGATGACAAGGTAACATCAAAACAAGGTAGGTCATATTACTTTCTTTGAATTTAATTTACAATCTAGGAAGGTCGAAGTTAGTTTGTTCCTGTAGTTTCTAGACCCACCCTAGGGCTAGAAGGATCGCCTATGTCAGTAGAGGGGATTTACCTGGACAAAAAATTTCTGACTCCACTGGGGAGTTTCCTTTCAGTTTGTCACTCTTTGAGGTATTATTCATTCAATGAGTTTATTCGAACAACAATTTCCCTGTTTGTTCCTATGTTTTTCATCAATTAAAATCTTTTAGTTTTTGCTTGAAGTGGTGAGTTTGGCCTTGGTTAGGAGAAATTATTTGTTTTTTTCTTTTTCAAGCATTGGCGCTTTTATTTGTCTAACAGTCATGCCGATTGGCGATAGATTCATCCCCTAAAGTCATGCCAATTCCAGGGTGTGTGAAAAATTAAGGTTTTTTCCCTAAGTCCATCACTATTGTGTCTTTCCCTTCTGGTCCTTTTCTCTGTATCAATTACATGTTCTCCCCTTGACTCAAGTTGGTTTGATTAGCTCATTGGCTTTGTTTTTGGTTGTTTTTTTTGTCCTTTCTATTAGGACGTGCATCCGAACACCCTAGGTTTTCTAGGATTGTGCATCAATTTCCTGGCTGCATGCTTCGCGGGATATCGCCCTGTTGATTGAGTCAGTCTCCTTGCTTGGTGAGCCATCTCTAGTTTATTTCCTTTTTCTTTTGGGTTGATTGAGTGATCAAGTCTCAAGTGTCTGTCCAAGTTCATTTGTCTAGTTGTTCACTTGTGAGCATAGATTACATTGCTCATTATTCAGCTGAAAAGTATTATGATTGCTTGATGTAAAAGGGAATGAATTCCTTGTTTTGAGCTCACGCTTTGGAAGTCCTATTTGTTCTTGAAATCAAATGTCTTGTAGTATTTTGAGGAATTTCGTTACAAAGTGTTCAAAACAAGATTGTGTTCTTAATGTTTGATTGCATCCTTTCTGCATTAAGAAAATTTGCATTCTTTTAGTTTTCATCTCAAAGTTTGTTTTTCGTTACAATGCATTAGATCAAGTTGCATTGAAAATTCATGTTTGGAATTTATAATTGAACTTAGATTACATTGATTAATGATGAAACTAAAATTCTCTTTGATTGCATTCTCTTTCATTAAAATCATGCATTTAGTAGATTCTCATTTCATCGAAAAATGCATTGAGTGCATTCTTATTCATTCAAACGAAAAAGGAAGTTGTGCATAGATTACAATTGCATACTTTTCAAAAAGAGAATTTTTCATAGATTACATTGCATAATTTTCATCTTTGAATGTTTTAGGTTACTTTTGGATAGTGAAATTCATCTAGTTTGGAAAAAATTTTGTTTGCAGTATTACTATTTGTTGCATCATTGTTTGAGACTCTTCCCTTAACTAGATAACATTCATCGAATCGAAAGATTTCCTTTCTCATATAGCTGCATATAGAATATTTTCAGATGGCAGCGATAGGGCGTTGGAATTGAAACATAATTCAAGATAAACTGTTAAAAATTATTCAATCAATCTAAGGAAGCATTTAAACTTAACGCTCATATTTAGAGGTCTAGGCTAGTGACATGTTTCGGCGTCGTTAAACCTAGTAGCTGTCATTCGCTTTCTGGCATTAGACAACACTAGCACGGACTTTTGCTTCCCATACCATCACATATATAAATGGAGACCCTCATAGGTTTCAATCCTTTATCCATAGGAAGCCGAGTCTACTGCCCTGTAACCGTGATACACCGAACACAACATTTGGGGAGATTGGTTATCGTACGTCAAGTCCTTGGTCATTTATCTTTCATTTGATCACGAAGGTGTATGTTGTAGTTCATGATTACCTGGTAACCCTTTATGCCTATAATACCCTAAGTAGTCATTTTTTATCTTTACTGACTCTTTAAATTTTAAAATATCATCGAGCCCTTGTCCTTTCGAGCTCGTTAAATCTGAAAGTGGCTAGAGTCACCTTTTGTCCTTTTCTCGACTCTTAAAACATGAAAAGGAAAATTTTTGTTTTAGTGTCTTAAAATCAACTTCACTCGCAATATTATCATTTAAAGTTATATTCCTTAGTGATTCTTAGGGTGAGGTCAATGGCAACATTTCCTGGGTTTACCAGTCAAGGATCCCCATCCGATGGGAGTCCTGGTCCTTTTCCTTCTTTTGGAAATGATGGCTCCTCGTATATGGCAAGGTTGTCCCTCCCGAGATTATCTATTGGTTTAGCTATTTGGTTATATTCAACCTCAGTGGTCTCGAGTGTTACAACCTCTTACCAACCAAATTCTCCTCCACCTGAACCATGTCAACCCCATGTTGATCCTAAGATTGACTCCTCACCTTCTTCGCCTGTTTCTTCACCTAGTTCTTACTCTTCGCCTGGTGAAAGTCTGGATTCTAGTAACCAGGTGTCCAAGAAGAAGAAGGAAAATAAGTTAGGGGGGAAATCAACAACCCATGCAACTACTGTCGAGAAACCTACCACTCCATATCACAGAGTAAAATTCCCTTGCAAGCTATGTGAGCGTGACCACCTTCTTCGTGATTAACCTGGTATTCCCAAGGTGCTAGATGTTTGTTCCATTGGCCCAATTCATCCTTCATCATCAACCTCTGGGCATCATGATGATGATGAGCCTTCAGCTAAAGATAATGAGACTCATAAGAAATAGGGTAAGATCAAATTTCCATGTAGGTTGTGTGAAGGGAACCATCCCATTTACCTCTATGCTTAAATGGATGAAGATTTTAAGGTATTGGATACCCTTTCAGCTTTTGAGTCTTGTCTTCTGGTCGGTTACCAGAAGATTTCTTCGAGCCCTCCAATAGTTGATCAACCCATTGATCGAGATTCATCTCCAGTCGATTCCTCTCTCTCTGAAATTCAGTCTCCTGAGTCAATTTTCGATCAATCATTGGATGAGAAAAAGGGCGACCTGATTCCATATATAGTTCATCAGGTCTTTTCTATCGAGAGTGGGTATCATCCCAGCAAATTTATTTTTGTTTCCTCTGATTCCTTGGGATCGGAGGAGATCCTTCTGTTTCCATGATCCAGGAGGGTGATCCTCCAACTCCTGTCACCACAGTTCCAGAAATTGATCCTCCTTCTCTCGTTCCCGGAGTTCAAGAGGATGGTCTTTCCTCTCCTGTAACGCAAGGGGAATATCCTCTTATTCTTATGGCATCCCCTCCATGTAGTTTGGTCGCTTCCTATGATTGTATTCGATTCACGGGATATCGTCTTCCTTCTTATGTGCCCTTTGAGATCACTGTACAGGCCTGAAATATGGTCATAACGTGCACAATTATTGATGAAGGTGCCTCAGTTAGTATTCTATCCTCAACTACATGGAAAGCTTTGGGTTCTCCACCACTTGTGCTTGTTACTCAGAATTTGTTAGCTTTTAATAGAGGAACAAGTAAACCATTAGGGATACTTTCAAAGTTGCCTATTACTTTGGGAGGAAAACCTGTCTATATAGACATGATGGTGGTCTAAGGCCCCTTGGATTTTAATTTAATCCTGGGGCACGACTATGCTTATCCCATTGGAACGCTTGTCTCTTCCCTCTTTCATGTGATTTTTTTTCCACTTGAAGAGATAAAATTTCATTCATTGGTCCTGATGCGAAATATGGTCTACCATCATCCCTTCCTAGTCCTTACCTTCCGGTGATATCTTCCCCACCATAGGTCTATTATGTGGCCACCTATTCCATGTCCGCGTCCATTGATGATTCAGTCAGTGACGTAGTACACAATGTACTGGGGGCATTGGGTCCTAATTTCTATGATGTTGTTCTCCCATCAAATGAGAACCTCTTGGAAGCCATGACTCTTTTTATGTCTTTATTGGGTCATGACGGAGCAAAGATCGTTTTATTATGTCAAGCTCCTTAAAAAATGAAACAAGATCTTCGGAGAAGAGTTCGTTTTCTTGTGTAAAGCTCCTTAAAAAATGAAACAAGCTCTTTAGAGCAGAGTTCGTTTTCTTGTGTCAAGCTCCTTAAAAAAGGAAACAAGCTCTTTAGAGCATAGTTCATTTTATTGTGTCAATCTCCTTAAAAAATGAAACAAGCTCTTCTGAGGATAGTTCGTTCGCTATGTCAACCTTGTTAAAAAATGAATTAGGTTGCGAGGATACTTATTTTACTGTGTCAAGATTATTAAAAAATGAAACGGGTTCCCTTTTCAATTCGAGTCTTTTATTAGATTTCGTAAAATCCAGTCGAGTCTTTCGCCTAATCTCGTAATTGAACCTTCATTCCATCCACCTGTCAGTAACTAGAAGTCTACTCCGGTGAATGCGCTGAAGCTTGAGGGGCATGTACCTCGAATTGAGTCACCATGCTGGGGGCATGCAAACCTTTTCAAGCATAGTTTATCTTTGTTTGAATCTTGTGTAAAAATGAAACCAATCTCAAGCATAGTCTATTTCTGTTTCAAGATTGTGTAAAAATGAAACCAGTTTCAAGCATAGTTTGTTTCAGTTTCAAACTTGTGTAAAAATGAAACCACCTTCAAGCAGAGTTTCTTGTTTCAATATTGTGTAAAAAATAAACCATTCTTATTGTACCTCTCGTGATAACCATTTTATCCACATGTTTTTCCAGATGAGCCTTGGTTTTCTCATTCCATCATTACCATCTTCTCGGCCAATCGTATGCCCTCACTTAATTGCTTTACCCATTCCCTAGGAACATCTGCAATGAGCGATATTGTTAGCAAGCCTCTTGAGCTTTACTAATTTTGAGCAGTTCCACCATCACCAGAACCAATTTCTACCCTTAATGCCAGTCGTTCCTCCAAGAGGAATCAACTTTCAGCGCTTTTATAACTCTCAAAAATTGAAAAGATTGTCGTGACTCTTGTCGTTTTGAATTTGTTAAAGGCTGTGAAATTCCATCTGCCCAGTATACGTTTACCCCTTTTTCGGGCTGGGCTAGATTATCTAGAAAAAAGGAATACCTTAGCCTATCATGACTAAGAGGTTCTCTGAGATATGGTTTTCTACCTTTTCGGGTATGAGGGAATATTTATGAAAAGGGCCAGCTGGAGTTTTCTTTTCACCTCTTTTCAAACTCTCTATATATGAAAATACGTCAAGTTTCGCCTTTGTTGGGCTCATTAAAATTTTATGAAATTGGATCTGTCATCATGAATATTACTGATTTTCGCCATCCTAGGGCTTGTAAAATGTACTAGGATGGATATGTTTGAAGGAAAAACTTATAAAATAATCATATGATATCCTCTTCAAGTTTGTGTAAAAAATAAAGAGGTACTCGTCAGAAATGGTGGGGGAAAATGGAATTTATTCGTCAGTTGTGTCAGCAGTATGTCACTCTTGAACATGACACTTGACTGCAGTTTGTGTTGGGTTGGGATATCTTTACTCTGTCACTTTGCCTCCATGGGTTTGGGAATTTTTTTTTCCCCTCATTCGATTACCAATCTTGTCAACATGACCTCTGATCCTATTTGAGTCAAATGCTACCAAATTCCGGAGTCGTGTTGCCTATATCTTCAAGAGAAAATCCTTCTGCAATATGTGCATTCCCTTATCCTCTTTTTCAACCTTGATTAACATTAATATTACATTCTCTATTTCGTGTCAATGATGTGGGATTCATTATGACCCTCCTTTGATGGATCGCTTCCTGTCTACTTCAGCTCATTTTCTGGGAAGTCAATCTAGAGACTCCTATCTGGTACCTTAGAGTTTGCATTCCCTAATGGAAAGTTCTTCTCATTCAACGATAGGTTCTCATCATTGGCCTTCGATCGAGTGATTTCACGGGTGTTTGACTCCAGCTCATTGTTCACATTCTATGGATTGTACTAGTTGTACCTTGAGAACCATTATCATTATTAGTGGTCTCTCTCATGCCTGTTAATAGCTTTCATCATTGGTTGGTAATCAGGTGATTTTCTTACATGTTCGACTTCAGCTCATTTATTCGCATGCTTGAAATTGTACTCATTCAGGTCATGACGGAGCTCAAGACCCTGGATTTTATTCTCTAGAGTCCAGGTTGCGAGGCAATATGATTTGTCCATGACTGGATACATGTTCCTTTCAGATGGATGGTTGTGACCATACCGTGAGTCTATATGTGATCCTTCTTAGATGGATGGTTGTGACCATACCATTGCCTCTTTTACAGATGGCTGTGTCCATACCTTGATTCATGTATTTTTCAAGAGAGATTATAGTTATGTATATGTATCCATGCTTGATTTGTAGGTCTCTCGACAGAAGCGTCTGGTTCCTCGCAAGTACTTGTAAAGCATTTCACCCCTCACTCATGTTCAGACTTCATACTTTAGGGGGCATCTATTACACAAAAAATTTTCATTTGTCCTTGTACTCCCAGTTCATTGATCCTGGAGGACCCATACAATGACCCTTGTGTACTTTCCAAGCATGGAATACATACCCCTGAACCACACTTTATCTGAAAATTCATCTCCCTTTACAACATTTCTAGAAGATCATTATAAAAACTTGATTTTCAAGGTCAATGCTTTGTCTCAGTGTATGACCCGTGTCGATAGCAGAGATTTGTACTGTGACCGGTGCCGATCGACGCTCTGTCTTAATGTCGAACCCACGCCAATCCTCTTTTTGAAATTTTTTAAAATAGAAGCGAAGCTTCCGTGACTAGAGGCTTCACGAGGCGACGAGCTGGAAGTTTGTTTTGAGGATATGGCCGAGGAATTCCCCTTTGGGCTTCTTGTTTCAAAGAAATAGGAACTACTCCAAAGGATAAGCTCCTTTCCCATTATTTAAGGGCCTGTAACCTCCTCCTCTATTGTTATATAAGGAGACCTCTTTCACCTCTACTGCCTTAGTGAGAAAGTTAGAGCTAACTAGTTATTTAGCTAGGGAGGAGAAGAAATTATAGCTTCGAGAGAATAGGGCAGAGTGTGATTGTTTTTGTGTGTTAAGAACATAGTGAGATCTTATACCTTTTTGTATGAGGGTATTGCAAATGTGCTTGGATGTAGACCTACCGAAGGAGAGCCTCAACATCAAGGTGTGGTGGTAAAATCCCCTTGTCTTTATCATAATAAAATGCAACTAATGTTTATCTTCCACTCTTGTTTACATTTATAATGAGATTTATAGCATTCCTTGATTAATTAGATAGGTTGTAATTGTTTTATGTTTGTCATGATTTTACGCTTTTCGTGGTGTCTTGACTATCTGTATAGGTAATCGAATGTTGGTAGTAGCATGTATCAAGCTTGAGGAGAGAGACAAATCAAGAAGCTTCGATGGAAGACGACAAGATAAGATCAGAACAAGGTAAGTCATCTTCCTTGCTTTGAATTTCATTTACAATATATGAAGGTCGATGTTAGTTTGTTCCTGTAGTTGCTAGACCCACCCTAGGGATAGAGGGATCGCCTCTGTCAGTAGAAGGGATTTATGTGGACTATGTGAGGGTGAACACCTTCTTCGTGATTTCCCTAGTATTCCAAAGGTGCTAGAAGTGTGGTCCATTGGCCTGATTCGTCCTTCATCATCAACCTCTGGGAATCATGCTGATGATGAGCCTTCAGCTAAAGATAATGAGACTCGTAAGAAACATGGTAAGATCATATTTCCATGTAGGTTGTGTGAATGGAACCATCCCATTCACCTTTGTCCTTATATGGATGAAGCTTCTAAAGTATTGGATACCCTTTCGGCTTCTAAGTCCTAGCTTCCCGTCGGATACCAGAATTTTTCTTTGAGTCCTCTGATAGTTGATCAAGTCATTGATCGAGATTCATCTACAGTCAATTCCACTCTCTCTGAAAGTCAGTATCCTGAGTATATTTCAGACCAAACATTGTTTGAGAAAAAGATCGACCTGATTCCACCTACAATCCATCAGGCCTTTTCTGTCGAGAGCGGGTCTCATCCCATTCAGGTTCTTTTTGTTTCCTCTGATTCCCCAGGATCGGAGGGCGATCCTCCCATTTCCATGATCCAGGAGGGTGATCCTATGACTCTTGTCGCCATAGTTCTAGAAAGTGATACTCCTACTCTCATTCCTGAAGCCCAGGAGGATGGTATTTCCTCTCTTGTAATGTAGGGGGATAATCCTCTTATTCTTATGGCACCTCCTCCATGTAGTTTGGTTGCTTCCTTTGATTGGAGCCGATTTATGGGATATCATCTTCCTTCTTACATGCCCTTTGAGATCACTGTACAGGCCTACAATATGGTTGTATCCGGAAAAATTATAGATGAAGGCTCCTCATTTAGTATTCTTTCCTCAACTACCTGGAAAAATTTTGGTTCTCCACAGCTTGTGCCTCTTACTTAGAATCTATTGGCTTTTAACAGAGGAACAAGTCAACCATTAGGGATCCTTCTGAAGTTTCCTATTACATTGGGAGGGAAAACCATCTATATATATGTGATGGTGGTCCAAGGCCCCTTGGATTTTAATTTACTCCCGGGGCGTGACTATGCTTATCCCACAGGCGTGCTTGTCTCTTCCCTCTTTCGTGTGATTTTTTTTCCACATGAAGGTCAGATCATTACCATTGATTAGATTTCATTATTTGGTCTTGATGTCAAATCTGGTCTACCATCATCCCTTCCTGGTCCTTACCTTCTAGTGATATCTTCCTCGCCACAGGTCAATTATGTGGCCACCTGTTCCATGTCTGCGTTTGCTGATAATTCAGTCAGTGAGGTAGTACACAATGTACTGGGGGCATTGGGTCCTAATTTCTGAGATTTTGTTCTCCCATCAGATGAGAACCTCTTGGAAGCCATGACTCTTTGTATGTCTTGATCAGGTCGTGACGAAGCAAAGTTAGTTTTCTTGTGTCAATCTCCTAAAAAAAAGAAACAATATCTTCAGAGTAGAGTTCGTTTTCTTCTGTAAAGCTCCTTAAAAACTGAAACAAGATATTTTGGAGCATAGTTTTTTTTCTTGTGTCAAGCTCCTTAAAAAATGAAACAAGCTCTTCAGAGCAGAGTTTGTTTTCTTGTGTCAAGCTCCTTAAAAAATGAAACAAGCTCTTCGGAGCATAGTTCGTTTTCTTGTGTCAAGCTTCTTAAAAAATGAAACAAGCTCTTCTGAGGATAGTTTGTTTGCTAAGTCAACCTCATTAAAAAATGAATTAGGTCACGAGGATAGTTATTTTACTGTGTCAAACTCATTAAGAAATGAAACAGGTTCCATTTTCAATTTGAGTCTTTGATTAGATTTTGTAAAATCCCAACCAAGTCTTTCGCCTGATCTCGTAATTGAACCTTCAATCCATCCACATGTCAATAGCTAGCATTATACTCCGGTGAATGCGCTGAAGCTTGGGGGGCATGTACCTCGAATTGAGTCATCATGATGGGGGCATGAAAATATTTTCAAGTATAGTTTATCTTTGTTTCAAGCTTGTGTAAAAATGAAACCAATCTCAAACACAGTTTGTTTCTGTTTCAAGCTTGCGTAAAAATGAAACCAGTTTCAAGCATAGTTTGTTTCAGTTTCAAGCTTCTGTAAAAATGAAACCACCTTCAATCAGAGTTTCCTATTTTCAAGCTTGTGTAAAAATGAAAAAATTCTCATTTTCCCTCTCGTGATTTCCATTTTATTAGCCTGTTTTTCCAAATGAGACTTGGTTTTCTCATTCCATCGTTACCATCTGCTTGTCCGATCATATGCCCTCACTTGATTGTCTTACCCATTCCTGAGGAACCACTACAATGAGTGGTCTTGTTAGCCAACCTCCTAACCTTTACTTGTTCTGAGCAATTCCACCATAACTGGAACCATTTGCTATCCTTTATACCACTCGTTCCTCCAGGAGGAGTCAACTTTTAGCTCTTTTCTTACTCTCAAAACATGAAAATATTGTTGAGCTCTTGTCGTTTTGAAATCGTTAAAGGCCACAAAACATTGTTTACCGAGTATATGTTTACCCCTTTTCCAAGCTAGGATAAACTAATTACGAAAAAGGAATACCTTAGCCAATCGTGACTAAGAGGTTCTCTCATGTTTTGTTTTCTACCTTTTCGGGTATGAGGGACTACTTACAAAAAGGGATTTTCAGAGTTTTATTTTCGCCTCTTTTCAAACTGTCTAAATATGAAAAGATGTCAAGTTTTTTCTTTTTTGGGATCATTAAAATTTTATGACATTGGATCTGTCATCATGAAGATTACTGATTTTCGCCTTCCTAGGGCTCGTAAAATGTACTAGGATGGAATTGTCCAAAGGAAAAAATTATACAACAAGCATATGATATCCTCTTCAAGCTTGTGTAAAAAATAAAGATGTACTCGTCAGAAATGGTGGGGGAAAATGGAAGTTATTCGTTATTTGTGTCAGCAATATGTCACTCTTGAACATGACACTTGACTGCAGTTTGTGTTGGGTTCAGATATCTTCACTCTGTCACTTTGCCTCCATGGGTTTAGGAAATTTGTTTTCCCCTCATTTGATTACCAATATTGTCAACATGACCTCTGATCCTATTTGAGTCAAATGCTGCCAAATTCCGTAGTCGTGTCCCCTATATCTTCAAGGGAAAATCCTTCTGCAATTTGTACATTCCCTGATCCTTTGTTTCAGTCTTGATTAACACTCATATTACATTCTCTGTTTAGTGTCGATGATGTGGGATTCATTATGACCCTCCTTCGACGGATTGCTTCATGTCGACTTCAGCTCATTATCTGAGAAGTCGATCTAGAGACTCCTATCTAGTATCTTAGAGCTTGCATGCCCTAATGACAAGTTATTCGTATTTGACGATAAGTTATCATCATTGGCCTTCGATCGAGTGATTTCTTAGGTATTCGATTCCATCTCATTGTTCACATTCTGTGGATTGTACTAGTTGTACCTTGAGAACCATTGTCATCATTAGCTGGTAATGATGTGATTTTCATGCATGTTCGACTTCAGCTCATTTATTCGCATGCTTGAAATTGTACTCATCCAGGTCATGACAGAGTGCAAGACCTTGGATTTTATTCTCTAGAGTCCAAGTTGTGAGGCGATATGATTTTTCTATGACTGGATACATGTTTCTTTTAGATGGATGGTTGCGACCATACCTTGAGTCTCTATGTGATCCTTCTCAGATGGATGGCTGTGACCATACCATAGTCTATTTTACAGATGGTTGCGTCCATACATTTATTCATGCATTTTCATCATAGATTCCAGTTATGTATATGTATCTATGCTTGATTTGCAGGTTTCCCAACATCAGTGTCTGGTTCCTTGCACGTACTTGTAAAGCATTTCACCCCTCACTTGTGTTCGAAATTCATACTTTAAGGGGCATCTGTTATGCAGCAATTTGTCACCATCCTTGTACTCCCCATTCCTTGATCCTAGAGGACCCATAGAGTGACCCTTGTGTACTTTCCAAGCATGTAATACATACCCCTGAACCACACTTTACCTGACAATTCATCTCCCTTTACAACTTTTCTGGAAGATCCCTATAAAAACTTGGTTTTCAAGGTCGATGTTTTGTCTCAGTGTATGACCCGCGCCGGTCAGTGCTCTGTCTTAATGTCAGACCTGTGCTAGTTCTCTTTTGGAAAGTTTTAAAAATAGAAGTGAAGCGGTGATTTGGAAGTTTGTTTTGATGATATGGTTGAGGAATTCCCCTTTGGGCTTCTTGTTCCAAAGAAATAGGAACTAATCCAAAGGATAAGCTCTTTTCCCATTATTTGAGGGCCCATAACCTCCTCCTCTATTGTTATATAAGGAGACCTCCTTCACCTCTACTACCTTAGTTAGAAAGTTAGAGCTAAATAGTTAGTTAGCGAGAGAGGAGAAGCATTTATAGCTTCGGGAGAATAGTGCAGAGTGTGATTGTTTTTGTGTGTTAAGAAAATAGTGATATATTAGTCCTTTGTGTCTGAGGGTGTTGCAAACGTGCTTGGATACAGACCTGTCGAAGGAGAGCCTCAACATCAAGGCTTGGTTGTAAACTCCCCTATGTAATTGATGTTTATCTTCCACTCTTGTTTACATTTATAATGAGATTTATAGCATTCTTTGATCAGTTAGATACGTGTAATTGTTTTATGTTTGTCATGATTTTACGCTTGTCGTGGTGTCTTGAATGTCTGTACAGGTAATCGAACATTGGTAGCAGCGTGTATCGAGCTTGAGGAGAGAGACAGATCAAGAAGCTTCAATGAAAGATGAAAAGATAACATCAGAACAAGGTAGTTCATATTCCTTGCTCTGAATTTCATTTACAATCTAGGAATGTCGATGTTAGTTTGTTCCTGTAGTTGCTAGACCCACCCTAGGGCTAGAGGGATCACCTCTATCCGCAGAGGTGATTTACCTGGACAACAAATTCATCATGGTGGTAGTTGATAGATTTACCAAGTGTTAGTGTCAGTCTTGTCATACTGCCATCAGTGATCAAAATTGTTCTTTTTCATTTGCATATTAGGAGTCCCATACAATAAATTTTCATCATTCCATTAGGACATGGATTCATTGATGGTAGTGGTCTTTCATCAGTTTTCCCTTATGTAAAACTTGCTGATTCTCCTCTCTATGGTCTTCAGTCATGATGCACTTGCACTCCCAATCCATATTATTAGGTCACAAGGTTGGTCTCATTAGGTTCTAGGGTCTCATCATGGTCAAATTAATGAGTCAAGTATCAATAAATATCAGCAAGGTCATGAGGAGGTCAAATAAACTCAAAGGCACAGTATCTGTAAAGATAAAAGAGTTGTTATATCAAGTTTGATGTAATTTTCACCTCAAAACCATGTTTTGAGGTGAAAACATGGTACTTAGCTTTTATTATCATCTTTTATGTAATTTTATGTCTTCATATGTAATAAGTTGCACTTCAAAAGCTGCCATCTCCACAAAGCCAACACCCTGCTTTTCAAAGGTGTTTTCCATAGTATTTTCAGAGCAAAGTCATGTTCTAAGTATGTCCATCAGAAAGAGCCTGGAAAGAGCTTTCCAACAATATATTATGCTCTCAAAAAAGACTTCTGGATTGAAAAATATGCCTAAGCGAACAACAGTCCCCAATGGCCTAACCCTACCCCTTTTCTCATTTGTCCCTTAGACTTTATCTCATAAAATTTTAAAGTTTTTCATTATAATCCTCTTCCTCCAATCGCAACCCTTTCCCTTTGATCCAATCGCAACATTCAATTGCATGGTCCTGATTGACCCACTTCCAATTGAGAAAGTCTGATGCGATTGACCCCCTCTGATCATATCCCGATCGTTGATCTTCTCAATGATCTGACGGCCCACATCTAATCGCATCGCAAACTTCATAGCGGTCCCTCGACTCATCACCCCGCTCTTTTGTTTTCTCTGATGCGATTAATCGCCAATCGCAATCGGCATTTTCCATAGTCCTTTGTTTCTGCTCCACTCCCCTCCCAATTTCCGATTGCGATTTACCTCTCGGTCCCACCATAAGGCTTTTCCACCCCGCTCCAAATAAAAGGGGTTTTTCCTTTGTAAATGCGATAAATTGATTTTAAAATATTTTTTAAGTGTTTCATCGCATTGCATGTTTTCACTCTACCATGTTTAAACCTCTGCGCTCCCTCCCCGCCGATTTGCGATTGCGATTGACCCCCGGTCCCACCAAAGTTTTATTTCCATTGCAATCGCATGTTGCATCCCCACCGCTATATGTTAAACCCATCCCCCTTCCGATTACGATTGCAATTTGTATGGGTCCCACCTTAATCCCTTCCACCTTTTTCAAAGGAAAAATGGTTTTTCCCTTTGTAAAAGCACAAAACTCCTTTTATTTTTTTTAAAAGGGATTTCTCTATTACACCATCGGACTTCGCTTATTGTCACCGTTCTATTGTATTACTCCAATCACATCCATTTCCCATCGCATCGCAAGTTATTATTGCGACATGCTCCTCTCCCTTCCGATTACGATTTGCGATCACATATGGGCCCACCATCCTTTACTTTGTTCGTTTTCACTTAAAAAATAGACTTTTCTTCATTTAACGGCAAATATGGTTTTTCATCGGTTTCAAAGGTATTTCCTTCGACAGTTGGTTTTTCTTCAAAGAAGTAAAGATAGAGACAATGGTTAAAGGCCGAGAACTAATTATGAAACAGAGACATCTACAACAGTGATGAAAAAGGGATCTGTTCTTCGGATTTCCTATTTTCATTCATTCAGTATAACTGCAAATTCTCTAGGTGGTCAAAATTTATTGTTGCTCCTTCTTTTCAGGGGCAGATTGTTGGTCATTATTTCTATGTTCGGATTTCAGTTTCTGAGCTAGTGAAACAACTCCTTTTTCTGTGGATCTACTCCCCTCAAATTCTGTATATTTAAAGTAATTCTTCATCATTTTGCAAGGGGGAATAAGGTGTGGAATAAGTTTTAAATCACTATGGACACTTTGCGCTCCATTTGTAACATTTTGGCAGGGAATTAATAAAGATATGCAGCTCTGATTTGTGGGATCCTTGTGGTATGGATTTTAGCATTGTTGTTTCCTTTATGTTCATCTGTTAAATGTTATGTTTACCATTCATCCATTCACACTTCTGGTTGAATTCTTTCAAGATAGATAGGTAGAATCCATTGTATAATGCTCTACCTTGGGAAATTATTCAACACTCTATGTTTGCTGCTGTTTGAAAAGGATCCATCTCCTATGCCCTTTTTAGCTTCTCACCAGTCTTACCATTCCATCATGATTTAAACTTAATTTTTAAAATCCCTACCTACCTTGCCCCATGAAATACCCTGTATCTCTAATTTAATTCCCTTGTTTCAAACTGCCCCATCAGTTCCATACAGCCCTGAGGATTTATAAAAAAAAAATTCTTATTATTATACCTAGCCTAAAATAATTTTACTCTTATATTTCATTGAATATTTTTCCTAGAAAGAGCTCTCTCCTGACCTTGTAGGGCTAGCTACAAGGCTAAGCGTGGTTCGAGGTTACCCTGATTTTCCTTCTTTCAGCCTAAGGTTCAAATTAGGTGTTAAAATTTCTGGCAACCATAATGGGGAATATTTAGCATAAAGGACTGATCACCCCAGTAATATCTTCAATATAAATTCTTGGACTCTGGATGATGAGATTCAGAGTTTGCTAGGATGAAATAAAATTGTAAAGTAGAAATTTGACCACACTGGCTTCAAGGAGATGCACCAGGGCCAATCCTGATCCAAATCCTCCCCCTGTGTTTGAAAATCCTAATCTCATTCCAAGGATAGTCAAAAGACAAGAAGGATCACGAAGTCCTAGACCCATTTTCAGATCCCATACTTGGCCCAGTGAGTGCTTGTTTGTAGAAGATCTTTCTTTTGATGAGTGTTTTGAGCTTTCTTTGTTCAGAAATAAATTTGATACTGCACTTGATGACATAGTTTTAGATCCAGAATTTATTATAGATATTGAAGTTCAAAGGGAAAACACATCGATTGATGATTATATTTTGAATTCCCCTCAGACATCTGTCACTGTAAGCAATATCCCTGACCCTTCAGAGTTATCAGAAACAACATTTTCTACCCCTAATTCATCAACATTCCCATCAGTTTCAGAAGTCAATTCTCAACCTTTAACTCCTCCATCAAGACCTCCCTTGAATCCTAGTAGCACAAACACTGTTGTAAATCTACCTCGAGTCATGGCTACCCGATATGCACCCTTGGTTTCACCACAGAATCTAAATGATATGCCTACTGATTACCAAAGTAAAATACCCATCATTGATGCCACTCAAAGCATCACAACCCAACAACATGTTGATAAGATGAATGAATTTTTTGATCTTCATGAGGTAGAGGCGGAAAATGTAACCACAAGATTGTTTGTCCAGAGATTTGGTGGTGAAGTTAGAAAATGGTTCAGAGCCTTACCAACAGGCTCTATCCACACTTTTCAAGAGTTACATAGACAATTCTTAGACCGGTGGGAGGTAAAGAAGAACCAACTTCAAATCTTGTCTGAATTTGAAAATATTAAAAGAAATGTGGGTGAAACTGTACAGGATTATTGTGTGAGATTTAATGTTGTATATAATGCTATTCTGGCCAATCTAAAGCCCCCCATGGGGTTAGCTTTTCTCAAATTTCCAGATGGCTTCGACGCTGATATGGAATATCAGCTACGAGAAAGAGATCCTACCACACTTGAAGACATGCAGAAGATAGCTATGAGCGTTGAAGAAAATTTGCTGGCTAGAAGAGCATGGACAAAGGCCGAAAAGAGGGTGACGGTGAAAGAAGAAGCATCTCCTTCAGACAGTAAGATGGAAACTTTGATCCGAACAGTGGAGAAGATGGTTGATCGATTGACTATTTCAGATAGACCTGAAGCACAAATCAGGAATCCAAATTTCAAAGGACATCAACAGCCACAATTCTGAATTAAGCAGAGAGAACAGAGAGCGCAGGACCAAGAAACTCCACAATAGCAGATTAGAACTCCATTGTCGCAAAATTATGTTCAAGGAATGGAAACAGATGATGATGACGATCCGGTCGTTGAAGCCAACCATTTCTTCACTGTTGATGGTGTGCCCATCTTTCTCACAGAACATGAATAATATACAGCGACTGCAGACATTCGAAAGGACGAAGATTTCATATTAACCAATGATGTAGTGTTAGAATAAGAGTCTGATGATTATCCAAGAGGATACATTAATGCTTTTTCAGCGCAATAGAAACAATATTCTTTGAGGAGTAGAGACGTGCCGATCAATCCTATTCAAAGGAGAAAAGAGCTGCAATCGAAAAACAACTCCTCAAGTACTCAAATAAAATGGAAAGAGCCTGCTAATCCTTCTCCCAGCAAGGCATCCTCAGCGACTAATGTTGTAAATGAAAAGAACCATCATAGTGCAGCAAAGGAGCAAGTAGAGAAGAAATATCCCCCCATCAAAGAGGTAGAAAAAGTTCCATCTTTTAATTTGGAAAATGAAATTTCTAAGTTGAAGGTGTCCATGCCCTTGACCGAGTTGGTGAAAAATAGCACTTATAAACATTAGGTGTCTATAATTTTGCAAATAGACTCTGTATCAGATACGGTAAATGTTGAAGATGATTACCATGAACTCATTTTTGTTCCAGCCATAGAAGGTCAGTCTGAAGAAAGTGAAGTCCCTCCCTTCTACCTCAGTCTTAGATTACATGAGTTCATTTTACATAATGTTATGCTGGACTCCGGAGCCTCACATAATTTGATGCCCAAGGCCATTATGGAGAATTTGGGACTTGATATTACCCACAAATACCATGATTTGTATTCCTTTGACTCTAGTAGGGTCCATTGTATTGGTCTTATCAAAGACTTGGTAGTATCTTTAGATCAAATCCCAGCCAAGAATGTTTTTATGGATGTAGTTGTTGCCAACGTTCCACCACGGTTTGGAATGCTTTTTTCCAGGTCATAGGGTGCAAAATTGAAAGGGACCATTCAGCTTCATTTCTCTTATGCCACCATTCTCGTGTTCGGTCAGTTGAGAAAATTATATAGGGAGAAGAGAATGAAATACATGATCACCAGCAAAGAGAATCTAGTTAATAATCCCATTAATGCATTCCACATAGATTTAGAGTCATTTTTACTATATTCAAATGGTGGTTTGAATGATGAAAATGTTCAGTTGGTAGAAGTAGATGAGATACCTGAAATTTCAGAAAATTTTAGGGAAGTCCTTAAGTAGGAAAAAGATAAAGCAGCAAGCATTTCTGAGCTTCCTACTTGCCAGCAGCAAAAGGATAGTGAACAGCAAAAAGATGCAGAAATCAGTCAAGAAAAAGTAGAGAAAGAAGCAAAATTTCAGCATCTAGAAGAAGAAGAAGAAGGCCTTTGGAGCATGGACTTTGACGGAGCTATTGGTAAGGACGGTGATGGTATAGGAATATGGATTCAGAGCCCTATTTTCCAACCTGAAAAGGTTCCTAGTAATGTTAGAGTATGTGCTTACAAGTTGGCTTTTGACTACTCTAACAATCAAGTAGAGTATGAAGCTTTGATTACAGGATTGAAAATTTTCAAGAAGCTAAAGGCAAGGAGGATTTATGTATATGGAGATTCAAAGTTGATAATCAAATAGGTAAAGGGACAGTACCAAGAAAAGCATCCGTGATTAAGGGCCTACAGAAATGTATTCCTAGACATTTTGAGGACATTTCCTAAGTACACTTTGACAGCAGTACCCCGAATGCAGAATCTTATTGCAGATTCTCTTGCCACTACTGCAAGAAATTTGAAGATTCCAATGAATTCCAGCAACAAATTTGAAATTTATGTCAAACATCAGCCAACTATTCCAGATAATCTAAGGTATTGGCAATTGTTTTGGGATGACAATGAAATCAATGCTTTTTTGCAGAGTGAAGGAAAATTCAAGGATACTCCCATAGAAGGTGATAATGAGATCGATGATCGAGAAATTGAAACAAATCAAATGGACATGTTGCAGCTGAAAGAAAATGTAATTCCTAGAGGTCTCATACCTTTGGAGGAGCTTTTTGATCAAGATGATGTTGCAAAGAAACCAAGCTTGGTGCCTACTGATAAAGGAGATGAAGATGTTAATCTTGGAACAGCTGACAAGCCTAAGCTTGTGAATTCATCAAAAATATTGTCCGCTGAGGTAAAGGAGCAGTATGTTAAATTACTTTCTGAATTTTTTGATGTGTTTGCGTGGGATTATTCAGATTTGAAGCTGTACGAAAAAAACATAATTCAGCACACTATTCCCATCAAGCCGGATCAGAAGCCATTTAGACAGAAGCTGCTTCCATCTATTGAAAAAGAGGTAAACAGATTGTCTAAAGCTAGCATCATTGTCCCAATTAGATTTTCTGACTGGATTTCAAATTTGGTCTCGGTACGTAAAAAGACAAGAGAGATAAGGTTGTGCATAGATTTCCGGAATTTGAATAAAGCCTCCTTAAAGGATAACTATCCACTTCCAAATATGGACCATATTCTGTAGAGAGTAGTTGGAGCATCAAAGATGTCACTACTCGATGGTTATTCAGGCTATAATCAGATCTTGGTGCATGAAAAATACCAAGACAAAACTGCTTTCACAACACCCTGGGGAACTTTCCAGTATGCCAAAATGCCATTTGGACTGAAGAATGCTGGAGCCACTTTCCAGCGAGCAATTGATATTGCTTTTGCCAATGAAAAGGATGTTTTTCTGGTTGTGTATTTGGATGATCTAACAGTGTACTCTGGTTCTGATGATGAACATTTACACCATCTGAGAGTTGTATTTTAGCAATGCAGAAAGTTTGGGATTTCTCTCAATCCAAAGAAAAGTCTGTTTGCCATGGATGAAGGCAAGTTGCTGGGGCACATCATCTCTAAAGATGGTATCCGCATTGATCCATCCAGAGTGGAGGCAATTTAGCAAATAGACCTCCCACGTAACAAAAAGGAGATTCAGGATTTCAAAGGTAAGATGAACTTCCTGCGCAGATTTATACCCAATTTAGCTGAACATTTAAGAGAAATGACTAACATGTTGAGAAAAGATAGCACTTTCAAATGGAGTGAGGAGGCTATCATTTAATCTGGTAAAGTTTTCTCTATACAATGCCCCAGTCTTAATTAGTCATGATTACACTCAATATTTCATTATATTTTCATTTGCATTGAAGCATACTATGGTTGTGGTATTGATGCAAAAGAGAGATCAGATAGAACAACCCATTTCCTTTTTCAGTAAGACCATTCGAGATGCTGCTTTGTGGTATTATATCATTGAGAAACAAGCGTTGGCCCTTCTAAAAGCACTGAAGGATTTTAGAGTATACATTCTGCATTCACATACTATAGCATATGTTCCTAATGCAGCAGTAAAGGATGTGTTGATACAAACTGATCCGAAAGGTCGAAGAGGTAAGTGGATAGCAGCAATGTTGGAATATGATTTGGAGATCAAACCCACAAAGTTGATCAAGGGACAAGGCTTGGCAAAGCTAATGGCCCAATCAAACCTACGTTCTTTGGATATAAATCTCATAGCAGCAATGTCAGAAGATGAGGAGGAAGGTCTGCTTGTTCCAGTTTTAGACATTTTTCTACAATTCCCATGGTATTCAGACATAGTCTATGTTCTTCGGCACCTTTCACCACCTCCCAGGATGTCTAGAAGCAAAGGTAGATCACTAAAACTTAATTCTGCTAAATTCTGTATTTTAAACAGTGCTCTTTATTGGAAAGATCCAGGAGGTATTCTGCTTAATTTTTTGGTTGAAGATGAGGCTCAGCAGGTGATGCATGACTTTCACAAAGGTGATTGTGGTGGTCATTTGTTTTGGAAAACCATAGATAACAAAGTGTTGAGAGTAGGATATTATTGGCCCACTTTATTTTCAGATTTGTACAAAACAATGATGAGTTGCCATGAGTGTCAAATTTTCCAAGGGAAAAGGAAACTGCTTCCTCTTCCTTTGAAACCAACTTCAGTGAATGCTCCTTTCCAGCAGTGGGGACTTGATTTCATAGGGGAAATCCATCCCGCATCATCAGCACAACACCGATGGATCTTGAAAAGTACCGACTACTTCACCAAATGGATTGAGGCCATTACAACAAGGCAGGCCACTGATACCGTAATCATTCAATTCTTAGAATCAAATATCTTTTCTCGTTTTGGCTACCCTCACAAAATCATAACAGATAACGCAGTAGCGTTCAGATCTAAAAATATGGTCGAGTTTTGCAACAAATACAATATTGTGTTGGGCCATTCAACAGCATACTACCCATAACAAAACGGCCTAGCAGAATCATCAAATAAATCTCTGATAAACATAATCAAGAAAATGTTGGAAAGAAATAAGAGAAATTGTCATTGAAAACTCATCAACGCATTATGGGCAGATAGAGTCAGCAGCAAGAAATCCATAGGTATGTCACCATTTGAATTAGTTTATGGTACTGATGTTGTTTTTCCCACGCCACTTACAGTTCCGGTCATGAGATTATTACAAGAGGCTGGCAGCGAAGAAGATGATAATCAGCGAAGGATCAATCAAATGATCCACCTTCAACAAACAAGAGAGGAAATGTCTCAAAACGTTATTCAATTGCAGGAGAA
Organism: Pinus albicaulis; assembly: GCA_034641835.2. Classification (NCBI taxonomy): domain Eukaryota; kingdom Viridiplantae; phylum Streptophyta; class Pinopsida; order Pinales; family Pinaceae; genus Pinus; species Pinus albicaulis. The sequence continues at coordinate 260,333,403 of CM076580.1, read as the reverse complement.
GATAAAGAAAATCTATGACCGTAAGAACAAAGCAGAAAATTTTCAGTTGGACGATGTGGTGTTGAGATGGGATGCAAGAAATGAAGACAAGGGGATGCATGGTAATTTTGATAACTTGTGGAAAGGACCTTATAAGATTTCAGCATATAAGGGACATAATGCTTTCTTTCTCTCAAAGATGGATGGCCAAGATTGCCCTGGATAAGTTCAAGCAATATTGAGTTTGTGGAAGATTTGTGGTGTGAACAGACTAGTTTTCAGTTTTTATTGGGCCAACGTTACTTAAATGATCGGCAACAGAAGTGGGTAAGTAAGCTTCAAGCTTATGATTTCGACATTTTTGATGTGAAAGGTGAGAAGAATGTGGTTGCTGACGCTCTTTCCAGTATACCTACTTTAGAAAGTGAAAAAGCATAATTACATATCTTTGGGGCGTTACTTTAGCTATTGGCTAGCTAGCGAGCGTGGAGACCTATCCCTCGCCCTTAGGCAGGTGAAATTTCGGTCAAAGTGAAAACTATAGGCGGATCACTTCCTTTAGCCTCCTGGTTGGCCAAACCGGTTTTGAAGGGCCCAGAACCTAGCTAACAACTCCCAGCATTACGGCTATCTACTCCCTTCCCCACCGCACGGCGAGCGGGTCACTCGATGCCTTCCTTATTAGGTGGGTCAATCTATGAATGGAGGTACAGCTGCGCCTTCCTTCCATACCCGTAGTAAATCTACTTATGAAAAGAATATATCCTGGATCTCCGGAACCCATCTTCCGGCACTATTCTTTTCAGACTGATATGGACTACGTGAGACTGACCAACTGATAGATGAGACTGAACCATACCGAACCAGGGAAGGGCCAAAAACCATATAGAAAGGGAGTAAAACCTGGAGTCTAACCTATAGAATAAGGGAGTAGAAGTCCTAACTAGATAATATAATAAAGCCATAGGTATACTAACAGGGGATCTCATGGCCAGACAGAGAATATCCTGATACACCTTAGACAGAGGTTATACAGTCCTTGGTGATACAGGTGATACAGGTGATACAGAGGCCTTTCCACAGAGAATCTCCTTCAGTAGAAAATATCTCCTTCTAGAGAATACGATCCACTCCCTCATTTATACTATACTATGTTACCCCATCCCGTATACTACTCTTCCTCCCTTTATCACGACTACTTCTATCGTAACACTTAGTTCGGGCTCTGCGGGTATTTACTTTTTCCACCCTTACCTTGAGCAGCCGGTAAAGAGAATCTCCTACAGCTGCCCACTGCTGCCCACTGCTATTTACTTATCCTAGGGAAAGCGGCTTCGCACCTAACAATAATGAATGCTTTTTTCCATCGGCCGGCAGACGACGTAGGGATAGCACGGGTGCCGAAATGACTGGTCAAATGAAATTTCGATCATTTTGTCACGCAGCAGCGCCTGCCTTCCCTTCTGATACAGCCTATCCCAACCCAATTGTGGGAAGTGGGAAGATAGATTCAATTCAGCGGCATTCCCCTCCTATTCTCATAGAGCCGGAGCATTACCGCTAATTTCGCCTTGCCCTATCGTCCCATTTCTGTGTTTCAATATTCCTCCCTCCCTATTTTTCGTATATAGGGATGGAGAAGAATAAGGAATAATGATAGATTCTGGGGCACGCCTAATTAAGTGAAGTATAGATCGAGCCGGAGGCTGAACGTGGGTCGTAAATGAATATAGATAGTACTAAACTTCGAAAGGATCCATCCCCGCTAAGCTACTATATTCATTCATTCTCTCCCCTCCCTGCCTGTTTCTCTTTCATGTTCCCAATGGTGGACAAGAAACGGGCCCTTCCTTTTTGTCGCGCCCCGACTCGTAAATAGATAGGATAACTTCTCATACTCATTTCAAACCTCAGTTCTAGTCTAGCCGCACGCCCGAATTCGTGGAGTGGCCGTGTAAGGAAGGTGTCGGAGATGGGAAAGAAATGCAAGGCGACGTCGGTCCAGATCAGGTTTAGCGAGCTGGTTCACAATGATCCGGCTAATGGATGGAGGGAGATTGACTGATCATTGCCGTTAGTGAGCTGGTAGTTGGCTCTTTTTGAGATCGACCCACCCTCTTATCTTAGGATATATATATGTCTGTCCTTATCCGACCCGTCCATATCCTTTCCTTCTCCCTCCGCCGGCTGGCCCCCTAAGTAACCAATAAGCATCTTCTGTCAATGAAGTAATGGGAATTGAACCTACAAGTTGAATAAGCTCAGCAAGTACTGGTGTAATCACTTAGCTGCTACGGTCTTATCCTAATAAAATACTCGTATTAAGCTGTGTAATACTTATGGACAAAGCCAATACTAGCAGCTTAGATCAAACATGATGTAAGTATGACTGTTTTATAAGCAAACCTCATGCATAGAATGGTATAGGTGAAAACACTGTATTACGTGAGTTAGTGCTATTACCTTGTATTATGCTGAAATCATGAAATAGGATATGCTATTACCTTAATCGTCACTTTCTTAGGAAGAATACTAGAGCTATACCACTTATTACGACTAGGCTGATGCACTAGTGAAAAGACTAGCTTATTGATCTGTATTATGGATACAGCACCATTTAAGCTGTACTCTTACTAAGGTTCTATCAGTACAAGATATTCTATTGGTTCTTACTAATCTGTAGCACATTATGCCTATTCAACACACTAACTCTAATGGTCGGTACACAGCTCATTACCTGCTTAGTCATGTTCGTATTTCACATAATGAGTTACATATGGAAAGGATCCCTATCTTGCAAGCAATGGGAACAAGCTTCAGTACGAGATACGTGTAGAATCCATACAACTACGACACTGTGATAAGTAGCTGTATTTGAATAATGATAAGCTCATCATATTCCACACACTGACTAGCTTTGATCTCCATATTATAGATCATCATGAGGATACTAGTATTAGGTTACCCATATACAAAAGTAATGAAGTTGATATCGTTCTATTACTAAGCCTTGTTATCCTGCTAAACCTTTTATATCCATTGTTCAACCATGCTTGTTCTACCTCATCATGCTATTGATTAAAGCCAGTAGTAGACATGTTTCAACTTACTGTATTTCCATAAGATTCATGTATTAGTGAAAGAGGAGAACCAATACAAGTACCGTAATTGATCTAAGCTTGAACACTCACGATATAACCATAAGCTATTGATAGAGGTAAATCATAAGCAGTGTAATATAAGGGAATAATTACTACTCAGAGAAAACACAATGACTTTAATACAGTATAAGCTCATATTAGTATAAGGCTATGATTATCACTATCACCTCGTATACATTATGTGATTGCTCTTATCTATCATATAGTAGTCACTAGTAAGGTCAAGCTCTATTCCAGTATCGACATAATAAACAGCTTAGCTCTTTGTACTTGTTGTAACCTAATTAACACGATTAGGTTTCTTACCATTACTTATGGAGAATACTAGTACAGCTTGTATAACATGAGTCTAGTTCAAGCTCATTGATTACTTGATTACAGATACATAGCACGTGTAAGCTCTGGAATAGATCATACCACTTCTATTTCCATTACTCTTACTGCTTTATACTATTCTGTTAGTGAGCTTAGTAAGTAATGAGAAGAAAGACTGAGCTTCATTGAATATGATACGTATGAGGTTGATTTAAGGTCCTTATCCTATGTAAGCATCATCTCTCTACTCTGTACATTAAGCTGGATAGTACTCTTATTCCCATTAGTGTGATTAGTATGTTCATAGTGATGTGTTTTATTACTATGATATTGGCATTAAGCTCTACCTATTCCATAATATTGATTTCTCACATGATCATGCTGTATTCAGGTTAGAGTCAAAAAGGGCTCAATGAGTAAGCACATATATGGGCAATAACTATTATTACACTTGTTTAATATCATTTCTTACTACTAGTCTGATGCAGAGTACTAACAGTATGAACACAGTGCCTTATAGAAAGCTTTTCCATATAAGCTTATAGAGGTGACATGATAGTAATGGTTATAAACTAGTGATATAGGATGATGATGGAATAAGCTATGATGATGAACTTCCATAAGTATAGAGATCTTAACATAAAAGTAAACGAGCTTTTTTCATATAGTGGTAGTGTTATTACTATACATAAGATATACGAGGTGGTATGACTTATTACCATTGATTAAGCTATTGAGCTAAGCAGCTTAGTTAAGGTAAACAAGCACTAGTATAAGCTTATCTAATACATAGAGCTAATGGTTTTTTATAATTAATGGAAACGTATCCCAGCTTAGTTCTAAGGAAATCAAGCTGTACAACTATAACATATTGGTGAAACATGAGTGAATCCCATTCAGCGTATAGTATACCCTATCCAAGTGAATAAGGTTTTATAGATATAACCCCATGCTTAAAGTGATTGGTAATGAATATGGAACTGCTTATAGCTTAGGTGATGAAACTAAGGATATGTTACAAGTCTAACCCCTTGTATAGTAGGCATAGTATTAGCTTCTCCTTATTCCCCCATGGTCATCGGCTAATCAATCCATGCTACTAGAACTAAGGGTTGTAGAATAGTAGTCATCTCATTAAGCTTTATGGCACTCATTCTACCTATATTAGCCATATTGACTCTTATTAAGTGCTATATGTTGCTGATGAGATGCATATCGAATAAGGAAACATAGAGAGCATCTTACATAAGACAATGGCTATAGTTATATAAGTAATCAAAGCATCACCAGCTTCTACAGGCAATGGGAATCATTATAGTATCATAATCAAACCAATATAACAAGACCAGTACTAGCTATTCAGCTCAACTTAGTAAGTGATATGACCCAATTAGTACTCTATACTCTCTATCTGATAATGTATGCTTTTGAAGCATTACCACTATTGGAGATAATGGATCCAAATTTATGTCACAATCATTGTATATACCATGCCATTGTTGGTCAAGTTTTAGGTACACAGTCATTGAAGTTTGGGGCCCGAGGTGAAGGCTATAAAACTTGAATGATATGTGTAAGGTTTGCTGGTTTTGCTTAAGTTTTCAGTCACAGTTTGAGTCAGAGTCAGTCTGCATTGTGTCAGTTTTTAGTATTTTGACCATATTTGCCCAATGGATAGGCTACTTGGTCTACGGTGTTCTTCGCACCTTCAAGGAGCTACCATCCCCATTGGAGCCAATGTTAGTGTTAGTCTTGTCATACTACTATCAGTGATCAAACTTGCTCTTTTGCATTTGCATATTAAGAGTACCATACCATAAATTTTCATCATTCCATTAGGACATGGATTCATTGATGGTAGTGGTCTTTCATCAGTTTTCCCTCATGTAAAACTTGTTGATTATCCTCTCTATGGTCTTCAGTCATGATGCACTTGCACTCCCAATCCATATTATTAGGTCACAAGGTTGGTCTCATTAGGTTCTAGGGTCTCATCATGGTCAAATTAATGAGTCAAGTATCAATAAATATCAGCAAGGTCATGAGGAGGTCAAATAAACTCAAAGGCACAGTATCTGGAAAGATCAAAGAGTTGTTATATCAAGCTTGATGTAATTTTCACCTCAAAACCATGTTTTGAGGTGAAAACATGGTACTTAGCTTTTATTATCATATTTTATGTAATTTTATGTCTTCATATGTAATAAGTTGCACTTCATAAGTTGCCATATCCACAAAGCCAACACCATTCTTTTCAAAGGTGTTTTCCATAGTATTTTCAGTGAAAAGTCATGTTATAAGTATGTCCATCAGAAAGAGCCCGGAAAGAGCTTTCCAACGATATATTATACTCCCAAAAATGACTTTTGGATTGAAAAATATACCTAAGCGAACAACAGTCCCCAATGGCCTAACCCTACCCCTTTTCTCATTTGTCCCTTAGACTTTATTTCATAAAATTTTAAAGTTTTTTATTATAATCCTCTTCCTCTGATCGCAACCCTTTCCCTTTGATCCAATCACAACATTCAATCACATGGTCCCGATTGACCCACTTCCGATTGAGAAACTCCGATGTGATTGACCCCCTCCGATCATACCCCGACCGTTGATCTTCTCAAAGATCCGACAGCCCACATGTAATCGGATCAAAAACTTCGTAGCGGTCCCTTGAATCATCACCCCGCTCTTTCGTTTTCTCCGATGTGATTATTCGCAAATCACAATCAGCATTTTCCATAGTCCTTTGTTTCTGCTCCACTCCCCTCCTGATTTCCGATTGTGATTTACCTCCCGGTCCCACCATAAGGCTTTTCCGCCCCGCTCCAAATAAAATGGGTTTTTCCTTTGTAAATGCGATAAATTGATTTTAAAATATTTTTTAAGTGTTTCATTGCATCGCGTGTTTTCACTCTACCATGTTTAAACCTCCACGCTCCCTCCCCGCCGATTTGCGATTGCGATTGACCCCCGGTCCCACCAAAATTTTATTTCCATCACAATCGCATGTCGCATCCCTGCCGCTATGTGTTAAACCCATCCCCCTTCTGATTCCGATTGCGATTTCTATGGATCCCACCTTAATCCCTTCCGCCTTTTTCAAAGGAAAAATGGTTTTTCCCTTTGTAAAAGCGCAAAACTCCTTTTAATTTGTTTTAAAGGGATTTCTCTATTACACCATCGAACTTCGCATATTGTCACCATTCTATTGTATTACTCCAATCACATCTGCTTCCATCGCATCGCAAGTTATTATTGTGACATGCTCCTTCTCCCTTCCGATTTCATTTTGTGATTGCGATTTGCGATCGCATATGGGCCCACCATCCTTTCCTTTATTCATTTTCACTTTAAAAAGAGACTTTTCTTCATTTAACGGAAAATATGGTTTTTCATCGGTTTCAAACGTATTTCCTTCGACAGTTGGATTTTCTTCAAAGAAGTAAAGACAGAGAAAATGGTTAAAGGATGAGAACTAATTATGAAATAGAGACATCTACAACAGCGATGAAAAAGGGATCTGTTCTTCGGATTTCCTATTTTCATTCATTCAGTATAACTGCAAATTCTCCAGGTGGTCAAAATGTATTGTTGCTCCTTCTTTTCAGGGGCAGATTGTTGGTCATTCTTTCTATGTTCGGATTTCAGTTTCTGAGCTAGTGAAGCAACTCCTTTTTCTGTGGATCTACTCCCCTCAAATTCTGTATATTTAATGTAATTCTTCATCATTTTGCTAGGGGGAATAAGGTGTGGAATAAGTTGGAAATCACTAAGGACGCTTTGCGCTCCATTTGTAACAGTTTGGCAGGGAATTAATAAAGATATGTAGCTATAATTTGTGGGATCCCTGTGGTATGGATTTTAGCATTTTTTTTTCCTTTTTGTTCATCTGTTAAATGTTATGTTTACCATTCATTAATTCACACTTCTGGTTGAATGCTTTCAAGATAGATAGGTAGAATCCATTGTATAATTCTCTGCCTTGGGAAATTATTCAACACTCTATGTTTTCTGTTGTTCGAAAAGGATCCATCTCCTATGCCCTTTTCAGCTTCTCACCAGTCATACCATTCCATCATGATTTAAACTTAATTGTTAAAATCCCTGCCTACCTTGCCCCATGAAATACCCTGTATCTCTGATTTAATTCCCCAGTTTCAAATTGCCCCGTCAATTCCATACAACCCTGAGGATTTATAAAAAAAACATTTCTTATTATTATACCTAGCCTAAAATTAGTTTACTCTTATATTTAATTGAATATTTTTCCCAGAGAGAGCCCTCTCCTGACCTTGTAGGGCTAGCTACAAGGCTGAGCGTGGTTTGAGGTTACCCTGATTTGCCTTCTTTTAGCCTAAGGTTTAAATTAGGTGCTAACACCAAGTATGCACACTTTTGTGCATTATCTCATCCATTTAAAGCAAGTACAATTGCTACCGCATTTATGGAAACAATTCAAAAGCTACATGGAAACCTTGATTATTGTAAGTGACAGAGATCCCATTTTTACTGGAAATTTTTGGACGAAATTATTTCCTTGTTTGGATACTCAACTAGCTCATAGCTCATCTTATCATCCTCAACTAAATGGTCAAAATGAGATAGTGAATGAATGTTTGGAAGGATATCTTCATTTTTTTGTATCTGATAAGAAAACACAATGGGTCAAGTGGTTACCTCTCGTTGAATGGTGGTACACCACTTCCTTCCATACTGCAGCAAAAATGACCCCATTTATGGCATTTTATGGATATCATCCACCATCCATCACATCATATTTAAAGAAAATTCTAAGGTTCAAGAATTGGAAGATCACATCGAGCATCGACAAGAAGTTCTCTAACTCTTAAAGGATAAGCTTTGATGTAGGAGACTGGGTATTTTTATGGCTACAATCATACAAACAAATTTCCCTCAATCAAGTGAAGAAGGATAATAAATTTTCACCAAAGTACTATGTTCCTTACAAGGTGTTGCAAAATATTGGTACTATGGCATACAAATTGGAGCTTCCTGCTTCTTCACGAGTGCATCCAGTTTTCCATGTTTCATTCTTAAAGAAATTTATAGGTGACAAACGTCTGGTTCAAACAATATTTCCAGAACTTGATGAGGAAAGAAAAATCATATTGGAACCTAAAGTAGTCATGGAAACAAGAACTCGACAGCTACGGAATCGATCACTTTCAGAGTATCTCATCAAGTGGAAGAACTTACCCACGGAAGATTCTACAAGGGAGGATGAGAATTTTACACAAAAGTATCTGGAGCTACTCATGCGTTGAGGACAACACTTTTTTGAAGAAGAGGGGCATGTTAGGTCCCTATATTACTAGTATAGTCCCTTATTCTTGTTACAGTAACCCCCTTATTGTTAATGTTGTACCCCTGTAACCTCAATATTGTTATTATTGTGGCATTTCATTATTATTGTTAGGTCGACTAGGATTATATTGTGACCCCATGAACTCCTATATATAGAAGGAGGTTTTGTTATTTTTATCATCCAAGAATTGTTCATTTATGTAATGTAAAGGGGGTTTCCCCCTCGCAATGGCTTATTTCTAAGGCGTTGATCTCTCTTGTCTTCTATTTTTGGAGCTGGTTTCAGAACACTAAAAATTATAGAACATCCATGGCTTATCATGGTTATAGGATATGTTCACAAAGAATGGGCATGCACAGGTAATGATTATTGTATATGAAATGGATGGGAATCAAATGGAGGCATTGTAACTTAAATACTAGGTCTACATGGACTAAATACATGTCTCAAAGGTGTTAGTATGAATCTTAATCGCAAGCATACGAAAAAGGCTCACTTTAGCCATGCATCACAAAAAATCCTAATAGCAAAGATGGCTGCCAATATCTTTAGATATGCAATTAGTTGACCAAAATAAATGCTGCAAAAATATAGATCTATGCATTAAAAGACATTAAGCAGTAAATAAAAGCAAGAGTTTCTCAATGCATCCAATAGACAAGACAAGATTGTTTTAAAGAATTTTTGTATTTTTTGACACCTGGGAAGGGAACATAGAAAGATGTTACCAGTGCCCCTCAATGGGATGGGTTCTTGTAAGTCCTCAACACTTCAGATCTAAAATTCCCCTCTCTTGATGGTGTAGAAAACCCAGACAAAAATGGAACTCAAAGGGAGCTCACAAGAAAAATGTTAGCAAAATATGACAATGATGGTGGATCAAATTCAAACCAAAAGTATAGATCCAAAGTGATCTTTAGGAAACAAAAGGTAGTGAGTGAATGGAAAAACCCTTCTATTTATAACAAAATATTGAGTTAGTCTAGATATTGGTGCATAATTAAAATATTGTTAATCAATTCTAGATCCAACTTTTATGAAATATTTTATTATATTTGTTGGAGGGAAAAATAATTTGACTTGGGTCAAATCCATTTATTTGTAAATAATAAATGAATAAATGATTTATTTATTATTTTAAGGATATGGTTAAGTAATAATCAAATAAATAATGATTTATTTAATTATTTATGAATGATTTAGTCAAATTTAAGAAGGAATATTATTTAAATAAGGTTTAAATAATTATTCTGTTGTGTAACTAGCTCCAAAAATAGAAGAAAATAGATATCAATGCCTTAGAAATAAGCCACTTCAAGGGGGAAACTTCCAATACATTACATAAATGAAAAATTCTTGGATGATACAATTTACAAAACCTTCTTTCTATATATAGGAGTCCATGGGGCCATAATGTAATCCCAGTGGGGCCACAATGTAATCCTAGCCGACCTAACAATAATAATTTAAGGGCACAATAATAACAATATGGGGGTTACACTAACAACAATAAGGGACTATACTAGAAATATAGGGACCTAACATGCCCCTCTCCTTTAAAAAAGTGTTGTCCTCAACACTTGACTAGCTCTGGGTGCTTCTGTATAAAATTCTCATCCTCCCATGTAGAATCTTTAGTGGTTAAGTTCTTCCACATGATGAGATACTCTAAAATTGATCGATTTCGTAGCTGTCGAGTTCTTGTTTCCGTGACCGCTTCAGGTTCCAATATGATTTTTCCTTCCTCATCAAGTTCTGGCAATATCGTTTGAACTGCAATATTTTCACCTATAATCTTCTTTAAGCATGAAACATGGAAAACTGGATGCACTCGCGAAGAAGCAGGAAGCTCCAATTTGTATGCCATAGTACCAATCTTTTGCAACGCCTTGTAAGGACCATAGTACTTTGGCGTTAATTTATTATCCTTCTTAGCTTGCTTGAGGGACATTTGTTTGTATGGTTGTAGCCGTAAAAATACTCGATATCCTACATCAAAACTTCTCTCGCTGCGATGTTGATCTGCTTGTTGTTTCATTCGATTTTGTGCCAAATTCATGTTATCCTTTAAGAGTTTGAGAACTTCTTGCTGATGCTTGATGTGATCTTCCACTGCTTGAACCTTCGAATTTTCCCTTAAATATGATGTGATGGATGGTGGATGATATCCATAAAGTGCGATAAATGGGGTCATTTTTGCTGCAGTATGGAAGGAAGTGTTATACCACCATTCAGCGAGAGGTAACCACTTGACCCATTATGTTTGTTTATCAAATACAAAACAACAAAGATATGCTTTCAAACATTTATTTACTATCTCAGTTTGACCATCAGATTGAGGATGATAAGATGAGCTATGAGCTAATTGAGTACCCAAACAAGAAAATAACTCCATCCAAAAATTTCCGGTAAAAATGGGATCTCTGTCGCTCACAATAACCCTTGGGCTTCCATGTAGCTTTTGAATTGTGTCCATAAATGTAGTAGCAACTGTACTTGCTTTAAATGGATGAGATAATGCACAAAAGTGTGCATACTTGGTAAGTCCATCAATGATCCGGATTTATGCAGGAACACAACAGAATAAACATATAACCATAAATACAGAGATGCAGTGGAAATAACACTTCATTTCATTAATATCAAAGAACTGAAATTTGCTTACAGACAGAATGGAAATAAAACTAGCTAGGGCGCTGGTAGCTATCTCTTCTCAGAGATGTGGCGGCTACAGGCCTCTGAACTAAGTTACAATGAGGCTTGAGGGCCTATTTATTATTGAGAAACAATGGAGAACCCCAAACATCAAAAAACCTAACCCTAAGAGATGAAGCGCCAAAATTATGGGCCCCGTTTGGGTAAATTGGTGTTTCAACTTCCCAGGGACGTAACTTTGGCATACTATCTTCGTTTGACGCACATGATACATCATTAGAAAGCTCTATCCAAGGAGTACAACTTTCGCCACAAATAACATAATAATATTAATTGGAGGCGCGATGCTCAAAAAACGTCGTTTAGGGCCTCAAAACGGCTCCGGAAGTTTAGGACCCGAAAAACTGCTAAAAATAGTAAACTGTGCCGAAACTGAAAAACTGAAATAGACAATGGTGGAGCCCCAAGTGGAATAGGCGGGTGACCACCAATATCCACCTGGATCGTTCCTCCCCCCTTAGGAAGCAATGGTCCCCATTGCGTTAAGTTCCTCCATGAGATGAGGAAATTTCTGCTGAACTTGGTCCCTGGTGAACCACTTTCCTTAGTGCAGGAGTTGGCCAGCTTTGACAACCCGATACAGTTGGATCCTCTGTTGGCGAGTGTTCTTAATTTGCATGTCCATGATACAATCTGTGGTGGCCTGTTCCATGCAGTCTGGGTTTAACTCTGTTGGTGTGAGTTGTTCTGCAATGTCCGAAGTGTCCAGTAGAGGTGGGAAGTAAGGATGAAGGCGATCCACATTGAAGACTGGGTGCAGACCAAGGAATGGTGGAATACTAAGCTCGAAATCATTGTTCCCTACACCCTTGGTGATGGTGTACGGCCCGTATCGGAGCGGGCGAAGCTTGCGGTGAGGTCCAGTGAGGCGCTCCTTCTGCAAATGCAGCCATACTTTATCACCCACCTGGAAGTTGTGTGGCACCCGGTGTTGATCATGGCGCTTCTTGTACTTCGCATTAGCTCTGTCCAATATATCATGAACCTATTGGCGGATGTGTTGAATGCGCTCGATGAAGCTACTTGCTTTGTCAACTTCAGACTGGACGTGCGCTGAATCGGCCTGAGCAGCTGCAAATGGCATGGCTACGTCAATGGGACATAGTGGCTGGAATCCCAAGCCCACTTGAAAGGGGATATGGCCAATTGAACTGTGGAGAGCCCTGTTATAACTATGTTGTACATAGGGGAGGCTCTCGTCCCATGTGCGTGGATGCTTTGAATTGTACATGCGCAAAATGTGTACAATCATTCTGTTGACGACCTCTATCTAGCCATCTGTTTGGGGATGGAAAGCTGTGGACTTGGTAAGCTTTGTGTCCAACATTGACCAGAGGCTGGACCAAAATGTGCTGAGGAACCTGCTATCTCAATCTGATATGATAGAATTTGGGATCCCAAAGTGCACCCACACTCGTTCAAAGAACAGTTTAGCAGTGGCTTCTGTTGTGGTATTCTTCTTACAGGCCGCTATAATGGCCATCTTCGAGAATCTGTCAATGACCATGAAAACACAGTCATTTCCATTCTTAGTAGAAGGCAGACCTGACATGTAATCCATGGAGATGGATTCCCAAGGTCGACTAGGGGTAGGTAGTGGAGTATATAGGCCTTGCTTCTTCATGGTCAGTTTGGCAATGGCACAAGAAGTGCAGGATCTGATGTGCTTCTTGAAATCCTTTCGAAGGTTTGGCCAATAGAAATACTTCTGTAGTATTGCTACTATTTTCTCGACCCCGAAATGCCCAGTGACTCGACTGTAGTGTGCTTCCCATATCATTTTGGCATGCTCGCTTGAAGGAACACAAAGGTGTCCTAGGTGGCATAAAAGTGCATCTCGGAGGTGAAAATTTGGAACTTGCGTACCCCCCAAGAGTGCCTTGTAAGTGTGGCCAAATTCTGGGTCACTCTCATAGAGAAGCGGCCAATCAGAAGTCTCGTGCCCACAAGAGTTGAGCACGGTGGTGAGCGCCACGATTGGTGGCCGACTGAGGCAGTCTGCAACATTATTGGTGCTACCCTTATTGTACTTGATGTTCAAATGAAACTGTTGCAGATATGTGGACCACTTCTGATGGCAATCATTCTGCAACTTCCCTTGTGTCTGTATGAACTGAAGGGGCCGGTGGTCTGTGTGGATGATTGTTTCCTTCCCCAAAATGTAATGCTTCCATTGTCGACAGGCTTGCACAATGGAATACATTTCTTTGTCATAGGTGGGATACTTGCAAACTGTCTCAGACAATGTCTCACTGTGATATGCCACTGGATGTCCCTGTTGAGTAAGAACTGCCCCAATAGCATCGTCAGAGGCATCTGTCTCGATCTCAAATGGCTGTTGCAAGTCTGGTAATGTGAGCACTGGGGCAGAACATAGGCGATTTTTCAATTCTGTGAACGCCTTATGTTGAGGTTCCAACCAAAAGAATTTTTCTCTTGCTCCTCCCTTGGTGACTTGACTCAAGGGCCAAGTGATATGAGAGAATCCCAACACGAATCTACGGTAGAAATTAGCAAGACCCAGAAAGCTGCGAAGCTCTGTTATAGTGGTTGGCGCTGGCCAATCCCGAATGACTTGGATCTTGGCTGGATCCACATGCACCCCCTTTCATCAATAATGTATCCCAGATATTGAACCTGGGTCATGCCAAACGTGCACTTCTCCAAATTGGCACACAACTTGTGTTGCCGCGGTGTTTGGAGGACTTGTCGGATGTGGTGAAGGTGCTCTTCCCAAGTCTTGCTGAAGATCAGAATGTCATCCAAGTACACCACTACAAATGAGTTGGTGAATGGCCGCAAGATGTCGTCCATCATCCTCATGAAGGTTGCGGGAGCATTCGTCAACCCGAAAGGCATGACTAGCCATTCAAAAAGGCATTCCTTGGCTTTGAAGGAAGTGTTCCACACATCAGAGGGTTCAATTGGTACCTGGTGATACCCAGACTTCAAGTCAATCTTGCTGAAATATTTTGCACCTTTGAGTTGGACCAGAAGGTCATCAATCCATGGGATTGGGTACCTATTTCGTACAGTGATCTTGTTCAGCGCCCAATAATCAATACAGAGTCTCCACGTCCCATCCTTCTTCTGTACCAACATGATCGAGCTCCCACAGGGCGATGAACTTGGTTTGATGTGACCTTTCTGCAACAGCTCCTGAATCTGCCTCTTGATTTCATCATTCTCCAGAACAGAGCGCCGATATATTGGTCCATTGGGTAGCGGCGCACCTGGGGTCAGATCAATCGGGTGCTTGACCTGACAGTGCAGAGGAACCCCTGTGGGTGAGGTGAAGATGTCCCCGTACTCCTCCACAACCTTATCCATTTGTTGTTGTTGTGCAGAGGAGCCCTGTCTGGAGGTCGTGGCCACTGTCTTCTTCTTGCCCTGGGGGCGGATCATCAGGAAAACGAATTTCCTGGTTTGGGAAATGAGCTTACTGCATTGTTTTGCAGTAACCAAAGAGATAGCGGCAGGAGGTGGTACCTCTGGTATCCTGTACAACTTATTTCCCAAAGTAACAATAACAGCACGAGGCCGAGACTCATACACGGCATGACGCTTCCACAAGTATGGTTGTCCTAATAATACATCAGAAACATCAATAGGAGCAACGTCACATAATACCTCATCCGTGAAGGGCTTGATGCTATAGGGAAGGCGACACTGTCGGCTGACGCGGAGATCTCGTCCTTGGTGAAGCCACCAGATGGTGTATGGATGTGGGTGAGATGTGGTCGGCAAGCCCAACCGCTTCACGGCGTCTGCTGAAATGAGGTTCTTTTGGCTCCCATTGTCGACAATGACCTGTACAGGGGAGCCCTTTACCCACATCTGGGAGTGGAAGAGGCGTTCCTCCTCCTCTGGATCTTCCGGTTCCTCCTTCTGGACCTTTGTAGTGGCAACAGTGGCGTTGGGCTCCGCATCAATAATCTGTTTCCCTTTTTCATTCCCCTTTTCGGGTTCTGATTCGGAGTCAGAGCATGCATCTGACTCAGAAGCCCTCATCTCGGCCACTAGCGACTGCTTGGCCCGACACTCACTTGTGTTGTGAGTGGAGCTCTTATGGAACTCACACCACTTTCCCGTGTCCTTCTTTGGCTTTGCGGTGTTGTTATTTTCTTTTGGCTTTGACGGGTTGTCTTTAGCCGCCATGCCTTGGCTCTGTCCTTTGTTCTGGGGTTTGGAAGCACATTTCCCTTGCTTTTGATTCGTAGATCCAAAGTCTCGCTTCTTCTGTTTGAATTTCTGCTCAATCTTGGCAGCATACCGGTATGCCATACCAAGCGAGGAGATGTCGAGGAACTCCATTTCATCCTGAATGTATCTGTGCAGACAACTGCGATACTTTAGCACCAAATGTTTCTCTGAATATTTGATACCCAACTTTGTGCACAGGGTATGGAACAGATTCGTCAGCTCATGCACATCTTGATCCCTTTGTCGTCGCAACGTCATCCATTATATGTACTTGTCCTCATAGCTCCCCACAGGATAGTATTGTTCCTTGACGGCGTCTCGAAAAGAATTCCAAGTTGGTACGGCCGAGAACAGAGAGGGTTTTTTCTGGTCCTTGTTCTCACAGTAGGTTTCCCACCAATCCTTAACATGGGGGGTAGCTTTGAGGAGTGCAAAAATAATCTTCTCCCGGTCTGAAAAGTCATGAACAGAGAAATATCCTTCTAATAGATTCAACCATCTATCTACGGCATCTGCGTCTATTTGACCCTCAAATATGGGGATGTCAAAATTTACTTGTACCTTAAAAGGAGTCGCACCTCCAGAGTGGATGCTGGATGCATATGCACCGCCGGTGGGTAGCCGTTGAAGGATCTGAACAAAGTTATCCATCATAGCATTCCTTTGTTTTTCGAGGGCCTCCTCAAGCAATATTTTGATAGGATCTCCTGCTCCCTCATCTTTCTTTTCGTCCCCCATAGGCGTCCGTCGAGGTTTGCGAGGCCGATCTTGCAAAGGTTCCACCAGATCAAGCCCTAGCTCCTTATACCCCGACCTCGTTGGGGACATGCAAAGAAGGATCAAGAAAAAGTAGACCGCTCTGATACCACTGATCCGGATTTATGCAAGAACGCAACAGAATAAACATATAACCATAAATACAGAGATGCAGTGGAAATAACACTTCATTTCATTAATACCAAAGAACTGAAATTTGCTTACAGATAGAATGGAAATAAAACTAGCTAGGGCACTAGTAGCTATCTCTGAGAAGAGATGTGGTGGCTACAGGCCTCTGAACTGAGTTACAATGAGGCTCGAGGGCCTATTTATTATTAAGAAACAATGGAGAACCCCAAACATCCAAAAACATAACCCTAGGAGATGAAGCGCCAAAACTATGGGCCCCATTTGGGTAAATTGGTGTTTCAACTTCCCAGGGACGTAACTTTGGCATACTATCTCCGTTTGACGCACATGATACATCATTAGAAATCTCTATCCGAGGACTACAACTTTTTCCATGAATATCATAATGATATTTGCTGGAGGTGCGATGCTCAAAAAACGTCGTTTAGGGCCTCAAAACGGCTCTGGAAGTTCAGGACCCGAAAAACTGCTAAAAATAGTAAGTTATGCCGAAACTGAAAAACTGAAAGAGACAATGGTGAGGGCCCAAGTGGAATAGGCAGGTGGCCACCAATATCCACCTGGATCAATCAACTACCACCATGATGACACTCTTTCCTTCGGACTTATGTAAACCTATTATAAAATCCATTGAAATCTCCTCCCAACGTTGACTTGGAATGGATAAAGGTTGTAGAAGTCCTGGGGTCTTAATTGTCTCAACTTTATTCTACTGGCAAACCAAACATTCCGCCACAAACTTTTGAATATCAGATTTAAGGCCATCCCAAAAAAATTCTTTCTTCACCCTGTGGTAAGTTTTTAAAAATCCTGAGTGTCCTCCTAAAGGAGAAGTGTGCAATTCAAGAAGAATCTTTTGTTTTAGTTGGGAATTCTTACAAAGATATAAGCGATCTTTGTACCATAAGGAATCATTTTTCCAACTAAATGTATGAGATGTACTAGGATCTTGCTGCAACTTTTGAATGAGTGTCCATACATCTTTGTCCTTCTTCCATTCATCTCTTGCTTCGGTTATCCAATCTGGTTGGATAATAGAAATGGCACAAAGCAATGCTTCCACCTCTTCATTATTTCTTGAGAGTGCATCTTCAACAACATTAAGCTTTCCTTTTTTGTAGATTATTTCAAAGTCATAACCCAACATCTTTGTGACCCATTTTTGTTTCTCTTCTGAAGATAGTCTTTGTTCCAAAAAGTTTTTAAGACTATCATGATCAGTTTTTACCTTGAAGTGTCTTCCCATTAGGTAGGTTCACCATTTCTTTAGTGCATGCAGTATTGCTAACACTTACTTCTCATAAATAGGTTTCTGTAAATACTTTCCCTTGATTGGACGACTTTCAAAATTAATTTGTCTTCCTTCCTGCTTTAAAACGACACCAATTCCATTTCCTGAGGCATCACATTCCACAATAAAGGTTTTTGTGAAGTCTAGCATAGCTAAGACCGGTGCTAAGCACATTGCCTCTTTAAGATGTTCCAAGGCCTTAGTTGCTTCAAGAGTCCATGAAAATGCATCTTTCTTCAATAATGTTGTTAGAGGTGCTGCTATTCTCCCATAATTCTTAACAAACTTTCAATAATCCCCTATTAACCCGAGAAATCCTTGCAACTACTTTATGGTTGTGGGGACTTTCCATTCCTTAATGGCTTTCATTTTGTTAGGGTCCACCTTAACACCCTCGTGAGATACAATATGACCCAGATATTCCACCTCTTGTACTCCAAAGAAACATTTGGATGTTTTTGCATATAATTGTTTCTCCTGCAATAGTTTGAGCACCTTGTCAGCACGTTCAACATGATCCTTCCAAGACCTGTTGTAGATTAGTATATCATCAAAAAATACTAACACAAATTTTCTAAGGAAGGGTTTGAAAATGGAATTCATCAACCCTTGAAATGTAGAAGGTGCATTGGTAAGGCCAAAAGGCATGACCAAAAACTCATAATGACCCTCATGAGTTCGAAATGCTGTTTTTGGAATATCTTCAGTCTTCATTCTAATTTGATGATATCTTGAATGAAGATCCAACTTGGTAAAATAAATTTCTCCATGTAATTCATCCAATAATTCAACAATCACAGGAATGGGAAATTTATCTTTAATGGTGATCTTATTGAGCTCCCTATAATCCGGACACATTCGCCATGATCCATCCTTCTTGTGTACCAATACTACAAGAGCAGAGAAAGAACTTTGACTAGGTTGAATTATACCCGCCTCTAATATTTCTGCAATCATACATTCAATTTTGCTCTTTTGGACATAAGGATATCTATAAGGCCTGATGTTTGGAGGAACACTTCCTGGAATCAAATGAATAGCATGATCATGATCATGAATAGGTGGGAGTCCTTTGGGAGTTTCAAACACCTTGGAATGATTTTCCAAGACTTGTTGGAGATCTGCAGAAATAGATGATATTGATGTTGGAACTTCTAGTGAACATAATTGTGCAATTACGCCTCGTTGTTCTTTATTTAGAAGTTTTTTTATGACATTAGAGCTTATTATATTTCCCAGCTTCACCGCAATACCCCGTAATTTGACTTCCTTTCCTTCTGAAAAAAAATTCAAGAAAAGTTCTTGAAAATTAAAAGCTATCGTCCCCAAAGATTGTAACCATTGTACCCCTAGTACAACATCAGCACCTCCATAGGAATGGAAAGCATTGGACTAGTCAATACATATTCCCCCATGGTTATCTGGATATTATGGCATTTTCCAAAGCAATTTATAGTTCCTCCATTTGCAACCATCACTTGACATTCTAGTGCTGGGTATAGGAAACAATTTAATTCCTTGGCTACCTTGCAATGAATAAAATTATGGGTGCTACCTGAATCAATCAACACTATTACCTTTTTCTTCTTGATATGTCCTTCTATCTTGAGAGTTTGAGGAGTGGTAATTCCTACCAGTGCATTACACGATATGGTCGGATTCATTTCCTCCTCTTCTAGGGCTGGTTCTTGGTGTATATCCTCTTCTTGTTCATTTTATTCTTCCTCTTCACAATCTATGTAAAATAATTTCTTCTCAGCACACTTATGACCTTTATTGTATTTTCTATCACAATTGTAGAAAAGCCCTTTTTCTCTTTTTTCTTCCATTTTTTGTGGTGTCAACCTTGTAGGTTGTGGAAATTTAGGCGTAGCAACACATCCTTCTTTATAGAAGTGAGTGGTAGGCTTCCTTGTTGCCATAATTTTACATTCAATTTTTCTTGCCAACCTGAATGCCTTCTCCAATGAATCAGGTTCCAAAACGCGAACTTCATGTTGGATGTTATCCTTTAAAGTTCCTATGAAGAGATCCAATCATGTGTTCCTCTGGAATATAGAGTTACCCTTATATTCAATTTTTGAAGTCCTCAATGTGCTCCCCCACTAAACCCTTTTGTTTGAGATTTATCAATTGGCTAAAGAAGGTGTTGCTCTTTGTATCCTCATAATGTGCTATCATTTCCTCCGTAAAAATTGACCAAGTGACAATTTTTTTACGGGAGCAAAGCCATCGATACCATACAAATGTATTTTGTTTTAAATGTAAAGTTGCAATGTGTACCTTTTGTGTGTTTTGCACGTTATGGAGATCAAAATATTGCTCCATCTGTAGTATCCATGTTACAGGATCCTTTCCATCAAACTTCCTCATATCCTTTTTTGGAATATGGTGGTTCTTCCCGCCAACATTAGAGTTTATGAAATCACGATTAACATTTATTTTGTTCTCATCATGAGGTTCTTCTACTATCATTTCACCATTAGGAAACATTTCTTGTATCAACTTTGTCAAACCTTCGATGTCTGCTTTTAGATCATTCTTCATATTTTCCATGTTGTCTTTCATGTCATCCATCTTAGCTTCCATGCCAGCTTCCATGCCATCCATCTTAGCTTCCACGCCTTTCTTCAAACCGTCCATCTTAGCTTCCACGCCTTTCTTCAAAAATTCCATTTCATTTTTTGTTTCTCTTTGCGAGAGTGAAATTTTTTGCACTTGCTCTTGTAATTTTGATAGATCATGTTGCAATTCTTCATCTTCATGAGTCATAGTAGAGCCTTCTGAAGGCTTAATGGGTGTTAAATAATTTTTATGGGGCATCTTTTAGAACCCAATACTGATATCTACTCTACAATATGCCCTTGGAATCAATTCAAATTGATTCTTCAAACAAGACTTATGCAATTCGGAAAAAAAATACACACCCTTTTCTTTCTTTCGAGGAGCTTGATATTGCAATTGGATTATCTCTGTGATTGCAGCACTTCAATATTTTAATTTCAGCACTGACGTAGCCCTCTGAATTCTCTTTTGAATGCCATAGGTATGACCTAATTTGGATTCTCCAAGACAAAGTTGTATCCAATCTCCCACAATGACCTAATTATGGACTGGTTCATTAGAGCGAACTTGTACAACTTGCCACATGTCCCTGTTGTATCCTTTGGCTTTGAAATTGATAGCCAAGAAACTGCATTCCATGTACTTGTGACCACTTTTTACGGCATTCCAATCTAATGCTCAGAGAGAGAGTTATGAATCTTTTTCCACGATCACCTCTTTAAGATGAAATTTGGGAGCTTGAAAAAGCACTACCTTCCATAGATCATATCTCCGAAAATATTGCAAACCAAGCTCTGAAATTTTTTGACGAGTTTCCTCAAGATTTCGGGTTCCCACCCTAAAATTTCAGATTCTGAACCTTCGTAGAAAAAAATTTATAGCGAAAATTCCACGATGACCTTTTTAGAGCAGTGAAACCCTAGAATCCAAAGCTCTGATACCAAATGTTGTGTAACCAGCTCCAAAAATAGAAGAAAAGAGATATCAACGCCTTAGAAATAAGCCACTTTGAGGGGGAAACCTCCAATACATTACATAAATTAACAATTCTTAGATGATACAATTTACAAAACCTCCTTTCTATATATAGGAGTCCATGGGGCCATAATGTAATCCTAGTGGGGCCACAATGTAATCCTAGCCAATAATAACAATATGGGGGTTACAAGGGTACAATAATAAAAATAAGGGGGTTACACTAACAACAATAAGGGACTATACTAGTAATATAGGGACCTAACATATTCCTAGAAAATAATAAGATAAATAATACTTTATCTAATTAATTTTCCTGTTTTGAGTTAAATATGACCAGGAATATTAATCAAATTGTTGTCTAACTAATTATTCCTTGAGGAAAATAAAAAAAATGTGGATTTATTTAATATTTCCTCATGGGGTTTCCTGTTTAGACCATAAACAACTTAATAAATGTGGTTTACTAGGTTATTTTTCATAGTGAAAGCAATTTTACTTAGGGTAAAATTGGTCTTACATGGTGTACTTAGGTCCATCTAATAGTAACAGGTTAGATGCCCAAAAAATGGTGTAACATATTTCCCCCGAGCGTGCGAGCATTAGGATCTAATCATATGCCCAAAGTACGATGTAAGAACTCAATCACTAGACACCAAAGGGGAAGTCGGAGAGAGAGAGATATAAGGTAGACCAAAGTGCTAGAGGACTAGACCCTGAGGAAGTGAGACTTATAGGTGCGACAAGTATCTTTTATGAGTGAGTACCTATGCTATAGGCGGCGGGGGAGGCATACTTATGCCCGCTGAGACAAAGTACAAAGAATAATGCGTCCAGTAAACAAGGGACTGAACAATATAGTACATGCTGGCATAAACATGAGCCAGGTAAAAGCATGATAATGAATCCCACATACATATTGTGCCTGGGATAACAGCTAGGACTTATACAATAATATCTGAGTACATGAGATATAAGTACAATCAAATTGCCCCTGTAAATAGGAAAGGACTTTGACAAATTGACTAATACATGCAACCTAAAAGGCACTGCAAGTGGCTGAGGGTGACATCATCAAATCTATGGAGCTGCATTGAAGGCTGTACTGAAGAGGTCATTCGGGTATGTGGGGGCTACCTGAAGGGCCACCCCCTCATGAGGTCTGAAAACATCTCACACACACCCAAGAATCATCGGTATCATTTGCTGCATCACTGAACCATCAAGTATGTGAATCTCAATCATGCTATAAGGAGTTGGAGCTGAGAAAAAATCAAGTCAAAGGGAAATAATTAGTCCCTTTTCCTGATTCGAGGCACCAAACAAGAGTGGAAGATGGAACCAAGGTACACCGCCCTCTAGACCTGTCTTCTAGAATGAATGCTTTGATGTCGACAAAAGGAGGTCTGCCATGGGTGAGGTAGGAAGGGATCCTCAACTAAGGCACGAGAGAAAATAGTAGAGCGACTGACAGACTGACCCCAGGGATGATGATGAAATGGGGGGCGTACTGAGTAGCGGACAGATGAATTCCCTTGTTAGAGCATAAAGGGCATTGATGACCTGGCAGCAACTGACACAATATCAAAAGGGACAGGGGACAATAGGACTGAAGGCCATGATGTGCGACACGAGAGAGGAATCAAGAAATGAAGGATCGAGGACTATAGTGGGATACAAAAGGGACTCGAGATAGACTCCATGGATGCGATGATGACTCAACTCAGATGCTCTAAACAAGGGCCACTCGATGATGCTGCTACACAGAAAAGGTCCAATGGGGACCATAAAAACATGAGTACATGATGGTTACTCACAACGAAGATCGACACAAGCAAGGACAAGTATGGAGGCAAAGTGGTGCCCCAAGTACAAGTGTTGCAAGTGAAGAAATTCGATTTTGAGGAGTGGTGAAGTGACCCTTCTTGGACAAAATGTATCTTGGTGAAGTATCAAATCACGAAAAACTAACAGATGCCCATTTGAAGGCTCAGTGAGAGATTTCCAATGGTACAGATGGTTTGTCAAACTAAGCTACGATTTGGCTGTAGCACGCGAAATAAAAATCAAGGGTTTTTATTTTAATAAGGCATTTTCCCTCCAAATTTACTCATTTTCAAGTGGAGCTATGGTGAATTTAGAGAGGAGAGAAGGCCCTAAATATTGCGGCGATCGTAGCGTACAAACTGATAGTTGGAATCAAGATTCGTCAGTTGCAGGTAAGAGGCCTAACCCTATTCTTTCATTTCAGTGGATTGAAAGTTTAGTTTAGGTTCCCAGAGCTCAGGAACAAACCCATGCTTCTCTTCACAGCCGGGTCGCACTTTTTGGGGAAAAAACTGCAACCTGTCCCAGGATTGGGCCTGAAAAGTGTGACCTGACAAAGAGGGGTTTTTCTGTGCTGTTTTTTAGCTAATAGATGGGTTTTGATGTCTGGATACAGTATTTCCTATCTGTACACTGACAAATATAATGGTTTTTTGCAGATATGGAAGAATTGCGGATCAGCTAGAGAGAGAGAGACCTAGACACATTACTATGGGAGATCCAAGAGGATTAGGGTGTCCGTAGTGCGTTGGACAAGTTTGGGGTTATAAAGTTTGTGGAGAACCCTCTAATGAGGGCTGGAGAGCCCTTGTTGGGCTAGATTGTCAGTTATTGGGATTCGGACCAGGAGGTCTTTATAGTGCAGGGGCACCAGATCGAGTTGACGGTCCAGGATATATATTTCATAACTGGTCTCCCACCACTTGGGATGGTAGGGAATACTCAGCCAGTGTTACCGTGAGGGTGGAACATCATGGAGTTTGTAGAGCACCATTATCGACCAAGTCTCCATGTCAAAGGGACACAGATACCCATCGGGGATATAGAGAGGTTAGAGACTCGTGCTGTGGCCACAAAAGTGCTGTAGATCCTGGGAAATCAGGCACTCCACCACATCACTGGAGGGCAGATGATGCTTGTGGAGAGTGTGTTGAGTGGGACCTATTATGGGTGGGCCTAGATGATGTTGTCGTCATTGAAACAATAGTTGTTGCTATGCAAGCGGCAAGTGAACCATGACTGTGCATATGGTAGAGTGTTGTGCTTGCTCTTATTTGAGAAGATCCCGACACTTTGACCTCGTATACACCTCCAGGATGGGGGCTCGAGGGAGCCCAGGATGCGTCGTTGAGGGCAACTACTATGCAAAGGAGGAGGTGGGGCGGTCAGACAGGTGTTCCGACTTGAGTTCTTTGCTCATTGGGATCAGTTGCCTTTGTACAAAGACAACTATCCCTATAGTGGGATGAGTTATCATGGTGACCCAGATTTGCCGTTACCGCCTCGTCGAGTATGGGGGCTCAATGGTAAGTGACAAATTGCTAATATTTTGTATGCATTGTAAAGTTTCAAAATATTGTATGTGGTACTGATTCTTCCACTTTTGGTATGCAGATATAGCACCGGTAAAACCGGCCGGGTATATGGGACGGCCTGCAGTATCAGGAACTACTGGACCTAGTGGATCGAGAGTGCCACAAAATGAGGATGGAGTAGCCCTCTTGGAGGACATCCATCGTAGATGTGAGAGGATTCTGACCGGTGTTTCAGAGCGCGGCTGGAAAGACTTAGATGACTAATACATAGAGCCATGTATTGGTCTACCCTCGAAGTGGCGAGGGGTCATGCGGTACATGGCGATGGCTGGATAAGGGATGTGCGATCTACGAGTTGCAGGAGCAGAGCCATTGGCTCGGGATCCTCCAGATAGTGATTAGGTTTAGGGGTAGGTGGTGACCCCAGTTTTGAGTTTTTGTAACATGCTATGGGCATGTCATATGTATCATAGTTGATGGACTCTAAAACATGTTATATGACACATATTATGGATATGCATCGTTTTGATGGTTTTATGTTATTGTCTTGTGTTAAATGCATGTGCTAAATGCCAATCTAGAATATTGTTTGCAATGCTATCTACATAGTGATTTTGTGCTCTAGGTACATGAATGAATGTAATGATTTCAAATTCACGCATCAAAAGATTCACTGGTAAATATCTTCTAAAAAGGATAGCATTATGCACAAGATATACACCATTCAATTGCATGACAAGTGTTAGTATGAATCTTAATCGCAAGTGTACGAAAAAATACCACTTTATCTGTGCATAAAAAACAATCCTAACAGCAAATATGGCTGCCAATATATTTAGATCTCCAATTAGGTGACCAAGATAAATGCTGAAAAAATCTAGATCTATGCATTAAAATACATTAAGCAATAAATAAAAACAAGAGCTTCTCCATGCATCCAATAGACAAGACAAGAATATGTTGAATGAATTTTGTATTAATGGCACCTGGGAGGAAAACATAGAAGGATGTTACCAGTTCTCCTCAATGGGATGGGTTCTTGTAAGTCCTCAACACTTCAGATCTAAAATTCCTCTCTCTTGATGGTGTAGAAAACTTAGACAAAAATGGAACTCAAATGGAGTTCACAAGAAAAAAGATAGAAAAATATGACAATGATGGTGGATCAAAGTCAGACCAAAAGTATAGATCCAGAGTGATCTTTAGGCAACAAAAGGTAGTGAATGAATGGAAAAACCCTTCTATTTATAACAAAATATTGAGTTATTCTAGACATTGGTGCACAATTAAAATATTATTAACCAAATCAAGATCCAACTTTCATGGAATATTTTATTATATTTTTTGGAGGGAAAAAGAATTTGACTTGGGTCAAATCCCTTTATTTGTAAATAATAAATAAATAAATGATATATTTATTATTTTAAGGATGTGGTTGAGTAATAATCAAATAAATAATTATTTATGAGTGATTTAGTCAAATTTAACAAGGAATATTATTTAAATAAGGTTTAAATAATTATTCCTAGAAAATAATAAGATAAATAATAATTTATCTAATTAATTTTCCTGTTTTGGGTTAAATATGACAAGGAATATTAATTAAATTGTTGTTTAACTAATTATTCCTTCATGAAGATAAAAAAAATGTAGATTTATTTAATATTTCCTCATGGGGTTTCTTTTTTAGACCATAAACAACTTAATAAAGGTGGTTTACTAAGTTATTTTTCATAGTGAAAGAAATTTTACTTAGGATAAAATTGGTCTTACATGGTGTACTTAGGTCCATCTAATAGTAACAGGTTAGATGACCAGAAAATGGTGTAACAACAAGAAGCAAGGAATCTAAATGAACATGAAGGTGGAGGATGTGATGGGAAAGGGCATCGGCTAATAAACCTCTCACTCCATCATATTCGGCCTGATTATTGGTGGCAGTACCAATGCATACACCGTTCGAGAGAACAAGTGAATGTAAGGGGGTAAAAATGGCCCAACCTGATGAGGCTAGATTCCAGGAGTAGCGACTTGCACCATTGGCATAACCGATATAAGTTGTGGACGGGAGGTCCATCTGAAATGTGCCACAAGATAATAAATGGGATGATGATGAACAATGCTGACAACCTGAGCGCAAAGTAGAAATCGAAAAAACACTACGAGAGGGAGTGATCTGGGTAAGATGTCTACTACTCACACGCTAATGGTTAGGTGGTGTGTGGGAGCTACCAGAGGTGTAGCTTATGCTCAGGCTGTGAAATTCACCATATACATGGATGGTGCCATCTCACTTATGGGCGGGAAAGATGAAGTTAGGGGTGGAAAAGGCTTCCATGATGTAATCATCACAATAAAATATGGGTAGACTGGAGGAAGAGAGACCACATGACGCGGTGAAGCTACCTGACTCATCATCATGGGAAGAAAGGTTCACATGTGCATTGTCACGGGGGGGTGATGGAAGAACAAGTAGATAAGGGATCCACCAATGTTGAGCTCAGGGTGATCGCTGAAGGGAGGTCGAGCGAAACAGAAGGGGGAGTCTCAGAGGGAGTTTCCACCGAGGGTCTCATGGATGATGATAGGTAGAGGATGGTGGCCGCAAGCTCTGTCATCTCGACATCAGGAGGGGGAATGTCAATGGGAGTAGGTAAATACTCAAGCTGGCTTGAAGCATACTGCACAAGGACGAGAGAGGCGGATTGGTTATATTCAATATCGTACTCCCGAACTACCTCCAAAGAGGCGTGGTAATGCGTGAGGTGGGGACAGTGGTGGGAATAATGGCCATGGAGATCACACAAGGAACAAGGTTTGTTGGTGTGAATATTCTTAGGGTTCTTGGCTACAGTCGAGGAAGAAATAGAGGCTTCAGGGACTGTAGACTCAAGGAATGCAACATTAACCATGGGCTTGATATGAGGCAACTCAAGACAGGTATGGGTGGCATGACCGACAACATCACACAAAGCACAAGGCTTTGGAGGCTGAGGAGGAGTAGGGTCAGTCGGGGCAGCCTTGTCCTTTGGTGCCTTCTTGCGAGCTTTTCCCTTTTTACCCGAAGCTGTCGCAACAGGAGAAGGTTCATGTTGAGGTGGCTGAGGCACAATAGCAGCGGGAGATGTCATAGGGACCGGTTAAACCGGGGTCAAAGCAAGATAAGGTTTGGGTTGACCAGGTGTGGTAGCGGCTGGGGGATCGATGTAACAGATGAGAATCCCTAGGGTCAGGTTAGGAGGGGATATGGTAGTCATGACAGGTACCAAGAACACTCCAGGACGGGGAGCTAGGAACGATATCTGACCAGAGGGGTAATGGCCAGGCGGGATGGACCTGAGATGGTTAAGGCCTGAAGGAACCATTCCAGGAGGGTAGAGAGGCTCATGGATGCCAGCTGCAGGTGAAGGGCTAGGAGTAGGAGGTACAGAAGGCTGAATCGAAGGGATAGGAGCAGGTTTCGAAGGGCGAGGCTATTGACTAGCCGAAGTGAGGCGCTTGAGGGAAGCCTGACATGATTGCATCATGAAAACATTTGATGAGCTAGGATCATAGATAGGAGGAGGAAGACCAGGGAATGTACTAAGCAAAGAGGAGTATTTGTAGACTCCAGGTGAGACACTGGTCAAGGGGTCGACAATTTGCTTATTGGCCACCGAAGATATGATGGACTCAGGGGATGTCTGAGACTTTGGTTGGTAATATGTCAACTGGTCAATGGTGGCTATATTTCCATTATGGGGAAAATACATCTTGCGGTGAACCAAAAATGGTACAGTAGACATCGCATAGGTGTAGCTATGACCCATTAAATGTTGTAATCTAAGGGGGCGTCAATGACTTCTACATCAACGCAAACAGTCTTTCCCGCAAGAGTAATATGAAAATTGCGGAAGAGGCCAATGGGTTGGGAAGCATGGCCATCCCACGCTCTAAGAGTGATCATGGAAGGGGCCAGCTCAGGCGATCTGAGTTTCTTCCAAACTGAAGTAGACATCACACAGGTGGATGCCCCCTCATCAATGATACAACAGGAAACTTTGGCATTCTGGATCTTGACTGGGATTTGGAAGGCTATGGAAGCAGGAAGAGGAGAATGTTCTGACCAGTCAACATCGAAGATGATCAATCGATCATCTGAAGGATCTACAGTGCCCATGGTAGATAGTCGAGCTTTTCATTGTGAAGGGCATAGCTGGAGGAGTTCCAACATTGAGATGGCCGCAAGAGATTGCGCCAAATCATCTACTATACTATACAAAGGGGAAGCTCTGCCAGAAGCAGCATTTTGGTGTAATGGTCCCTTAGGGTTCTTGGTATGAACATCCACCTTAGGCTAAGGGATCTGTAAAAGACCATTAGGTGTCGAAAGAGGCTCTGTAGAACTTGAAGAAGGGGGCTCGGGGACATACGTAGCGGGAGGCTTGTTGTACTGATGGGACTGAGTCTGAAGGTTGAGGTCTACGGTTATAGGTTGGTTAGAATTCATCATGAGAATCTGGTAATCAGAGGTACCAGATGGAAGAGGTTGAGTGGCCACCTGACCTTTACGTGGTTGGGTAGCCACGAATCCTTGCTAAGGGAAAGGATTGGTAAACATAGCCGGCTGACTAGGCGCAGCATTAGGAGGGATAGAAGGGGAGGCTTGTTGTCCTCACAATGTTGCTTGAGTTCCCACATCTTCCAAATCTACGGTAAAAGAGGACAATCGTGCATGTAATGACCATAAACACTACAAAAATAACAAGGCTTATTCATGCGAACAACCCTGTCCTGCTTGGGTTGAGTGCCCTGTTGCTGGTTAGCAATGTTAGGTGCATTATTTTGAGGATTAGGTCCAGGATTATCAAGGGCAGATTTATTTTGAGTGCCTTTCCTCTTCTTTTTGGAAGGAGGAGGATTATTCGCGCCCTTCTGTGCATATACCTGCCCCTGATGGGGTGGTGGCTATTTTTGCAGGGGTTGAGAAGGAAAGGGAGGCAGAGGTGATAATGCTTGAGGAGTTGGAGCACCAGGCTGCGGATGCAGATAATAAGGATGTTGAGTAACATTGTGGTAAATAGGTTGGGAAAAAGGAGGAGGCATACAGTATCCTGGATACATGCTACTGGAAGGGGGAAAAGTGCTGGAGGTGCTGGCCCCTCCCTGAGGGAAACCATAGCCCATGGGAGGCTGAGCGTATGGATGAGAAAGAGCTCCAATGATATCATCGGTGGCATGAGATTCCCCCAGTGCATTGGCACCACTAAGTCTAGGAAGATCAGGTAGAATGGTATAAACATAACTCGACTGAGCGTTGATCAGGTCATATTTTAACGCAATCTAGAGAGCTGCTTCTTCAGTTTGAGGGAAATGCGATGCGACATCTTTGCCTATAGCATGCAAAAGGGATCTAAGGAACCAGTCCATGTAGAAATGGTCTTCAAAGGTAGGGGCTCAACATAGGCACTTTCTTCTCCACTATTCCAGTACATTATCAGATAGGTGGGTCAGAGACGATTGACGGAAAGAAGTCAAAAGTTCGGTACCAGTGTCATAACGAAGGGGAAGCTGGAAATAAGACAAAAAAGCTAGGGCAAGAGTCACAAAGGTGGTATGAGAGGATGAGGCTTGATCACCATACCACATAGAATCTTCGCCAGTAAGAGTACATTGGAACAACAGAAGATAGACAGAGTCATTGGTAATGGAGTTAGACAAACACCACATGTGGAAAGATCGAAAATGATTTGTAGGATCTTCTCCAGCAAGACCTTCAAACTTGGGGATGTCGGAAGGGAGCTTGGTTGGCATAGTAGGCCAACCAGCATCATGGCATATAGGGTCATTGATCAACTGGTTAAAATCGGGAATACTGAGGCCTTCCATATAGGGCAGTAAGGGAGCAGCCAGAGTAGTTCCTGTTGCAGTCCCACTAGTAGTATTCCCAGCATTAGGGCTGGGGTTACCACCAGCGTTCGGTCCTAAACTAGACATGGTGAAGGTGACAGGGGGAGAACCGAGGGCAGAACCAGAAGGGGAACCCAATGAATCAGAAGAGGAGTCGGAGTGCAGACTCGGTGGAGGACTAACTTGAATCCTATGCGGAGGAGTATTTTTTCCTACCAGAAACCGAGGATGAAGGCCAATAAATCTCCGGGATAAATGCCTTGGTGGCACAATGGTGAAGGCATAAACAGGACTCAATGGGAAGAGAGACCAACAAGGGCGAAGAGGTGAAAGATCAACATATTACAATGTCAAAACAAGGGCAGAGAGGTGCAGGATCAATTGATTACAATGTTAAAGTCTTTGCTTGGTGGTGTTAACCAAGCTCTTATTCACTTAGGGTGTGTGTGTTAAGTGTGTAAATTTTAATTTTTAAACCCAGACATTTGTAGAGAAAAATAAAAAATGTGATGTATAACTGTAAATAAGCCTACAGATAACAGTATATGAAACTGAAATAATAGAAAATAAACAGCTAATTATGCATTAATCTAAACCCAAGGAGGCGGGCCTCTCAACAACTAGTCTGTAGGTGGGAAAAATCTAGTCAAAACACACCAAAATAGCTAATAGATCTAAAGTCAAGAGGGACAATGATCTAAAGGTCAGATCTGCTAGAAATAGGTACAGAAAAACAACAAAAAATTAGAGGAAATTTTTTTGTAAATGACGTGGCGATAGGCTATAACCTGTAGGGAAGCAGAGGGGACCCTAGAAGAAAACCCCAACAAAACTAAAAGTAGGTGTTTTGGATGGATAAATATCCAATCTAAAGTGGATCTAAAGGCACTCTAAAGGTAAGGTATCAGATCTGAAAAAAGGCTGAACACTCTGAAATTTCAGACAACCTACAGCAGCTAAAACTCTTCTACAAAAGGTGGATGGTACTAAAGCCCTAGGGGGCTAGGTTCCCACTTTGATGAGTGAAAAAAAAAAATTATAGGTCCAAAATGGGTGGAGACGGAGGTCAGACAACCCTAAACAGAGACCCAGATAAACACAGAAAAATCTCAGAAAAATTCCCGCAAAAAGTTCAGGTCATGGTTTCTGACCTATTTTCTACAAAGGTCGCAGGTTTTGGCCTGTTTTCTACATCCTGGAGGTTCAGGTCATAGGTTTTTGGCCCAAAAAGTGCGACCTGCACTTTCGCCACTCTCGGGAGCAGGTTTTAGAAAATTTTGTCGCCTCAGCTACAGCTGATGCCTGTCACCTACGCAATAGGTCCAAAAACACACAAAAATTAGAATTTTCAATGTTTTAGGGTTTTATAGGTTAAAAAAACAACAATAAAAGCAAACAAGAAGCTGAAGAGAAATCCTAGGGTTTGAAGCAGCTGGATATGCAGGGATTTGAAAAACGACGGAGGTCGTAATCGTAAACCCTTATGGAGTCGCCAGTTGTTAGTATGAATCTTAATCGCAAGTGTACGAAAAAGACTCACTTTAGCCGTGCATCAAAAACAGCCCTAACAGCAAATATGGCTTCCATTGTATTTAGATCTGCAATTAGTTGACCAAGATAAATTCTGCAAAAATCTAGATCTATGCATTAAAAGACATTAAGCAGTAAATAAAAGCTAGAGTTGCTCCATGCATCTAATAGACAAGACAAGGTCGTTTTAAAGAATTTTTGTATTTTTTGACACTTGGGAAGGGAACATAGAAAGATGTTACCAGTTGCCCTCAATGGGATGGGTTCTTGTAAGTCCTCAGCACTTCAGATCTAAAATCCCTTTCTCTTGATGGTGTAGAAAACCCAGAGAAAAATGGAACTCAAAGGGAGCTCACAAGCAAAATGGTAGCAAAATATGACAATGATGGTGGATCAAAGTGAGACCAAAAGTATAGATCCAGAGTGATCTTTAGGCATCAAAAGGTAGTGAGTGAATGGAAAAACCCTTCTATTTATAACAAAATATTGAGTTAGTCTAGATATTGGTGCATAATTAAAATATTATTAACCAATTCTAGATCCAACTTTTATGGAATATTTTATTATATTTGTTGGAGGGAAAAATAATTTGACTTGGGTCAAATCTCTTTATTTTTAAATAATAAATAAATAAATGATTTATTTATTATTTTAAGGATGTGGTTAAGTAATAATCAAACAAATAATGATTTATTTAATTATTTATGAATGATTTAGTCAAATTTAAGAAGGAATATTATTTAAATAAGGTTTAAATAATTATTCCTAGAAAATAATAAGATAAATAATAATTTATCTAATTAATTTTCGTGTTTTGGGTTAAAT
This sequence comes from Pinus albicaulis, assembly GCA_034641835.2. Classification (NCBI taxonomy): domain Eukaryota; kingdom Viridiplantae; phylum Streptophyta; class Pinopsida; order Pinales; family Pinaceae; genus Pinus; species Pinus albicaulis. Next base: position 260,300,358 of record CM076580.1, on the reverse strand, counting down.
ATGACCAGGAATATTAATTAAATTGTTGTTTAACTAATTTTTGCTTGAGGAAATAAAACAAATGTGGATTTATTTAATATTTCCTCATGGGGTTTCCTGTTTAGACCATAAACAACTTAATAAATGTGGTTTACTAAGTTATTTTTCATAGTGAAAGCAATTTTACTTAGGGTAAAATTGGTCTTACATGGTGTACTTAGGTCCATCTAATAGTAACAGGTTAGATGACCAAAAAATGGTGTAACAAAAGGTGACATGATTACTATGCCTACATATTGTATTATGAATTACATAACATAGGTCTAATTTATTGAGCTGTTATGGTCAAAAGTGGGGAGAATTGTCACGATGCACAACAATGCAAAATTTTATGGCCGAGATCAACTATGGGACTCCTCCTTGTGGTCAAAGTTTAATCAGCCAGGGAAGTGGAATTTACACCTCACTAACTATTACAGATAAATGATTGATCATCTCTAATTGATGATCATGATTGACTGCGAGGATCCCCTCGTAGTTGATTTTTAGTGGAAGAGGGTTGGGGGGGGATTTGGATTTATGCTCAAATTCCCATCCACAATAAAAAATTGAGATTAATTATGAGCCCCCCCTTCCCTAAAATTCAAAACTAACACCCAGGGGGTATGCATTATTGTTAGTTTTGGTTTAGGTAGTATGACATGATGCATAATGGGAAGATGACTTGGTGGATAGGTAGGTGGCTATGGCAGAGCCACGTAGACACAGGGGAATGAGTGATGTTGATATGGTAGCATATGTGGACAACTAATATGGCATTCCATTTCAACAGGATATCATGATGATGTCTTCAGTGACATCACGAATGAAAGGAATGAGAGGGGATTTTTGAAAATTACACCCAAAAAGAGACAAAGGGCCTTAACAAATGTAACACGAAAGGATGTGTGTGTGCCAAGTGTTAAGGGAGATAAAACAGTTAAATTCAAGGCTAAGGGGAATTAAAAAGACAACAATATAGGTATTTATCTTTGTCAGGGAATCATGAGGTTCAGAGAGGGGTTTTGTGTGTCTGAAGACAATTACAGTTGAATCTGACTAGTCCAAGGTAGTTAATCAACCACAATTTTAGAAATTTAATTTTTTAATTTTTCGTTAATTTTATAAGTCATCCTTTTGTAGGAAACTTTTTAGGGCCTAAATGATGTTTTCAAGCAGAGAAAAAACATGAATTTTTTTTGTACTAGAGCTTGGAGAGCATTTTCAAATGGCATACTACATTTGTGAAATAGAGTTAATACGAGGGATTTATGAATGAAACCATTTAGAGGAAGAATAGAGAATACAATCACTTCAAAGGGTTTAACTTAGAAACTAGAGCTTATATTGGGATGTATAAGTAGTCAATGGAAAGCTAAGGTAATATAGAACCCAACCATGGAGCTGGATTTGAAAATTTGAATGGATAATTGTTTAGGAAATAGGGAATATTGTGTTATAATAGAACAATAAATTGGGGTAAATAGGCAAAAAATCTGAGAGGGCATAAGTTCTAGGTCGAGATTTTGATTTGGGAAAAAAAAGGGAAATAAAAAGGTATAAAAAATGAGAGTATGCCTATGAAACCATAATTTTGGATCGAGGTTGGAAATTCCTGAAACTTTCAAAAGAAGATAACAAGTTGCCTATAAGGTATGACCAACATGAGGATTGGGAGTCTCGGGGATACTCAGGGATCCTACTATCATGGAGAAGAGGTCAAATCCATGAATATGATCATGGGTAATGTGGGAACTAAGTCTAATTTTCATGGGAGGGAGAGGCCTAAAAGGGACCACGAGGAGTCTCCAAATGGAGGTACTCAACTATAAATATGATATTGAGAGGTTGATAGGAGAACAACAAAAAATAAATTATTATATTTTATGTTGCTTGAATTAATTATATATGGGAATAAACTAGGGGTTTGATTCTAGAAAGAAAGAGGAACATGACTCAAAAATTAAGGGGAGAGATGTTGGAGGTTCAAGAAAATCTAGAAGCATTTTTGGGCAGCCTCATGAAAAAATGAAATCCATTAAGAGAACTTATGTTCTTCTTAGTACCAGAAACGCAAGGATTCCATCAGTAAGTAAGTAAAAAACGATACTAGAATTGAATAGTATGCAAGGGGAGCTGAGAATGATCAAGCCACTTACATTTAATTTTGAGCATAAGAAAGGAGAATAGGTTGAAGCTTAGTTTTTGGAAATGATAAAGTGCCTTCAACTACATGATTATTATTCCAATTTATAGGCATGAATTTCCATTTATCACTTGAAGGGGAAATATAATTTATGATGGGAGAAGCTGAAAGAAGTAAAAAAATTGGATGAAAATTATATTTCATGGAGGAAATTTAAAAAATATTTCCAAATGAAGTACATATCTCGAGATTATTATGAGGGGAAAGTGAAAAAGTTCTTCAACCTCAAGTTGTAGGACATGACGATGGAAGAATATGGCTAGAAATTCACTAAGTTATTGAGTTAAGTATATTTTATTAGAGATGAAAAGATAAATATACAAAGATATGTGATTGGATTACCACCATTCTATGGTGAAAAAATTAAATTTGATAAACGAAGGACTTTAGATGCATCTATGAGGAAGGAAAAGTACCTCTTTGAGAAGGGTAAAAATAAGTTATTTTTCCAAAGGATTTGGGATGAAAGGAAAACAAGAAATATGGAACAAAGGAAGAATGGGTTCAAACCCTCATATTTCAAAAAAAAATCTCAGTAAAAACAAAAAAACACAACCAACTCATAGTTAACTAAAGGGAGCTAATTAATTGAGCAAGAAATTGATATTTTATTGCATTAGGTGTTGGGGTTGTGATGGATAACATGGGTATAGGGATTTAGTACAAAAGGAAGGAAAATGAGGATTGAAAATCACATTCAAGGAGCTGATATAGTGGAGGACATGAGTAGAATCATGCCTAGGATCTATGCAACATTGGATAATAGGAAAGCCACACATCAGGAACACATGATCAAAGAGGAAGGTAAGTTAAATAATCAACCCATTTCCATTTTAATTGGTTCCGGAGTTAGTCATAATTATATTGATCCTAATTTGGTTGAAAATTTTAACTTGAAGAAAACCAATCATGGTAGGGCTTAGTTAGTTTAGTTAGCTATAGTATCTAAAGTAAGAATGATCAAACTAGTGAACGAATGCTCCATCAATATGAATGCGTTAGATTCAGATTCAGATTTAAATGTAATACCATTGGGATCATATGATTTCCTAATATGCATGGATTGGATGGAAAATAATCATGCAATACTAGAATATTACAATAAAACACTTACTTTCTTGGATAAAGAAGGGAAGCAAAGGAAGGTGTAGGGAATACAAAGGCCAATTTTTGTTAGGAAAATATCAATTATGCAACTAAAAAAGAAGTTCTGAAAAGGGTTCCAAATTTAGGTAGTCCAAATGGAGGATATGGTTGAGGATCAAAAATCAAGTATGGAAGACCACCTAGTACTTAAGGAATATAAATATGTGTTTGCTGAAATTCTAGGGTTATTTCCAAAAATAGACATTGGCTTCTCTATAGACTTGGTACTTGGACCTGAACTAGTTTCCAAAAAACCATACAATATAAGTACACCATAACTGAAATAATTACAAATGTAGCTAAAATTTATATTAAGGAAAGGGTACATACACCCAAGTGTATCATCATGGGGTTCCCCGGTCTCCTTTTTTAAAAATATGAATGGTAGACTGAGACTTTGCATTCACTTTTGTCAACTAAACAAGGTCATAGTGCAGAATAAGTGCACATTGCATAGAACTGAGATTATTTGTTTGACCAACCCCAGGAGCTTAGTTATTTTCTAAAATTGATCTAGGGTCAAGGTATCATTAGGAAAGTATTAAGGAAAAACACATCAATAAGACAACATTTTGAAATTGATATGGAAATCCTGAGTTCATAATGGTGCCATTTGGGTTATCTAATGCACCTGGTGTTTTCATCTGCCTCATGAATGGTAAGGCTTCTAAAATTATTTAAATTTGTTTTTTATTAGATTTTTGGATGATATCCTTATATATTCCAAATATTAGAAAGAGAATGAACAACATTTGAGGATGGTGCTATAGGTACACAGAGGGAATTAGTTATATCCAAAGTCGTGTAAGTGCTCATTCTATTAAACAAAATTCAATATTTGGGACACATTATTTCAGATGCAGGAATAGTAATAAAATCAAAGAGGATTAAATAAATAAAAGAGTGGCCAAAACCCAAAAATGTGATAGAGGTAAGGTATTTCATGGGTTTAGTAGGCTATTACAAAATATTTATTAAGAGTTCTCAAGGATAGCCCATCATATTACAGGCTTTGCAAAAGAAAGACATGAAATTTGAATGGTCCCATAAATGTGAACACGCCTTCCAAAATTTAAAGAGGTTATTAACAAGTGAACCTATAGTTACAATAGTTTATCCAAATGAACACTTACTTTTGTGGATAGATGAATGTAAACAAGGACTTGGAGTTCTCATGCAAAATGGGCATGTGATATGTTATAAATCGAGGAATATAAAAGAGAATGAAAATAACTATACCACTCATGATTTGGAGATGGAAGACATTATACATGCCTTAAATATGTGGAGGAAACACCCCATGGGAAGAGGCTTTAAGTAAGAACTAACCATAGTGGGTCAAAAAAATTGTTTTAACAATCACATTTAAACACTAGAAAAATTAGATGGCTAAAACATTTGGTTGATTATGATTTTTAAATAAGCACATAAAGGGTAAGGAGAATAAACTAGTCGTTGCAATCAACAAAATGGTGGATGCAATGCATGTGTTAGGGTTTGACCCTAACCGATTTATTAATGTAATAGGCCCAAGGGGCCCCATAAGATTCATGATCAGTTAGTCTAGTAAATAAAGCCCATAAGTAGTTACCCGCATTAATGATGATTATAAGTGATTGACCCTTATTTTAAAGAAAGGGGCCATGCTTAGTTAGTTTAATTAAGGATGATGAATAAACATATCAAAGCTAATAAATAGACTGGTTAACCTGCATTATGCGCATGACCACAAGCAGTTAGGGTTTTGGATCTTATGAAACTCGGTATAGTCAAAGATAGCAAGGGGATTTTTGTCGTATGTTGTTGTAATTGAGCTATTCTCTATTGGAGGTTTCCCCATCAAAGAGGAAAGTGAACAATATTGCTACAAATATTAATAGAATATTTATGTTTTCTATCATCGCAAAGTGTTATTTTATATGGTATATTTCGCATATTTTTCACTTTTCATATTTTATATAGGCTAAGCATACTACAAGTGGTATTAGAGCTCTTTCCTATGCCAACAACAACCCAAATTTTAGAAAAAAAGTTATACTAGAGACATGTTCTGATGTCTTTAAACTACAGAGGTATGTCATTATGCACATCAACATGCGGTTGGGGAAGCATACACGCGAGAAATATAAGAGGTGGTAATTTTTTTTGGACACTCTTGTAACCATTGTTGGCACCCCTTCGAGTAGTATCTCATATGACACCACTTGTACATAGACTTCTATTCTATGTACCTCTAGTATATCACAAGTTCCCCAAGGTTACTCTAAAACAAACCTTAGATAAGTTATAACGTCAATCAATACTCTTGTAGACCTGATGCTATTTTATGGCCCTGGGTATTCCATTCACCCATGAAAACTTGACTTTATATTAAAAAACTATATTTAAAATTCCATATGTGACTCTACCCACACAAAAACGTGTACATATGTGGGTCCAGAAAACTATACTCGCATATACAAAATTAAATATTCCAAAAAAAAGAGCAGGAATGAGAAAATTTCTTCATCATTTGATGGGAACAAGTGTTATTTATACCACCCTTGAAAAAATCACTTAAAATGAGTCTTTTCTCCATCAGGATGGGATTTAGTTTGAGTTTAGCAAAGACAAAACCTTATTCTTGAGCCAGTCCTCCACCGGTTAGTTAACTCTTCCAATCATATGGAGAGTTTTTTATTACCTCATGCATCACAAACTTATACAGAGTTATTTTATGTTGCCATAAAGTCACATCAAAGTCGTGCTTTTGTTCAAGGGAATTCAAACTTTTTTCACCCATTATGCGGTGTCTATTAACTCATTTCTGTTGGACATACCCGGTCTGTCAATTTATTCTCATTATCACATCAGCAACTTAGTCCTTTACTCATGTCATGTAAGAGGGTCCTCATTGAATTCTTCTTGGCAGGTCTGCTCTTATTTACTCCAAAAACGTTCTCTGAGAGTAGACTGAGAGTTACACCCTGACCCTATTTGCATCATTGATAGGTGACCTTGTGCTCAAGATCGATCAATATCATAAGTCTTTGAATGAGTGAATTCCCTTGTGATTGACGTCAACTTACATTATCACACATTGGGATTTGTGCATTACCTTGGTTTCCATTTGACCCTATTGGTGGATTCCTTTCCTTCATGTCAGCTTTCATTATTGTTTGGTTCAGAGGATTTATTTTATGTGCTAGCCAAATTTTGTGCATGCCGAATATGTAATTAGAAATGGTTACTTCATATTTATTCATCCAAGTAATTCCAAATTATTTGGACCGTGGGTTACACACACGCTGGTTGATGGTGGATTCCTTAATTCCTTCCATCCAATAGATATTTTACCATCAAATCCAACTAATTTCTCTAGGAATAATATCTAGAGTCCTTTTTGCAGCACCTTAGGGTTTGCAGTCATTAGTGGAAGACTCCTTCACTATTGACATTAAGAATACATCAATGTTTCATGATTGGTAGATTATGTCAAGTGTTCAACTTCAACACATATATTCACACTTGTTAGATAATAATGGGGTACCTTGACACTCATTATCATTATTGTCTCACGTTTTTTAATGGTATATATTAATGATCAATAATCAAATAATTTCTCACATGGTCAACTTCATCTCATTTATTCCCATGGCGTATAAATGTACCATTTGTTGTCAGTGAAGACCACAGGTTGTGTCAACTGTTTTTTTCAATTGATAACTCTTCAATTTTATGCCAGTGACACCTCCAAACATTTTATGTTGCAGACTTTCTGAACAACATATTATATGTTGGTAGTCGAGTTTATGCGGTACCACTATTCCACTTAGATGACTTGGTACTTTTATGAGGATCAATTATCCAACATCATTCTTCAAACATTATTCTATGTGATATTGATACATAGCTCCGTTGTGTTATTTAGAGGCTATTATCTAATGATCCACTATGTATTATTTAGCTCATATGTATACATTTTGGATCCACATTATACTTGATCAGTGGACATGCTTTACTAATTCTGAGCATGAGTATGCATCCTCATACATGAGTTTTCTTTCTAACTCCTTCCACAAGTATTTGATGGGTTTGAATATGGTGATATCCTCCCAGGTTTTTAAATGACTCCTCTCTCTATACTTAATATATTCCGGCCATCCTGTTCCCCTCTGACCTCATATATTAGGGGGCATCTCTTATAGCATCATTCAATACTCCTATAAACCTGATGCTCTTTTATGGCCTTGGGAAGTCCCTTTACCCAATGCATACTTGAATTTATATAAAAAAAAAACTATATTTCAAATTCCATAGGTGACTCTTCCCAAACAAAAACACGTACATATGCGGGTCCCATAACACTATACCCACATATACATTTTTAAATATGAAAAAATAAAATGAAATACTATTTTTCAAGAAGGGTTTACTGGTTTTACCAAGATCCCACCTACATGAGCCCGTCACCTTACTGAAATAACCAATTTGAGGTGGTATATATACACCCCTTGGGTAGGCATAATTCATAACAGAATATTGATATTTACATTATACTCGATTTCCCCCAAATCAAGCCTACGTTTCTCGTGCCTCCTACACTGCCAGTCTCTAGGAAATATGGGTTTCCTTTGTAGAGATGTCTAGTCTCCTTATCTAGCATCTTCTTGCAATTATTAGAGAGGTTGTCTTTGTGGCTCGGGCTGGATAGATCCAGAGGAAGGCTTTTTCAATGCCTTTATCCTGTATCACATCGTATCTATCATGTACTTACTATTGTTAATCAATAAATAAGCTCATGCATTATTCCTAATATATGTTTTCATCTCATGAATGATATTTTGAATTGTTATATATGATGATCTAACATATTTTTATGCATGCATGTTGAATTATATATTATGTATAATATTTTGTGATTAATTTTCAAGTCTGCACATCTTGGAGGAGGTAGAGGGTTTGGACCCTACAGGAACATCTTCAAACGTCAAACCTTCAGGTATGTATCTAAGTAGAACTTTGATAATTTGAATGTTTGGCATGCTTGATTGAGTGTTATTTGCTTATTGTTTTATCTTACTCTATTGAGGCTTTTAACCATTTCCTTAGGGAACTTTTCCCACCAACACTGATGTCATTAAACTACACAAGTTTGTCATTATGCACATCAACTTACGGTTGGGGAAGCATAAAAGCAATAAATATAAGAGGTGGTCATTTTTTTTGGACTCCATTGTAACCATTTTTGTTACCCCTTCGAGTATTAGCTCATCTAGAAACACTTGTAGATAGAGCGCTCTTCCACATACCTATAGTATATCAGAAGTCCCCCAAGGTTAATCTGAAACAAACCTTAGATAAGTTTTCTGTCATCTTGCTACTACATTAGACCGATAAAAACAATCTTTGAGATTACTCGCACGTACAAAGGGTAGTTGGGTAGTATGGGTAAGGGAACAGTTGATCCTCCTTAGTTGGTGCTCTAAAAGATTGGGTTGAGTACTATTGTTGGACCCCCACATTACATCATGATATATAACACCTGACACTCCTTTACTACCATATTTCCCTCACTTACCATTGTTTGACCAAAAAATTCCCACACATTTTTCAATATCCAAAATTTGGGGTTTCTGATGTTGCAACACAAATTAGTGGGACCACTAAATTCCTACACATTTTGTAGTATCAAGAATCTGATATTTCTGCAACCGCAGTATTGATTAGTTGAGTGTAATATTCCTAAAAGAGTAAAAAAAAGGTCTTGTGCTCCCAAAACTCTGATTAGAAAATACCTATCCCATAGGATTCAGGACAACGAGCTGATCATAGTGATACCATATGCTAGTAAGCCTCGATTTTTCCAGTAGTCCCAATTTTTTCAGAAGTGATTTCAAGTGACCTACATGCAGTAATTCCTTTTCTCACACCCATTCCAACCATAATACTTTTAAGTAAGCCAAAATTGTTGACCTAGGAAATTATATGGTAGGAACATGGGCTCAAACTATGGAAAGCCTTGAGAAAGGAGTAAGAGCACTAAAGGGGAGCCTCACCATTGTACTCACAACCACAATCATAGATGCAATTGAAAATGCCATGGAATATTGGTAGCTCAAGGCTAAATATCCCATGTGGGGTGGGAAAAAAGTAGATGCCCACATAGAAGTAGAATTCAATGACCATCGATATGAAGGGTATCATCATTACCAAGGAGGTTACCAATATTCTAGCATTAAGACACCCAAGTTTGACATACAAAAAATTGATGGTTCTTGGGTAGCATAAATATTTTCAACTCAATAATATATGGGATGATGAAACAAAACTACATGTGGGAGCTCTTTACTTAGACCAAGAATGTTGGTAGTGGTGGAAATGGCATCTGAAATGATATGTAGGAAATCCAACTTGGAATATTTTTTCTAAATCCATTTGTGCCTATTTTGACAGGGATTATCACTTTCCGGGTCACCTCACTAAGATCAAACAATATAGTAAAGTACGAGAGCTTATTATGACATCTGAACAACTGGACATCAGGACCGAGGGCCTAGGGGATGACTTTTATATGGAATGTTTCATAAGTTGCCTCACGAAATCCATACATGCTCATGTTTGAATGCATCAACCCACTACTTGGTTGGAAAATTGCCATAAATTTATATTCAAAAGATGATATTAATGCAAAATCTAGTTGTCCTCCATTCCCATCAAAGGCATGCCTAACACCTGCTAGTGGCCCCACCCAAACCCTTAAGGTTCAAAAGGTGTTTCTATAAAAAATGGCCTAAAGGAGAAGACATGGTTGATATTACTATTTTGATGAAAAATATTCACCGGGCCACAAATGCAAGGAACAAATGTTCTTTCAGATTGACGTGACTAAAAATAGCCCATTCGATGAGGTCTTGTTCGCTAAAGTACCTAGAGAGGGAGAAACCCTTACCAATGGCCACTGGAGAAGTAGCAGATACTATGACAACACCAGATGAATTTATTATCTCACTTCATGCATTAGCTTACATTTCTTCTCCAAAAATGATTAAAATCAGAGGATTTATTAAGTATAGACTAGTGGTGGTGTTCATCGATAGTGGAAACACACATAATTTTGTTCATAGATGGGTCGCTGAGGTTGTCCACTATTTTTTTGAGGTAAATATCCAATTTTCAGATCCTCATAACTGATGGAGGGACCATGAAATGAGAAGGATTTTATGAGAAAATTATGCACTAAATGGGGGATTATCACCTTCAAATCCACATTTTTTCCATTGAAATGGGAGGTTGTGACATCGTCCTCATAGCCAAATGGATTTGAACACTAGGCCCAATCACCATGGACTTCCTAAATCTATATATGAGATTCAAATATAATGGAAACACTTATATGTTATGGTACTCTAGGATGAAAAACCTACTATCATAAGCTCACATATAATGGAGAATATTTGAAAAAAGGGTTACCACGGGGTAGTTTCTCAATTCAATGCAATCCAAGCCATTGGATCCATCCCCACCACTAGTCGTCCATATTTGCAACAAGTGTTGGGTCACCACCAATAGGTATTTGAAAAACCCAATGAGCTACCCCCCTCTTGGGGTGAGAATTATCATAGAATTCCTTTGATTCCTGGTAGCCAGCTACCAAATATTCACCCCTATCAATGTCCATTTAACAAAAGAATGATATTGAAAATATTATTTGGGATCCATTAGAGGCAGGTGTTATTAATCCCAACACAACCCCTTATTTTTCACCAATATTCATAGTCTTAAATAAATATGGGGAGTGGTGCATGTGTCCCAAATTTAGGGCTCTCAACAAGCTTACCATCAAGGATATGTTTCCCATTCTAGTAGTCAATGATATCCTTGATGAACTCCAAGGTGCCAAATTCTTTACCAAGTTGGATCGCTTTTTATGGTTTCACCAAATGAAAATGAAGGAACCAAACATTCCCAAGACAAATTTTAGAATTGATGAAGGTCACTATGAATTTTTTGTTATTCCATTTTGTCTTTGTAATGCACCATGCACCTTTTAGAGTCTAATGAATCACCTTCTCAAGCCATATCTCTGAAAGTTTGCCTTGGTTTTTTTGATGATATAATCATCTACAAAAAAAATGGGATATGTTATCACTCATAAAATTGTGAAAAATTACTTGACATGGTCATACAGTTCACTCATCAAAAGGATAAGGTCTCCTTAAGCCTTTCAAGTTGGTATATGAAAATTTCATTTTTTTTACATGTTTAACCTATCCTAAGGTTCAAGGTCACCTCCATTTATGTCATGTCATGCCCCATCAGTCCTCATATGGTGTCAGTTTGCATTCCCAATGCATTCAAATTTAAAAAGGGCGCTTAAGTCAGTTTTTCAACTTTTCGTAGTGTTTTATACAACAAAACAACATTTTTCGCTACAAAAATTCCTAATAGTTTCGTAGGGAAACTGTTAGAGGATAAACTAGCTACGCTACGAAAATTTGTTTTCTTACCTATCTTGTCAAATTCAATATGAAATGTCAGTTCATGATTGGAGGAGTTAGGGTGGAGATCATTCGAGTCTATTATGGTTAATTCAAAGGTACAAAGCCATGTCTGAGTTCATCATTACCCTTTTTGGCATGCATGTGTCATGATTAATGCATGAGTTGTCATTTAAACCATACAACCTTCCCCAATTAGTCTTCTTTTCATACTCCACTTTATATTTGCATGTAATTATATTTCTAGAGAGTTGCTTCATTGAGCCAAGCACGTTGCTGGCAGATTTAAAAGTTGTAGGTGTCATCAAGCAAGCGAGGCTGAGAAGATATAAAGCCACCCATCGAAGCAAGGAAGAAAAGAAAAAAAAGGTGATCACTGCCATAGGTATGAGCCCATGGACATGAATTTTCTCAATGAAGACCCAACTTCCATGGAGATTTTCAGAAGAACAAGTTTCTTGCAATTTTGTCAAAGTTTGCAGGGTTTTCATCTATAGGTTTCCAAGGATTTTGCTAACAGTTTCACTGGAACAACTTCAAAAGTGGGAATGCTGAACCTAACAGTGACACTAGACAACATTTCAACATCAACATGAATCCCTAGAGGATGGGAATAGTGGTTTAAAAGCATCAAATTCACAATGAAAGACTACAAATATTTCATCAAACCAGAACATAGTGAAATTGACCTGACAAATGCTATTTCTAGGGGTTTCATGAAGGACAATTATTCAAAGTTTTTGATGATCATCCATAAGTATTTTACCTGTGAAGGACATTTTCACATGGTATAATCATACCACCTCAAACTTCTACTGCATTTCATGGGTAAGAGGTCACTTGACTTGCCTTTTTATTTACACATAAGTCTAGGGAAAATGTAAGACAAGTTTCAAATCAAGAAAGAAGGAAATGAAACTTCTCTTTTTCATCATGGTTTGATTAAGCTATTGGTGTAAGAGGAATTGAAGAGACTAGACAAAGATTGGACTTCATTCCTTTTTGTTCATGAGTGGTTATGAAATTAATGATGTCACTCCTAAAAGAGCCTCCAAACCATGGAACATTTCATCACCAACTGTGGCAGAGGAAGTTGAAGAAGGGAATAGATCATCTCCTCCAGAACCAGGGAGCATGGAGGCAGAGCCTTTGCATAATATTGACACACCTAAAATAACACCTGCAAAAAAGAAGCCAACAGTTAGCAAACAAAGCAGTAAGAGAGTTACTAGGAGCCAAATAATGGCTAAAGGAAACTTAGATGACATCTTGCATGCAATTGACATTGAAGAAACTCCCATTTTCCAAGTTTAAGACATTGAATATGGAGGAAGAAAGCTACAAAAAGGTAAGATAGCTAAAAAATTAGAGTTTGCTAGTGATGATGATGGTTCCATGTTTCAACCTAGAAAGCCAATGACCAGACATGCAATAAAGGTCATGGAAACGAGCAAAGAGATTGAGAAGGTCAATGAAACTTCTCAACCACCAAGCATCATAGATATCTCTTCACCTACAAAAGAAGAGTTGGTTATCAAACAAAGGAAGGGTAAAGAGAGAATTAGTGAAAAATCAAAAATTGAAACCCTTAAAGAGCAGTTGAAAGTGGCAGGTGAGAAGATATTAGTTCTGAAGCAAGAGATAAAGAAACACAGAATTGAGAAAGTTCAGTTTGAGCAAATGAGGAAAATCTGGGAAGATCAAGTCACCAGTGTTTCAAAAACCTTGGACAATACAGAAAAGTCGATAAAGTGGACTCAACCACTAAGAGGAGAGGTCAAACATATCAAAAAGATAAACCTACACTTCAAATCCAAGAATAGGGCATTAAAGGAAAAAGTGAAAGATCTAGAAGAGCAATTGGACCTAATTCATGTAGAGTTGGAAAAGAAAGGATTGAAAATGACAGTGGTAGAGGAGCCCATTAGTCAACTGATTGTAAATGAGGAGGAAACACCACGAGAGTAATAAGGTAAGATGGAATATGTTTTAGGAGGTTCATAACATGCAGTGAACCCAAATTTTGCAGCTGGAAGATAATTTTTGAATATAATCTTGAAAGGAACAATTTCGGGTTTTTTGCATCTTTTCGTAGCATACCTCAGGCTTGAAGCCAGAAATACACTACGAAAAAAACCTGTAGGTGCTTTTTTGCATTTAAACTCAATTTGACATGTTTTAAGGAGGGATATACATGGTTGCAAAGTTTCATGACATGGTGAAGATGTTGGAACAACAGAGAAGTGAAGAAAATTGATAGAAAAGCCTTTTTTCTTATGCTACCCAAACTCGCTACGAAACTTGCCTGTTTTCATAGTGAGCAATTATTGAGGGATTTTGAGCATGTTAAAAGAATTTTTTGCTAGCTGGATACTTCCAGCATGTCAGAGGACCTTATTAGAAAATATTTATGACTCAAAGGGAGTTCCATGAAGACAGGTCATCAGTCAAAACATCGTTGAAGATGAAGGTCATCCATTCCTAAAAAGCAAGGTTATGCTCCATAGATCTAGGGGTGCTTTAAGTGGTGGTGAACTTGTTCATGTGTCCTTCGATAATGTGACATTCTTTATGTAACCATCATGTAACTTTTTCATAGATAAGATAAAGGAATGCAATAAATAGGAGATAGAGTCCTATTAGGAGTTTGTTTCTTTAAAGGGAGCTGTCAATTTTCTATTTTAAGTTATTGATTTCAGTTATGAAAGGTGTCATAGTAGAATTCGAGGATCTAGCCACCAGGAAGATCATCCATAATTGTAAAGAATGTCTATTTATAGACAAAACATCGAAGAAGAAAAGGGTTGGAGAATATTTGCACAAAATTGTTGCTTGTATGTTTTTTACCATTATCAGTAATCCAAAGTGACATTCTACTTCCAGACCTGAGATTCTCATGAGGTTTTTTATGTCTTATTGATATTTATCTTATGTTTAATCATTTGCAATATCTTTCATCCTTAATTACTCATAATTCATAATAGTATGCTATGACTTCATTTAGTGATGAAATGATTGTGTTTCCCTATGTTGTATGTGTGAATTATCTCTTTTGAAAACCTCCATCTGCCTCAGCTTCCTTGTGAAGAAACATTGTCACTAAAACTACTGATTGTTGACTCCATAAGCCCAATGGTCGCAAGCCTACATTTTTCAACCTGCAATCATACAAAACAAGTTACAATTCCATAAAGTTAGCCATCTAGTTCTATCATTATTCAAAATCATAAACCCCCCTTGAGAGAACCCTCTCAAACTGAAAGGGCTAACCTTTAGTTAGAAGTGGTTTGAAAGAGTTTCATTGAGTTGATTGATGAGAAACCAATCAAGATCAATTTGGTGATAACAGGATACACATCTTCAACATTTTGACAATATATTGCAGCTTTTGAAAGATAAAAAATTATTTGTTAAATTTTCCAATTGTTATTTTGGGATGGAGGAGGTGGAGTACTTGGGCCACATTATGGGAAGAGAAGGCATAAGGGTGGCTCCTAAGAATATTCAGGCAATGAAATATTGGCCACAACCTAGGATCTTGAAGTTTCAAAGGGGATTTTTGGCTCTCACAAACTACTACCATAAATTTGTTAGAAATTATGGATGCATTTCCAAACCCTTAACAAATACTCTCAAGAAAAACACATTTCTCTAAACACAAGTAGCTCAACAAGGCTTCCTAGAAATCAAACAAGCCATGTGCACCACCCCTGTGTTGGCTCTCCCAAATTTCACAAAACCATTTTTTCTAGAATGTGATGCCTCAAGAACTGGCATTAAAGTAGTCTTACGTCAAGAAGGTCATCCACTACCATTCACAAGTTAACAATTAAGTCGCAGAAATTTGGGTGAATCTACATGTGAGAAGGAGATGATGACCATCCTACATGTAGTGGACACTTGGTGACCATACTTTCTTGAGCGACGTTTCTAGATTAGAAATCATAATCATAATATGAAGTATTTCTTTGAGAAAATTTTATCCTCCCCGAAATAAATTAAATGGCTCAACAAAATTTTGGGCTGCAACTATGAGATAGTCTATAAGAAGGGGCATGAAAATGTCATGGCAGATTCCTTATCTAGATAGTTTAACGATGAGGGAACTCTCTTATCCCTATATTTTCCCATACCAACTTGGATTCAAGAGGCACACAAGGAAAGGCTTATCCACCCCTCGATGCCCAAATAATTAAATGGCTACAAGAGGATCCTAACCACCCAACGGGTTAAAATTGGCAGGAATATATGATTCGATATAAGGATTCTATGGTTCTCTCCCCTAAATCCACACTCAAACCTTGTATATTATAAAAAAAATTCTCAACAAGTGTAGGAAATTCGAGGTTCGAGAAGACTTATGCTTGTGCACACCATTCCTTCATTTGGGCCAGGATGAAACATGAATTTATTACATTTGTAGCTAAATGTGGCGTCTACCAGCACAACAAAGGGGAAACAATGAAGACACCCAGAACCTTATAACCCTTACCAATACCTACATCTATATGGACCATTGTCTCCATGGACTTCATTACAGGTCTTCCTAAATCCGGAAACAAGTCAATCATCATGGTGGTAGTTGATTGAATATCCAAATACGCTCATTTTTGTGCCTTACCACACCCACTCACTCCAACCTTGGTGGCTCAAGTCTTCATTGATCAGATTTTCAAACTAAACTTCATTCCTACTTCTAATGTGTCTAATATAGATCCCACCTTCACTATAAATTTATAGCAAGAGTTGTTCAAGCTACATGAGACGCAACTCCAAATGAGTACAACATATCACCCCCAAATGGATGGTCAAACAGAAGTGGTAAACAAATGTTTGGATACCTACTCATGGTGCTTTTATTTGGAAAAAAATCATCAATGGGTGCAGCTGTTATCTTTACCAGAATGGTGGTATAATAATAACTATTATGAAGCAACCAATATGACACAGTATGAGGTGGTGTATGGACAACTACCACCTTTGCTGACTTATTATCTCCTAAGATCTTCCAAAGTGTAGGAAGCTGATAAGTTGCATCAAAACCAAGATGCCACTCTCGTTCTTCTACATGAAAATATCCATCAAGCTCAAAATAGGATGAAGCAAAATGTCGACCAACATCCTTCAGAAATATCATTTCAAGTGGGTGACCAAGTGTTTCTTGGACTCCAACCTTATCATCATACATCTCTCAAAGAAAAAGGCTTACAAAAATTAGATCCAAACTTTTATGGGCCTTATCAAGTGATTCAATGTATTGGCCATGTAACCTGCAAAAATTCCTTTCCTACCATATCAAAAATCCACTCAATCTTCCATATCTCTTGCCTAAAGAAAGTAGTGGGGAATACTTGCAAGGTTCAGATAATACTACCTGAATTGGACGAGTATAATGCTCTTTTATTACCACTAGAATTGATGATGGATTCAAGATAAATGGATCTTTGCAACTACATGATCAAGGGAGTCATCTTCCAGTGGAAATACACCTTTCTAGAAGAAAAAACATGGGAACCGAAAAATATTCTATAAAAATTTCTGCAGCTCCAACCTTGAGGAAAAGGTTTCTTTTGAAGGAGGAGGGCATGTTAGGGTTCGAACCTAACCCATTTATTAATTTAATAGGCCTAATGTGCCCCATAATATTCATGATAAATTAGTCTAGTAAATAAATCTCATGAGTAATTACCCACATTAATGATGATTGTAAGTGGTTCACCCTCATTTTAAAAAAAAGGACTGTGATTAGTTAGTTTAGTTAAGGATGATGAATAGAAAAACCATAACTAATAAATAAATTGGTTAACCTGCATTATGAAAGGTACCAAAATTAGTTATGGTTTTGGATCTTATGAAACTATATATAGTCAGGGATAATGTGAGAAGTTTTGTCTTGTGTTGTTGTAATTGAGCTCTGCTCTACTCAAGGTTGCCCCCTCGAAGATGAAAGTGAACAATATTGCCACAGATATTAATAAAATATTTCCATTTTATATTGTCACATTTTGTTATTTTCTATGGAATCTCTGTAATATTTGGAACTTTCGATATTTTCTGCAGGTTAAGCATACCGCAACGTGATAAAACCATAAGCACATGCAAATATAATTTAAAAATATGAATTTTAAAGGCTAAAAAATTAGATTGATAATACATGGAACAAAAAGAAGCCTATAGAAAGATAAAGTGAAACCCAAGTATAGGGATTAAAAAATAGGAAAAGATGTAATCATTTTTTATAAAGGAAGGATTTAGGTTTCAAATTCTCAGGGGAAATTTTTTTTAGTGTTGAGCAAGATGCATAGGGAAATTTATGTTAGGCACCCATGGTACCAAAATATAATATTAGTAGTTAAGAAATAATACTTTTGGCTACGTATGAATAAATAAGTGGATGATTATATATTCATGTGATTTGAATGCCAAAATGTTAAAACTTAACATACACACTTAGTAGGGTTGCTACAAGCAATACCCATTCCTGAGTGGAAATAGGAAATTGTTTCCATTGATTTCATTACAAATTTCCCCAAAAAAATGAAGCAACATGATTCCATCATGGTTTGTGGTGAATTAAATCACCAAATATTCCCACTTTATTCCAATGAAGTCAACACATAAGGAATCCAATGTTTTTGATATTTATGTGAGAGAAGTTTCCAAAGTGCATGGTGTGCCTAAGGCAATCATTCTAGACAAAGATCCCAAGTTTATGTCCTATTTTCGGACAAGTTTAATTAAGAGATTTGGAACTGATTTAAATTTTATCCCAAAATACCATCCATAGTCATATGATCAAATGGAAAGATTCAATTAGGTTATTGAAGACATGTTGAGGATGCATCTAATGGAAAAACTATCAAAATGGGAGGAATATTTGCATTTGGTGGAATTTTCTTATAATAGTGGGTACCAATAATCTTTGAAGATGAACCCATTTGATGTATTTTATGGAAGGAAATGAAACACACCAATGAGTTGGGATAGTCCAGTTGATAGGGCTATTTTTGGTCAAGAATTACTGAGGGAAATGGAAGAGAAAGTAAAAAAGATTTAACAAAACTTCAAGGCTACCCAAGATAGATAAAAATTTATGTAGAGAAGAATAGGTCAAATAGGGAATTCAATATTGGCAACCATGTCTTATTAAGAGTTAAGGCAAGGAAAGTTCCTTGAGGATGGGAAACTATGCGAAGTTTATAGCTAGATAATATGGACCATTTGAAACCTTGGAGAGGATTGGTTTGGTGGAATGCAATATTGCATTTCCAACATCCATGTGAATTCATAATGTTTTTCATGATTCATTACTTAAAAAATATGTTTCAATGCTAACCACGTGATTGATTGGAATATGGTTCAATTGGAGCTCAAGTGATACTTTTAGGTCCAAATAGTGTGTATTTTGGATGGGAAAGTCAAGGTGCTCTAGAATCAAGTTGTTACGTTGATAAAGGTGTAGCAGACCCATTTCATTCTTGAAGATGCTACATGGGAACATGAGGATGTAATGAGGGAATAATACCTTCATTTTTTTTTGGATTAAATTGTTGTATATATATAGATAATGCACCGAGCAAAATTCCTAGATAATGGGGATGGTAATGTAACACCCCTACTCAACCCCTAGAATGTAAGTTACATGTATATGTGGAACTTAGGTTTGTGAGATAGAAAAAGTCAATTAGGCTAGTGAGTCAAGGATTTTTGTTGAGGGAAACAATGCCTGTGTACATTTGTGTTTGTGTTATGTGGTTGGTATTCCAAGGTTCACATGTTATTAATTGTATATATATATTTTTTTTAGGCCAAAAGGCCTAGAAATGTAATTACGAAAACACATACATGTTAATAAAATATATACTGCTATAAACCGACAATAAATAAATAATTTGGGGGGATTAGATTCTGTGGGTTAGTAGGAAGGGGCTAATATGACTCAATAATCATGGAAAAGTGCACATGCATATAACCAAGGTCCATTGAGTGGCTTGGGTTAATACAAAGTGGCAGAAAAGGCTATGCATATAAAATAAGAATCTTGGCATTGTTGAGGGGAATATTCATTCAAAATTCACTCAATTAGCTAGGAATGTAGGGAGTTAGTTATGGATGGGAACTTAGATGACCATGAGAGTATTGGAACTTATGGAAGACACAAGAATCTAGAACATTCCTTTCCAGTTGAATAAGGAACCCTATAAGGTGGTGGCACAACTTGAGGTACTACAGGTGCATAGAAGGGTGTGAGCCAATTGGGTGCAAGTTGATGGGGAATGTGAACCTACTAGTAAGAAGCTATTAGGTTTGGTACCTTGTTTGTGTGAGGGCCTGGAATTTACTTCGAAGACCGGTGAGGGAAGTTGAATTTCTGAAGCCACGCGGCTGTAAACCATCCATGTCAAGTTGAGATAGGGGTTGATGGGAGATGTGATCTTGTTGGTTGGATGATGTTGGGTTTAGTGCCCTGGCTAGTTTATAGTATTGATCATGCACTATGATTTGGGTTAGCTAATTCCCATGGATTTGAAGCTCTAGCTTGAGCATGACCCATTTTTGAGAGAAAATGGAAAACATGACATATGGATGGGTGGAAAATCAAAAGTATATAGCCATCTTGACACAAATTAAAGTTAAGTATTTGTATTTTGTATTATTTCTACTGAAATGTTGAAATATATTAGTGAATGTAACTAAATTCTCAATTTAAGAATCATGTTATATTATGTCAGTGCATGTGTATTGTACTTGGCATGCATTTAGATAGTGCATTTCCCCATTTGGGAATCTCCTAGAAAAGGAAAAAATTTCAGAATACAGGTTGCTAAGGGTAATTTTCATGGAATTGTGCCTCAGCAAGAAGATGGAGTAAGCCAATAGTGTGATGGGGGATATTGCATCATAAAACATAGTTGTTTTAGCTAGCAATAAACTCAAAGCATGCCATATGCCTCTACATGATTATTGGCCAAGTGTCCCAAGCCATAAGAATATTTTGTTACCTTCTTTTCATCAGGGTTGAGAATGACTCTGTAATATTCCCAAATTTTCACATAATATTTGGAATATTAGAGTTCTTAATTTTCTTAATGAATTAAGTAAATAAAAGGGTGGAGGGACCCATAATCCTCAAGATGAATAAATATCCACTTTTTATGTGTGAATTTGGATTGATTAAGCCTAGATATACATAATGGGGTAGTGGAGAAACTACTAATGTGAATGGAGTGGAGATCATGTCTCATTAATGAGATATATCATGGAGGTTGAAGCAGTCAACTGAGATCATGAAAGACATCTAATTTAAGATCATAGAGCATTCATGATGAAGTGATGGAGGAAGTAGTGCAATCAATGCACACATGATGGAGAGGGTGTACATTGCATGTAGACATAATGGATGACTTGGAGAGACAGCGCAGTAAAACATGGAGGATTATTTCCATAAGCACAATGCAGTTTAGAGGTGGGCAAAGGCATGGGAAGGCTCATAAGCTATATAAAGGAGATGAAGGCAACAATGGAGGCATGCTTTTGATTATTCATGTAAGGGTCTGTTTAGATCTGGAATTGTCATTTGACATTCCATGTTTTATTTGGTTTTTTTAGCTAAGATTGCAAGTGTTGTTTAGCAGTGGGTGTTCCTGGTCGGGAATCCCACCTCTTTCATTGATTAGCTCTTGAAAGAGTATTTTACTTCATTAATCATTACGCATTGGTGCCACACATATTTCCATTCTCTATAGAACACCTACCTTCAGGAATTACGCAATTTCTGAAGATCAGTTGGGAGGTGGAGGTTGTCTTCAGTATTTCAGCTGGAGAACCGATGTATGATTATTCATATCACCTTGGGCTTGAATATTAGCATTCTCAGGGCTTCATTTCAGATCTGGCATCAGTCCAAACATTATTTTCCTCCTATCAGCAACAGTCCCATCAAGGATTTCGCAGTCCATCATTGCAGATCCAAAGGAGGAAGGAAGTTACTAGTATTTCAGCTAGTAATCCTATGAGGGATCATCCCCTCACCTTTCCATCACCATTTCCATCAGCCTGGAGTTTATTATAGCACATTTAAGTAGTAATAGAGCCTCTCCCTCTTGTATAGTTCATTTTCAGTAGCAGTTGCATATTTAGTTGCTGCAACTTGAAGGAGGAAGAAGACGAGACAAGATCTCAAGCTCCTAGCTTGTAGATCTGAAGGAGGGATCGGCCCTCAAAGCTTAGATCTGGTTGCATAACATATTGCAGCCATATTTGGGTCAGATCTAGCTTCATATCTACATAACCCAACAATCAAAGGATCAAACCCTAGGAGGGTGATTTTCCAAAGTTGTAGATCTGGAAAATATTTTCTGGGTTATCTTGGGTTCCCATCACATTGTCCAGATCTTGAATTTTGGCATCATTAGAGCTCCTGAGATCCATAGATCTAAATTTCCTTTTTGCAGCAGCTTTATGTACATCAACAGAAAAAGTTACAACACAGTATTTCTTCCTGTAATCTCACCAGTTACACAGTGCTAGTTGTATCATGTTTGTAGGGTGATTCTAGGCCATCTCTTTGGCTAGATTTGCTCATCTTTTGTACATTGTGTAATTGAATCCTCTCCATATAATAAAAATGCTTATCTTCTCTATATATTCTGATGTTGTCTTCATATTTATTGTTTACTTAGTTTTATTTCATATATTGTGTTTCAATATTACTGCATTCTCCCTTTTAGATACACATGGTGAATGTGAAAGTACGATCTTTGTCTCAGCTTGTGGACACTTCATCTTTTGCATCAAAATAAGAAGCAGATAGATGAGATCTATCATGAAGGAGAATTGTATATTTTCCACTCCTCTCTTTAGATCCATGCAAGATCTCTCCAAAGAGGTCAATCAAATGAAGAGAGAAAGGAAAAAGGAGGATCCAAGAAGAATATTTGATGAGGAAGGTCCAAGCACTTCCTATCAGCAAAAAATAAAACCAGAGAAACATATATCTAATATGCCCACTTTCTTTGAATAAGGTGAACGATATAGTCATGAAGAAATAAGAAACATGAAACCTGAGACTCATGAGACTCGAAGTCTATATCTTAAAGAGTACAAAGCACAGTCTATGGCATTCAAGGAGAAGCTAACTCTCCAACAATTCTTTCAAATCAAAGAAGAAAGAGGCACAATAGATTCTATTTGCCTACAATTGATGGATCTTCCTCAAGCACTATTAAGGCTTGGAGGAAAGAGTTAGATACATTTTTCAGGCTACATCCTGTGGCTGAAAAAGAGGTTGTTTAGATTGCAGCACTTCATCTTTATGGTGAAGCCAATGATTGGTGGTTTGGTCACACGGAGCATACAAAGGTGACTAAATATACAGATTTCTTTCACAAGTTGAGGAAGAAGTTTGATGTGAGAAAAATAGAGATGTGCCACAAAGAGACATTTCCTAAGGAAACAAAGGAGGATGTCAATCTTGTCACTCTAGACAAGGAGACACTACATTCACCACCAGCTGCAGAAGTACTTTCATCTAGAGAAGAGACACTTGAAACTTTTCAAGATATTCTTGAGCTATTGACACATAGAGACCCATGCATGATTTAGGAGATGCATGAGGAAGAGAAGAAGATTCCTTTGTTGGTACATTGGTAGAAGAGCATCCATCACTCTTACCAGTAGTTGGAGACACCATTGTCCCAGTTGGAGAAACTCTTGTGTTCTTGCAAGAGGTTCCCACACATCAGTTTATCCAAGGTATGCATACATATTTATCACATATTGTTTTGGTAGATCTTATTGAAACTTATGAGTACATGCCATCAGGGCCAATGCATAACCAAGGGTTAGAATAAAATGTTGATTTGAAGCAGCAACCTATCACAGCGCAGAGGACCCTTGATCTAATCAAGGAGGAAATGAAAATATATCCCAATTTTTCATTGATAGACTACATTCAACCCTTTGAGTTGAAGTGTAGAATTTCAGAAAATAGGATAAGCATGATCCTATGTACAATGGTTGGTTATTAGATCAGCATTGTGCCTTTCTTTGAGATGGCTCATGTATTACCATGCAGATCTAAATCGTTGTCACTTAGTAGCAGTGATAAAGAGGGAGCCCCATTATTCTTGGAGAATTCTGAAGGTAGCTTCACTCATGAAGCAATGGAGGTTAATATGATAAATGGTAAAAATCTTGAGATGAGGAATATTTTCTCCTTTCTATATGACACTTTCTCAATGAGCATCTCATAGGTCAAAGAAAAACTTCTACATGCAATAGATCCAGAACCTCATTGGTTTTGGAGGGCCATTGATGAGAAGAAGGTCTCATTGAGAGATCTCATTGCAGGTGCACTTAAACATTTCATGGGGTGAAAATTTCTTCATCAGTTTGGGAAGGATGGTATTCTACAAAGGGAGGATACCATGTTTATGCAGTACATCATTCATCATCCACATTGGGATGAGTGGGTAAGGATGATAAGCAAGGGGTTGCATGACCACTTGCAGATATATGACATGGGCCAACAAGAAGCTTGGTTACGCTGGTTTATCTTGGGTGAGTTTGGCCACTACCCAAAGGCTCATATTTCTTTGATCCATGCCTTGAAAAACACTCATGAAATGAAGAAGGAGGCATGGTTGCACTGGCTGCTCTTGGGTGAGTATGGTTACCACCAAATAGCTCATATTTCTTTCACTCGTGCCTTGTCTATCAATGACAGAATGTAGCAAAAGAAGGCATGTTCATTTTGGTTGAGAGATCTTGGCCATCACTTGACATCTCCCATGTTTATGTGTTTTGTATTGTTTGTAATATGGCATAATACTCTTATGATTTGTTATAATAGAGTTTGTTTGTATTGGGATGATATGACATTTCATATGTCCTTCGGTATGTTGTTGTTACTCCATGATTCACATGATGATGTGAAGAGGCAACAAGAGATATTGTTGTTGTGGATTTTATTCGGGGACTTTGGTCCTACATACTCCCCTACTTTTCATGATAGTGTTGGAGGATGGAAGTAAGAGGCACTCCTCCAATGGCTCTTACTTGGAGAGTATGGACACCATACTTGGTATCTTGATGGTGTGGTGTGGCAACAGGGAGAATTGTTGTATTGGCTACTATTGGGAGAATATGGTTTGACATATTTGTCTACCCATATATCTCTATTTCTTCTTTTGCATAATGTTGGAGTGATTCTTGGATCCAACAAGGCCAATAGGGCTAAAGATGAGGGCATGTCAATACTCAATGTACTTCATGAAACATGGGATGAAGAAATGCTTTATGAGATGGGACTTTTCCTTTGTGAGAAGAACCACTTTTTTTTTATGTATCTCATGTATTGATGATGATGTTGGACATCATATGGTTGTCACTTGGTACCTCATGGTGAAAGGAGGACATCTAACCATACAGTTGGAGGTCATTCTATGCATTTTTTAGAGACAACTTTGGAACCAAACATGCATGACACATTGCAGAAAATGGAGGAGGCATTATTTATGAGGATGCCATCTGAAGGGGAATAGATGGATTTGCATCTACTTTTGGATTTTCTTGAGGACAAGAAACATTTTTCTGGGGAGGACTATAATATTCCCAAATTTTCACATAATATTTGGAATATTACAGTTCTTAATTTTCTTAATGAATTAAGTAAATAAAAGGGTGGAGGGACCCATAATCCTCAAGATGAATAAATATCCACTTTTTATGTGTGAATGTGGATTGATTAAGCCTAGATATACATAATGAGGTAGTGGAGAAACTACTAATGTGAATGGAGTGGAGATCATGTATCATTAATGAGATAGATCATGGAGGTTGAAGCAGTCAACTGAGATCATGGAAGGCATCTAATGTAAGATCATAGAGCATTCATGATGAAGTGATGGAGAAGTAATGAAATAAATTCACACATGATGGAGAGGGTGTACATTGCATGTAAACATAATGGATGACTTGGAGAGACAGCGCAGTCAAACATGGAGGATTATTTCCACAAGCACAACACAGTTTAGAGGTGGGCCAAGGCATGGAAAGGATCATAAGATATATAAAGGAGATGAAGGCAACAATGGAGGCATGCTTTTGATTATTCATGTAAGGGTATATTTAGATTTGGAATTTTCATTTGACATTCCATGCTTTATTTAGTTGTTTAGCTAAGATTGCAAGTGTTGTTTAGAACTGGGTGTTCCTGGTCGGGAATCCCACCTCTTTCATTGAGTAGCTCTTGAAAGAGTATTGTACTTCATTCATCATTAGACATTGGTGCCACATATATTTCCATTCTCTACATAACACCTACCTTCAGGAATTACGTAATTTCTAAAGATCAGTTGGGAGGTGGAGGTTGTCTTCAGTATTTCAGCTGGAAAACCGGTGTAGGATTATTCCTATCACCTTGGGCTTGAAGATCAACATTCCCATGGCTTCATTTCAGATCTGGCATCAGGCCAAACATTATTTCCTCCTATCAACAGCAGTCCCATCAAGGATTGTGCAGTCCATCATTGCAGATCCAAAGGAGGAAGCTGGAAGTTACTAGTATTTCAGCTATTAATCTTGTGAGGGATCATCCCCTCACCTTGCCATCACCATTTCCATCAGCCTGGAGTTTATTGCAGCACATTTCAGCAGGCATAGAGCCTCTCCCACTTGTACAGTGTAGTTTCTGTAGCGGCTGCATATTCAGTTGTTGCAACTTGAAGGAGGAAGAAGAGAAGACAAGATCTCAAGCTCCTAGCTTGTAGATCTGAAGGAGGGATCATCCCTCAAAGCTTATATCTGGTTGTATAACATATTGCAGCCATCTTTGGGTCAGATCTAGCTTCATATCTGCATAACCCAACAGTCAAAGGATCAAACACTAGGAGGGTGATTTTCCAAAGTTGTATATATGGAAAAACCTTTTTGGGTTATCTTGGGTTCTCATCACATTGTCCAGATCTTGAATCTTGGCATCATCAGAGCTCCTGAGCTCCATATATCTGCATTTCTTTTTTATAGTAGCTTCATGTACATCAGCAGCAAAATGGATAGCACAGTATTTCTTCCTATAAGCTCAGCAGTTACGCAGTGCTAGTTGTAGCATGTTTGCAGGGTGATTCTAGGCCATCTCTTTGGCTAGATTCGCTCATCTTTTGTACATTGTGTAACTAAATCCTCTCCATATAATAAAAAGGCTCAACTTCTCTGTATATTCTAATGTTGTATTTATATTTCTTGTTTAATTAGTTGCAGTTCTTATATTGTGTTTTAGTATTACCGCATTCTCCCTTTTGGGATATTACAGACTCCTCCCTCTCCTGCCACCCCTAGGTACTAACTCTATATTGAATGGGGAAAGAAATACACATTCACTTAAATATGCATGTAAAAAGAACCTTTGGTGCAATAATTATGTTCTATCTATTATTATTATATTGAGATATTTAATTTATGATTAACAATGGATATTTTATTTCCTTAAAAATTATTTTTAAATGTTATGTGTCTACTCTTCATAACGAGTTTGGAAATATTTTCACATATCTCTCACATTATGTTGTATAAAGTACCTCTCTCTCTCTCTATATATATATATATATATATATATATATATATATATATATATATATATACCCCCTTACTTTACCTAGGTAAGAGAGTTGTTACTGGTGAATCTAGTTCCCATTGTCCGGTTATGTAAACAATATTATGAGGGTCACACCCTCGATTTTTTATTTTTTCATTTCCATTCATTTCTATTCATTTCCTTCCTTCCCTTTCTTTCGCACAGGGAATGGAAGTCACCAATTGTATTTTGTAACACAGTGGTTCACCATGACCCATCCAATTCAATGAATGAGCAGATGGTCGAGACATATGCATCTCTTACTTCACAATGCCATCTCTCTTCCCAATTCCTGACATATTGACCTTTGACCTAGTCACATTTGGACCATCCTAGAGCTTGAGACTTTTCCCGACTTCCTGACCCCCAACCTTCAACCTAGTCAGGTCGACATTTTAGTTGCACATCCACTCATCAGCACATAGCCCGACCTCACGACCTCTGACTAAATCAGGGTTAACATCCCTTTACTTATAGCACCACCAAAATTTGGTTTCAACCTCTAACCTCTGGGTTATCTATCTTTCTGTGTGAACATAATAGATAATCCATGTCAGTCTTCTTCTGACTAATAGCATAGAAGGATAATATGATCGCTCCAATTTTAATTTTTCTTGCCTAAGGTTATAATATGAAAATGGATAAGCCTATCCAAACCTTCCTATAAATTCAGGGTTTTGACTCCCTTATGCTACAATGAAAGCCTTCCTTTAGCATCCTCTGATGGCTTTGTCAAGGGACTTTGACTCTATACCATGAAAATCCTTCAGTATTGGTCACTATGCTCTCATGGAGACCAAATCTGCCACTGTGTAGACTTCCTCGACCTGGTCTTCCTGATTGCGGCTTGGTCTCAAAGGGTTATTCAAACTCTATATATACGTCAAGTTCTTGCCACTTCGTCAAGGTCATACTAAGATTTAGTACTAATTACCCCTTTCGAGCTTGGGTGATAGCTACATTGAGGGGTTCCTACCTTGTTGGCCTTCCCCGCTCAGGTAGGGAATTACTCAGATGGTGGCATACATGCTTCGCATCTAATATCTACTAAAGGGATAGAGAAAAATTTTGGGATTCTACACCTCTCCCCACGCCGTTAGCCCCTTATGAATTCCTTGACAAAGCAAGCAAGGGGCTAGGATGTTTTATGAGCCTTCAAGCAATGCATTTCCCTTTAAAACACATCATCCTTGAAGTCTTGCTAAAGTTCCCTGCCTGTGACTGCCCCCTTCTGCTGATCTGTTGACCAAAAGCCTTGTTGAACGATAAAATTTGCTCAAAAAAGGCCATGATATGCCCTTTGTTCCCCTGCATATTTCCTCCATTTTTTTTCCTTTTTCCCTCTTTCCATGTCCCCTTTTGTTCCCCCCAATATCCCCATAGACCTCCTAAATCCTCCCAAAATCCCCGTGAAATTCTACCCTTACCCTTTGTTTAGCCATTTTCCCCCCTTTCCCTCTCTATCATTCCCTTCCTTGACCTTCAAATTCCATTAAAAATGGGTTAAAAACCCACTTTCAACCATATTATAAGCCCAACCCCTCCCCGCTAGCCCCCTTCAACCACTTCCCCACGTAACCGGCACCCGGGACCGAGCGTTTAAGTCCCAAGCGCTAATCGCAATCGGAAGATCGACGAGGGTCCATTTTCCTTTGTAAAATACAAAAACTCCGATGCGATCGCCTTTGGTCTATAAGTCCCGCGACGTGTTCCGCACCGTTGATCTGTCATGAAGATCCGACGGAAGAGCGCTAGTCGCACTCCTCGCCTAATCGCAATCGGAAATTCCATTACGTTCCCCCTTTGTGCCGCTGCGATTGCGATCCTCCGATTGCTCTCTCCACCGTTGATTCTCCCTGTAGATCGGACGGTCCAGCACCAATCCCGACCTCCGATCGCAAGCGCAAGCTTCCCCCGTCGTCTCCCGATTTAATCCCATCCGTCCGTCACCCTGCGTTCCCCCCGATTGCGATTTCCCCGATTTGATCCCGGCCGTCCGTTTGGAACCACGATCTGACGGTCATCGCTCCTCCCGCCCCATCGCCATCGGAACGTTTGAAATATGTGCACCTGTTTACCTCTGATTGCGATTGTTCCGATTAGATCTTCGCCGTCCGTTTCCCGTGCGAATCCAACGGTCAGCGCACATTCCAATCGCATCGCAAAGTTTGTGATTCATATGCATGACTCTCCTCCCCGCTCCGATTGCGATTGTGTTTTAAGTTGGGTCCCACTTCATACGTCCATTTCATTGCATTTCCATACGTATCCACCAAAGTCTAAAGTTTCATATGTTTCATTAAAATTTCATGTTTCATATGTATTCTGCCATGTCCATAAGTCATCCCACGGATCAATCTCCACCGTTGATCTTCGTCTCCAGGCCAGGATCTAACGGTCCACGCTGCATATCACCACCAAACCCTATTTTTCGCGCATTTCACCACTCCACTGCATTTTCATCGTTCTTTCACATAATATCATTGTTTCCGCCGCCGCCGCACCACCATATATTTCGCCCTCAGCTTCATCCATCCTCTCATATGCATTAATTTTCTGAGTCTAGTTGCGTGTTCTACAGGGTACAGAAGTAAAGGGCCACCATGATTGCACAAGTCTTCATTACAGCGGAAATTTTTTTGCAGATAAAGGTATAAGTAAAGCGGCAGAGAGTTCAGTGTACAGGTAACCAAGTCATCAGGGCGGCCACATCGGCAGAGACATTCCTCTCCATGGCAGGATAGAACGCCCATACTGTCTTTACTCCATGTCGTGCTCCAGTGGAGAGATTTCCGCCCAAAACACAGCCCAAGCCACCAGAGCATGTTTTTAATGCGGTATGGTAGACCATTCCATTTTTATTACCATTTTTTGCATCCACCCACAGTACCACAGAGTACTACTGCAGCCAGAGTACATCAGAAACATGTCAAAGTAAATGGAGGCTAAAGAAGACCACTCCGTCATTCCAAAGGGGTACCGGAGATAAATGAAGAGATTTAAAACAGAATGGGCTTCAGCCCGCTCCTTCTTTTCTGTGTTTTAATGCTTCATTTAGTGTTCCACCTACCTCCTCAGCCCATCCTCTGCTATAAAACTCAGAAATAAATTGTTGTAAAGGTTGTTGGTGAGTTATCAAAGAAATGTAAGAATTTTCCTCTTGAGACAAGTTCTCTGTGTAATATTGTAAGATAGGCTGAGCATTGATGTATTCAGACTGAATTTTCAAGCTGTGGGAAGTGATGTACCTGATTGGCGTTGTTTTTAATATGACAAGCATGTTTCTTTGGATCCTGATCTAAGGCAGCTGGTGATGTTTTCCTACTCTCTGTGTTTGATTTCATTTCATTCCATTTCTGCTGGCTCACATCAGAAGTTTGGCATAAGATTTACCCTTGATAGGTACCTTATGTTGCTGCTCTCCCAACCTTCTATGTTTTCTTCTTACATGTGTATCTGAAAATTGATTTCAATTGATTTAACCAGTGTAGTGGATGTCATTGCCTGCTCTCTGATGTTTGAATTAATGCAATCTATGTTTGGATGTTCTTGATAGGATTTAGTTGGATGAGTTGAGAACACTGGGGGATATAGGACTCTGTTTTTCCCCACTAGGATCTTTCCATCTCAATTAGCCTTTCTAAGATCCCTTGTATTGCTTCCGATTTTGTCCAATAAGGTCTGGAGTTAAATGACCTCTGACCTGATCTATAGACAAAATTGGACGGTTCTTCTCCTTTCATCTTCAGTCCTTAATGTTTCATTATACTTTCATCTTTAAGATCCAAATGCTCTAGATGACTAGCCCAACTGAAAGCTTGCACATTGAACACAAGTAAATCCTTTCTTGACTCCATTGCCCAATGGCCTTGATGTTCTCTGAGTTATCTATCTTTGCCTAAATTCCTCTTTGCTCATCCTTGTCTTATACTGAACCTTCCTTTCCTGATGCCCAACAACCAAACACAAACAGTCAAACAAAAAACCCTGAGCCTATAACTAGCCTAAAATCATAACATAATGCTTCAAAGACACATACTTTGACAGTCATAGAGAGATCCCTCTCTGGACCTAGGAGGGCTAGATCCTAAGGTCTGAAAGTGGTTCTATGTTGTCTCATCTTTTGGTCTTGTCAACCTGGCCAAAACATGGGAACCCCAACATAATGGCGACTTCGCTGGGGAACTTCTGAGTGCGTTTCACCTTAAACATCCGTAAAAGACTCAGAAACTTAGAACTCTGGTTAGGTTGACAGTAAGTCACCCCTTTCTTGAATCAGTCTCCATTATTGAATATCCACTATACTCTTAGATAGAGTCTGGAAAGGGCCAGGTAGCCTCCAGATCTCATCCTCTTTTCCGAGGTGACATATCTGGTAAATTCCCTCCCAGTCAATCTCTAGTTGGAGCTTGCTACTTTAGAAGAGATTCCTGAAAGGTGATAGTGCCTGAGCACTGCGGTGGACAGTGTACCCTTCAGAAACATCCTGAACCCTCCACCTGGCGACTCCATTGTTCCTAAACGTCAAAATATTCCACTGATGATCAGTAGGCCTGCTGATTACCTTGGTTTCACATAAGACTCCACTGGGAGACCAGATTCGAAACATAATGAAGACTCCACTGGGAGACCAGTTCCTGAGACAACATTAACCACAGTAGAAGTAACAAGTAGGGTTAAGCTCCTTGACTTATAAACAACATTCTGGCTTTCAGAACCATCCACACAAGAGCTTATCCCAACCCTGACCCACCGGAAATAGTTGAAAATCTAGAGAGTATCCTCAGAAGAGCTCCCACACTACGCGGACCAACTATTTCCAGTCATCTTCATAGAGCTAATTCTGCACCAGAAGATCTTGCAGCTCTATTGGAACCTTTCTTCAACCTAGACCTTCAAAACAGATTACCTAGAACTAGGTCATTCAGTGTTTCAGACCAGCCAGACCCTAGGGACAGTGAAACCCCTCCTTCCACACCACCTAATCTTCACTTCCTCTAAAACTTGGGGATATCTCACCCTAGATCTGCTCAACAGACTTCTGCTGGTCCTACCATCCCTGTCATTCAAATACCAACTGCTCAAGCCAACCCTATACCTCATCAGAACATCAGCATGGCAGCCTGGTATGCACCTCTATTCCTACCTCAGCCCCTACTGCCCTTACCAAATGATTATCAATAAAAAATCCCGCACTTCCCTACTAAAGAACCTACAACAACACAACAACATGTAGATAAAATGGAGGATTCTTTTGACTATATGGAAATTGATGATGAAACAATCAAAATGAGAATTTTTGCGCAGAGCCTTGGGGGAGAGGTTAAAAAGTGGTTTAAAAACCTACCTGCTGGTAGTATCCAAGATCTCCCTGCTTTATACCAGACTTTCATCAACAAATGGGAAACTAGGGCAAACCCTCGCCAGCTCCTAGCAGAATACATGTCCCTTAAGAGAAACGTAGGAGAGAGTGTTCACGATTGCACCACTAGATTCAACAGCATTTACAATGCTCTCCCCCCACACATGAAACCTCCACAAGTTATGGCCCTAGCAAAATACCCTGAGGGGTTTGATGCTGACATGGCCTATGAGGTCAGGGATAAAGAGTACACCACCTTGGAGGACATGCAGAAAGGAGCTGTGAACATAGAGGCAAATCTGATCGAGAAAAAAACAAAACTGAGATCTGAGAGGAAGGTAACATACAAGGATGACCATGTAGCCTCCACATCTGATACAAATATTGACAGACTGTCTAGAAATGTGGACAAGCTATACCAAATGATGGAAAAAATGGTTGTCACTCAGAACAGGAACCAAAACCCGAACCAAAACATTAGAAGAAACAATGCTGCTCCCAACAGGCAAAGAGAATCAGATCAACAAATTATTCCCCCTTTCCAAAAATTTCTAGATGAGGATGAGGGAATCATAGAAGAGTCTGAAGGGAATGAGATAAACATGTTTGAAACGGAAGACTCAATCCATAACTGTGATTCAGAGGGAGACCAACCCTTGTCCACATATGGGGATGAGGAATGGTTGGAAACTGAGGATTACAGATTAGGATTTGAGGATATCATGTTACAGGTCAGAGAACCATACGAACTTAGGAGCAAAAGGAGTCAAGAAAACCCCAAAGCTAAGGCTCCTGAGGTAGCCATCAAGAAAAGGCCTTAAAAATCTTCTAAAGTAACTACTGTGAACAACAATTCAGGAGCCAAGAGTTCTGAGAGTAACAAAGAAAAGGACAACCAAAAAATGGAAAAACGGGGTCAGCAAACCAGTAGCACTAGCACCTCAGTTAGTGCTCCTGATAAAACTGTTCCTACACATGTACATAATGAGAAATCACGAACTGATTCAGCTACTAAGGTGGCCAATAAAACAGAGTTGAGCATTCCAAAGAGTCAGTCCACTTTCAATTTGGAAAGTGAGATTGCAAAAATTAAAGTCTCTGTCCCACTCTCTGAGCTGGCTACTCAGGATGTATATAAAGGCCAAATTTTGAAAGCATTGAATCTAAGTGTAAATAGTGACACTGTAAATCTGAGTGATGATTAGCCTGCCCTCTTGTTTGGTCCTAAGATTGAGGGAAAGTTTCAGGAAGGGGTAGTCCCACCTTTTTATATTAGTCTCAACGTTCATGACAAAATACTCCATAATGCAATGCACGATTCAGGAGCCTCACACAACTTGATGCCTAAGGTAGTTACGGAAAGACTAGGTCTAGAGATAACCATACCCTACAAATACTTATATTCATTTGACTCTAGTAGAGTAAAATGCCTAGGCTTAATCAAAGATTTATGTGTGAGCCTAAACCAGATCCCAGCTAAATGTATGGTCATGGATGTTGTGGTGGCAGATGTGCCACCTAAGTATGGCATGCTATTGTCGAGATCATGGGGAGCCAAACTGCAAGGAACCATGCAGATGGATGGCTCATATGCCACTATCCCCATATTTGGCCAACTTAGAAGACTGTATAGAGAAGCCCAAATGAAGTTCCTAGTCAGTAGCCCCGAGAAGCCCGAAAACTTACCTTTGTACTCTGTACACACAGACCTGGATTCTTTCATCCTCTACAATGACCAATCCACAGGAGAACCAATGTCAGAAAACAAGAACACAAACAATAACATAGAGCCCATGGACTTTAACATAATGGCTACTCTAGAAGAATACGATGAAGAGGACCATGGGCCAAATACTGAAAACGTAACTCTGAGTAAACCAGAAATAGGGTCAGAACGCAGTCAGCTGATCGGTCACCCTTTTCAAACTGATACACCACGTGAAGAGAAAAATAACCCCTCTCCTAGCACAGACCTCACAACTCGACATAATGGCGAACCCAGCTGTAGGGGAGGGAATGAAGACGAAGCAGACAAAGAACCCCTGTGGGAAATGAATTTCGATGGGTCCTGTACTAGGAAAAGTGCTGGAGCAGGGGTGTGGCTACGTAACACAGAAAATGACCACGCAGAGAGCCATGCTGTGAATCTGCATTTCAAATGCACAAATAATATTGCAGAGTATGAGGCTCTCATCCTGGGTCTGAATTTATTGAAGAAATTAGGAGCCCGCAGGATAACTGTCCTAGGAGACTCTGAGTTAGTGATCAAACAGGTGAATGGTGAATACGCAGCAAAACACCCTAGATTGAGGGCATATAGGAACGATGCCATGGATATATTTAAAACCTTCATGGAATACGAATTGGTGTTTGTTCCTAGGGGTCAAAACGCTATTGCCAACGGATTAGCTTGTCTGGCTAGTTCATATCCCAAGACCCCAGCTGACCAACAGATCATCATTCAGGCCAAATTCAGACCTGCAGTGCCAGACAATGAAAAATATTGGCAGGTCTTCGAAGGAGACAAATAGATTGAGGATTTCTTAACAGGCAGAAATGAGTTTGAATTTTCTGGTTCAGACTCTAAATCCGAAGATAGCTGCCTTAGTGAGGAATCCTCTGATGAAGAATTCCCACCTTGTAGCATAGAAATAAATTCTTTTTCTGAAGAAACTGGAAATTCAACCATAAAATGTGAAAACGCAGATAGTGAAGAAATGGAGGTGCTGCAAGCCAAAGACAAGAATATACCCAGAGGCTTGGCACCCTTAGAGGACCTTTTTGACTTTGATGACGTAGCAAAAAATCCCACTATAGAACATGCAGATTCAGACGTAGAAGAATGCAATATTGGCACTAAAGATAAACCCAAAATGATTAAACTGGCTAAGTCTTTACCTGCCGACATGAAGACAAAATACATTGATCTGTTTAAGGAATTCGTTGATGTGTTTTCATGGAGCTATGAAGACTTAAAGGCCTATGACACCAATATCATACAACACAAGATACCCTTGAAGGAAAATCAGAAGCCTTTCAAACAAAAACTCCGCAGAATCAATCCAAAACAATTGCCTGCGGTCGAGAAGGAGATTAAAAAGATGTATGATGCGGGCATTATAGTCCCTGTGAGGTTTTCTGATTGGGTGTCAAACTTAGTGGCTGTAAGAAAGAAAACGGGAGAGATCAGATTATGCATAGACTTCAGAAAGCTCAACAGAGCCTCCCTGAAAGACAACTACCCTTTGCCTAGAATGGAACATATCCTGCAGAAGGTAGTGGGCTCTAAGAGAATCTCCCTGCTGGATGGCTTTTCGAGTTATAACCAAGTTTTGGTACTCCTAGAAGATCAACTCAAAACAGCATTTACCACTCCATGGGGCACCTTCATGTATGTGAAAATGCCTTTTGGATTGATGAATGCTGGAGCAACCTTCCAAAGAGCGATGGACATAGCTTTCTCAGAAGAGATAGGACACTTCATAGTCATCTACTTGGATGACTTGACTGTCTTTTCCAAAAATGAAGAAGAACATCTCAAACATCTGAGGAAATTTTTCGAAAAGTGTAGGAGGTACGGTTTGTCCTTAAATCCTAAGAAAACTATATTTGGGCTACAAGAAGGGAAGCTTCTTGGTCACATTATATCTAAGAAAGGGATCAGGATAGACCCACAGAGAGTTGAGGGAATACTACAAATCACACACCCAAGAAACATCAAGGAGCTACAGTCTTTCATTGGGAAAATCAACTTCCTTAGGAGATTTATTCCCAATCTAGCCGAACAACTTAGGAACATGACTAACATGCTGAAGAAGGGTGTGGGAGTGAAATGGACTATTGGAGCTAAACAATATTTTGAATCTGTTAAACTTGCGCTCACCCAAGCTCTTGTTCTGATTAGCCCTAATTTCTCAAAAGATTTCCTGATCTTTTCATTTGCCTCTTAGCACACCATAGCTGCAGTTTTGCTGTAGAAAAATGCAGAAGGTATGGAACAGCCAATTGCCTTTTTCAGTAAAGCACTAAGGGATGCACCCTTTAAGTACAACATAATGGAGAAACAGGCTTATGCTTTAGTCAAGGCCTTAAAGGATTTTAGGGTGTACATTCTGCATTCTCATACCATTGCTTATGTGCCTAACATTGTTGTCAAAGATATCTTGTCCCAAGACCCTGATGGGAAAAGGGGCAAGTGGATTGTTGTGATTCTAGAGTATGATCTTGAGATTAAACCCACCAAGCTGATCAAAGGGCAGGGTTTAGCCAAGCTAATGGCTGAATCAAATCTGCAGGCCCTGGATATTAATATGGTGAATGCCTTGGATGAGCAGGAAAGCCTGCCTGATCCCACTGTAGAAGAGAAATTCCAAAACTCTCCATGGTATTCTGATATCCTTTACGTCCTCACCAATCTGAATTCTCCCCCAGAAATGTCAAAAACCAAGGCCAGATTCATAAAACTCAAAGCTAGAAACTACTGCATCTTGAATGAGAATCTATACTGGAAAAATCCAAATGGCCTATTGCTGAAATGTTTGTCTGAGATTGAAGCCAAAGATGTCAAACAAGAGTTTCATGCTGGAGAATGTGGAGGCCACCTGAGTTGGAAAGCCACTGCAAATAAAATA
The DNA here is from genome assembly GCA_034641835.2 of Pinus albicaulis. Lineage (NCBI taxonomy): Eukaryota > Viridiplantae > Streptophyta > Pinopsida > Pinales > Pinaceae > Pinus > Pinus albicaulis. Next base: position 260,262,881 of record CM076580.1, on the reverse strand, counting down.
CTCAGGGCTGGTTATTATTGGCCTACACTATTTAATGATGTCCATAAAATGATAACCACTTGCCACAAATGCCAGATCTTTGAAGGAAAAAGAAAACTTCTTCCCCTCCCTTTACAGCCCATCACTGTTGAAGGTCCTTTCATACAATGGGGTCTAGATTTTATAGGGGAAATTCATCCAGCCTCTTCAGGACAACACAAGTGGATCTTAATAGCCACAGATTATTTCAATAAATGGATAGAGGCCATACCTACTAGGAATGCCATGGATTCAGCCATCATTAGGTTCCTAGAAGGTCATATTCTCTCTCGGTTTGGTTTTCCAAGGAAAATAATCACCGACAATGCTGTTGCTTTTGGATCCAAGAAAATGGTTGATTTTTGTCACAGGTACCATATCACGCTTGGTCATTCAACTACCTATTACCCTCAGGGTAATGGCTTGGCTGAATCATCAAATAAGAGTCTAGTGGCAATCATCAAAAAGCTATTGGAGGAGAACAAAAAATCTTGGCACAACAAGTTGGTGCATGCTTTGTGGGCTGACAGGCTTACAACGAAGAAATCCATTGGCATGTCACCATTCCAGCTAGTCTATGGGACAGAAGTAGTATTTCCTACCAGCCTTGGGGTTCCAGTAGTCAAACTTGTCCAGGAGATCCAATCAGAAGAAGACAGCATGATAAGAAGGATAAATCAAACAATCCATCTTCAGCAAACAAGGGAGGAGGTATATAACAGAGCTGTCAGAGTTCAGGAAAACATTAAAAAGCTATTTGACAAAAGAACCAAAGCTGCTGATTTCAAAATTGGTGACAAGGTTCTGAAGTGGGACTCAAGAAGAGAGGAAAAAGGTAAACATGGCAAGTTTGACAGCTTATGGCAGGGTCCATACATTATCCAAGCTACTGTGGGCCCAAATGCGTTTTTCCTACAAGAACTTGATGGTACAGAGCTGTTTGGGGGTCCTGTCAATGGCAGGATACTCAAACACTACTTCTGCTGATTTTCAATTTCCAGTCTCATTCCATTGTACATACCATTGCAGTTTTTGTTTTCAAGAAAAGAAAAAATGTTTCAAAAAACAGAAAGAGTGGAGAGGTTCAGACATGCTTAAAACATGAACCTCTGATGTGCAAAAGATTGGCTCTAATAAACTCAAAACCTGAGCCAAAGAAAGGAAAGCAGTTGGTCCAAACATGCTTAAAACCTCGACCAGCAAAGGAAAAGAAGAATCAGCTCTAATGTGCCCAAAAACAGAGCTGAAAATCAAAGAAAAGAGGTGACTCAAATATGCGCAAAACCGGAGTCACAGAGAAAGAAGGATGTTTCAAAACCGCAGATTTCATGCCTTCACGGTTTTGTTTTCAGCTTTCTACAAGTTTTCACTCTAGCAAGATAGACAGTCTAATCCTGGCTTGGCTGTTTTTAAATTTCCTGTCTTAGAATGTAGGAGAAGAAACCTGTTGGACAATTTAATCCCAACATGTAATAGATTAGGTAGATAATCATATGAGGCCAACTGTCTAATCTGGTCTCATGGAGAAATAAGGGTAAATTTAGAATAGGTTTCTTTTCTGTTTTGAAAATAAAATGTAAAGGGTCTGCTAGCTCAAATGCACCCTAAAAGAAGAAAAATGATAGGATTGTAGTCTGGGTAGGTAGCTTTGATTGGGATGATGTTTCTGCTGATGTAACATATTCATATTGTGGCAGCTGGTCAAAGAGAGGGATGTGCCAAGCAACACGCATCTGGCCTACTCCGAAGATCATTTCTGGATTCTTGCCTCCTTCAAGAAGAAGCCATCCCCATGTGGAGCCACTGTTAGCCCCTTATGAATTCCTTGACAAAGCAAGCAAGGGGCTAGGATGTTTTATGAGCCTTCAAGGAATTCATTTCCCTTGAAAACACATCATCCTTGAAGTCTTGCTAAATTTCCCTGCCTGTGACTGCCCCCTTCTGCTGATCTGTTGACCAAAAGCCTTGCTGAATGATAAAATTTGCTCAAAAAAGGCCATGATATGCCCTTTGTTCCCCTGCAGATTTCCTCCATTTTTTATCCTTTTTCCCTTTTTCCATGTCCCCTTTTGTTCCCCCCAATATCCCCATAGACCTCCTAAATCCTCCCAAAATCCCCCTTACCCTTTGTTTAGCCATTTTCCCCCCTTTCCCTCTCTATCGTTCCCTTCCTTGACCTTCAAATTCCATTAAAAATGGGTTAAAAACCCACTTTCAACCATATTATAAGCCCAACCCCTCCCCGCTAGCCTCCTTCAACCACTTCCCCACGTAACCGGCACCCGGGACCGAGCGTTTAAGTCCCAAGCGCTAATCGCAATCGGAAGATCGGCGAGGGTCCATTTTCCTTTGTAAAATACAAAAACTCCGATGCAATCGCCTCTGGTCTATAAGTCCCGCGACGTGTTCCGCACCGTTGATCTGTCATGAAGATCCGATGGCAGAGCGCTAGTCGCACTCCTCGCCTAATCGCAATCGGAAATTCCATTACGTTCCCCCTTTGTGCCGATGCGATTGCGATCCTCCGATTGCTCTCTCCACCGTTGATTCTCCCTGCAGATCAGACGGTCCAGCACCAATCCCGACCTCCGATCGCAATCGCAAGCTTCCCCCGTCGTCTCCCGATTTAATCCCATCCGTCTGTCACCCTACGTTCCCCCCGATTGCGATTTCCCTGATTTGATCCCGGCCGTCCGTTTGGAACCACGATCTGACGGTCATCGCTCCTCCCGCCCCATCGCCATCGGAACGTTTGAAATATTTTGCACCTGTTTACCTCCGATTGCGATTGTTCCGATTAGATCTCCGCCATCCATTTCCCGTGCAAATCCAATGGTCAGCGCACATTCCAATCGCATCGCAAAGTTTGTGATTCATATGCATGACTCTCCTCCCCACTCCGATTGCGATTGCGTTTTCAGTTGGGTCCCACTTCATACATCAATTTCATTGCATTTCATTGCATTTCCATACGTATCCACCAAAGTCTAAAGTTTCATATGTTTCATTAAAATTTCATGTTTAATATGTATTCCACCATGTCCATAAGTCATCCCACGGATCAATCTCCACCGTTGATCTTCGTCTCCAGGCCAGGATCTAACGGTCCGCGCTGCATATCACCACCAAACCCTATTGTTTGCGCATTTCACCACTCCACTGCATTTTCATCATTCTTTCACATAATATCATTGTTTCCGCCGCCGCCGCACCACCATATATTTCGCCCTTAGCTTCATCCATCCTCTCATATGCATTAATTTTCTGAGTCCAGTTGCGTGTTCTACAGGGTACAGAAGTAAAGGGCCGCCATGATTGCACAAGTCTTCATTACAGCGGCAAATTTTTTGCAGATAAAGGTATAAGTAAAGCGGCAGAGAGTTCAGTGTACAGGTAACCAAGTCATCAGGACGGCCACATCGGCAGAGACATTCCTCTCCATGGTAGGACATAACGCCCATACTGTCTTTACTCCATGCCGTGCTCCAGTGGAGAGATTTCCGCCCAAAACACAGCCCAAGCCACCAGAGCATGTTTTTAATGCGGTATGGCAGACCATTCCATTTTTATTACCATTTTTTGCATCCACCCACAGTACCACAGAGTACTACTGCAGCCAGAGTACATCAGAAATATGTCAAAGTAAATGGAGGCTAAAGAAGACCACTCCGTCGTTCCAAAGGGGTACCAGAGATAAATGCAGAGATTTAAAACAGAATGGGCTTCGGCCCGCTCCTTCTTTTCTGTGTTTTAATGCTTCATTTAGTGTTCCACCAACCTCCTCAGCCCATCCTCTGCTATAAAACTCAGAAAGAAATTGTTGTAAAGGTTGTTGGTGAGTTATCAGAGAAATGCAATAATTTTCCTCTTGAGACAAGTTCTCTGTGTAATATTGTAATATAGGCTGAGCATTGATGTATTCAGACTGAATGTTCAAGCTGTGGGAAGTGATGTACCTGATTGGCGTTGTTTTTAATATGACAAGCACGTTTCTTTGGATCCTGATCTAAGGCAGCTGGTGATGTTTTCCTACTCTCTGTGTTTGATTTCATTTCATTCCATTTCTGCTGGCTTGCATCAGAAGTTTGGCATAAGATTTACCCTTGATAGGTACCTTATGTTGCTGCTCTCCCAGCCTTCTATGTTTTCTTCTTACATGTGTATCTGAAAATTGATTTCAATTGATTTAACCAGTTTCAATTGATTTAATTAGTGTAGTGGATGTCATTGCCTGCTCTCTGATGTTTGAATTAATGCAATCTATGTTTGGATGTTCTTGATAGGATTTAGTTGGATGAGTTGAGAACACTGGGGGGTATAGGACTCTGTTTTTCCCCACTAGGATCTTTCCATCTCAATTAGCCTTTCTAAGATCCCTTGTATTGCCTCCGATTTTGTCCAAGCAGGTCTAGAGTTAAATGACCTCTGACCTGATCTAGAGACAGAATTGGACGGTTCTTCTCCTTTCATCTTCAGTCCTTAATGTTTCATTATACTGTCATCTTTAAGATCCAAATGCTCTAGATGACTAGCCCAACTGAAAGTTTGCACATTGAACACAAGTAAATCCTTTCTTGACTCCATTGCCCAATGGCCTTGATGTTCTCTGAGTTATCTATCTTTGCCTAAATTCCTCTTTGCTCATCCTTGTCTTATACTGGACCTTCCTTTCCTGATGCCCAACAACCAAACACAAACAATCAAGCAAACAACCCCGAGCCTATAACTAGCCTAAAATCATAACTTAGAACTTCGAAGACACACACTTTGACAATCATAGAGAGATCCCTCTCTGGACCTAGGAGGGCTAGATCCTAAGGTCTGAAATTGGTTCTATGTTGTCTCATCTTTTGGTCTTGTCAACCTGGCCAAAACATGGGAACCCCAACACCTGCTACATGCCGGTTGTTGCCTGGATTGTACAGGCACCACAAAAATCGCGCAAGGTGGGGCCTGTCACTCTAATCCCTGCCCACTTCATTCTAGTTGTATCCCAAAAATAGGTTATTGGGGGTAGTCTCTCTGAAATGAGGTGAAGGAAGACAAGTTGGGAACCAACTTTCTTGGGAGACACAGATGAGTGGCTTGGCTACTTGGTTGAATTTGAGCAAGATTATTGATTAGATTATATTTTCAAGTATGAGACTAGTGCCTAATGGAGTCAAAATTATTTCTTATTGTAAATTGAAACTAAGTAACCAAATGGACACTTGTTGCTTAAATGATTGACCTACCTATATGATGTGAAAATTCTAGAATCTATGTGTGATGAAATGATCTTGGCTATTTTTAGTTATATTCCTAGTCTAAATAGAACCTCTCCCATAACCATTTTTTGAAACAATATTCAGAGTAGGATGCGAAATGGAAGCCAACAAGAAGTAGGTAGTTTCATGTTTAACGATACCTCCCATTGTGTTCCACCCACCTAGTGCCTCCCATTGCAGAGACTATGGCTCTGATGAATGCAAGGTCACTGTTTTAACCACTAAGAAGAGTTGAATCTCTCAAGCTAATTGGGAAAGGGTTTATCTAGATCTCTATCAACCTAGATTATGCCAGGAGATAAACTTTAATGCAAGCTAGAACTAGGATGCTTGTGCAAAATATTATGAGTGAGACTTTTACGTGAGAATAATTAAGTGTTTCTTTAATTAATTAGTTGTATTTTACCGTTATTATGATGTTAAGTACATCAAAATGTTTAGAAAATATAATCTCATCCAAAATACAATTGATAAATTTCAACAATGCCAACAAGAGATAACGATATCCACAAGATAGAGTTTCTCGAAAATATAGATGCACAATATAAAAAATAGAGCAATAATTTAACCAATGATTAAGTATGATAATATAATTACCATTATCCACAAGAGACAATAAGATATCAAGTGTTCTTAGCCAATATTCCTCAAAACAATATTATTTAACAATTTTCAAGTTTAGAATACTTCGATGCAATTTAGATCACCACCAATTAGATGCACAAATTAAACAAATTATTTCACATACCAAATGGATTAGAGAGACTTAGGAACAATTTAAGTACTTAACTAAATATTTGAAGTGTGTTTAGAGAGTGAGCTTATTAGAAGTGAATTACAAACTCTGTAGCATATAAAATCACAATGAAACACAATGTTAGCCCATTTCCATAATGTCAATGCCAGCAACTAGGAACAAAAGTGTAAAATTATGAGAGAACTTATTCAATCTATGTTCCAATGACCTATTAATGAGAAATAAGTGAATGATATAACAACAATAAGAAATTTATGACAACAATTAGTAAAATTTCTTTGCGTGCCAAATTCAAAATGCATATGCTTTCCCAATACAATGAAGAGAAACCCAATTACCAGATAAAATTTTCCAAATCAAGAATTTGGATGGATTAGCCTTTTAAATATGAACTTTACCACTATTATATCATATTTTTTATGCATAGATGAGATTCATTAAAACTCCTAGATTCATTCCAAGTTATGATTTCCCAACTCAAATAATTTATTCCTTAATATGTCAAGAAACTTCTAAATGAATTTGAGGAAATTTGGATTTTTTTATCACTGTTATGAGTTAATTTTCTTTATAAAATAAAATAGTGAAAACAAATTGGTTAGGATATCAAACTCTTGGTCCCTAGGCCTTGAATTTTATTAGCCCAATGTTGGAATCACGATTTCCGTTAGACCAAAACCTACAAGCATTAGTCTCTACTACAATCACCAGAGGTAGGATCCACGAGAGGTAGTTATTCCATGTCACAAAACACACAGGGAGCATTGAACCCAATGTCCAACAATCTCCCCCCCAATGCAAGTCGGGTGAGTTTCGAACTTGAGAGCTGGCACTCTGATACCACTTGTTGGAATCACAATTGTCGTTAGACCAAAACCCACAGGCATTAGTCTCTGCTACAATCACCAGAGTTAGGATCCATGAGAGGCAATTAGTCCATGTCACAAAACACAAGGGGAGCGTTGAACCCAATGTCCAACACCCAACTTGTGCAAAATTTTGTCCAATGAATTGATACTTGAAAAGAAAATCCTTAGACCAATTTTCTCTGCAAAATACACCAACAATCATTCTAGAAAAATTTCAGAGATAAGAATATGGTAATATAGGGCCAAGAGAGGTCAATAGAGAGGAAAAAAAGAAGAGAAAAGGCCTCAATATGTCTTCGGCTAGGGTAGAAATCCTATTAGTATCTTACAACAAGCCTAAAAAGGGTTGTCGTTTGGATTAGGAAGGGGCAAAGACCCACTAGGGGCTACAACCTAGGGATTTGAGGCCCTAAGGGCTACGTCAGCTTAGGTGAGTCACTGAGGGTTGAGGAGAGGCCAAGGAGGGAAGAGAGAGGGGGTGAGGGCTGGATGGAGAGAAGGAGGAGGGTCGAGAGGGAGAAGAGGAGGTCCAAAGGGAAGGAAGTCGGAAGAAGGTCGAGGAGGAAACCAAGAGGCCTCTAGGGCCTACAAGAAGGGTTTGGATGAGAAAACCAGGGCTAGGAACCATAAAAAACTTGAAGCCCTTGCTCCAAAAAATTATATGCTTCAACTCTTCAACTTTTCGAAAATTCTTCTCCTGCAAAATTTTTAAGAGACTAGATATTACCCTGAAGGGCCTAGATCTATCTCTTCTTCTGCTTTCTCTTTTGATTAACCTGCAAAATGAAAATAAAACACCCAAACCCGAAATATATAAAAAAAATATTTAAACCCCAAACCCAAAATATATACAAAATTCTTAAAACCTAAATCCCAAATATATATAATTTTATTAAAATCCCAAACCCCAATTAGAAAAAATATTTTACAAATTAAATTTGTAAAATTATTTTGCAAATTATACAAGGGTTTCAAAATAAATTTTGAGAAATAAATTTTTAGGATATTTTTCCTTTGACAAATGGCTAAAAATGCTTTAGAAACCCCACATACACTATAGCCTTAACAAAGATTTAATCCACCATACAAATACTTAGGATCCAAGAAAAAATATCCTTGTCCACAAATTGTGAACTTAGAGACCAAGGATTGAACTACCTACAAACACTAGTACTATCTCAAAATAATCATATGTAAGCACAACATAGGAAGCCCATAGTGAGTACATATTACAAATCAATGAGATTTTGATTTTATAGTTTTAAGAATATTATAAGTAACCACAAACCTACCTTTAAGTCCTAGGATCTAGCCTTCCTAAGGCTCAGAGAGGGCTCTCTCTATAAGATTTAACTTTGTTTTATGTTTGATTTTAGGCTAGTTATATGGAGCAATTGGGTTTTGATATTTGGTTTGGTTTGGTGGGAAAAATCACTTAATGAGATGGATAGAGATAGATCTATTTTTCCATTGGGAAAATGGAGCCAATATGTCAAGCAGATAGGTCAGGATCAAGGTCTAAAGTCAAAAAATTTCAGGGCAAGATAGTTGAGTCACTTAAGATCTTTGAGGCTAATTGGTGAAGTGGTTTAATCGGGATAAAGAGCAATCAAGGATTATTTGATACAGATAAGGAATTTAGAGGAGAGAGGTCATTCGAAAGAGGTATCAATTAAGGGTTCCCTACTCTGGAAATCAACAGAAAACATCAAAATGAAAACCAATAAATAACAGAGTGCCATTAACAAATTCCAATATATCACTTCCTGTTTTCACATTTAAATTTAGAACACATGTATGTATGAATGGAAAACATAAGAATATGTAACAATTTAATATGAGAAAATACTTCACTTAAGTTAGCCCAACACATGAATCTTGAAACATGATGTTTTATTGATTCGATCCAGCCTTGCTTACCTGAAATTTGGTACCAAAGCCCTCCAGGTACAGAAATATTGTCTATAGAAATCTTCAGAAATTTATTCCACAATAATACTTCAAAGAGTGAAGTATTTATACAAAAATTGTTACAAAATATCCTAGAAAACTCATAGGATATTTCTAAGGAAAATAAAATATCTTTTACAAAAATATAGTGACAGTTGCTTAACAACTAGCAAGTTGTCCTATTTATCCAAATGAAATAAAAATGTTGTTTTGGATTGGGTGCAGTTGGTTGTTGTGTTGTCTTCAATGTTGGCAAAAGATCTTTTAATCTATTTTGAACTCTATCTTCTCATACGATACTCTTTTACTTATACACTTTACCTCTGATACTATTTCATCTGCTTGAGGATTATTTTACTGCTGTAAATTCTATTTTTACTGTGTAAAAATAACAATCTATTTTTCTTCCTCTTTTGTTGTAAAACTGTCTTTTACAGTAAATCAGTAAGCTTCTACCAAAATTCTTCATTAGGTAACTTTATCTTGGTAAGTTTTCTATAATTTTCATTAGCCTTTGTGTACCTAACAATGGTTGGTTTGACCACAAAGAGATGTTTTATCTCATTCTGTAAATAAAACAAATCTTCAATTCTTTTGTGCAACATGTAGAAATTTGCTGAATAATGAATAATTATCCACCGATACTATCCTGATCACATATCAATTCGAATTCATATGCAACACATAATCTCTTCCACTCAGATCATCACACATGCGGAAATAAAACAAGCGGTATGCGATCAAAAGATCATCAAAATATCACACACATTACACAGTATGTATGGGGAAAGCTTATAGCTGAAAACCCCTCAGCTATTCTGTATATTATAATGCAGAGAACATGTAATAGTACATAGCACAATACTCCTCACAAGTACTCAGTACTATCTCATGAAGTTACACACAAACTAGCTTGGTTTTGAACAAGTCACAGGTTCAAAACACATCCACTAATTGCCTGCCTCTATTGCGCAATCGAGGCTGGTCTAATGAGAGATCCAAGGTTCGAATCTCCTTGGCTTGATAGTGCAATCATCATGGGAAATTCCTCCAAGTGTGGTGCAAATCTCATGCACAACTGATGTCACAATTGATAGCTATCTCAACCCTTTCATCTACCTCTTTCACTGGTCTCCACTGAACTGTCCATGCACTGTAGTGAACTGATGTGTTCTTGAGTTGAATAATGAGTTAATAATTAGTGAATTAAATAATATTTAATTCACTCTACTCATTACTAGTTGATTAGCTAGTTAAACTAATCACAACTAGTTCAACTAAGTTAAACCGAACACAACTCCACCAACTGTCCCATCAACTCCACCAAACTTCTACCACTGAAGTCCTAACTGAAGTCAACCATGCATGAGCTCACCAAACCCCTAGGAATAGCGTAATTCCTCTGTCAGATGCATGAGCCACTTCTGTAGCTCGAACTGAAGTGCTCCAAGAGAGTAAACTGAAGTTTAGAGTCCAAATATTATTAAGGGTACATAATATTTGACTTCCCTATTTTTAGGATAGGCAGTCTAAAAATAGACTTCGACCTATAGGTCCAAAAATAGAGGTCCATCTATTTTTACCAACATGACCAATACTCCAAGAATAACATACTGCAACCCCTGGACTATGCTCCATATGTCTAAAAATAGACATAGTCTAAAAATAGACTTTGCGCCAAAAATAGCCTGCGGGCCCACTTAGTGAAGGCGACTTCATTTCACTAAGCTCCATCATCTTGTTGCATTTTCAACACTCCCTCTCAACAAGATATGGATTATCTGCAACCCCTATCCTGCCTCCGTGGAATTCGAACTTGCTCCTGGTGAGCGCCTTCGTCAAGATGTCAGCATCCTGATCCTCCGTGGGAACATATGAAAGTAACATGATTCTCCGCTGCACACAATCTCTGATATGATGGTACCTGATGTCGATGTGTTTGGATCTATCATGAAATACCGGATTAGCCGAGAGTTTAATGCAACTTTGGTTATCACAATAAATCACAGTAGGCTCCAAGTGCGACCCGAACATTCCGACGAGGATCTTCCTCATCCAAATAGCCTCGCATGCAGCCAAGCTTGCTGCCATGTACTCGGCCTCTGCTGAACTGAGTGCCACGGATCTCTGCTTCCTGCTGTACCAGGAAACTGCTGTCGACCCAATGCTGAAAACTCCTCCAAAAGTGCTCTTCCGGTCCGTTGGACTCCCTGCCCAATCTGCATCAGTGAAGCCAGAAAGCTTCGCTCCATCCTCCTGTCTGTACCATAGACCATATCCCGATGTGCCACTAAGATAACACAATACATGCTTTCCTGCCTTCCAAAAGAGCTTGGTAGGCTTAACCATAGCTTGCGAAAGCTGGTTAACAGCATAGCATATATCGGGTCGTGTATTGACCAGATACATAAGCGACCCCACCAACTGTCGATAGACAGTGGCATCCACTACCTCCACTAAAGTAGCATCCTCCTTCCTCCAACCACCAGGAAGAGGAGTGTCAACAGGCTTGCAGCCTTGCATGTTGAACCTCTCCAGAATCTCCCGGGCATACTTGCCCCGAGAAACAAACAGTCCTCCGCTGCGCTGCCAAATCTCCAATCCCAGGAAATAATGAAGGATGCCCAAGTCCTTCATCTCAAACTCTCGTGCAAGATCCTCCTTGCATGAAAGTATCAACTGCTCATCGCCAGTCAAAATCAGATCATCTACATACAGTATGATGATCAACAGCTTCCCCTCCACCACAATCTGGTACAAGTTAGGATCCGCCTCACTCTTGGAGAATCCAAGCCCGGTGAAGTAGCTGTCTATCCGAGTGTACCAAGCACGAGGTGCTTGCTTCAGCCCGTACAGTGCTCTCTTGAGTTGGCACACATGCGACTCACTGCTGAAGATCTCGAAACCTTTAGGCTGCTCTATGTACACCTCCTCCTCAATGACTCTGTTGAGGAATGCAGTCTTCACATCCATCCGATGAATGTGCCACCCCATCTGCGCTGAGAGAGCAAGGATCGTCCGTATGGAAGAGTACCTTGCGACAGGTGCAAAGGTCTCCTCATAATCGATCCCCTCGATCTGTGAGAAGCCACGGCGACAAATCTCGCCTTGTACTTCTCCACACTCCCGTCAGCCGCCTGCTTCACTTTGTAGATCCATCGCGAACCCACCACTGATTTCCCCTCCGGTCTTGGGACAATCTCCCATGCACTGTTCCCGACGATCGAATCATATTCTTCGATCATGGCATCAACCCATGCGGGTTCCTCCACAGCTTCCTCAAAAGAGGATGGCTCCGTCACAACACATTGACTCACAAGAGCCATGTATCCAGTGTACCGATCCGGTGACTGTCTCTGTCTGCGCTGTGCTGTAGGTGGTCCTACAACATTCTCTGCATCCCGAGCCAGTCGCTCAGCTTCTGTAGTGCGCATGCGCCCTCTGATGGTTGGCGCTGCCTGGGTGGTTTCTTCCACCTCCTGAACCTCCTCTTGTGGCTGATCCACATCCGGAAGCTCCTCCTTAGGAACTAACAGCTCCTCATCCGCATGCAAGTGTAGCTCCCTCTCAAGCGAACACTGCATGGCTTTCTCCTCCTGAAACTTGATATCTCGTCGCACAACAGTCTTGCGACTGTCTGAAAAATACACCCGATAGTTGTGAGGTGTATCAGTGTACCCCACAAATATTCCAACCTCAGCAGTCAGATCCAGCTTCTTTTTGGCATCCTTCGTCACATGCATGTAGACAGGTGAACCAAAAATTCTCAAATGAGAAATGTCAGGTCTCTTACCAGAATAAGCCTCCTCCGGTGTACTCATGCCAAGAACCTTGTGAGGACAACGGTTCTGCACATACACTGCTGTATTGCATGCCTCAGCCCACAAGTGAAGGGGTAGGCCCCGATCATGCAACATCGCCCGTGCAGCACCCACGATCGTTCTGTTCTTCCGCTCAGCCACCCCGTTCTGCTGTGGGTTATGGGGTGCGATGAGCTCTCTTCGAATCCCTTCTGCGCTGCAAAAGTCTTTGAATTCAGCCGAGATGAATTCACCACCATTGTCGCTCCTAAGAGCCTTCACATGCTTCCCCGATTCCTTCTCTACCAGCGCCTTGAATTCACAGAACTTAGAAAATGTCTCGCTCTTCTTCTGCATGAAGAAGATCCAGCACTTCCGAGAGAAATCATCAACAAAGATCATGTAGTACTTGTGCTTTTTTGTCGAAGCAACTGAGAAAGGACCACACACATCTGTGTGAACTCTCTCAAGGATCGTCGTGGCGCGACTATCCTTCTCGTGAAAGGTGGCTTTCACATACTTCCCCAAGGTACACCCCTTGCACTGATCTGACTGCACAAGAGTGGCCTTAGGAAGCCCAGTAGAAATCTGCTGCAGTATCTTCAAAGCTCCGTGGTGAAGGTGGCCCAATCTCCTGTGTCACAGTTCGCCCTCATCATCCCGGCTCACCACTTCTCCCGCCTTGCATGCCATTGCTGCGCAGCCATCTACTTGCAACTGATAAAGGTTCTTGGTTCGAACCCCTATCTTCCAGGTCTCTCCAGTAGTCTTACTGCACAGGAAGGATTTTCCTTCACTGAAGACCACATCATACCCCTTATCTTCCAACATCGCCACAGAGATCAAGTTCTTCTTCAATCCAAGTACATGCATGACATCCTTCAACACGAAGGGTTTACTAGACTCCCTCTGAAAGGATATGGTACCGATACCAGTCGCACTGTATCTACCATCATCGCCCATCTCGATGTGCACGCCCAGATCTTTGTCCTCCAGATCTGAGAACAAATCCCGATCTCCCGTCATGTGAAATGACGCACCACTGTCCAAGAACCACACTAATCCCATCACACTTGAAACCAAGCATGCGATCAGTGAAAAGTCAAGCTCGAACTGCGAAGCCAAAGCCTCTCCATCTGCAGATCTTCCCGCTTGCTTGTTTTTCTTCTTCTTCGGACAATTGGTGGCATAATGTCCGTGATCATGGTAGTGAAAACACTTCACTTTCGCCATGTCTTTCTTATTTCCCTTTTCACCGGAATGAGAAGTTTTCTTACCCTTCCCCTTCTTTGCTTTGGCAGCCAAAGCGCAATTTTATTCATCAGCTCCCTTTGATGAAGATCCGTCCCTGGTAGTCCTCCTTATCTCCTCCTGCATGAGATCCGCCCAAAGGCGCTCCCATCCCGGCAACTTCTCCCGACCATTGACACTATCTTGATATGAATGCCAAGCCTTCGGAAGACCAAGGAGAGCCAGTTCCACCATGTCCTCTTCTTCGACAGTCACCCCCACACTTCCCAGCTCATCTCTGCATTGAGTGAACTTCGTGAGGTATTTGGCGATACTGTCGCCTTTCTCCATCTTGATGTTTCTGAGCTTATATTTGAGCGCCAGCTTCCTTTGGTTGCTCTTACTCTGGAATAGATCCGTCAAAGCTTTCCACATTAAATATGGAGAAGCCTTTCCATGCAGGCTGGATACAATATGATCCTTGACGCCCTCCAACAGGATCCTTCGACATTTCGCCATCTTCTTTTGCCAGGCTTCGACTTCAGCAGGATCAGTGGGCTTTTGGACATCCATATCTACGAACTCCTTCAGTCCATTATCTTCTAATACTGCCTCCATGTGATCCTTCCATGCAACATAATTCGAACTGCCTTCAAGAGCATATTCGAGTCGCAAACCGTTGAAAGATATTTTCAACTCCGGCACAAGAAAACAAAACTGCTGCAAAATTTGAATTCCAAGCTCAAAGCTCAACCGCTCTTGATCTGTGAGAACAAATTATTTCTAGAACAGAGATCGACTGCAGGGGCATTTACTGGATACATCACCTTTCAAAGCAAAGGATGGATCCAAAGGCTACCTGGCCTGCATGCAAACTCTGTCTACCGAAATAAGTTTGTAATCACTGTGATGATCAATCTCTGCTCCGATAATTAATCTAGCTCTGATACCATGTAGAAATTTGCTGAATAATGAATAATTATCCACCGAGATTATCCTGATCACATATCAATTCGAATTCATATGCAACACATAATCTCTTCCACTCAGATCATCACACATGCGGAAATAAAACAAGCGATAGCACATCAAATCATCATACACATTAACACGGTATGTATGGGGAAAGCTTATAGCTGAAAACCCCGCAGCTATTGTGTATATTATAATGGAGAAAACATGTAACAAACTCAGTACAATACTCCTCACAAGTACTCGGTACTATCTCATGAAGTTACACACAAACTAGCTTGGTTTTGAACAAGTCACGGGTTCAAAACACATCCACTAATTGCCTCCCTCTATTGCGCAATCATGGCCTGTCTAAAATAGAGATCCAAGGTTCGAATCTCCTTGGCTTGACAGCACAATCATCATGGGCAATTGCCTCCAAGTGTGGTGCAAATCTCATGCACAACTGATGTCACAACTGATAGCTGTACTCACCCTTTCATCTACCTCTTTCCCTGGTCTCCACTGAACTGTCCATGCACTGTAGTGAACTGATGTGTTCTTGAGTTGAATAATGAGTTACTAATTAATGAATTAAATAATATTTAATTCACTCCACTCATTACTAGTTGATTAGCTAGTTAAACTAATCTCAACTAGTTCAACTAAGTTAAGCCGAACACAACTCCACCAACTGTCTCATCAACTCCACCAAACTTCTGCCACTGAAGTCCTAACTGAAGTCAACCATGCATGAGCTCACCAAACCCTTAGGAATAGCGTAATTCCTCTATCAGATGCATGAGCCACTTCTGTAGCTCGAACTGAAGTGCTCCAAGAGAGTAAACTGAAGTTTAGAGTCCAAATATTATTAAGGGTAAATAATATTTGACTTCCCTATTTTAGGATAGGCAGTCTAAAAATAGACTTCGACCTATAGGTCCAAAAATAGAGGTCCATCTATTTTTACCAACATGACCAATACTCCAAGAATAACATACTGCAACCCCTGGACCATGCTTCATATGTCTAAAAATAGACATAGTCTAAAAATAGACTTTGCGCCAAAAATAGCCTGCGGGCCCACTTAGTGAAGGCGACTTCATTTCACTAAGCTCCATCATCTTGCGCCAAACATGCTCCTAACAATGGTTGGTTTGACCACAAAGAGATGTTTTATCTCATGCTGTAAATAAAACAAATCTTCAATTCTTTTGTGCAACACTTTGCCTATAGGTACTCCTTGCCAATCTGCCTTGTTTACCTATTATTTGGAAAAATATCTGATTTTATTGTTGTATTCCTCTTGTTCATTAATTTTTCATTTAGAACAAGAATGTTTGGCAAGCCTTTTTGCCTCAATATATCAAAATTTGCCATAAATCTAGTTATGGCCAAATCCATGTTCTAACACTTCTCTTCAAGCTACTTCATCAAGTTTTTCTTTGTAGTTACCTTTCTCACTTAAAGAATTGTTTCAGTTCTATTAGTTATCCCAATCTCATCTAATTTTTGTTTGTTTTTGGTGTTTAAAAACTTGATTATTTCTTGGGACTCTTCAGGTTTGGCACCAAGCTCTTCCTTTGTCTTCACAATTTCTTCTTTTGCTACTTTAAGCAAATCCTTTTGTTCATAGATTACCTGGATGGAAGGACAAGTGTCATTGATTGACTCAATGATCTTGGACCACAACTGATTTTTTATAAAATTCATTGGTTCCTTTAAAGTTAATTCTGCTTCAACCTTCTTCAACTGCTCACTTAGCCTTTTGGCTTTCTGTTCCTCTATTTTAGCATTTATTTGAGCTAATTTCTTGGCATCTTCCAAGTTCTTTATTTGTTCTTTCAACCTATTGATCTCATTATTCTGAATGGACATATCGTCCATAGATTTTATGAGCTTTCTTGCCTCATATTTTTGTTGCACTGCTGAAGTAGATGATTCTGTAGCAGAGGTAGTAGAAGAAGTCATTGGAATAGTTGTAGCCAATGGGGCTTTTGGTGCTAATTCCTCTGCTAAGGTTGAGGGAACTGTGGTAGTTACCATAGGGATTATTGTGGGAGGAGCACTTTGAGTTTTTTTTTTATTCTCTCTTGGACAAGCTTGTCTATTTCTATCTCCATTCTCTTAATCTGTGTTGTCATTTGGAGAATGAGACTCATCATCTCATCTTTCTGATTTACCTCCTACACAATTTATTTTTCCTGTGGATGTTCTGTTGGAGGCAGCTTTAATTGTTTTCTAAGTGCTGCAATGTCAACATTTTTCTTTTTCACCAATTCTTCTGCAGCCTTTACATTTGTAGGATTATACCCTATCTCAATTACCAGTTATTCTAAGGACTTGATTCTTGTGTCCTTGATATAAGAGGAAGCTTTTTCAATTCTGATTTGATCTATCAAATTGGTTATAGTGTTTTGAAGCTGCTGGGCACTCATTGTCCTGGTAGTCATAGTAGAATAAAGCATTTCAGAGCTTTTCTTATGAAACTCAATTTGATCTAAGGGATGAATGTTATCAACTGGTACTTCCAAGTCAACTTTATTGTAGTCTGCTATTGTTGTAGGTTTAGGAACTGTTGTTTGTAGTATTTTCATAAGAAATTTCTTGTTGGTGTAATCAAAAGCTGATAATAATCTGTTTTGACTTTCTTGAGTTTGCTTTAGATACTGTGAATAAATCTCATTCTTTAAATCTTCATTCTTAGCCTTGATTTCCTTGTATTTCTCTTTGATGTCACTATCTATATTCTCTGCTTGCTATGATGAGGATGTCTCCATGTTTTGCTTCTTTTCAATCATCTGAGTGTCTGGAGTATCCTTTTCCTTCTCATTTACAATAACTGTAGCAGCATCTGTGTTCTTCTCTATGTTTTCTTCATCTGGCACCTCAATTGTTTCTTTTTCCTTGTTCAATGGATTGAGCTTAGGTTTCTTATTATATCTTATTTTAAACCTAGTTTTGTTGTTGTTTCAGCTATGTGGGTGTCTTCTTCCCTGATTCTCTCAGTGGCTTTATCCTCTTGATTTATAGTTTTCAAGGTGTGAATAGTATCACCCTATTTAACTATTTCTACCAAGGTATTTTCTATCCATTCTGTTTGATTAGAAAATTGTTCAATCTCTAGCCTTTTATCATGAATATAAGGGGTCAATTTTCATTTTACCCTTATTTTACTGAGTATTCCCTGAGATCATAATTCCATAATAAACTTTCCTCAAATTTGTATTCCAACAACTGTTTTGATGCTTCTATACCTTCTTCCTTGTGATTGCAAATGAAAGGACCCACCTGATTCTTTAATTTGAATTGAGTCTTCTTTTTGGGAGCCAAGAAGTTGATAGAATCTGAATTTAGAATTTTCCTTATGTACTCTAAGGCAAAAACTCTCATTGGCAAGTATTTTGGCAGTTTATAGGGTAAAAGGTTTGACCCAAAAACTTTGATCTCCGTATGATTTTGGGAAAGGTACCAATCTCCAGTTCTACTTTGCTATGACAGTTGTAACACTTTCTTTATCTCATTACTGATTCTTGGTTGTACACTTCTTGTCAACATGTTTATCAATGGATGAATAAAATAATCTATGAAATCCACATAAGTGTATTATGTTGATTATTTTATGATTAGAGAGGTCCAAAATATGACTGACAATGGATTACCTTCTACATCCAATTTTTGGAGGTTTATTGGGAACTTATCTACTTGGAAATAAAGGAACATGTGAAAGAGGAAAGATGAATATTTGAAAACTCCTTCAGTGGGAAATTTCACAAGTTGATCAAGGATATTATTAGCTATGTATTCAGCATAGTTATAGATGCCAGAAGGATGTTGACCTGGCACAAAGGTGGACAGAAAACCAAGAATAGACTCATCTGTGTGCTCATCAGTAAAATAACCTAGGATAAAGGATAACATAAAAATGGCATGCCTTGACCCTTCAGGAAATTTAGAAGATGAATAGTGAGGGTTTATCTTTGGGATTTCAACATATGCAGGCATGAAATTTTGGAAGATCTGAAATCTCTTAGGAAATTCTAACTCAATATAAAGCTTTGTGACAGCTTCTATGGATAATGGGACTGCATTGGGATCTGGTTTCAGCTGAAGCATTAGGTTAATAGACTCTGCAGTAATAGTAAACAATACTTCCTTTTTAGCGTCAACCATAACTCTTTGGTCAGGGGAATAATAGGTTTGACACAGCCTAATGACTTCTGGACACTAATGAGTATGTGGAACTACATATTTGGGTAGATTTGACTCCCAAATCTGAACTTCATCTCCCTGATCTAAGGATTTTTCTACACTCCAGCAGTGGAGATATAGCAGATTGAATTCAATGACTGGATCAGTTATTTTGTAATCCACGTCATCTAGAGGTGTATGCTCCACATCTACAACAAGAGGTTGTAGTGGATTTATAACAATGGTGGTTTTTGAAGCCATTACTGGGTTTAATTTTCACAATTTTAGCCTTCTGGATGCTTAAAACTCTCTTTTTAGGCTTTTTGTACTCTTTTGTAAGCTTAAATCGTTTACAGAAGGTATTTTTGGCTTGAAGAGGTTTCTTGAATAGCAAAGAGTACAATCAGGTTTTATTTTGGTTGTAACCTTCAATTTAGTTCTAAAAATTGATCTTTAAACCCTTTTACAGACTCAGAAAATGTATAACAAGGGTTTCTCTGCTCTTTTTGGATAAACTGGACTTAAAAACAATTTTATTCATGTACAGAGGGTTCTGATTATTTTAAAAAGGGTTTTTGGATTGATTTAGAAGTTCTTTAAGGTCTGCAAAGGCTAAACTATATTCAATTTTGTTTTAAAACTAGGTATATTATTAAAAACTGAAATTTTATCAGGGTTTCACATCAAATCCATTCTTTGAAGGCAAATACATGTCTTTCTATGGGAAAAATAGGATTCACAAGGTTCAAATTGACAGAAATAGCTCTTTTTTATGACGAGGAGGTTACTTTTTTCGAAGAGTACCTATTTTTTGCAGGTATATGGTATTTAAACACGGTTTCTAAGGTGTTAGAGAGCTCTTGGATGTTGTTGAAGTCCTTTGGATGAAGATTGGAGTCTTTATGCAGTTACAACAATAAATTTGATGAATTCCTGGTTCTTTAGGCATGAAAATGGGGTACAGCGCTTGTTTCTTCAGTCGGAAGGGTTTAAACAATCAGAAAACATAGAAAAAATTTACGCTACATGTATATGAAGTTTTATAGCAATTTTAGGTTTAAACAGGTTTTGCATTCAATTTCGGTCAAATGAGAGGGAAGGTGGTTTAGCGCCGGGAGGAGAAACCATAAGCGGTTATCGCACGATGATAAAATGGTAAGTGGTTTATTTGGATCAGATGTGATCCAATTATTAAACGACGTGTGGAGGAGAGAGAATAGGGTAAAACAACCTATTTTGCAAATTTCAAATCAATTAAGCTGGGCGCTATTGAAATTGTGATATTGAATATGGATCGTCAGATCTGGGTGAGGGCTTGCAAACGGCGGAGATTGAGTGTTGTATTTGCTTGGCGGATGGAGCATGGGGCTTGAGATTTTATATGCGGCGGGATTAGTTTATTACGTTTAAACATAATTTAAACATAAAAACTAATGTTTTAACGTAATGGGTGGGATATGTAGATATATGAAATTTACACAGTAAATAGGTGATTTACATGTGTATTGTGACCTTTGGGCGGGGAATATACGTATGTAATATATTTTAACCTTTGGGAATCGCGGGATAATATATCACGTGGGGTAATATAATCATAGGTTAAACGTTAATATAGTGGGTTTGTGGTATATAAATAAAGGAATTAATATATCTACGGGAAGGGGTATTTTAATGGAATTAATACATTAAATTAAAGTTAATATGAAATGAATATGATGAGAGGAAAATATACAAATTTACCAAGTATAGTGTAAAATAAGCATATGAACACAATGGTGGTCCCATTTTGAACATTTACACTTAATACTTAGGATAAATTGTACTTTGTGGGTTTTTGAATTTTTTTGCTTGAAATGAAATTAGTTAAAGGGGATTTTTTTGCTTTCCCTAAGAAAAAAATGTTTTAACTTAGGAAAAGGGATTATATCTTTGGAAAAGGGTGATTATGTTAAGGGAATGGGTATTTTTGAAGGGAATTCAATACTTATCACCAATCAGCTATTAAACCTTAGGTCCAGTCCCAACAAAAGTTAGAGAAATGCTCTGAGCCTTTTTAACTAAAGATTTTGAATACTGAATATTTTGAGGGGAGGGAAATTAGTGATTTTACAGATGATGTTTTATTACATGCCTTGTACAACTGCTTTCTACCTACCCATCATTATTCTAACATTTTTTCATTATTTTCATGGGTGCATTTGAGTTTGCAACCCTAAATCCATTTTTCTTTTAAAGCATAAACTATCTAAATCTAACCTTATTTCATCTGAGGGCTCAGATTAAACTGTTGAGCTCCTCATTTATTCTCTAACTCTCTACTGATTTGTCAAGTTTAAACATTTTGAAAGATCTTTATTCTCTATCTATAAACATGAAATTCAAAGCATGAAAAAGTTAAGATTAAACTATTTAACTCGTTATGGATCATGGCATTTTGAACAAGCTGCACATAATCATTATTCTTGCCGTAAAAGTAAAATTAGTGGCATTTTTACTTGCATCACTTTCATGTCTTATTCTTATCTCTTTTTTTCTTTTGGGGTTCATTTCTTGTATTCATTTTTATCCTTTTCTTTTAAGTCCTTTGATTTTTCTTTTAGGACTTTTACCCTTTTTTCATTTTTTTTTATTTTCAAATATGGGAAAACAACTTGCAGAAAGCAAGGTATGTACATATTTACAAGACTAATCAAAGTCAATTCAAAAATTATGAACCCTATTATTATAGGACCCTAACACACGTACACCTCGAGTTGCACCCCAAAGTCTTTATTATGGAAGAAAAGATAGTTCCCAGTAGGACAATAGTTTACACAAATGCTTCAGCAACAATTTTCTAGCCAGAGATCAAGATGTTAGAGACTCAATTGACTCTCTAATTTATAGATAAATCCTCCAAGTGGAAAAATAATGGCTAGTGTATTTTATCCCTATCAAAATAATATTTATTGTTTATAAAAACTTCAAGATATTGTAATCTTAGCCCTTGATTTTATTTTATTTTTGAGAAATTTTCGAATTTATCATTTAATTCCACTTTTATTAACTCAAAATTAATTATTTTGAGCTAATTTCCTCAAAAAATTGACTTTGACATAACCAACAAGGTTCAAGGGTCCAAATTTTCTTAAAATATACAATATTCCCTTGGTGGAGAACCTTTAAAATTTTATTACTTTAAGACCCACGACTTTTTTTACTTGGTGAATTAATTTTCCCAAGACAACTACACTTGAATCTAATTAATTAATTTTATGGCTTGGGATTTAATTTTATTTTTCCAGAAAAATTAATTAATTTACACATGACGGGATTTAAAAATTTTCCATGCTCTAATAAATAATATTTTTTATATTTACAACCCTCAAATGGGGAAAACACAATTGGATTAGACCCTCAAGAAAAACAACCCATCTGCGACACAATATGATCTAGTAGACCATGTGATTTGTAATAAAATAATTAAGCCAACTAGCTTAAATTATTCCCAAATCACTTTTACATCAGACTTGACTAAAAACACAAGGACTCACCTAAGACTTCGTCAATAAATTTCACCCTAGCTTTGGGTTTTAAGCTGGAGGGAGAAAACTCTTCTGATTAGCCATGTTTAGAAACACATGTAATCAACGAGGTTGAAAAACCTCCTAGGATGGAATTTTTCACCAAAATCATAGGCTTACCTAGGTTGTTACATATATTCAAGGTATTAAAAGGATCATTTACATTAAAAAATTTGCAGAATGAATTTACAATGATAAGTAGACTACTGATCGATGAAAATATCTAGTTGAAAACATTTGGCACTTCCGCTTCCTTGGAACTTTGACAAATTGAGTGCAACATCTGTCTCCATATGGGGACACGTTTCTTCCATGATGTAATGCCAGAACCCAAGAATTTTATATCCAATAAAATAGAATTCCATCAAATAGATATCCATTCAACATCGAAATCATCATGCATATATAAAATATCGCAGGAATAGAAAAACCTACTCTAATAAACTGAAATATAAAAGACATAATATAAATGCATGAAATTAAAACTATCCAATGACATGAAATAACAAGAGTAGGGCTATAGATACTATAAAAAAAGATGCCATATGGAATCAAGTTGTTGGAATTATGATGAATGTGTTTTCCTTGATGGGAACCCACTTGTAGTAGGATAAGTATATGGTAACTGGATGAGTACACAGATCTGTTCAAATGTGACAGAGTGATGGAACAGAGTGACATAATTATGGGACAAAGGTTTTAGTGACAGAGGAATGGTGAACGTAAATTTTGAAGAAATATACGTAAGTTCAGTGAAGAAAATACATGTACATATGCACGTTTAATGAAGAGAAGTCGCATATACACGGGTTCTGTGAAGCCAAGCCATGTACATACGCAGGTTTGATGAAGTGAAGTAGTGTATACAAAATAGTGTATTAGACCTGAAATGACTATGTATTGCATGACCTGATATGGGTTGTTTAGATATATGGTTTGGCGCATATTTATTACAATGAACATCATCATATGGTTATGTTTGGATTTTTAAAGTGTTTTGAAGTCATAAATTAGTTGCAGATATGTACGTGAGTTTGACAGAGGTAAATTTCATACACACATGAGTTCTATTCTGCATAGTAGTGTATGTTTTCTGAAGTATGTTGAGATATGTACGTGATTTTGGTTCTGGATAAGCGCGTATACGCGCAGAAATGTTTTATGGAAAGTGCGTATGAAAACTACGGTTTCTGCTAAATAATATGTCGGATTAGTTTATACAATATAGTTGTGTTTCTGTTGTCTTTCAATGAATTCTTCATGAAAATATGGGTTGTTTGAGTATTGATGATACTTCTAGTTGTATGTGATTGAAGATTAGTGATTGGTTCGTTGATTGGTGATTCAATGATTGGTTGAATGAATTGTTACAATGATATGTTTCAGTTTTAATGTATGGTATTGGGCATAAATGAGTGTAGTGGGTCTAGGTTGAAAATTTGATGAAAAGTGGCCTACAAGGTGTGACGTGTTGAAGCAGGTAGATCCAGTGTGAAAATTTATGAAACGTGGTCCACGGTGGTGTTGAGGGTTGGATTCTTTAGTGAGGGGGTCGCAGCTTCCTTCCACTGGGTGTTGGTAAATGAGATCAGGGGGTTGGAGCTTACTTCCAATGGGTGTTGGAGAACGAGTGAAGGTTGTAGCCTTCTGCAGGTGGGTGCTTGCATGATGAAATGAGTCTATGCTAGTAAAAGATTGTAAGCAGTTATCTTTATAATAAATACTGAATATGGAGACTACCTCAATGGTGGTTTTCTCCCACATTGGGTTTGCACCTTAAATCCTAGTGTTCATGTGTCTTTCTTATGTGTGATGGTTTACTATGTTATTACTACACATGTTTACTTCTTATTAAATTTCTGATGAGTCAATGATGCACTGGTTTAAGTTAAACAAATGAAGTTTTATTTGAATTATAAGCTTACTGGATATACGCTAGTTTTCTTTAGTCAAATCGAATACAGAAATCCTAAAAGGAAAAGTAAAATTTAAAGTGAGTATTAAAATATCAATTCACCCCCCCCCCCCCCCCCTCTCAGTATTTTTCCCAACAATTGGTATCAAATCTAGTCCTTCAGAAGAAACATGATTTCTTGAAGGAGATTCGTCACAAAGGAGTATTTAATATTAGGCCACCATTGTTCATTGTAAGTAATCTAATCTTCTGGAAGGTACGAACAAGAGTTTATTTTCAAAGTCTCAGAGAAAATTAATGGGGAATCGTAGAAGGAGGTTATGAATATCCAACAATCATTCCTACAGATGCAATAGGAAGTAAGAGATATGAAACCAATGCAAAATTTGTCAATGCCTTGTTGGGAAGCCTGACAGAATCAAAAATTTTCAAGGTCATGTAGCTAAATTCAGCAAAGGAAATATGGGACAAGATCATTCAGAGCTATGAAGGCAATGACAAGGTAAAAAGAACTAAAATTCAAACACTTAGAATTCAATATGAAACTCTCAGAATGCATAATGATGAAATTATTACAAGTTTCTTCCTTAGAATAGATGATATTGTGAATTCTATAAGAAGTGTGGCTGAATATATAAAATATTCAACTTTATTAGAGAAAATCTTGAGATATCGAACTCCAAAATTCGAGTCAAAAGTGTCTGTCATTGAAGAAGCACATGATCTATAGAACCTTATTGTTGTACAACTCCAAGGAATTCTAACAGCCTTTGAAATGAGAAAAGGAGGCCCTTCAGATATCAGAGTAGCCGAATTTAAAGCAACTGTAAAAGGAAAATAAAAGGGAGTTCTCAAGCAGTCAAGTTATATATCTGAGGAAGATGAGGCAAATTTTGTGAGGAGACTCTAGCCAGGTACCGGAAGGTTTAGAGGTAAGCTTCCCTTCAAGTGTTTTTCTTATGGTAGAGTTGGTCATTATGCTTAAGTGTCCTTATAAATAAAATCATGGAAAATGGAATTAGTTTGAAAATAGGAGAATATATTATACAAATGAAGATAATGATGGTTTATCAACTGGATAAGAGGGAGAGTCTGTTCAATATCTTCAAGTACTTATGTCATTGTTATAGGGTAAAATGTTTGGGTTGTTAGTTATCGAATATCCCTCTCAGGGCTTTTCGGTGCCCAAGGCAGACAGTAAGATTAGTTGTATAGTTCACAAAGAAGATGCATATATGTTCATGTTAACTTAGAAAACTTGATAAAATGAGATGGAATATTACCTCTTTTTAGATCCCGAAGTATTTGGAGAGCACTAAGCAGCGAAGCAGGAATCCTCCTTCATTAGCTCCAAATCCCAACCCTGTGATCAATCAAAGCACCCGCGTAATCTCTACCACAATATACTTCCTATCAATTAAGTTAACATATGATAAAAATTAAGCAATGCACATCTAAGCCATTCATCTTATGCTATGTAAGTAATTGAGAAACAATAACAATATTAACGCATTGAATGGACAAAACAGATACAATTCTATTGATTTATAAAAAGGAGGATTACAAACGTCGGTTGTACAAAACCCTCCTCAGTCTTCCAATCTCTCTCTCTCTCTCTTTCTCTGAATGTGGTGATGTCTTAATCAAAAATTTCTCAATGAACCTCTTTGATCTTTGACCTTCACACTACAACAATAAACGCTCTGCTTCACATGTATTCAAAAAACCTTCGACCTTGGACCAAGAGCCCATAGCTCAATTTTATAGGAGATGGAGAGGGAAAATCTTGCCTTTCTCCTTCCACCAGTTCTAAATAGAAAAAACCAAGACGTTTCCTCAACTTTCCATGCTTTTTCCTTTCTTGAGAATCTAGTTGTTTTTGGCAAGACCTAATAAGAGATTACTGCCTTGCAATTTCCATTTTTCACTGACTCTCTATGAGAGAAAGATGGAGTTTTTAATCATTCTCCGCGGGTTTTTCCTGTTTCAAACTCAAAACACGGGTAATGTTGCCCTCTAGGCTAAACATAGTGTTTCCCTAGCCACTAACGTGACCTTTTCATGGATCAGGAGTGTTATAACGCACTTTGGCTGTTATAGGGGTGCGTTACCTTGGTAGAAGTAGGTCTAGTTTAGGTCTCTTTCTTCCTTCCATATTTATCTTCTCCTCTGAGATGATAAGGAGGTAATTTGACCTGTAATAGATGCCCCCCTAAAGTGTGAGGTCAGAGACGAAGATGATGGCCGAAATAGTTTATAATATGTGTAGTAGAGCTAAAGATATTGGAGGACTGAGGAAAACCTGAAACAACAACATATGTCAGAAAATATAGTATATGTCTTGAGTCAGGTATTCCCATGCTCAGTAGCTAATCAACATGATTTCTCTAGTACAGAGATATGAACAATATGTCCACTGATAAGCATAACGTGGAAGTGTCTTTCATAATAGGATCAATACTGAAAAGCTGTCTCCATAAACGATATTGCGACTTGGGGAAGGAAACATAGCTTTAATGATGTAACCTTTGCCCCAAGGTCTTGGTTGCCGCTTCACTTAAATTGCATATTTCTCGACATGTGAATGAAGGATTTTTCGTCAAACATGTGAGAAATTTTCTGATTACCAGTCGATAAAGAAAACTGTTAACAGACGCGAAGGTGGCCACCGATAATGATGATGGTCCCTAAGATGCACATTACAATATAGCAAGTTTGAATAAAAGGATTTGAAGTCAAACACTTGTAGAATCATTCAATCGGGAGCCAATGATGAAGACCCCTAATCAAACACAAGATTACCTACCACTGATGTCTGCAAGTATCTAGGTACTGATGAGTTTTTGGATCAACTTCCTAGATAAGATGTTGAATTCGATAGGAAGAGATCTATCGAAAGGTAGGCACTGAGGCGTCCTACATCAGTCAACACAAAACGGGAAAAAGATGATTTTGTTCTTGATGGAAATAATGAAGAGAAAATGGGGATAACTGACGACAAATAATTTCTGTCATAATGATCAGTTTGGTTGATATGAGGAGCAGTAGATATCGAGATCTGCTTGAACAATAGAAGGCACTCTAACAGGGTACTAGGAAGCTGAGGCTTAATGAACACCAAAGAGTATTTTAGGATTTTACCGGTGTAGGAACACTGGGAGATGAAGGCTAAACTCATAGATGGTAGGGTTTGGCTAGCTACGAAAGAGTTTTCTGGGAAGTGCCATGTTCAATATTTTTTCTGCCAAATTGACCTTTTTTAAACGTAACAGAGGTAGTATCCATTTTGTCCAAATTTTTCCCCATCTGATTAGGTTTAACGAGTCCAGACGAGTAAACTCGGCGAATTTTTCATATTTAGAGAGTCTTAAAAATGTCGTAAAAGACAACTCCGGGGGGGTGCCTTTGTCATGTCTTGATAACCGAGCACGTCAAAGGGAGAATAGTAAGCCTGAAACAGTTCATTTTCTGTGAGTTAGTCCATCGAAGCCAAAAAAGTGAGAAATCTATGTTCGATGGACGTCTACCTCGTTTTTTTATGAGTACGAGGAGATGAATTAAACTCAATATTCTTTGTGAATTTTTAACGACTCCAACAAAGAAAAACTCAGTGCTCTTCGTGAAATTTTAATGAGTCACACAGAGAAAAACTCGGTCACTTTTTCTGTTTAAAGAGCTTTGAAAAAGAGGAAAATAATGGCTCAAGATTCTCTATCGTGGTATTTTAACGAGCCTGACAAAGGTAACTAGGGGTTTTTTCAGTTTTATGAGCTAGAAAAAGTCCCTAAAAAGAAAGCTCAGTGCTTCTTCATGTCAGTTTTAACGAGTCTGAAGAAGAGAATTCCAGGTTTTTTGAATTAACGAGCAAGAAAAAGACCATAAAAAAGAATGCTCGAAATCGACTTCGTGTAAGTTTAACGAGTCCGAAGAAAAGAACTCGAGGTTTTTTTGGATTAACAAGAGAGAAAAATACCATAAAAAAAAAATGCTCGAATAAGGGTTGAACATGGTTTTGAGGACGCCATTTACAATTTCGACTTGACCGTTAGCTTGAGGATAGTAGGACGAAGACTGATCTTGTCGAAAACCTAGCATGGAGGTTAATTCGGTCATCATATGATTCTAAAAGTGTGATCCATGATCTATGACAATAGATAGGGGTACGCCGAACCAACAGATCACCTGATTGAACAAGAATAGAGCGGCGGTTTCGCCATCAGCCTTAAAAGTGGGAATGGCTTCCGCCCATTTCGTAAAATAGTCGACCGCAACCACGATGTAGTTGTGTCCATTTTCCGAAATGGGATTGCAGGTGACGAAGTCAATTCCCCATTTAGCGAAAGGACCAATGGAGACAACCGGATGAAGAGGGGCGGGGTGAGCACGTATTTTCTTCATGAAAATTTGACATAGATGGCACTTCTGGACCGCTGCACTGCAGTCTTTAAACAAAGTGGGCCAATAATAACCTACACGCAGGATTTTTTGGGCAGTAGCTATGCCTGAAAGATGACCGTCGCAAGCCCTTGCATGGCAGTCATTCAAAACGTGTTCCGCTTCATTAAGAGTGAGACAACACCGAAGAATAGTATCGATACCATGATGATATAAAGTATCATTCAGCATGAGGTAGTGTTTTTCATGGTGGCGAATACGATGACAGTCGTCCGACATGAGATTTGGGCGGAAGCGTTGGGTTTGTAGGTAGACCAAAATGTCTCCATACCATGGGTCCAAATAATCGACCAAGTATACAGATTCATCAGGAAATGGATCATGAGCTACTTCTCCTGGGTCAATTCTGGGAAGGTCCAATAGCAATTTGGTGAAGACTAGAGATTTCTTTGCTTTGGCAGCTGTGAAGACCAAATCAAATTGTTGGAGGATTATAATCCATTTGGAATATTTTCCTCCAATAATTTTTCGAGACAGGATGTGTCACATGGGGTTCTCCAAAGCAATAACAATAGTTTGTCGCAGCAATATATAGTGTCGGAGTTGGGTGACGGCAAAGACTACCACCAGAGAAAGTTTCTCCACATGTGAATAACGTAGTTCGGGTCTGATCAGACCATTTGACAAGTAGTATATCACATGTTCACTATCGTCATTATGAACTTGAACTAGAACCATTCCAAGTGAGGATGGTGAGGCTGCCAGGTAGAGGAGAAAGTCGCGTGAGTAGTCAGGGGCACTTAGGAGTGGGGCTGAAACAAGTGCCTATTTTAAAGTGTCAAATAACCGTTGAGCTTGGTCATACCACAAATATAGTGTTCCCTTCTTCAATAATCGCATAAATCCTTTCATCATCTTGGCATAGTTGACAATGAATCGACATAAAAATTTTGCCTTCCGTTGAAAATGTTGGAGTTGCAGGATGGATTGTGGTGCCAACAATTCAACAATTGCTTTAACCTTATCGGGATCAACCCTAATCCCATGCTTGGAAACAATGAAACCTAGAAGATGTCCGGACTCGACCATAAATACGCACTTATGAGGATTCAGACGTATATTGTAGAACCTACACTGAGCAAAAATTTCTTTCAGATGAGCAAGGTGATCAGGTCGTTTCTTGGAATGGGTCAGAAGGTCATCCAAGTAAGGCTATACAATATGTCGAATGTCGTGGAAGGCATAGTCCATATCCCACTCAAATTTTCTCCAGCATTCTTCAGATCGAATGGGAGTTTACGATACGCAAATGTGCCCCAAGTACAGATGAAGGTAGTTTTATGTTGGTCTTCTTTTTTAATCACAATCTAGTTATAGCCCAAGAATCCATCCATAAAGGAAAAATATTTGCATCTGATGCAATCATCGAGAATTTGATCTATGAATGGTGTAGGATAATTGTCTTTGGGACAAGCAGTGTTCAGACCGCGATAATCAACACCAACTCAGATGGTGCCTTGTTTTTTTTTCTACGGGAACCGGATTGGAAACCCATTTTGTCGAAGGAACGGGATAGATGAAACCAGTGCTTAAAAATTTTTCTACCTTATTTTTTATGGCGGCTGCTTTACACGGGTGGACAGGTTGGAGTCGTTGTCGAATAGGTTTGGCATTGTCATAAAATTTGATTTCGTGCTTGACTATAGATGGATCTATGCCGGGAATTTCATCATAAGACCAAGCAAACACATCGCAGAATTCCTTGAAAAGGGATGTGAAGCGTGCATTTTCCTCAGGATTTCAATCTGCTCCAATCTGAATGTTTTGATACCCGTTTTGACCGAGATATCTATGAGCATTGTCTTAGAAAGATTTCCCATGTTCCCTTCTGAATCGATGCTTTGAATAGTCGTGTAAATGGAAGGGATTATCTCAGGTGGGTCAAAGGATGGGGTTTGAGTAGTTATCGCGTTCGAATCAAACATCGAAGCGCGATGGTAGAATTCTCACCAAGGTCATTCTTCTAGAGACATGATCTCTTAAATAGATTCGTTCGTAGGTAGGATTTCATCGAGGAGATCTTTATAAGGAACTATGATGGGTGGGGAGTTCGTACCATTGGTTGAAATCATGGCCATGGAGGGTTCAGATGAAATTTGGATGGCTTGATAAGCAACCTCGGCTAGTGAGAGTGACATCTGATCTCCATAGGAATATGTCTGAAGGTGCCGAGAGGATCCATGGGTCAATAGAGCCATCCAAAGTGGTGGATATCATTGCAACTGGATTTGGAACCTCAGGCGGCGGGAGAGGAAAGCAACCCATTAGGGAATATGCCTTTAGAAGACCAGTACCAACACTGACGTAAGAGTCAAGAAAGCCTCCTATTAGTGTAGAATTTTGAATAACTGATATATTATTCACCGATATTCTCCTGATCACACACTATTTTAGCTTCATGCATAATACAGAATCTCTTCTACCATTGATCATCACATGTGGAAATAAAATCAATTGCATGCACACATTAAAACCACAAACAATCACACATATGAACACAGTATTTAATGGGAAAGCTTAAAGCTGAAAACCCCAACTATCTGTATATTATATGTCATGGAGATCATGTAACAATCATAGTACAAAAACTCCTCACAAGCTCTCATGCACACCCTCAATTGCTACACACTATCAAGCTAGATCTAGCAAAACACATGCTCCAATCTTTTGCCACTTGATAGCTAGCCTCTATTGCGTTTTCAATGCTATGGGATGGCTTCATTAAATAGATAAACCACCTGGCTTGTACTGCGCAATCCTCATGGGCTTCTCCACCTATCTGTATGTTGCAAATAGCAACAATATAGTCACAACTGATAGTTAACCTGCTCTTTCACCTATTTCTGCACTGGTCTCCACTGAAACTGTCCATGCACTGAAGTTAACTGATGCATTCTTTAGTTGATTAATGATTTTATAATTAGTGAATTAATTAATAATTAATTCACACAACTCTCACTAATTTTATCAATTAGTTAAACTGAATACAAATAGCTCAACTATGTTTAGATTAGTTAAACTGAATACAACTCCACTAATTTCCTCAATCAACTCCACCAAACTCAGTCACATGAGTTCTAACTGAAGTATCCATGCAATAGCTCCACATAACCCTCAGGAATAGCGTAATTCCTTCTGTCAGCTCATGTGCCACATATGTGCACTTAACTGAAGTGCTCCAAGAGAATAAGATAATTTTTATAGTCTAAATATTATTAAGAGCTAATAATATTTGACATATCTATTTTTAGACTAGCAATCTAAAAATAGATTCTGCCCAGTATGTCTAAAAATAGAATTCCATCTATTTTTTCCGACTTGACCAACCATCCACAAATAGCATCCTACAACTCATAGAACATGATCCATATGTCTAAAAATAGCCTTCGGGCCCACTTAGTGAAGGCGACTCCTTTCCACTAAGCTCATCATCTTGTTTCAATCTCAACACTCCCTCTCAACAAGATAAGGATTATCTGCAACCCCTATCCTGCCCCTATGGTATTCAAATTTGCTCCTGGTGAGCACCTTAGTCAAGATATCAGCATCCTGATCCTCCGTGGGAATGTATGAAAGTAACATGATCTTCCGCTGCACACAATCTCTGATATGATGATACCAGATGTCAATGTGCTTAGATCTATCATGAAATACTAGATTAACTGAGAGTTTGATGCAACTTTGATTATCACAATAATTCACAGTAGGCTCTAAGTGTGAACCGAACAACCCAACCAGGATCTTCCTCATCCATATAGCCTCGCATGTAGCCAAAATTGCTGCCATATACTCGGCCTCTACTGAACTGAGTGCCACGGATCTCTGCTTCCTGTTGTACCAAGAAACTATTGTCGACTCGATACTGAAAATCCCTCCAGATGTGCTCTTTCTGTCTGTTGGGCTCCCTGCCCAATCTGCATCCGTGAAGCCACATAGCCTCACCTCATCCGACTATTTGTACCATAATCCATATCTTGATGTGCCTCTGAGATATCTCAATACATGCTTGCCTGCCTTCCAGAAGAGCTTGGTTGGCTTAACTATAGCTTGTGAAAGCTGGTTCATAGCATAGCATATGTCGGGTCGTGTATTGACCAGATACATAAGCGACCCCACCAACTGTCGATAAAAAGTGGCATCCACTACCTCTGCCGAAGTAGCATCCTCCTTCCTCCATCCACCAGGAAGAGGAGTATCAACAGGCTTGCAGCCATGCATGTTGAACTTCTCCAGTATCTCCCGGGCATACTTGCCTTGAGAAATAAACAATCCATCACTGCGCTACCAAATTTCCAATCCCAAGAAATAATGAAGGAGGCCCAAGTCCTTCATCTCAAACTCTTTTGCAAGATCATCCTTGCATGAGAGTATCAACAGCTCATCACCTATCAAAATCAAATCATCTACATAAAGTACAATGATCAGCAACTTACCCTCCACCACAATCTGGTATAGGTTAGGATCCGCCTCACTCTTGGAGAATCCAAGTCCGGTGAAATAATTGTCTATCCGTGTGTACCAAGCACGAGGTGCTTGTTTCAACCCATACAGCGCTCTCTTGAGCCTTCACACATGTGACTCGCTGCTGAAGATCTCAAAACCTTCGGGCTGTTCTATGTACACCTCCTCCTCAATGAATCTATTGAGGAACGCAGTCTTCACATCCATCTGATGAATGTGCCACCCCATCTACGCTGAGAGAGCAAGAATCATCCGTATGGAAGAATACCTTGCGACAGGTGCAAAGGTCTCCTCATAATCAATCCCCTCAATCTGTGAAAAGCCTCAGGAAAAAAATCTTGCCTTATACTTCTTCACACTCCCGTCAGCTGCTTGCTTCACTTTGTAGATCCATCTTGAACCCACCACTGATTTCCCCTCCGGCCTTGGGACAATCTCCCATGCACTGTTTCTGACAATCGAATCATACTCTTCCACCATGGCATCTACCCATGCGGGGTCCTCCACAGCTTCCTCGAAAAAGGATGGCTCTATCACGATACACTTGCTCATAAGAGCCATGTATCCAGTATACCGGTCAGGTGACTGTCTCTGTCTGCGCTGTGATGTAGGTGCTCCTACAACCTTCTCTGCATCTTGAGCCAGTCACTCAGCTTCTGTAGTGTGATTCTGCCCTCTGATGGTTGGCACTGCATGAGTGGTCTCTTCCACTCCATGACCCTCCTCTTGTGGCTGATCCATATCCTGAGGCTCATCCTTAGGAACTAATAGCTCCTCATTTGCATGCAAGTGTGGCTCCCTCTCAAGCGAACACTTCATGGCTTTCTCCTCCTAAAATTTGATATCCCGTTGCACAACAGTCTTGCGACTGTCTGGAAAATACACACGATAGTTGTGGGGCGTATCAGTGTACCCCACAAATATCCCAACCTCTGCAGTCGGCTCCAGCTTCTTCCTGGCATCCTTCGTCACATGAATGTAGACAGGTGAACCAAAAATCCTCAAATGGGAAATATCAGGCCTCTTACCAGAAAACGCCTCCTTGGGTGTACTCATGCCAAGAGGACAACGGTTCTGCACATATACTGCAGTATTGCATGCCTCCGCCCACAAGTGAATGGGTAGGCCCTGATCATGCAACATCGCCCGTGCAGCACCCACGATCATTTTTTTCTTCAACTCAGCAACCCCATTCTGTTTTGGGTTATGAGGTGTTATGAGCTCTCTTCGAATTCCTTCTGCGCTGCAAAAGTCCTTGAATTCGCCAGAGATGAATTCACCACCATTGTCGCTCCTAAGAGCCTTCACCTGCTTCCCCGATTCTTTCTCAACCAGTGCCTTGAACTCACAAAACTTTTGATTATGTCTCGCTCTTCCTCTGCATGAAGAAGATCCAGCACTTACGAGAAAAATCATCAACAAATATCACATAATACCTGTGATTTTCTATCGAAGCTGCTGAGAAAGGTCCACACACGTTTGTGTGAATTATCTCAAGGATCGTCGTGGCGCGACTATCCTTGTAGTGAAAGGTGGCTTTCACAAATTTTCCCAAGGTACATCCCTTTCCCTGATCTGACTACGCAAGAGTACCCTTAGGAATCCCAGTAGAAATCTGCTGCAGTATCTTCAAAGCTCCATGGTGAAGGTGGCCCAATCTCTGGTGCCAGAACTCGCCATCATCCTGGCTCACCACTCCTTCTGCCTTGCCTGCCATTTCTGCACAGCTATCTACCTGCAATTGATAAAGGTTCTTAACTCGAACCCCTATCCTCCGGGTCTCACCAGTTGCCTTATTGCGCAGGAAAGCCTTTCCTTCACTAAAGACAACATCATATCCCTTGTCTTCTAACATTGCCATAGAGATAAGATTCTTCTTCAATCCTGGAACGTGCATCACTTCCTTCAATCTGAAGGGTTTACCAGACTCCCTCTCAAAGGAAATGGTACCGATACCGGTCTCCCTGTATCTACCATCATCTCCCATCTCAATGTGCACTCCAAGATCTTTCTCATCCAGATCAGTAAACAAATCTCGATCTCCTGTCATGTGAAAAGACGCACCACTGTCAAGAAACCACACTGAACCCATCACACTTGAGGCCAAGCATGTGATCAGTGAAAAATATAGCTCAAACTATGAGGCTAAGGCCTCTCCAGCTACAGTCCCAGTAGCCTGCTTATTTTTCTTCTTCTGTGGACAATTTGTGGCGTAATGTCCGTGTTGGTGACAGTGAAAGCACTTCACCTTGGACATGTCCTGCTTCTTTCCTTTCGCACCGGATTGAGAAGCTTTCTTGCTCTTCCCCTTCTTTTCTTTGTCAGCCAAAGCACAATTCTCTTCATCATAGTTCTTTGATGAAGATACGTCCCTGGTACTCTGCCTTATCTCCTCTTGCACAAGATCTCACCAAAGTCGCTCCCATCCTGGCAATTTCTCCCGACCATTGACAGAGTCCTGATAGGAGTGCCAAATCTTCGGAAGCCCAAGGAGATCCAAGCTCACCAAGTCCTCATCATCAATAGTAACCCCCACACTTCCCAGCTCATCCCTACATTGGATGAACTTCGTGAGGCACTTGGGCATACTGTCGCCTTTCTCCATCTTTATGTTCCTGAGTTTTTCCTTGAGCTCCAACTTCCTCTGGTCGCTCTTTCTTTGGAATAAATCTGTCAAATATTTCCACATTAAGAATGGAGAATCCTTACCATGAAGGCTGGATACTATGTGATCCTTCATGCCCTCCAACAGAATCCTTCGACACTTTGCTGTCTTCTTTTGCCATGCGTCAAGTATGGCAGCATCACTAGAAGTAGGCTTTGGAATTTCTGAATCTATGAACTCCTTCAACCCATTTTCATCCAGCACCACCTCCATCCTGTCCTTCCATGCAATATAATTAGAGCTTCCCTCAAGGGCATACTCCAATTTCAATCCGTTGAAATACATCTCAACTTCGACACCAAGAAAAACACTGCTGCAAATTCGAATTCCACCTACACAAAACTCAACCGCTTCGATGTTTTGCAATTGCTCCAATGATCAATATCGCTCTGATACCATGTAGAATTTTGAATAACTAATATATTATTCACCGAGATTCTCCTGATCACACACTATTTTAG
Source organism: Pinus albicaulis (assembly GCA_034641835.2). Classification (NCBI taxonomy): domain Eukaryota; kingdom Viridiplantae; phylum Streptophyta; class Pinopsida; order Pinales; family Pinaceae; genus Pinus; species Pinus albicaulis. Next base: position 260,226,328 of record CM076580.1, on the reverse strand, counting down.
ATTCATGCACAATACAAAATCTCTTCTACCATTGATCATTACATGCGGAAATAAAATCAATTGCATGCACACATTAAAACCATGAACAATCACACATATGAACACAGTATTTAATGGGAAAGCTTAAAGCCAAAAACCACAACTATTTATATATTATATGTCATGGAGATCATGTAACAATCATAGTACAAAACCTCCTCACAAGCTCTCATGCACACCCTCAATTGCTACACACTATCAAGCTAGATCTAGCAAAACACATGCTCCAATCTTTTGCCACTTGATAGCCAGCCTCTGTTGCATAATCAATGCTATGGGATGGCTTCATTAAATAGATAAACCACCTGGCTTGTACTTCTCAATCCTCATGGGCTTCTCCACCTATCTATATGTTGCAAATAGCAACAGTATAGTCACAACTGATAGTTAACCTGCTCTTTCACCTATTTCTGCACTGGTCTCCACTGAAACTGTCCATGCACTGAATTTAAATGATGCATTCTTTAGTTGATTAATGAGTTTATAATTAGTGAATTAATTAATAATTAATTCACACCACTCTCACTAATTGTATCAATTAGTTAAACTGAATACAAATAGCTCAACTATGTTTAGATTAGTTAAACTGAATACAACTCCACTAACTTCCTCAATCAACTCCACCAAACTCATTCACATGAGTTCTAACTAAATTATCCATGCAATAGCTCCACATAACCCTCAGGAATAGCGTAATTCCTTCTGTCAGATCCTGTGCCACATCTGTGCACTTAAAACCACGAACAATCACACATATGAACACAGTATTTAATGGGAAAGCTTAAAGTTGAAAACTCCAACTATCTGTATATTATATGTCATGGATATTATGTAACAATCATAGTACAAAGCTCCTCACAAGCTCTCAGCACTACCTCCAATTTCTACACACTATCAAGCTAGATCTAGCAAAACACATGCTCCAATCTTTTGCCACTTGATAGCCAGCCTCTATTGCATTATCAATGCTATGGGATGGCTTCATTAAATAGATAAACCACCTGGCTTGTACTACGCAATCCTCATGGGCTTCTCCACCTATCTGTATGTTGCAAATAGCAACAGTATATTCACAACTGATAGTTAACCTGCTCTTTCACCTATTTTTGCACTGGTCTCCATTGAAACTGTCCATGCACTGAAGTTAACTGATGCATTCTTTAGTTGATTAATGAGTTTATAATTAGTGAATTAATTAATAATTAATTCACACCACTCTCACTAATTGTATCAATTAGTTTTACTGAATACAAATAGCTCAACTATGTTTAGATTAGTTAAACTGAATACAACTCCACTAACTTCCTCAATCCACTCCACCAAACTTAGTCACATGAGTTCTAACTGAAGTATCCATGCAATAGCTCCACATAACCCTCAGGAATAGCGTAATTCCTTCTGTCAGCTCTTGTGCCACATCTATGCACTTAACTGAAGTGCTCCAAGAGAATAAGATAATGTTTATAGTCTAAATATAATATTATTAAGAGCTAATAATATTTGACATATCTATTTTTAGACTGGCAATCTAAAAATAGATTCCGCCCAGTATGTCTAAAAATAGAAGTCCATCTATTTTTTCCGACTTGACCAACCATCCACAAATAGCATCCTGCAAATCATAGAACATGATCCATATGTTTAAAAATAGACATAGTCTAAAAATAGACTTTGCGCCAAAAATAGCCTGCAGGCCCACTTAGTGAAGGCGACTCCTTTCCACTAAGCTCATCATCTTGTTGCAATCTCAACAATTAGGGGTACAGTGCTACTTGATAACGTGGTATAATCAGGGGTGCAGAAGGATAATTGATCCACTGTGACTATTTTCCCATCCAATGGAAATAGGATGAGTCGAAAGACTGAAGAAACAATGGTGGTCATGGCATAAGACCAACTGCAATCGAGCAATAGATTATAGTAGAGATGGCAATCTATGACTTCAACGTCCACAGTTATCATTTTCCCACTCAGAGTGATGGGAAAGCTAGCAAGGTATCCTTTTGGGAGGAAAGTGTGGCCATCAAAACCTTTGAGGGAATTCAACAGTGGTGACAAAGTAGGAGAACCTAAAGCGAGCCAGCAAGCATGTGACATAACGCAGGTCAAAGCACCTTCGTCAATGACAGTATGATGGATTGGTCTCCCTTTTGACACAACTTGCACCTAGAATGTGAGTTTGTGTGAGAGGTGAGTCTGAGATTTTTCCATATCAAAGATAGCTAGCATGGAATCCTGGGGGTCTATTCCACCAATGACCGAAAGCAAGGCTTTCCTTTGTGCTGGACAATTTTTCAATACTTCGAGAGCAGACATAGATGACGGTGCCTACGCCAAATATTCTACAATGTTTTAGTTTTGGGCTGCATGTGCAGAGGTATTATGATTCATGCGTCGAAGTGTCTCTTTGGGGGGACGAATCACGGGGTCAGCAGTAGGCCGTTCGATATGCATATCGTTGGGCGGCGGTGGATTTGAACTGGTACCAGGTTCTTGAGCATCTATAGTAGGATTTCCATAAAGGTTGGCTCATGTCTGAAGTTCAACACTTTCAACGCCATAAATGGTGGATGATCCTTCACCAAAAGGATGTGAACCACCATTGCCCCATGGCGGGGGTTGTGGCGGGTTTGCAACCATGTGTTGTTGTTGCTGTTGTGGATTAGGGAAAGGATTATGTAGGACGGGAGGTGTCCTCCCAGAGTCTGTGTTTACGATAAAATCTGTGCATTCCTGCAGCCGAGGGCATTTGTATGTCAAGTGGTCCTCCGCACAGATTTTTCAAGGAAATTTCATGGGTTTTTCCTTCCCTTTGTCGTTTTTAGCAGTGTTTTTCTAATTGGGATTATTCTGATGGTCCGACTGCTCTTCCGAAGAAGATGTCTTTTTCTTCTTCTTCTTATTCTTTCCACTAGGTTTTTGTGAATTTTGCATAGAATTTACCTCAGCGGTAGGAAGAGTAGTCGTTTTCTTAGGGGCAGTGGCAGCCGAAGATGGCTGGGAGGTTTTCCCTTGAGACTTTTTTGTGGCTACGCGAGATATTGTGCCAACGAGACTGTTAGCATGGACTCTAGGGTTTTGAGTAGCGGGAGAATTTGGGTTACCAGGGGAATTGGGGATTAAATCATATAGCGTGCCAGATTGTGAGTAGTTCAAATCCAAATGTTGGGCATGAAGAATGCATTGATCTTCTGTAACCGCACCGGATAGGCCAATGTCTTTAGAGATGTGGGGTAAGAGAGACTTACAAAACCAATTAGATAGAAGATGATCTGGGATTGGCGCTTTTACTAGCCTCCTCCTACGCCTCCATTCATGAATAAGATCAGAGATGTGGGTGGCGGTGTCTTGGCGCAGCGAAGTTAATAGTTCCGCTCCGGTTTCATATCTGATTGGTAATTGGAAGTTCTTTAGGAACTCCGTAGCTAAAGCACAAAAAGTGTTGATGGTGGCACGTGGTAATTCAATATACCACTTGGCGGCATTTCTAGTGAGAGTGCAGGGAAACAGTCGAAGCCAGATACTATCATCCACCATGGAATTAGATATAGACCATAGATGAAAGGTGGTGATGTGTGAAGCCGGATCCTCCCCTTGTTTCCCATCGAATTTCGGAATGTCAGACAGAATATTGTGCAGAACTAGAGGCCAGAGCGGGTTGTGATTGATGGGATCATTAGTCAATTTATAGATGTCGGGGATGTCTAGAGCTGCTAAAAATGGCAATTGCGGGTTTTCCCCCGAATCTAGCCAAGGAAGTATTGGCTGACTATTTGGACCATAGGGTCCGCCCATCAATGTGTTACCAGTAGGATAAGTAGGACTTTTATAAAAATTTCCTATGGGTGGAGGGGTAGGGATATATGGTTGTTGTCCATAGGGCATATTGTATTACGGGGCGAACGGTTGGTTGCCCCCAGGATAAAAGTGCCCCCCCTGTCCAGATGGATGTTGGGGTGGATTGGCCCATATGGACGCAATAGAGCCAGTTGGAGGCATGTTGCTATGTGAATAATTAAGCAACGACATGGATCCTACACCAATATTTAGACCACTTAAGGGAATAGTGTTAACAATAGGTTGTCTGGTTTGTTCTAACGATTGCAGGGGTAGCGAAATGTTTTCTGTTATTTGCGTGCTGGTGACACTGCCCCCTGGTATGGAGGCCAAGGGGTTTGAACTTAGCAAAGGATTCCAACAGAAAGGGTTACTAAAAGGAACTGAAGTATTCCCACTCGTGGGAGGGGGAACCGTGGGTCCTGTTGTGGTCATCGTAGGAGTAGATCCTGAAGGACTCGAGGATCCACTAATAGTTGTGATGACTGTAGGGTTGGGATCAGGTAGAGGTTGACTACTGGGGTTACCGATTATTTGTATAGAAGTGACAACTGGTGGGGAGGGTGGTGGTGAACCTGGGATGGTTGCCATTGGTACTGACCCTGTGGATGCCAGTTGTGAAATGGATGTTCGTGCAGCTGAAGACATATTTTGGTGTGGTGGAATCTGAACTATCACAGTTGCCGACAGATCAATGAGTGGAGGATTGCAATGAGGTACAACACCTTCTATAAAAGGGTCCTCTGGAAATTCCGTGTGATACGAGGCTATGTGAAAATCGAGGTTTGTCAATGGAGACTGCTCTTCTGTGGAAGGCACAGGTTCACCAAGACTCAGTTCTTCCTCCGGTGTCAGAGGAGGGAGACCTTGTTGTCGTCGAGACAGGTGACGATGGTCGGAAGACGCCACGTCGACCTGTTTATTTTTTACAAATTTTAATAAATTGTGATGTATTATAAAGTCTTAGTGACAATAAATTTTAATCAATCAGCAAGAAGCCAGAATAGGGTGCCCTGTCTGAGTACTACCGTTTTCTGGATATGAAACCTAGTATCACAATAGCATACAAAGAGGGTTGGTCGAAATTATAGTTACGGTTACTCTAGAGCTTCGCCTGAACCTTAGACGATAGGTGTAAGTACTCTTGTGAAGATGAGTACCCTCCTAAAGACCGAAGACAGAGTAGTTCCGTCTATTTTAGGTACCAGGACAGCCCGTCCCAGTCACCTTCTGTAAGACCCTAAAAAATTTGGCCACTAAGGATACCTCAAATCACAGACATCATCAGGGGGGTCACGGTCGTAGACAGCATGCTATATGGGCAGAACACCTAGATCCTAGATCTAGTTTCGACATCCCCGAAGGGAACCCCAATATATAGAATGCCCATTGAATGCACTTGAAGGTGGGCTGCCTTCGCATGCACCCAAGTGTTGTCTCGTGCTTAGCTCCAGTAAAGGAGTGGTCCCGATAATATGAGTGCAATATGATTTCACTCATTAATGACTCTAGTCTCAATTTTTGAGATCTTGGGTGATTTTCTCACTTTTCCTAACCCAAGATCCTAGCCTGAACTACTGTTGGTGTGAGCTCAAAAAAAGTTATATGATTGATTTTATTATCGCTTGATTCTTAGTGTACTTGATTATTAGTCTTGCAGAGGGGGAGTGGACGTATGAAATATGATGAGACTCTGACTCAAAAAACCATGCAAAAATATGCTCTAAATATTCAATTCGATGAAGAGTATTTCTACAAGGAGAGGTTTCCTTTCAACATCCATGCACTAATCATTCAAATAGCAAAGTTCAACCTTAAAGATTCAGACATCTACACTAATCATTCAAATAGAAAAGTTCAACCTTAAAGATTCAGACATCTATTTATCTAGTCTTAACATTCTTTTAACTAAAATTTTCAGAATTAATCCATCTAGATGCAGGAAAAAAAAAAAAAAATTAAAATTTAAAATAAAAATAAAATAAAAATTAAAAAAATAAAATAAAATAAAATAAAATAAATAAATAAATAAATTTCCTTTTTCTAAAAAGTAGATGTTTTCGATACTAAATTTTCAAATAAGAATAAACAAACAGCAATGCCAGCCGGTAGACAAGCACAGGGATTAAGCAAAGGAGTGGTTCTGATGGCTAAAAAAACTCTGCAACCAAAAAAAGGGGACACAACAGGGGTGAACAACAAATTTTGGCTGAGTAACGCACTGGTTCTAAGCAAAGATAGCGTTAATGTAGGGACTAACGCATTTTAATCAAGCAGAGACCGCATTATAACACTCTGGAACACTAGTAAAGGCAGCGTTAGCCAAGGTAAAATTCTTCAGATTGCTAAACAGGATTTGAACTGAACTCTGTGAGCTTTTGAAATGTCTACTGGGCATAAAAGCTAGTCAGAAGGATATGTGAATAGAGGAAAGAAAGAGGGATGAAAGAAATAATCCATAAACATGGGGTTAAAATCCCTAGCGGAGTCGCCAATTATGCTATAGGGTAAAATGCTTGGGTTGTTAGTTATCGAATATCCTTCTCATGAATTTTTGGTGCCCGAGACAGATGGTAAGATTAGCTGTATATTTCACAAAGAAGATGCATATATGTTCATGTTAACTTAGACAACTTTATAAAATGAGATGGAATATTACCTCTTTTTAGATCCCGAAGTATTTGGAGAGCACTAAGTAATCAATCTCTACCACAATATACTTCCTATCAATTAAGTTAACACATGATAAACATTAAGCAATGCACATCTAAGCCATTCATATTATGCTATGTAAGTAATTGAGAAACAATAACAATATTAACGCATTGAATGGACAAAACAGATACAATTCTATTGATTTATAAAAAGGAGGATTACAACCGTCGGTTGTACCAAGCCCTCCTCAGTCTTCCAATCTCTCTCTCTCTTTCTCTGAATGTGGTGATGTCTTAATCAACAAGTTCTCAATGAACCTCTTTGACCTTTGATCTTCGCACTACAACAATAAACGCTCTACTTCACATGTATTCGAAAAACCTTTGACCTTGGACCAAGAGCCCACAGTTCCATTTTATAGGAGATGGAGAGGGAAAACCTTGCCTTTCTCCTTCCACCAGTTATAAATAGAAAAAACCAAGATGTTTCCTCAACTTTCCATGCTTTTGCCTTTCTTGAGAATCTAGTTGTGCTTGGCAAGACCTAATAATAGGTTAGTGCCTTGCAGTTTCCATTTTGCACTGACTCTCTATGAGAAAAAGCTAGATTTTTTAATCATTCTCTATAGGTTTTTCTTGTTTCAAACTCAAAACACAGGTAACGCTGCCCTCTAGGCTAAACAGAGCATTTCCCTAGCCACTAACACGACCTTTTCATGGATCAGGAGCGTTATAACGCACTTTGGAAATTATAAGGGCGCGTTACCTTGGCAGAAGTAGGTTTAGTTTAGGTCTCTTTCTTCCTTCCATATTTATCTTATCCTCTGAGCTGATGAGGAGGTCATTTGACCTGTAACAGTCACTTCGTATTAATGAATTTGATGACAATTTCATAGATGCCCTAGAATAGAAGGATCCTTTTATTAGAGAATCTCCTAGATCAAGGAAGAAAATATGGTTTCATGGATGTTGTTTCTCTTGTAACTCTTTTGGGCATAAGGCCATTGATTACAAGTTAAGTATGTTGAACAAAACCAAGAGATTGGATAAGTTCCAACACATAATAAAAAATTTCAAGCAGATATAGAGAAAGAAGAAACACCGGTCAGAAACGTAGGGAATATTGAACCTACTATAGTCACCTGGTTCTAAATAATTTTTCTTTTAGTAAATACAAGAGATATTTGAGATACATTATTAGGATCAGTAATGTATCATCACAGGGGGATAAATATATGGTGATTCCATGGTTGGTTTGGTAATTCAGGTTGCTTATATTTCAGAGAGTGAGATGATGTGACAACAGAATCCAAGCACAGACTGTACAAGCTCGGGGGAGCTGAAGCTATGAAATTTTCAATATTTCACTTTATGTACATGGATCTGATGAAATATAGTTGTGTTTATACGTGAGTTCCTTTGCAGACAGTCACATATGTATTTCTCTGACAAAAAACCTGTTAAATTCGGAAATTAGGGCCAAACTCATGTTTCACTTATCATATAATGGAGATGATATTTTTTTTGTATTCCTCTTTCAGAGAGGTGTAATATTGCTCTAAATATCATCTTGTTTGGATGAGCAGAAGTTGGATTTTGAATTTATTTTCCACACATGTGCAATTTTTCAAGGTCGGCTAGAATTGTGTAGGCTCACAAGTCCCAAACGTTGTGTCACACACCCTTAGTCATGGATATAAATAGGATAGACATGATCCTCATTTCATCATTCATTCATCTCATGCATATCTCTCTCATTTGATTGTTTCGTACAACCTTAGTGGATTGTCTCTCTCCTCCACACGTGTGAAACAAAAGATGGGATTTTCAGACTGGTTTAGGGCTTTTCTGGACAACATTGACCAGCGTTGAATTTGGGTCAACACATGTCATTTGATTGCATTTTTGGGGTCAGTATTCGGATTTTATGAGGTTTTAGCTATAGGAACAAAAACTAAGGTGAAGCATTGACTTTGACTATTGTTGACCGTAGGGTTGACTGCAGGTTCAACTGTGGATTTGACTGCATACTTTGACCACTACGTTGACTGGATTTCAGGACTATTTTGGCTGTGTTTGACTATGATTTGAGGCCAAATTTGACCGAGCTTCATTGGAGGCTTATTTTCTATTTTGACCAGCGTTGACTTTGCTGGTTAGGGCATCCTCTTGACTGCTATAAATTTTACTTTCTCTCTCTACTAAATTTGAAGAATAATAAGAAGATTTGATCAAAGGGTTTTCCCTGCATTGGGGGTTTTCCCTGGAATCCGCCAAATATTTGTTTCTCTTGTCTTGGCTTGTCTTCTGTCAATTTATTTATGTCCTACCATCATTTACGGATAATGGTTATGTGATTGCATTTTTGGAAATTGAATTGGGATAATAAGAAATATTGAAGTAAATTTCTCTAAGCATAGAGCATACCATGGTTAACTAAAATTAAAATGGTATCATAGGTAAGGTCAAGACAAATCCCAAGCAAGAGTGAGAAGAGAAATCACCGAAGTTGAATAGAAAAGGACCAGGATCAATGGCTTCCTCATCATAATTCAAATCTGATGACAAGGTGACTGATAAGTCTTATCATCATGCTTGAAAAATGTCCTTGGATCTTACATTGGAGGGACAAGATGTTATGGATTATGTGCAGGGAAATATAATTGAGCCTCCATTAAATGCACTGGTTTCCACTAAAACGAAGTACAATAAAGAGGAATTCAAAGCAAAGAATATCATCAGGGATTCTATTCGTAAGCACTTAGTTTCTTATATCTCCGAGCTGGGCACATCTAAGGAGATGTATGATAACTTGGTTGGCATGTTTAGGGCTAGTAATGCTAATCAAATTCTCTTTTTGAAGAACAATTTTAAGAACATCAATATGGACAAGGGAGAGTCCATTCAATCCTACTTGATGAGGATCACTGAAATCAAGAATGATCTCTTAGCTATTAGAGAGGTCATAGATGACCTAGAGCTCACTCTCATTTCTCTTGGAGGACTTCCCCGATCATGGTATGTATTTAATACTACTATTCTCAATAATAATATAATTCATTATTTTGATGAATTTTTGACAAGATGTAGTAAAGAGGAGACAAGGATGATGGAGAGAGACCATCCCTCAAATGGAAATGGAAGTGAACCTACTGACTTCACCGCTCATGCAAAGAAGAGGAATAATGATGGTCTGAGAAATAAAAATCATGGAAGATTGGGCCCAAAGGGAAGGAAGGGAAGATGTTACAATTTTAACAAGTCTGGTCACTATGCTATAGAGTGCCCCAATAAATGGACTCTCCCTGAGTTGATGACATGCAACAACAACAAAAAATTCAGGGGGAATGGAAATCAAAGAAACAAGAGGTTCAAAGGAAATAGGAAGACTCCCTATGATTGAAATGGAAATGGTAATGGTCATACTTTAAAAATGTCAAGGAACTCTAGGTATGATGAATATAATGTTGTTGATAATAATCTGCCCTATCTGCTGCATCTCCTCCTGATACCCTAGATAACTGGTTGATTGATAATGGTGCCTTAAGGAACTTCACTAGATATAAAGAGGCCTTCTCTGATTTAATTCAAAAAGATACTAATTTGGATATTATCCTTGGAGACAATGCCACATACCATGTGAAAGGGATAGGGACTGTGACCCTTCATCTAAATCAAGGTCAAGTCCTCCGTTTTCAAGATGTGTTATATGTACGTGACTTGAAGAAGAATCTAGTGTCTATCTCAACATTGGAAGACAAAGGATTCAAGGTGGCATTCATCAATGGAAGGGTATGAATTTTGAAGAGGAACTTAAAAGAAGCATTCACTCTTGGTTTCAGGGTTGATACACTTTATCGGGTTGGAGGAAGTCTGTTGGGAGCCATGACATGTAACACAAATCTCCAATCCGAGCTATGGCATCGGAGGTTTGCACACCTTCATTATAAATCCCTTCCCGAAGAAAGGAATGTGGTCACAGGGATGCCCAATTTCAAAGATGATCATGAAGGTGTATGCCAGGCTTGTGCTGAAGGAAAGCATACAAGGGGACCATTCCCCTCAAGTGTCACCAAGACTTAGATATTTTAAAACTGATTCATTCCATCTATATGGTATGCCATAACATCCTTGGGAGGATGCTTATATTATGTCAATTTTATAGATGAATTATCCCGCAAGACATGGATATAATTCTTGAATAAAAAGGACGAAGTATTCAAATGGTTCTGCACCTTCAAGGCCTTGGTTGAAAATAAAACAAGGAAGAAGATAAAAAAAATTAGGACCGATAATGGAACCGAATATGAGTCAAATGAATTAAATGACTATTGCAGGGAAGTTGGCATTAAGGGCAAGACCACTACTGTGTATACTCCAGAACAAAATGGTGTTGTTGAAAGGATGAATAGAACCATTCTAGAAGCTCCCCATGCCATGCTTTATGACCAAGGTCTTTCAAATTTCCTATGGGTAGAAGTTTCCAACACCGCTGTGTATGTACAATATAAATGCCCACATTCTGCATTAGACTCTAAAACTCTCGAAGAAGTGTTCTTGGGTAAGAAACACAATGTTTCTCATTTTAGAGCTTTTGGAACTCCCGTATATTTTCATGTGCCGAAATAAAAGAGAAGAAAGTTGGATGCTTCTGGAAAGAAGGGAATGTTTGTGGGTTATAGTGAAATCTCGAAGGCATATAGAATCTGTGTGCCTGGTTAAAGAGAAGTGGAGATGTGTCATGATGTCACCTTCGATGAAGATGTTTCCCTTAGGAAGGTTAGAGATCTTCCTATCTCTAAAGAAAAAGAAGAAGAAGAAGTAGGAAAGCAGGAAGAACCGAAGGATGAACCGATGGTTGATATTGAAGGTTCGATGGATCCTATAGATCCACCCTCTTCAAATGAAAGAAGACCCTCATGGCTTATAGACACTCTTGAAGATGCTGAGAGACCTATTGCTCTGAGGGGAACATTCTGTGAAAGTAAGAAGCCAAATAGGTACCAAGGGTACTTAGTAGCCATTAGAAAAATCGTACAATCTAATCTTGGAACGTTTGAAGAAGTTGTGAAACACCAAGTTTGGAAGGACGCTATGAACGAGGAATATGAGTCGATCATGAAAAATTATGTCTGGGATGTGGTCCCGAGACCAAAGTACAAATCTGTTGTCACCTCGAAATGGCTCTACAAGATGAAGCATGGAGCTCATGGAAGTGTTGAAAATTTCAAGGCAAGACTTTTTACCTGAGGCTTCTCAGAGAAGGAAGGCATATATTATGATGAAATATATGCACCTGTTTCCCACTACACCACCATCTGATTGGTAATTTCCCTTGCTGCATCGCAAGGGTGGATTCAACATCAGATGGACATTAAGATTGCCTTCTTACACAACTCAATCAAGGAAGAGGTCTATGTGGAACAACCTCTGGGGTTCGAAGTTCAAGATAGAGACACACATGTATGCAGGTTGAAGAAAGCCCTCGATGTGTTGAAGTAAGCCCCAAGGGCTTGGTATGAGAGGATCAATAGATACTTGATGAAGTTGGGCTTTAATCGAAGTAATGTTGATCCAAAATTTTACTTTAAGGTTGATAATGAAAAGCCTCTCATTTTGGTTCCCTATGTGGGCGATCTCTTCCTGACAGGTGCTGACCCTCTCATTCATCAATGTAAGATGGGAGCTAGCTTCCAAGTTCGAGATGAAAGACCTAGGACTGATGCATTATTTCCTAGGCTTGGAGGTCTGGAAAAAGCCAGGTGAGATTTTCCTTTCTCAAGGAAAATATGTTGTGAAGCTGCTGGAGAGATTTGGGATGGTGGACTGAAAGTCTATGACTACTCCAATGGAACTCAAATTTAAGAAGTTATGTGGAATTGATTTTGGGCTCGATTTTTGAAATCCCACCGAGTATCTTCAACTCGTTGGGGCCTTGATCTTATTAGTGAACTCACGTCTGAACATATGTTTTTAGTGAACACGTTGATTCAATACATGGTCGAGCCTCACCACATTCACTGAATTGGTGCCAATAATCTCTTGAGATATCTCCGAGGCAAAATCTACCATGGGCTAAGATACACTACTGGGAGTATGAGGCTTCATGGATATACTGATACCGATTGGGAAGGTAGTGTCGTGGATCATAAGAGAACATATAGATTTTGCTTCAACCTAGGTTATGCTTCGATCTCTTGGATGAGCAAAAAGAATAAATCGATTTCTTTGAGCACCGTTGAGGTTGAATACATTGCAGCAACTATGGCCTGTTGTGAAGTTGTTTGGTTGAGAAATCTATTCAGTGAGATGATTGGCATGTTATGGATACCACGGTGATACTTTTCTATAACCAAAGTGGTATTCGTCTCTCTGAGAATCCCTTGTTCCATGACCGTTCCAAGCACATTGATATTAGGTACCATTTAGTCTGGGACATGGACCGGGAAAATTTTAGGGGCTAATATTCGCAGGTGGGCTAATTTTCTATGTTTTTTCAAAAAAAAAAAGATTCGCCAATTTCTATTTTTCCTAAAAATGATTCGCCCAAATTTTATATCATAAAATTATTTTACCTTCAAAATTGCCAATTTTTTATAGATATTATATAAAATCATTATAAATTTGAATATTTTTACAAACATATCGCTAAAAATTTTATAGTTTACATGTAAGGGATTAGTAAGATTCGCCAAGGTTTCTAAACTTTAACGTAAATTTCCATCCTTAAAATTTTCCTTGGGTCACATGGTACAGGGAGGCACCATAAGGCTCCATCACATTTGGACTGATGAGAAAGTCACATATTTTCTCACGAAACCCCTGGGGAAGGTTAAATTATTAACCTTCCATGAGAATCTTGGTATCATGGACATACCGTATTATGAGGGTCCCGCTTGAGATGGACTATGAGCTCTAGGAGCTCCAGGGGACTTGGGGATAGCTACTTAGAGCTATAAGCAACCACAGGGATAGGTTCGCCTTACCTTGTTGGTTTGATATTTCCCCACTATTACGATATTGAGTTGGTTCACCCTCTCTTTGATATATGCCCCACATACATCCTACCCATGTAGTCTCGGACTCATGGGAAGTACCTCTAATCTGGTCAATGAGTTGGGAAATGAGGATAGAGACCATAGCATTACCAATGGACACATAGTGTATTTCCATACTATCTATGTTTAGGATGGAATGTGTCCAAAAACTTGATCTAGGATCATGTCTAGTTGAGGTTTGTACCTCTAAACTGACTTCGGATCAGTTGAGAGTGGCAAGGTATTTGTGACTCACCCTCGATCATATATTCTTATTATTTCTCTTACAACAGAGCAGATCCATCAAAGTACATAGAAAATAGGATGAAACATGAGTGCGGGATGATATATGATAGTACATGATGGTACTGGATGATAGGATTGCACAGGTGGACAAATCGATGCACATGTGGCAATCTCCCTAGTTGAGAAGGAGTGTTAAATTTGGAAACTAGGGCCAAACTCCATGTTGCACTGCTCATATGATGGCGATTATATTTTTTTGTATTCCTATTTTGAAGAGGTGTAATATTGATCTAAAAATCATCTTCCTTGAATGAGCATAATTTGGATTTTGAATTTATTTTCCACACATCTGCAATTTTTTAAGGTCGGCCAAATTTGTAATGTAGGCTCACAAGCCCCAAAAGTTGTGTCACACACCCTCAGTCATGGATATAAATAGGAGATACGTGATCCTCATTTCATCATTCATTCATGTCACACATCTCTCTCTCATATGATTAGTTTGTGCAGCCTTGGTGGCTCCTCCCTCTCCTCTTCATCTGTGAAACAGAAGCTGGGATTTTCGGACTGGTTTAGGACTTTTTTGGACAACATTGACTATCGTTGATCTTGGGTCAAGAATTTTCATTTGATTTTATTTTCGGGGTTCTAATTTGATTTTATGAGGTCGCATTTGGAGGCACATAAACCAAGGTGAAGCGTTGACTTTAACTGATGTTGACCGCAAGTTTGACTGCTAATTTGACCACAAAATTTGACTGGATTTCGGGACTATTTTGGGTTGTGTTTGAGTCTGATTGGAGGTCGAGTTTGATAGAGCTTCATTGGAGGCTGATTTTTTATTTTTACCAATGTTGACTTTGCTGGCTAGGGCATCATTTTGACTATTGTAAATTGTACTCTCTCTTTCTACTGAGTTTGAAGAATAATAATAATATTTGATCAAGGGGTTTGCCCCGCATTGGGGTTTTTCCCCGACATCAGCAAAATATTTGTGTCTCTTATCTTGTCTTGTCTTATGTAAATTTATCTATGTTATATATGTTATCCTTGATAACAAATATGTTGGTCTAGGTGTGCCTTTTTTATTTAGGTTAGGTTACTATGGTGAAATAAAGTCATGAAATTTATTAAATTTCATGTTTTGTATATAGTTTCAAATAGTCTAAATGGAAAATGGTCATGTGATTAAGGTCTTGTCAAAGTAAAATTCAAAATATTTGATTAAATGGGTTAATAGAGTCATTTTATGACACTTGGCACCTTTTTTCCAAAGTCCGCCGTGTTTTCTGTGTAAAACAACTTTTTCACTACAGATTCAACTGATAGTTCTATAGCGAATCTGCCATCCCACTAACTGAAATTTATACAAACTCAGTTTTTTTAGCTAACGCTGAGGTGATTGATATTATGTCATCATTTCAGTGGTTAGAGCTCATTTGTCATCATGGTAGATAACTGTTATGAGTCATCATTTGTCATATTGAATGCGTGGTAATCAACACACCCTACATCATTCTGTTTTCCCTCCCATATTTTTTTCCTAATTCAACCTTACCTAATTCGACAACAACACTTACCTTTCATCCTTGTAATATATTTGATCTTTTTTCTAGTAGTCTTCACTTTCGTTTCTTGTCTAGTTGTTGTCTTACGTTAGCTCTTACCTCTGTCAAGAAATCTTCTTTTTGTCTTAGATAATCTTGCAGGTGTCAAAGCTTGAAGCATGTCAACATTGTAAATAAGGTGGCATGGCTTCACATAAAAAGCCCAACAAAGGTGGCTTTGTATTTGGATACGAGCCCATGGACATGAATCTAGTTGTGGAAGACCCAAGCTTTTCATAAGATTTCACCAATGCAAGTTGTTTAAGGTTTTTCCAAAAACTGCAGGGATACCATGCACAAGTGTCCAAGGATTTCATTGTCAACTTCATTTTCATAACTTCAAAGGCGAGAATATTAATTTTTATTTGTTTTCCTAAGACCATTGCACAGGAAACTGAAATTCCGAGGTTTGGAGAAAAATGGTTCAAGGCAACAAAATTCAAGCTTCAAAACTGTGATGAATTTATGTAGCAGGAGGATATAGGAGTTGTCATGACCCCAAGCATTCCCAAAATTTGCCTCAACGATAACTACTCAAGGCTGCTTATGGTGATCCAAAAATATTTTACTTGTGAAGGGAGATTTCACATGATCTACCAATATCATTTTATATTGTTACTTCATTTCACAGGTAAAAAACTTCTTGATCTTCCATTATTTCTATTAATAATTTTAGGTAAGATGGATGACAAGGTAAAAGAAAAACCTGAGAGCAGTGATACATCCATTTTTCATCATAGCTTAATCAAAATGTTAGTTATGGAAGATTTGAAGAAATTGAACTGGGATTGGGCTACTTTTCTATTTTTGAGTGGTTATGATGTATATGTTCTTACTCCAAGAAAGACACCCAATTCAAAGACAAACACTCCCAGTAAGGACAAAGAACCAATATCTGAAGCAGATTTTGAACCTGAGGTAGAGGTGCAACCTATAGTAGAACCAATGGAGGTAGAGATTGATCAGTTGCAGGAGACAGTGGCACCTCAGTAAACCCATACCAGCAAAAAGCTCAAAATTGATACAAGAGCTCATAGAAGAATCACCAGGAGTCAAACATAGGGGAAAGGAAAACTTGAATACATATTGCAAGAAATTGATATTAAAGAAACCCCTGTTGTAAAGCCTGTAGATGTGAAACGAACAAAAATGAAGAATAAGGGTCTTGCAACAAAGAAGCTTTATTTTTCTAGTGAAGATTTAGGATTTGTCTTCAAACCTAGGAAACCATTTACTAGGTCACAACTCTCAAAGGAAGGAAAGTTTAAGAAATTTCATAAAGAGACAGAAAAGAAGAAGCAAGCAATTAGGGAAGAAATCATAGAGCTATCCCCAGCTGAAGCAGAAATCATCAAGAAAAACAAAGGAAAAGAAAAGGTTCAAGAAAATTTTTAAGTAGAGCTTATAAGAGAACAACTTAAGGAAGCCAGAGAAGTTTTAGAAGCCAAACTAGAATTGGATTATTTTAAACAAGAAAGGAAGGAGCTCATAGATTTCAAAAAGGAAGGCAACAAACAAATTTATTTTTATGATGAAGTGATAGAAAGGTATAGGAATATGTTGAGAATAACATTACCACTGCACATGATTATGAAGCATACCTCGAGGAGAAACAAGTGTTTGCAGGTAGAGAGGAGTAAGGTACAAGACCAAGTCAAATAATTAGAAATCCAAATGGAGATAGTGCAGAAATAATTGAAGAAAAAGGGTTTGAAAATGGTAGTTGTGGACGACCCTACTACTCCTTGAAAGAGGGTAAGACACATTTTTGGCAAATTTTGTCTTATGATAATCCATATAATGAGTTAGCATAGCTTTGGACAAGTTTTTGGAGGTAAAGAGTGAAAATTTTAAATTCTAGAAAAGACAGGCAAGTTCATATCATACTCTAGGCTTAAAGCCAGGTTTTCATTATGAACTCGCTGAAGAATATTTTGAGGTGTAATTTCCAAAATATATCATTATAGGAGCGGGTAACAACATTTATTTACCTCATTTTGCATAATGAAGACCGGCCAAAAAGCAGGAAATTCATAAAGGGTGCAGAAAGTGCCAAATGGAAAACGCTACAAAACTTCCCTATGATCTTACCTTGATATTTTTGTAGCATTTAATGTTTCTTGGGAGAAGATGAGTCATTAGAAGAGGTTTAAGTGTATCAGTAAAGATACCTACTCGTAAAGGCTGCTCAACAATAAGGTGACATGGCTACTAGCTCACCATTTGTGCCACATCATCAACACACAACACATCCTAAAATTTTGAGCATCAGAGCCTAGATTCTAGTATGGTAGTTTATTGCTTGATCATGGTCATTTCCACCTCAGGAAAAGTTGTTTGATTTGATAAGCATAATCATGTATGGGTTATTTAAAAAATTTTAATGAAGTTAATGGTGTTAGAATCCTTTTAGGTTACAAACTCCTTCTAAGCAGAATTATCTCTATTTTCTCTCCATGTAATCAATTCCTTTTTGGATTAGATCTCTCCAATAGTTTCAAAAATTTAGCCCAGGTGATAGGCTTCATGTAAAAGGAGTTTCACTCTATAAATAAGGAGATTTCAGAGTTTTATATGGTTGATCGATGTTATGAATTATGCTACTATTGTAATATTTTCTCTATTCAGTTAATATACTATTGCAGAAAACCTTTTTCAGACCTGAGATTATTTATGGGCTCTTATGTGTTTGTCTCATTTACCTTCTCAATGTCAATTCAAATTACTTCATGTATAATCACTTGGAATTCATATATAATTATGCTCCAAGTTCCTTTATGCATATTGTTTGTTGTCAAAGATATTTTTGTAAGAGTTCACATGCCTCAGCTTCAATGAATGATGTTTTTATGTAATTGAGTGCCATACTAACTCCATGCCCAATGGTAGCCATCACACATCTCTCACCTACAAAAAACCATCCAAAATACATACAAGAGTTAGTCATCTTATTTTTTAAGCTTAATTATTGAATATCCTAAATTTTATTGAGAGAGCCCTCTCTGGTTGGAAGGGATAACTTCCAACCCTAAGTGGTTTGAAATAGTTACACTGAATTGAAAGTTGAGTAGCCCAATAAAAACTACTGAACTCTTGAAGGTAGAAGGAGGTTAGAAATATTTGAGGCCACATTCTACCTTGGTGACTCCATTGAGTTTCTCAGCTTAAAGGTGGATTCTAAGAAGATTCATACAAGGAGAAATCCAGATCCCAACCCACCTCAGATAGTTGATAATCTAGAAATAACTCTCAAAGTTATTGGAAGCTCGTCAAATCAGGTAATCCATAGCATTCAAGAGTTTCATTGTTTCCCTCTGAGGTTGTTCAAATTTTTGAAGATAGAAAGTTTGATGAAAAGATAGAAGAAGTTATTTTTATATTTAATTTTGAGAATGAATTGACTGAAATTATATTAGATATGCAAATAGTAGGAATTGATACATCATCTCTTGTGTCAAAAGAAGAAAAACAAGGGTTTTGGGAAACTTTCACATCAGAATTGTCACTGGAACAAGAATCATTTGAAAAATTAAAATAATTAGATCCTTTTGATTTCTTGTTAAGAAGGAGGTATGGTGTCCCTTTTCCTAAGTGGAGTTATTTTGTCTCTAAACTCCAAATTCCCATCTCAAAATCTCATAGCATCTCATCCTCATTCACTGTTTTTTTCCCTTAGTGAAAATATAATTCCATCCACTGTTTCTTCAGTAGCACAGTCCCTGTAATTATGGTTGGAGTTCCTTCTCCTATAGGTATAGCTATATATGCTCCTCTTGTTGTACCTGCCATACGTCATGACTTTCTAAAGGGGTATTCCACTAGAAATAAAACTTTTGGGAGTGAAGAAGATATTACTGTTGAGCAACATGTTGACCAATTTAATGATTTCATTGATCGATAAGAGGAGGATGATGATGATGTGAAAATGAGGTTGTTTTCTCAGAGTCTCACAGGTGAGGTAAGAAAATGGTTTAAAGCTTTAGCCCCAATGAGTTTACATAATTGGGACCAATTAGAAGGCATCGTTTTGAAAAACTAGGGGGCTAAAGTGAACCCTGTTAAAGCCTTGACTGAATATAGAAGTTTGAAAAAGGCCACAGATGAATCAATCCAAGATTTCTCTAAGAGATTCAATAAGATTTACAATTCTATACCTGTTCACATTAAACCTCCTCCACGAGCTGCTCAATTACATTATGTTGAAGATTTTGACTATGATTTTTCCATTCTATCAAGGGAGAGAGAATTTGCTTCCTTGGATGATATGAAAAATGATGCTATGAAGGTTGAAGTAAATATGGCTACAACCAAGAGGTCTAAAATGGGAAAATATAGATTAAAATAAGAAGATAAACCTTCCTCATCTTCGGATGTAAAATTTGATATCATGATGAAAACTATGGAGATAATTATGGATATGATTTCTCTTGGTACTAATCCTCTACCTGCTGCACAAATGGAAACACAGATTAGGAACCCTCAATTTAGGATGCCTCAAAACCAGCAGAGACCAAGGGACAATAGAAATCAACATGATCAACAAGTTATACCTCCTTTTTAACAAAATCTAGTGGATGAGGAAGAAACACAAAATAGATTTCAAGAATACATCATTCACTATTTGGATGAGGATGTGTCAGGGATGTTCTTAACCAAATAAGAACATAATGAATCTAATCATGACATAGGGGAAGATGAAAATAAATTTGATTACTTGAAAGGCTACCAACATGCTATCTTTGAGATGCAAAAACAATATAACTTGAGGAATAAAAATGTTCCTATTACAGCAAATAAAGGCCATCCAAATAAAGATTCTCCAAAGCCACTTGAATAGAAGAAAGATACACCACGCCATGGTAAAGAGATTGAAAAAACACCACCCTTTCAATCTAGAAAATGAGATTTCTAAGATCAAAATTATTGTCCCTTTTGGTGAGATCATCATAGGTCACTGAGTATAGGAGCCAAATTGTAAATATGCTTAACACTCAGCTTGGACCTTCTGACATTCTAAATCTACAAGAAGACTATCCTACTATTTTCCTAGGACCTTCTATGTGAGTTTGAAAATCCATGAAATGAACTTACATAATGCTATGTTAGATTCAGGGGCCTCCCACAACTTAATGCCTAAGGTGATCATGGAGAGAATGGGTTTAGACATAACCGAACCTTACAAAGACTTGTTTTCCTTTGATTCCAAAAGAGTTCAGTGCTTTGGTTTCATTAAGGATGTGGTTATTGGTTTAGCCCAAATGCCTGCTAAGACAATGTTAATGGATATAGTTGTAGCTGACATTCCTCCAAAATTTGGTATGCTTCTATCTAGATCTTGGGATTCTAAAATTAAAGGAACTATGAAGATGCACATGTCTTATGCCATTATTCTAGTCTTTAGTGAGTAGAGGAGGTTGTACAGAGAGTATAGGATGAACTATATGGTTAGTAACAAAGATAAACCAAAAACATTTCCAATTTATGCAGTAGAGACTAAATTGGGATCTTCCATTTTGTTTAATAAGGTCACTAATGACACAGAAAATCAGAAAATTAAAAAAAACCAGCAAGCATAAAATCAAAAAATCAAGGAAGAAAATGAAGAAGGTTGGTGGCATTTGAAATTTGATGGCATTGCGGGAAGAGAAGGAGATGGTGAAGGTATGTGGAGTACCAGCCCTGGCGATGAGAGTAAGTTTTATTCTTACAAATTGAACTTTGGTTGTACCAACAACATGGCTGAATACGAGGCTTTTTTTTGGGTCTAGAAGATTTGAAAGTCTTAGGCACAAAGAAAATCTCAATTTGTGGTGATTCTAAATTAGTGATTAAGCAATTATAAGGATCTTATCAAACTAAGGATATCAGAATGAGAGCTTATAGAAATTTGATCCTTGATTTTCTTGAAAATTTCAAAGAACATAGTTTCACTATAAAAAAACTAGAATTTTATAGTTGATTATTTACCTATTTCAGCCATCTTGTTTATCATTCCTACTCATTCCAGTGACATCTATGAAGTTGAGGTTAGGAATAGACTAGCTATCCCTGATAATATTATCAATTGGTGAGTGTTTTATAGTGATCAACAGGTCAGAAACTTTCTTGAGTTGAAAGAAGAATTTGAAAGCATTCAAGTAGATCAACATAACATGTTTGCTGAAACTAAAGATAATCCAGAGGTCCTCCAACTGAAGAATAATTGCATTCCTAAAGGCTTAATTCCCCTTGAGAAGTTGTTTGACCATAATTATGTGTTTAAGTATCCAAAGATGAAGGTTGATGATGAAGAGGTTCAAATTTGTAACCTTGGCACCCCAGAAATTCCCAAGATGATCAAGTTGTCCAAATTTATTTCTTCTCAGGTGAGACAAAGGTATGTGGATCTGATGAAAAGGTACATTGATGTTTTTTCATGGAGTTATGCAGAATTAAATAAGTATGATCCCAAAATTATTCAACACACCATACTAATCAAAGAAAATTAAAATCCATTTAAACATAAATTGAGGAGAATCAATCCTTTGCTCATGCCACTGATTGAAAAATAAATCAAGAAGTTGTTTGATGCAAAAATCATTGTTCCATTGACATTTTCTAAGTGGATTTCTAATTTGGTACCTGTGAGGAAGAAGAATGGCGAGATTAGGATATGCACTGATTTAAAAAATTTGAATAAGGCATCTCTTAAAGACTATTATCCTCTTCCAAAAATGGATTAAATTTTTCAAAACATTGTTGGATCCCAAAGGATGGCTATGCTTGATGGTTTCTCAGGCTATAATCAGATACTAGTGCATCTGGATGACCAAGGGAAATCTGCCTTCACTACACCATGGGGGACATTTATGTATGCCAAAATGTCTTTTGGTCTCATGAATGTAGGGGCGAATTTCCAAAGGGCGATGGACATTGCATTTTCTAAAGAAAATGACAGGTAAATGGTGGTTTACTTGGATGATATCACTGTGTTTTCAAAGAGGGAAGAAGAGCATCTCAAGAACTTGGAGAAAATTCTGAAAAAATGCAGAAAATTTGGTATTTCCCTCAATCCTAATAAGAGTATTTTTTCTTTGACTACTCGAAATTTATTGGGACACATTATATAAAAATAAGGAATAAGGATTTATCCAAGTAGGGTCACTGCCATACAAAATATAGATTTGCCAAGAAAGAGAAAAGAGATTCAATTCTTTCTAGGTAAGGTCAATTTTGTTAGGAGATTCATTCCTAATTTTGCAGAAATTGTCAAGCATATTATTAATATGATTAGAAAGGATATTTATATTAAATGGAAAGAAAAAGAAAAACAATATTTTGAAGAGATCAAGAAGGCCCTTACCCAAGCCTCAGTGCTCATAAGTCCTGATTTTTCTAAGTATTTTCAGGTTTTTACTTTCGCTTCTGAACATACAATTTATGGAGTGTTATTGCATAAGAGGTGGCAAGGTAATGAGAAACCCATTTATTTCTTCAGTAGAACACTTTCAAACTCTGAACTAAAGTACAATATTATCGAGAAACAAGAATATTCTTTAGTGAAGATTCTTAAATATTTGAGAATTTATATTCTACATTCTCACATTGTGGCTTTTGTGCCTAATGTTGTGGTGAAAGACATACTGACTCAAGCTCATCCTGTTGGAAAAAGAGGTAATTGAATTTCCACTTTGTTGGAATATGATATGGAGATTAATCCTACCAAGTTGGTAAAATATCAAGGGCTGGAAAAAATGATGGCACAATCAAATTTTGATTGTCTAGATATGAATTTCATTGCAGAATTTTCAGAAGTGGTTAAAGAAGAGGAACTGATCCCTATAGAGGAAAAATTCACTATGTCTGAGTGGTATAGGGATGTAATTTTTGTTTTGCAGCATCACAAATCTCCTCCTCAATTAACCAAGTCCAAATCCAGATTTTTAAAGCTGAAGTCTCTAAGGTATTGTATTTTGAACAAGAATTTCTATTGGAGGGATACCGATGGGATTCTCTTAAACTTCTTGTTAGAAGAATAGGTTGAGAAGGTAATTAATGAATTTCATAAGGGATATTGCGAAGGACACAATTATTGTAAGGCAAATGCAAATAAGATACTTAGAGCGAGATACTATTGGCCTTCTATGTTCAAACACATCTACAAAAAGATTGTTGCCTATCATGAATGCCAATTTTTTTATGGGAAAAAGAAGCTTATGCCTTTACCTTTGAAACCCATATATGTTGAAGCTCCTTTCCAGCAATGGTGATTAGATTTCATTGGCGTGATACACCTTGCATCCTTAGGCCAACATCAGTGGATCTTGACAACCACTGATTACTTCACCTAGTGGATTGAAGCGGTCCCTACAAGGCAAGCTATAGACTCAGTCATCATCCATTTTCTGGAAAACAATATTCTGTCAAGGTTTGGTTGTCCCATGAAGATTATTACTGACAATGATAAAGCTTTCAAGTCTAAAAAATTGATTAGTTTTTGTCATCAATATCATATCACTCTTGGTCATTTCACATCATATTACCCTCAAGGTAATGGCTTAGCAAAGTCATCAAATAAAAGCATAGTCAGAATCATTAAGAAATTTTTGCAAGAAAACAAAAGGTCATGGCATTTGAATTTAAAATTTTCTTTGTGGGCTGACATAATTTGTACTAAGAGGTCTATAGGTACATCTCCTTGTGAGCTGGTATATGGAACTGAAGCAATTTTCCCAACTTCCCTTGGAGTTCTAGTAATTAATTTTCTCCAGGGATTGGAAGAAGAACCAAATGCCATCCAAAGAAGGATAAATCAGCTCATTTCTCTGCAGGAAAAAATAGAGGAAGTGTACACTAGTCATCATTAGTCACAAAATAGAGTCAAAAAGACTTTTGATAGGAAGACAAAAGAGGAAAACTTCAAGGTTCAAGATGTGGTTTTGAAATGGGAAGCTAGGATTGAGAATAAAGGGAAGCATGGAAAATTTGAGAATATCTAGAAAGGACCTTATTATTATTATTATTATCCAATTTTAAGGTCATGGCCAAGCCAAACACCAAATTGGTGTATGAGACCCCCTTGTTTGTGGGACAAGGGACCCACCTCAATGCAGCGATTTAACTACTAAGTCTACGAAGGCATGCATAGTCTACCCCCCTCTGGGTTTGAACCTGTGAACCCTTAGGAGGAAACACATGATCTTAACCATTATGCCCACTCAAGCTTATGATAGCATCATATCATGGAACAACACATTATTACTCCAAGAAATGAATGGGCAGCTGTGTGGAGGAGGACCTGTCAATGGCAGGTTTCTAAAACACTAATCTTCTTAATTAATTTTTTTGAAATACACATCACTGTATATATTCCATTCTCTATTATTTTATTTTGCAAATAAAGGTGATGATATCATCAAGTTTCAGCCTGAGGAGAAGTCCATAAAATCTTGGATAATATTTCATCAAATTCAGAATTCTCAGTTTTTTTTCAAGTAAGGCGCTAGAGCTGTTGGTTCTTTGTTGCACCACAGGGGTGCATCACCCCCATTAGAGCCATTTTTATCCTTTATAACAAATAGGTTGGTCTAGGTGTGCCTTTTTTAGTTAGGTTAGGTTACTAGGGTGAAATAAATTCATGAAATTTATTAAATTTCATGTTTTGTATATAGTTTCAAAAGGTCTAAATGGTCATTGGTCATGTGATTAATATATTTTCAAAGTAAAATTCAAAAAATTTGACTGCATGGGTTAATAGATTCATTTTATGACACTTGGCACCTTTCTTCCCAAGTCCGCAGCATTCTCTATGTAAAACATCCTGTTTTCGCTACGGACTCACCTGACGGTTCCATAGCGAATTTGACATCCCAGTAAATGAAATCGCTAAGAACTCAGGTTTTTTTTCTAATGGTGAGGTGATCGATATTTTGTCATCATTTTAGTGGTCAGAGGTCCTTTTTCATCATGGTACATAACTGTTATGAGTCATCATTTGTCATATTGCATGTGTGGTAATCATCATACCCTACATCATTCTGTTTTCCCTCCCATATTTCTTTCCTAATTTAGCCTTACCTCATTCGAACAACAGCGCTTACCTTTCATCCTTGTAAGTTATTTTATTTTTTTTCCAACAGTCTTCACTTTTGTTTCTTGTCTAGTTATTGTCTTAGGTTAGCTCTTACCTCTATTAAGCAAGTTGTCTGATGTCTTAGATAATATTGCAGGTGTCAAAGATTGAAGCAGGTTAGCATTGTAAATAAGGTGCCATGGCTTCACATAAAATCCCAAAAAAGGTGGCTCTGTAGTCAGATACGAGCCCATGGACATGAAGTTGGTTGTGGAAGACCAAAGCTTTTCACAAGCTTTCACAAATGTAGGATTTTTAAGGTTTTTCCAAAACTGCGGGGATACCGTGCACAAGTGTCAAAGGATTTTTGCTGTCAACTTCATTGGCACAACTTCAAAGGTGGGCATCTTAAGTTTTACTGTTTCTCCTGAGACCATTGCAAAAGTTACTGAAATTCTGAGGTATGGAGAAGAATGGTTCAAGGCAACAAAATTCAAGCTTCAAAATTTTGATGAATTTCTGAAGCAGGAGCTTATAGGATTTGACATGACCTCAGGCATACCCAAGAGTTTCCTTAAGGATAAATATTTGAAGATGCTTATGGTGATCAAAAAATATTTTACTTGTGAAGGTAGATTTCACATGATCTACCAATATCATTTCAGGTTGTTACTTCATTTCACAGGTAAAAAACTTCTTGATCTTCCATTATTTCTATTCATAAGTTTAGGTAAGATGGTTTAAAAGGTACAATCCAAACATGAGAGCAGTGATACGTCCATTTTTCATAATTTTTTAATAAAATTGTTATTTATGGAAGAGTTGAATAAATTGAATAGGGATTGGGCTAATTTTCAGTTTTTGAGTGGCTATGATTTATATGTTCTTACTCCAAGAAAGACACCCAATTCAAAGACAAACACTCCCAAGAAGGAAAAAGAACCAATAGTTGAATCAGAGGTTGAAACTGAGGTAGAGGTGCAACATATAGTAGAGCCAACGGAGGTAGATATTGATCAGTTGCAGGAGACAGTGTCACCTCAACAAACCCCTACCAGCAACAAGGTCAAAATTGATACAAGATCTCATAGAAGAATCACCAAGAGTCAAACAGAGGGGAAAAGAAAACTTGAAGACATATTGCAAGCAATTGATATTGAAGAAACCCCTGTTGTAAAGGCTATAGATGTTAAAGGAACAAAAATGAAGAAGAAGCCTTCTTACAACAAAGAAGCTTGATTTTTCCAGTGAAGATTCAGGATTTTTCTTCAAACTTTGGAAGCCATTTACTAGGTCACAACTCTCAAAGGGAGGCAAGTCTGATAAATTTCATAAAGAGGAAAAAAAGAAGAAGCACCCAATAAGGGAAGAAATCATAGAGATATCCCCATCTAAAGCAGAAATCATAAAGAAAAATAAAGTCAAAGAAAAGGTCCAAGAAAAATCTAATGTGGAGCTTATAACAGAACAACTTAAGGAAGCCAAAGAAGAATTTTTATAAGCTAAACTGGAGTTGGAGGATTTTAAACAAGAAAGGAAGTAGCTAAAAAATCTCAAAAATGAAGTTAGCAAACAAATTGATTTTTATGATGAAGTGGCAGAAAGTTCAAGGAAGATGCGGAGAAGAACATTACCACTCCACAGGATGATGGAGCATAACTTGAGGGGAAACAGGTAGTTGTAGGTAGAGAGGAGGAAGCTACAAGACCAAGTCAAAGAACTAGAAATCCAAATGGAGATGGTGCAGACAGAATTGAAGAAAAAGGGTTTGAAAATGATAGTTTTGGATCACCATGTTGTTCCTTGAAAGAGGGTAAGAAACATTTTTGGAAATTTTGTTCTTAGGATACTCCATCTAATCAATTAACATAGTTTTGGATCATGGAAAATTTTAGGGGCTAATATTCACAAGTGGGCTAATTTTCCATGATTTTTCCAAAAACAATATTCGCCCATTTCCATTTATTCTAAAAAATATTTTCCCAAATTTTACACTATAAAATTATTTTGTCCTAAAAATCGCAAAAAATTTATGGACTCTAGCTATAAAATAATTAGTAATTTGGATATTTTTATAAAGATATCAACAAAATATTTATAGTTTTCATATTAGACACTAGTGATATTCGCTAAGATTTATAAAATTTAAAATAAACTTCCATTCTTCAAATTTTCTCTGCTCTGGATAGGTTTTCGGAGGTAAAGAGTGAAAATTTCAAATTCTGGAAAAGTCAGGAAAGTTCGTAGTGTACTCCAGCCTTAAAGCCAAGTTTTCACTATGAAATCACTGAAGAATATTTTGAGGTGTAGAATCCAAAATATATCATGACAGGAGTGGGTAACAACATGTATTTACCTCATTTTTCATAATGAAGACCCTCCAATAAGAAACCAAGTCAGAAAGGGTGCAAAAATTTCTAAATGGAAAATGCTACAAAAACTTCACTACAAACTTAACCTAAAAATGCATTGTTTTTACAACGAGGTGAAATTTTGATATTTTTGTAGCACTTAATGTTTCTTGGGAATAGATGAGTCATCAGAAGTGGTTGAAGTGTATAACTGATGACACCTGTGGATAAATTCCACTCAACAAGAAGGTGACATGGATGTTATCTCACCATTTATGCCACATCATCAACACACATCACATCCTAAAATTACGAGCATCAGAGCCTAAATTTTAGTATGGCAGTTTATCACTTGATCATGGTCATTGCCACCTTAGGAAAAGTTGTTTGATTCAATAAGCATCATCATGTATGGGTTATTTAAAAGTTGTTAATGAAGTTAATGGTGTTAGAGTCATTTTAGGTTACAAACTCCTTCTAAACAGAATTATCTCTATTTTCTCTCCATGTAATCAATTCCATTTTGGATTGGATATCCTCAGTAGTTTCGAGGGTTTAGCCCAGGTGGAAGACTTCATGTAAAATGAGTTTCACTCTATAAATATGGGGGATTTAAAA
The DNA here is from genome assembly GCA_034641835.2 of Pinus albicaulis. Taxonomy (NCBI): domain Eukaryota; kingdom Viridiplantae; phylum Streptophyta; class Pinopsida; order Pinales; family Pinaceae; genus Pinus; species Pinus albicaulis. The sequence goes on along the minus strand of CM076580.1, from coordinate 260,197,888 downwards.
TTTAGATAGTGTTGATCGATGTTATGACTTATGCTACTATTGTAATATTTCTCTATTCAGTTAATATATAGTTGCAAAAAACCTTTTTCAGACCTGAGATTCTTTATGGGCTCTTATGTGTCTGTCTCATTTACCTTTTCAATTACCATTTAACTGACTTCATGTATAATCACTTGGAGTTCATAGATAACTATGCTCCAAGTTCCTTTATGCATCTTGTTTGTTGTCAAAGTTATTTTTGTAAGAGTTCACATGCCTCAGCTTCCATGAATGATGTTTTTATGTAATTGAGTTTCATACTGACTCCATGCTCAATGGTGGCCATCACACATCCTTCACTTGCAAAAAACCATCCAAAGACATATAAGAGTTATCCATATTATTTTTTCAGCTTCATTATTGAATATCATACATTTTCTTGAGAGAGCCCTCTCTGGTTGGAAGTTCTAACTTCCAACCCCAAGTGGTTTGAAATAATTACACTGAATTGACTATTGAGCAGCTCAATCAGCCTCAGTTTATTCATAACACTATCAACATTTACTATCAATGGTTATGTGATTGCATATCTAGAAAATGAATTGGGCTAATAAGAAATATTGAACTAAACTTCTCTAAGAATATAACATACCATGGTTAACTAAAATTAACAAAAACAGTGGGATAGACTCAAGAACAGATTATGATATGCTTATGACAGTTATGATTTGATTATCTTGGTCTGATGTTAATGGTTACAATATGTTGATGTAGAATTGAGTTGTGATGATCTAGGAGTTTGAAATTGATGGTTATTTCTTTTTTGAAGATGCTTTGATGTGGTCATACTTGATAGTGAACAAGTAGCACAGGTTAGTAACCCTTCTTACAGTGATAGTTCTAAAATGTGGTAACGCCGAATTATGAGAGCAGCAAAATAGCACCAGACTCTAGTATAGCACCGAAATTTAGTCTCTATATTTTATTTTAGCTCTTGTATTAACATCGAAAATAATTTTCTCTAGTCCAAACTGTTATTTCTGAAATTATCGAAATTGATCTCAGAGAGATCTGAATCTTGTTTTTTGTTATTTTGTGTGAAGTCCTTAGGATTTTTTATTTTTATCTTCAATGCAAACATATATTTTTACTTGAGAACACTTCAAATGATCTTCAAACTGCCCTTGACCATAGCTCTGATACCAGGTTGGAAAATCCAAAGGCTAGATAGTTAAATGATTTTCCTCTTAATGAAATTAACTTGTGGTGTTATTATTATTATATGTTCTCTTAATTATATTTTCTTGTCATCAAGATTAATGCAAAAGAAAAAATAGAAGAGAACAAAATATATAGGGAAAAACCAGTCACAAATTATTCCTTTAGTAGATTCAAAAGATGAGCCAACCATGAACCTTACAATCTAGATTCGATATTCCCTCCATCAAGTCATCCTCCCTTCATTGCGACACTCAATTTGTTCTTGTAATTCATCACTATATTGCACCGAGACCTTATCACAATTTATTCATTGTAGAGATACTGAGATCTTCACAACTGAAGTTATACTGAGACCTGTGATAGAAATAGTACTAAGATTCTAACTAAAATATCACCAAGACTTTGGCGCTATGATGATCCTTCATAATTTTTTTAGTCCTGAAATAAGATAGCAATGATACTGTGATGGCACCAAAAACATGATCACTGAAATAGCCCAAAAAAAATTCACTGTAATAGTTTGAAATTCTGTCACTGTAACAATATGAAATCCTCTCATTGTAACAGTCCAAAATTTTGTCACTATAATAGTTCGAAATTCCATCTCTGAGATGGTACTGAAACTCCTTTATGAGATCTAAAATTGCCACTGTAAAGATACTGATACAATATTCCACCAAAACCACTAAAATGTCTTTTGAAATCATGCGAGATACACAGATGATCAAATGCGACAAGCTTAGCTGGGTATATATAGTAGTTTTACATCAAGAAATGAGCCAACTTGTGTACATGAATAGGTTTTTCGTTGTATTTAGGTCGACATGTATACATGAATAGGTATGTTATTGTATTTAGGCCTACATGTTCTTCTCTTAGTAATCTTCCCTTTGAGACTAACTTGAAGAGGTAGTCTTGAAGACTTTGTTGAGGAGGATGACTTGATGGAGGAGTCAAACATAAATGAATTTCACAATTAACCTAAAGCTTGCAATGGAGGATTGACCTATAATTTACCCAATCATGAAACCCATGCTTTAATAATTCAATTTAAAAATAATAAAATTATTTTCTTTCGACAAACATATTACATTCTTTACTCAAGTGCAATAATGAAGACTGAACCTAATTACATTCTTCAACAGTCAGAAGGTGGATATGTTGTTGATCATTTAAATAATTTAACACAATTACCTATTAGTTAAGTTATATAGGGGTATATTTTTATGATGAAGTTACAGCTATGTTGTTTCTGAGCTCACTACCAAAAATTTGGAATTGCTTATTTATGGTTATCAATAACTTTGTCTCTGGATCTAGTACTTTAAATTTTGATGATATTGTTGATGTTATCCTTAGTGAGGAAATGAAATGGAAAATATAAGATCAGAAAATAGGTAATGCTTTAACTACAAAGACTAGGGGAAGAAAAATAGAGAGAGGAAAGAGTTAGGGACATCGCACTAATTCAAGGAAAGGTAGATCCAAATCCAAATCGAGGATAGTGTGTTGGAAATGTGGGAAGAGAGAATACTTGAAGAAATAATGTAAGTCTTGAAAGGGAAAAGAATGATATGTAAATCAAGGGAACAATCATGAAGTGAATGTAATAGGTGATGTGTTTCAAGAAGCTTTGATTCTTTCATTACAAAATATTGTTGATGCCTAGGCGTTAGATTCATGGGCTTCATTCCATAACACACCTGATAGGAAAAAATTGTGTGACTATGTTCAAGGATATTTTAGACAAGTTCGTATGGGTGATGATAAAAACTGTAAAATTATTGGAATGAGTAAGGTAATTATAAAGAAAAAAAAATTGAAATAATGTCTATTAAAGGAGGTAAGGCATGTTCCATATCTAAACAAAAATATAATTTCAACAGGGAATCTGGGAGGTGAAGGTTGTGTAACTACATTTACAGACAAAACATGGAAGGTCACTAAAGGATCCTTGGTAGTAGAAAAGGGGGATAAGCTAGGTACATTCTATTTATGCAATGGTATTTTTGGTCCAGCTAATGCTTTAACCTCCATTGGACAAGATACGACACTATTTCATCATAGGCTTAAGCACATGAGTAAGAAGGGATGCAAATTCTTCACTCAAGAATTTTTTTTTCCAAGTTTGAAGCATGTTGATTTGGATTTCAGTGAGAATTGTGTTTATGGAAAACAAAAGAGAGATAGATTTATTAGAGTTGAAAAAGAAAATAAGAGTGACAAATTAGAGCTTGTACATAAAAATGTATTAGGACCGGATCTTGTATCATCTCTTGGTGGCACAAAATAAAGGCATATATTTTGATGAAATATTTTCTCCTATTGTTAAAATAAATTCAATCAAAATTATTTAAGTCTGGCGGAAATTGAAGATTTGTATCTTGAAAAATTAGATGTAAATACAACCTTTCTCCATGGGGATTTGGAGGAAGAGATCTATATGCAACAACCACAATGGAATGAGGTCAAAGGGAAGGACAATTAGTGTGCAAGTTGAAGAAGAGCATGTATGACTTAAAACAAGCTCTAAGGCAATGGTATCTAAATTTTGACAGGTTTATGTCTAAACAAGGTTATACTATATGTAATTATGACCATTTTGTTTATATTAAGAAACAATATGATGGAAACCATATTATTTTTCTATTGTATGTAGATGACATGCTCGAAGTAGGGTATAACATACAGGAAATAAATTTGCTTAAAATAAAATTGGCCAATTCATTTGAAATGAAGGATTTGGGTGTTGCAAAGGAAATCCTTCGTATGAGAATAACTTGAGACATGAAAAATTGTAAATTAACATTGTCCCACGGTGAGTACATAGAAAAAGTGTTAGAAATATTTAATATTTAGAATGAAAAACCAATTAGTACACATTTGTCTAGCCATTTCAAACTATGTAAGGAGTTGTGTCACAATGTGATCAGGTGCTCAAAATTATGCTCAAAAATCAAAGTTGTCCGAATGGTGTGGAACTTGAATGACCGCATATAAATCGTCATTATAAATCCGGCACAACTAGTTTCGCAGAAATACGACACCGTATGCTCACAGAAACACGTTCTTTTCACTTTGTCAAACAGGAAAATTTAAAAAAAAAAATGCAGGAAAACCTAGTCAGCAATCTGTAGAGCTAAATGTGCATGCCTACGTGGTAGTTTGACCGATCAAAAGAGTTTTTCCTCCGGAGAATGGTTTGGTGTTAAGTGGCACGATGGTATTGTTTCGAAATGACAAGCTTCTAATGGTGGATTTGGTGGCCAACCATAGACTGCCACGTGACCCAGCCATGAGCCACCACGTGGCAGCCCGAGGGCCACCAAAATGGTGGGTCAAGTCTGAGCAGCAGCAGTGAGGGTCGAACCCACAACCACCGAGCAACAAGCACCAAGAGCCACCATCGCACTATCGAATATGTTCCTTGTAATACTATGGATTGACTATGGTTTTATTTACATGTAATCAACGCATTGGGGGAAGGGGGCCGGGGTCCATCCCCAGCCCTGGTCACCACCGAAGGCACGAACATGGGCGGGAGGCTATCCTTGTGCCCCCATTCTTAACTGTGACCACCACATTAAAATTTCACCATCGGGGATGTGAACGCAATGGAGGACAGTAACCGTTGGAGCCCAATGATTTATTAACCATTAACTATAACTGACCACATGTGAACCCATCACGAAGACCACCAACGGTAAGTCAAAACCACGCGGAGAATGTTTTATATAAAAAAAATATTATTAAAATAAATCTTCCGAGAAATCACATGAGAAATTTTAGAACCAACGCGTTTCGAACTATTGAATGTAGTTCATCATTATCCTGATGATGAACTACAGTTCGAAACGCTTTGGTTCTAAAATTTCTCATGTGATTTCCCAGAAGATTTATTTTAATATGATATGGATCACAGAAGTTTACACTCTAAAAAAATATTTTTATGAACCATAAATTATATATTTTTAAATCCGGTCACAATTTCGCCCTATTTTTGGAGGAATTGGCACTATGATAGTGCTTTTTGGGGTGAAATTGTGGGTTCGGTGTTGGATTTTGGGGAAAATGTGAAACGGATAGTGGAGAAACTAGGGGAAGTCATAACTTGATGCATTGTTTTCCACATTCGATGCAAAAAGACGCCATACAATTATTTTTTGGCATTCTGGAGCTGATGGAAGAAGTTTCAAAGTTCTTTGAGCATTGTAAACACATGTAATCACACTTTTGAGCATAATATAAGAGGGCCAAGCCATTGGAAGTTGGACCAAGGAGATGTAGCTGAGGCGGGGTGAACTCCTTCATCATGTGTGGTTGTGTGACTGTTTATGGTGATGTTCATGTATGTTAGATGTTGTTGTTCAATGTTTTACCTATGTTAATTTTCTCATGAAATTCACATAAAAACTCATATTAAACTTGTAATTAACCTCTCAATCCTCAAGCACTTTATTTATATTCTGAATTGGATCTTAGCACAACAAAAATAATATTCCCATTGAGATCAAGTTGGTATCAAATCTCTAGGTTTACATGTGCAAAGAGGATTTAATTTTTTTTTCAAGTTTTTAAATGCTTACAGGGTTGAAGCTCAATGGAGGAGAATGCAAGCTTGTGGGTGCAAGTTCTCTAGTTGGAGCAAGGAGAAGGAGGGAACAGTTTCCACAAGTTCCACCACAAGATTCGCCTCAAGTTGTAGTAGAAGCTTCAGTAACCATGTCTCATGAAGGAGGAATTGATAACATGTCAGAGGATGAGAAGGCTTTTAGGAAGGCTTTATTTGACATGACAGATATGGTGAAGGTCCTCTATGAAGAGAGGAATACAAGGTTGTCAGGTGAAAGCTCCAGGACCCCAAGAGGAGAGAGTTCTCCAGGAGGAGGAGGTAATCAAAATGGTGATAAGCCACCATCTAATCCACCATCATCCTCACCACCATATTCACCTTCATCTTCATAATCTTCCACTTCTACAACCTGTTAGGGTCCTATAATAATAGCGATCATAATTTTGAATTGACTATGTTAAAGTCTTGTAATATTGTACATAATTTTCTTTCTGCAAATGTTTTCCCATATTAAAAAAAAATGAAAAGAGGGTAATTCCTAAATGAAAAATCAAAGGACTAAAATAAAAAGTTACAAAAATAACATAAATTGTGAACCCCACAAAAAAGAAATAAAAATAAACCATAAAAATTTTGCACATTCAAATGCCACTACTCTTAGTTTACTTTTTGCAAATAAAAATTGTGTGCAACTTGTCCAAAATGCCACAATTCATGGTGATCAAACATTTTAATCTTGATTCATCCATGCTTTTAAATTTCAAGTAATGATAATTAGTGAATAAATATCTAGCCAAACCATTTAATCTTGGCAGATTAGTAGTTAGGTAGAGAATAAAAATGAGCTCATCAGTTTAATCTGAGCCATTCAAAGTTATAAGGTTAGAAGTAGGTTAGTTTGCTTATCAAAAGAAAATAAAAAGGGTTATCAAGCTCAAACTCACCCAATAAATGAAGTAAAAATGTTAGGGTAAATAAAGGGTAGGTAGATTACTTTCACAAGTAATGGAAAGCATCAATTGGTTCATCTCATATTACTAATATCCCCCTAAATCCCCTTCCCATTGCTTAAAACCCTATTGCCACTCTTAGAAGACATTTTCCCTTGTAAAATGTCCCTTTGCTTTTGAAAATACCCCTTTCCCATTATTCTAACCATTCCCCTTTATTTCACCCCTTTTCCTTCCCAAAACCCCTTTCCCTAGTTAAAAAACATATTTTCCTTTGAAAAAAAAGTAAATTTCCATTTACTAATTCCCTTTGTCATTCAAAAAACATGAAAAACCCACTTTTTTGTATGGTTTAAAAGTTTAAAATGTATTGGGCCCCACTGCAAAAATCACTCCTCGATATCCTTTTAAATCCATTATTAACCCCTCCCGCTATCATTTTAATTTACCCCATATTATATTAGTTCCCACATATATATTTTACAAACTCCTTTATATCATGTTTAGCCTACAGTTTTAACTTCCCCAACTTTATATACATTTTTATTAACTTCCCCACTACATGCTAACCCCTCCATTATATTACCCGTTCCCACTATATTATCTCAGGTCCCACCTTTTATCAAACCCGCTGATTATATATCCTACCCCGTTATATTACCCAACCACCATTGTATTAACCTGACCCACATCTTGCATATATATTACATACTCCTCAGCATAAAAGATCACCAATCCCACCTATCAAAATCCCCCCAACTCATCCCTCAACACCCGTCAGCCATCCAATTGGCACTTATCAGATCTAACCATTCCTGACCCCTTTCGCACTCTCAAATATCTGATGTTTAAAACCAATCGAGAGTGCGAAATGGGTGGTTTTACACCCCCTCCCATTTTCAACTTGAAAGTCCTACATTCTATCGCATCGCCCATCCTAAAACAGCCTAACCACTTTTTGCGATGTGATAAACTTCTAGGTTGTTTCTGCCCATTGTGTTGAAACCAATGTGATTCAAAATTAATCAAACCCGCACCATATGATTAACTACCTCTAGTTAAAGAAAATAAAGCCCACGCTAAAGCATATTTCACTACAAGAAAAAAGGACATTGGTGAGGGGCGAAAAATTTCACCATAAGCTCATTGGTGAGGGTCAAAAGAGCCTTCGTCACAAAAAATTGAATGTCACCAAAGGTGGCGTCGCCGAAAGTAAAGGTGTTGTGGTGACATTCAAGGTCCGTCACCAATCATGGTTTATAATGACGGATAGTGACCGTCACCATTTCATATGAGCAATGGTGATGGACAATAGCCTCCATCACCAAAAACCTGAACGTCACCAAAGGTGGCGTCACCGAAAGTATGTGCTGTGGTGACATTCAAGATCTGTCACGAATATTGATTATAATGACGGATGGTGACCGTCACCATTTCATATGAACAACAACGATTTTTGGTGATGGACCTTTCATGGTCGTCACTATTGGTGCATATATATGGCGACGTTCGTTGACCGTCGCCATTTCATATTTGGTGAGGCTCAAAAACTGCCATGATAAGCTCATTGGTGACATCAAGGTCTGTCACGAATAATGACTATAATGACAAACAGTGACCCTCACCATTTCATATCAACAACAACGATTTATGGTGACGGACCTTTTATGGTCGTCACTATTGATGCGTATATATGGTGGCATTCGTTGACTGTCACCATTTCATATTTTGGTGAGGGTCGAAAAATGTCACCATAAGCTCAATGGTGATGGTCAAAAGAGCATTCATCACCAAAAATTAATCTTCTTCATTCCCTATGAATATCAGGGTACGATGGAATCGAACCACCAACCTCCTGCTTGTAAAGCAGGTGCTCTTCCATTGAGCTAGCACCTTTTAAAGAAGATACTGTAGAAAAGTTCTTAGCGAACCACTAACGTAAATAGAGCTAAGAAATATTGCTTTGTAAAAGAGATATTCATGGTCAAATTAACAAGAAAGTGACCTTTTAGCATCGTTGCACTAGTGCTACTCTTACAATATTTGGCCTAAACAATAAACAAAAAAAACAAAAAAATTTCAATTTAGTAGGAGCATGCTGGGAAAATAATCTCACAAGAATACCTAGCATTCAACATTTTGACCCTCTAAATCACTTTTACATCCTTTTGAAGTCCTTCAACAAAGGACTTAAAGTTGGGAACAATGTATGATATGGACATTTGTCCTTCAGGCAGAGTTATGAGACACAGAACCACTTTCACCCTTAAGAAAAAATGTGGTTGTAAATGCATGGTAAACTCTCTTAACCATAAATATGCTCTTAGTATGGTATTGGATTCTTAGACTAGTGTCAGGTTTAAGGATGCCAAAGACTTTAGATTTTAACTATGATATGGTGCACGCTAGGCTTAAGGACAACATATTATTTAGGAATTTCATGTTGGGAAACCTCCAAATTTGTGTCCATGAAAACTCAAGTTAAATGGAAATATTTTTGTATAATGGTTGTGACTCATATGGATGCACATTAATATACATTTTTTTTCCTAAATTTGAATAATTTATGTAATTTTTGGTCAACCAGTTTTTTGATCCTATTTTTATCTAGTTCCGATTCGATTCACATTTTTTAGGTTAACCATTTCGAACACTGGTCCAATTCATGTAATTAAACATATCATAAAAGATAAGGTCGTATTTGTGTGTTCATGAGAGTGTTGCGTGCATAAGTAAGATGGGAGTTACAAAAATCTTCACATATGCCCAATTGGAAAATTGGAGTGTCGTAGATGTAATAAAATGTGTAAGAGAATATCCTAAATTTAGAAATAAGAATCTTATGATGTGTCATTGGGGAAAAAAGATTTCAATTACCTGGCAATATCTTCTTGCACCACATGAAAACCTTGCAGAGTAAGAGAAAGAATGCACACGATAGATACATCTAATTATGAAGTAGAAGGTTATAGACTTCAAGTGAAAAAGCGTTGGACAGCTCACTATAAATAACATCAACCACTTCAAGCACAAAATGGTATAGCATAGGATGTCTCAATACATCAAGAAAATCAAATACATATGCATTACCACATTTTGTTTCAGAGACAATATTTAAATCTCCTACCATTCAAGAATTTCAGTAGTTACCAATTCGGGCCATAAAAATTATAGCAAAATATCCATCTTGAAAAGAGAGAGCTCAACTAACTCCCTTAAACTTGGACTCTTCTTAGGGAAACAAAATAACAACATAAAAGTTGTGCAATTGTGAATATAAGTAGCTAAACACTATAAAACTATTAAAGAAAGCCAGATCAATGCAACAGAAAGAACAAGCAAGTAATAAGTAGTGAAATTTAGCTCAAGGAATAAAAAGTAGAAGAAAAGTTCTCAAAAGTATGGCATGTAAAGGAAGCTCTAAGACACTAGAATAGCATAGACAGCGAGAGAATCAAAGGAAACTAAAAATATCAAGCAATAAAAACTACCCACCAAAAAATGTCAATTATTGAATAAGCAATATATGATGTCTCAACCCTAAAGAATACATCCACAAAACTAAACAACTTTCATACTTCCCAGAGTTTACAAGAACTTGGCTGAAAAATACATATGCATTATAAAAATTAGAGAACAATGTTAAATTCCATAAAAAAGTCCAAAATGATTAATATTTTTCACTCACCTTTACACGTTTTCCATAAAGGACTGAATGGAGGTCTTTAATGGTGTTGCGAGCTCTGCTCCTCATGGACAATTTATACACCACTACATAATCAAGAAAAACGTATTGTTGTCAATATTCATAAGCAAAGATTCTAATACAAGGATGCAATTGAAAATTATCTGAAATGCTACGATGCATAGTCAAGAAAGTCTTAATGTTGACAATTTTCTTTCTTAAGTGACAATTCGGAAGCAAAGAATCTAATACAAAGATACAATTGAAAATTATCAAAGATGGATTCTGATCCGAAATGCTTGGTAGGCTTGCCTCATCATGAATAGGATATAGACTACCCTCATAAGACTAGACAATTATGGTTGATTTCTTAAGTTGCAAGTAAACATGTATCTTGAATACCACACACCATTACTTTCATTGCCATAAATCAAATACACACACACACACACCAAACTCCATGACAGCTAGGCCTGTTAGAGTGGAAACACTCTATAAGTATTTTTCAGGAGTCATTAATACTTTGCCACATTTTATTTTTAATATGTGACCAACGTAATCTTAGATGTTGTAGTTAGGGGTAGTAATTAGTGGTCAGGAGTCATTAATACATTGCTGCATTTTATTTCTAATATGCAACCAAAGTAATGTTAGATGTTGTAGTTAGGGGCTATGTGGTAAAACCACCTAACCAATATGAAATTTCATAAATGTGATATATAGTGTTTTATAGTGTGTGAGCCTAGAATATATGCTTGCAATATGAATAATAAAGTAAATATTTATTCTCACACACCAACATTTTGTGTGGAGGAGGTTTGCACCCTAATGTCTTGCAAGACCTTTGGGCTTTGAGCAATTTCCAAAGACACATTTATGTTTGTATAATTCCATTTATTATTTATTTCCTTGGGATGAAAAGAAGTGATAGATACTTGATTGTCTTCCAACTATTGGTTTTTTATCACAAAATGAGATGAAGTCATTAACATAGGCTTTCAGATTTCTTTACAAGAGCTCTTCCAAGAAACGATTGCCTACTTTCCTTCCCTTCTCAAAATACCTCAAAGTATAACCACTATGGCAGCACTATTATTAGAATAGTCATATGTTTCATGTAAATTTGAATAGTTAACTGAAGTTAATTCATGGACGCTGGCAATGATCTCCCTTTAGCAGAAAAGTCGTACTTTTTTCCAGGGCATATGAATAAGTAAACTAAAATCAAGTAGACAGTTAGTGATGAAACACTATATTTTCACTTTGCACTGTGCACTTGAAGATTGTTTTTCTGGTTCTTTTCAAATAAAAAAATAAAATAAAATAAAAATCATTTTCTCCATGGAAAAAAATAATCCTAGAAGAAACTTTGGACATTCCTTACAAATCATTACATTCCTTCCACTATTTGGATAATTTCATAAATAAATCTTGTAACAAATAACTCATCAAACAGCATGAACTGCTATTATTGAATTCAGGAATTGATCTGCATGAATTCAATTAGCTCTTCAGTTTTTGTTATCATCTACACAACTATTCTCCTCCTTCCTGACAATTCAAAAAATAAATAACTCCAATTTTTGCTTCTTTAAGTTGTTGTTAGACAACCATTTCACACATATTTATTCACTCGGTAACACTACATTTGTCCAATTTTAACATTTTCAAAGTTTCAAATAGCAATGAAGAAAGTCTAAATAAACAGCCATAGACTCCTTCAAATTCCAAGTTTATGGATGGAAGACATTCATCTAATCAGAGTTTAAAAGATAAAGATAATTTGCACAATGCAGGATAGTCATGACTTTGTGTGACTTATTAAGACTTGAAAGGAAAAGATGATTGAGGATGCGTTCTTGAGTTGCAGTGTCGCTTAGGATTTCTCAAGTTGGATCATAATTAAATACTCAATGTTGTTTTGGGTCAATTTGTAGTACCGACCCACTAAGATCTTCGCATACATGGTTCATTCATATTCTCAATGAACTCCACCTAATTGTATAGGAAGATTTCGGAAGGCCTATCACACCGCCTAGAGTTTACAACCAACACAATCCACTCATAGAGAATTCAACTTACAAATGGCCCATACTCTATCAAAGGTTGTGATGCTCATGTTAGGAGGGAGCTATATATATGGCATTGGATACACATACCAAGAAACCAATGCAGACTTAAGCTTTCTCTAGCTAGGTGGGGTGTCTACTCCCTATTGGATTTTCACTCAGAAACACATGACAAAGATTAATCGAAGGCAAACCTAAGATTTCATAATAGAGTTCTTGACATCATGCATTGCCTCCGGTTATACACTAGGCTTATTTAATATGCCATGATGGTCAACTCACTTTGTCAATACGATAGGAAGCAGCTATGATCTACACGATTGAACTCTGAAGAACATAACCTGTTGAATCAATGCTTCTAGCGTTCCCTTGTAGTTTAAATCCAACTTCTAAGATGTGAGGAAATTGAAAGCTAGAAAAAACTAGAAAAGTTGATTCCAACTTTTATGTTGGCCATCTATTTAAACCCACTTTTTCAACAAGTTGCTCATTGCACTCAAATATAAGAAACAACATTCTAGGGAGCTTGCAGAAACTGAAATCCTGCTAAAAGTTTCTCTTATTTTTATTCCAGAATCCACAACTCTCCGAGATAGTTACAACCCTGAATTATGTGCTTCAAAGGATGGCTCAAATTTTCTATCCATGTCACAATAAATTTTACACTCTACATTACCCCTTGTCAAAGCTCTGACATGTGTTTTCACACTAAGAATCAAGAATACACCATTCAATCCTAATGTTATGTAAATACCTAGGAACAATAGGGGGAAAAGGAACCTCTCACAAATGATATTAATAACTTTGTACATTCAAATAATAAGAAAAGTATAATTACGCTGTAAAGTGTACCTATTTGAAAACAATTTTCCTAAATTGCTACGTGTACCATTATGCACCCTTAATTTTAATGGTAGACGATTCAAATAATCTCTACCTTAAGATTAAAAACTGTTATTTTTAATTAGTTACACAGAAAAATATATATTAACGAACATCAGAACTGCGTGAGGGTTTCTACCGACATCAGAACTTCGTGAGGGTTTCTGCTCTCATACATTAAGCTCTTTTCTTCTCCAGTGGCTGCGACTCGCTTTCTGCAAGCCGGGCGTGACCATGGCCTTAACCCTTAGTGGAACAACACACGTTAGTGTTGCCTCGCTGTTTTTCGCTGGATATTGCGTGTACGCACTAATCTGCACTCTAGTCTACTGCAATTGTCCGTTGTAGTGTTCACAGAAATAACAAGAATACCACCAAGTTCACAGTTCTCAGATATATAGGAAGAATAGCCTCTGCCCTCTTCATCATTTCTTTCATTCCCAAAGCACAAAAGCTTTGAAGTAGAGGCCAAGGGAGCTCTTAAGCAGCAGCGATCAACTCTCAGATTAGGTTAGCCATATTGTTTCTATAGAGTTCTTCTTTTAATTTATTTTCCCTTGTTTCTGGGTTGGGGCTTCTTATTTATGCCCTGTTTCTTTTGATTTTTTTGCCCTGTTTGTGGGCCGTGGTTTGTTATTGATAATAATGGGGGTTTATATGATTATGTTTCAGAATTCAGGGTAATTTATTCATTCATGGCGGTGCCCAAGTTTGGTGGGTGGTGGAGCTCAACAATGCCCACATACTACTCCATGGTATTTGCCACCGTTAGAGAGAATAAAAAGAAAAACAAGATTGAAATCGGCCTGGAGGATACTAATAATGTCAAAAACGATGATAATAACCTAATTTCACACCAAGATTAGAACAATATAGAGCTTGATATTCCTGTAAGTATATACTATGTATGAATTTGTGATGGCTTCTGATGGTTTTATTGTGATTACAGTGGGGTGATGTTTTTTATTTTTTGGTTTTGCAGAAGAGGAGGTGGCTCAACAGATATTTTGCCTGCTGCTTCGCTTGATCTCCATGGATGATGATACAAAAATAAGTATGAGTTTTAGGGTTGTATTACAATAATCCTAACACAACTCTAGCTGCTTTGAAAGATGAATATAATAAAAATTGATAGTTTTTCTAGAATGCAGAAAAAGAGTTCACCCTGCAATGGCTTTTATATTGAAAACTCAACAAGCTAGAAATTGAACACAGCCCTGCATTTGGCTAATGGGATGCTCTACCACTGTGTATTCATAATATATATCATTAATGGTTTGGTTTGAAGTTGTGGATTAGTAATTCCCCTTAATGGTTTGGTTTGAAGTCTGTCTTTCGCTGGATATTGCGTGTACGCACTAATCTGCACTCTGGTCTACTACAATTGTCCATTGCATCTTTCACAGAAATAACAAGAAGACCACCAAGTTCACAGTTCTCAAATATATAGGAGGAATAGATTCTGCCCTCTTCATCGTTTCTTTCATTCCCAAAGCACAGAAGCTTTGAAGTAGAGGCCAAGGGAGCTCTTAAGCAGCAGCCATCAACTCTCAGATCAGGTTAGCCATATTGTTTCTATAGAGTTCTTCTTTTAATTTATTTTCCCCTGTTTCTGAGTTGGGGCTTCTTATTTATGCCCTGTTTCTTTTGATTTTTTTTCCCTGTTTGTGGGCCATGGTTTTTTATTAATAATAATGGGGGTTTATATGATTATGTTTCAGAATTAAGGATAAGTTATTCATTCATGGAGGTGCCCAAGTTTGGTGGGTGGGAGAGCTCAACAATGCCCACAGACTACTCCATGGTATTTACCACCATTAGAGAGAATAAAAAGCAAAACAAGATTGAAATAAACCTCAAGGATACTAATAATGTCACAAACTGTGATAATAATCTGATTTCACACCAAGATCAGAATAATATAGAGCCTGATAATCCTGTAAGTATATACTATGTATGAATTTTTGATGGCTTCTGATGGTTTTATTGTGATTACAGTGGGGTGATTTTTTTTTATTTTTTGGTTTTGCAGAAGAGGAAATGGCTCAATAGATATTTGGCATGCTTCTTAGCTTGATCTCCATGGATGATGATACAGAAATAAGTATGAGTTTTGGGGTTGTATTACAGTAATCCTAACACAACTAGACGAATATAATCAAAATTGATAGTTTTTCCAGAATGCAGAAAAAGAGGTCATCCTGCAATGGATTTTATATTGAAAACTCAACAAGCTAGAAATTGAACACAACCCTGCATTTGGCTAATGGGATGCTCTACCACCGCGTATTCATAATATATATCATTAATGGTTCGGTTTGAAGTTGTGGATTGGTAATTCCCCTTAATGGTTTGGTTTGAAGTTGTGGATTGATAATTTTCCCTTAATGGTTTGGTTTGAAGTTGTGGATTTGTAATTTCCCCTTAAGCCACTCTTTGACTCAATCATCCTGACCAAGGATTGAACTCACAATAAAACCCCAACTGGCATGCTGTTTTTGTTCAATGTGAAAGTGTAACTTGCTACCTCCAATATTTTCTAGCTAGCAGTTGCTATGTACAGGATTGAAATAAAACTGCTCAAAAAACTTTATGACTCACTGAAAGTGGGAACTTATGAATAGATGTCTCCTTAACCTGGGCATAGCTAGAAGCCAAAGTCATAAATAAACACAAAATAATGTTCATAGCTTCGCTCAGGAACTCTCTTTAACCTGGGCATAACTAGAAGCCAAAGCCGTAAATAACACAGGAATTTTCGTAGCTTCACTGAGGAGCTGTCTTTTAGCAGAAAGTTTATCAAATTACTAAATCTATATGAGTAAATGGTTGTCTTAGTGAAGATAGTTATTGATTAATTAATTTGTATATATATTTTATAATATTATACAGTGTGTTTTACCACCCCAATTTTTTTAATTTCATAAAGTTAATGAACTCTTTAATATCTTCCTATTTTGAAAATAGACAATATAAATTAATTTAGGTAAAAAAATCAACAAATATGTTTCATTAAAATTGGAATAAAAATAAAATAATATATTGCATGAGTAGCTCTTTGATAAGCACCAAAAGGCTCAATCAAAATGCATAGCATATAGATTAGGCACGCTCCCCTTTATACCCTAAATCATTCATGCATTTAACATAAATTCAAATATATTTTCTCCTTTTTCACATGATTTATATTTAAAGTTTCACTTAAATTAAAATCTATAGACAGAATTTGAAGGTTTTTTATTCCTGCACAGTTAAGATGGATGCATAAATTACAAATTCGTTCCCTTGTAATCAGTCACTGCTTGCAAAATAACACAGGAATTTTCGCAGCTTCACTGAGGAGCTGTCTTTTAGCAGGAAGTTTATCAAATTACTGAATCTATATGAGTAAATGGCCGTTTGAGTTGAAGGTAGTTATTGATTGATACAATTATGGGAAAACTTACAGGTTTTGAAAAATGCCGCATGAGATACTTGAAGATAGTTATTGATAGAGTTATGGGAAGACTTACATGTTTGGATAAATGCTGCATGGGAGGCTTGTTCTAAAGAAAAGTTTAGGTGTTGGAATCTGATTCAGGTGTTTATTTTGGATACTGCAAATAGCAGGCATGAGGTCTCTGTGGGAACCTTAAAAGATGCTTTTTTGTGGCTCTCGAAGAAAATTAGATGTTATCCTGATTGATTAATCAACTGAAAAGAAGCACTTCCAAAGATTAGGGCTTACCAGAACCTCTGCTGCTATTCCCTACAGAAGTCGAAATTAAAGGCTTGGTCATATCAGAACCTTAAGAACATGAGCCATATATAGAGGATATTACAGAAATCCCTGTTAGTGCCTCAAGGGGGCACAATGGACTCATGGAGGAAATTTAAGGAAAACAACAATAATCAAGGTATTGAAAAAAAAGGAGAACATAGTAGATGAAAGGGGAAGGGAGGCAATAAATATTGATCATGGCAGACGGATCTTCTCAGTCTAACTTTGGTTGAAATTTTAAGATTTTTTCCTCTATACTACTATTTCCTATGTTACTGCTTTACAGCGTTTCCTTTGCAACATATGGTGCAATTGCTAGTATATAAAATTTTAAAGGTAAATATAGTGACCTCATTAACCAAGACTAGATCCTGTGGACTTACAATAATTCACCTTTTTGTGCAGGAAGGAAATACTTCCAAACATCACCAACTACAATAAAGTATATAAAAATGTTGCTGCAGTGTTATGCAGTATAAAGGAAGCCCAGTTTCAATTAATAAAGCACACTATTCATAGGTAATGAGGGCATGGTGATGGACAACTTCAGATTCCATTCCATTTTTTAATTTCCAAGATAACACCCCTATTTTTGTGTGCTGAAATGTTTAAGCAATCTCATAGCCAGGCATGTCTTGAAAACTACCTAGTTAAATGAGTTTTAGTCCAAAATACAAATTCTTAGAAGGAAATACTCCCACATTTCACCAACTGAAATACAATATACAAACTCAAAATAGAAGCAATGCCTCCACTTAGAATTCAACTAGGAACAACGCACATACCAATCATGTTTTTGAAGTATGTTAGTTATGGGGAAATTAGCTTGTTAATGAGCTTGCTCCAATTCATCTAATACCAAGTGAATACGTTCAGGTTAGCCATAAAATGAAGTATTGTTTATTGTTGAAAGTGCAGGGTCTGCTGTAAAACACATGCAAGATAATAAGAAGGGAAACTAAGTTCAACATTATGTTTTGTGGTTACTCTGTTAACGTTGGTTTAACCAATTTGTTTTCCTGTTTCAGTATTTTTTGTTGGCAAGCATGGTTGTGTTGCTTGGTATGCAAGTAACACTGCTATTCTCTGTTCTGGGCATCACAGAAAAATCAACATCTTGGTATTTTGGCTGGAAATCATAGAATAGGTCCTCTGTTTGTTTCAGACTTGGTAATAACTTTGCTGGAGTTGAAAGAACAGTGTTTGAGTTGTCTAGAGGAATCAATACACATATTGTGCAGTCTAACTTTCATGTCCAACAAATCTCCAACATACCCAATATATGATACAAAGTATTTTTTTTTACAACATTCTATTTCATTGGCAAGGCCAGTTGCGATTGCTCTCCTAATTCAAACCAGCCAGAACCTCTGCACAGGCCGGAAACTACTTCGCCTAGATTCAAACGCGAAGTTTTGTGCTTAGCTCCCATATCATAACTAAGAATCATGGACATACCTGCAGAACTAGCTATCTCCCTTCTCTTACCAGTTTCATTGCAGTTACCAAAAAAGAATTAAATAACGATCTGGAATCGCTTATTTGATAAAATTTGTTGCAAGAGTTGCCGTTTTGAGGAGCAGAAAAATGGCGTGGATGAATAATTTTTTTGGTGAGGTGCGTTAAGCTAAAGAGTAATGTGGTGGGGCTGCTAAGATTTGAGCTACGATTGCAAAGTTGAGGTGCAATACTGGTGCGCAGGCTTGCAGAGCCTAAATCCTTCAGGTGGATATGACTCTTCATTGCTCAGGATACATTCCTCCATGCCCTGATCCATAATCTTCCTCCACCTCTCATTTTTCATGGCCATTCAGAATATTCATCGTTTTCCTTGGTGGATTCCCACTACTCTGGGTCTAGGGCTACATCTTCCAGTATTTTATTCATGAGGAGTGTTATTGAGCATCTGATACATATTTTCAATTGATAATTCACCATTCCTACATAAATTAGGCCTGTAGATTAGCACTGTATCAAGAGATGCTTCCTTTAAATATGGCAGTTAACATTATCCATCAATATCTAAATATATCTAAATGTGAACTCTTCTTGTTCTACCTGCATCTTCTCTCACTCTCGCTACTGTTGTTGCTACTTCCACTTCTACTCGTGTTGTGCAGTGGATAATAAAAAGGATAATTTATCCTGAAATCGTCAGGAGGGTCCATTGCCATTCAAATTAAGTATGTTGTTCTGTGTGAGTATATTATTCTATATGGCCAAGCTATTTATTTTCTCAGAGATCCATAAAAACAAGATATGTGACTTCTGATTCAACACATTCGGCTCTTCCTATTAAATAATAAAAAACATGAATCCATATAAAACTGGAACAAACAAAACACAATCCATAAAATACAAAACCCATATATTAAACCCAGGTAAACTCTAATAACACATAAGGGAAGAAAAGAGTTTGACATTTCTCTGGAAAAAAATTGAAGAACAATAGTCTATCGGGCATCTCACCTAAGTATTACATTTTTTAAACATACAACAAGGGTTTAAGAGTGAAAAGGAATTTCTGTCAGCAGACTGAACCTTGAAAAGAATTATACCTCGGCCTCTTCATTACCGGTGCCTTCCTTGAACTTCTTGGGAGACCCTTGATCAAATCTTTGGCCTCTGGTGAGCGAGTGGATAACCTTGATTAGGGCAATTCAAGCGCTTGTCCAGAAGTATTATCAAGTTGCGAAGAGAGATGGAAGATTTACGGATGGGCCAGCGCCCCCAGGCTGGGGAATATTGTTCAGATTCATTCCGATGAAATAAATCACCGCAATTGAGGCAGCCGTCCTCCTCTTTCCCTGGACAAAGCAGCGGGAAATGAAAAAAAATGATATTTGAATTTTTTTTTTTATATTTTGACTCTCCAATAAGAGGGAAATGAAATTTGAAATTTTTTGATATTTTGACCTGAAATGCGTGTTTTTGCTTTTTTTTTTGGGGGGTCACAAAGAAGACATATATGAAGGATAGAATCCAACTTAGGGGCGAGTAGGAAGGCAGGACCATTTTTTACAAAGTTTTAGCATGGAGAAAAATTCAATTTTTAAAAAAAATATGAAATTATAGAAGTAAATATGTAAAAGGTTGAGTATATAAGGTTAAAGAGTCATCTCATATGTTTTTTGCACCTATTTTTCTAGATAATTTGTATATATCTTTAAAGAAATAGACTTTTTGTAGTCTATTTGTGTGGTGAGTGGCTTATAGTTGGTAAATTCTCTATTATAATTTCGAGTTTTTTGAGGTCACTCTAGTTTCCTATATATGCAAGGTCTATAATGTACATAAATATATTCAATATTAGGGAGAAGTTGTAATGGGGTTTCATTTGTTATTAGTTTTTGGTGTTCACTCTACATTAGAGTTAGGTAATACTATGCATGTTATTAGTATAATGGATTACTATTCTACCTATATGTTTTTATTTGTACTATATTTGGGTGATCTATGTTAGTTTTTATTCATAATGATGTTTGTTATAGTGGTTTAAATGGATGCTAATAATATCATAATTAATGTGATCCCCACTCAAATATTTAACATTTTGCACTTTACTTATTGGGAATTATTATATGTGTCTCAAGTGAGACCTTCTGGCCCCAATAAGGTGGAATATAATAGGACATTAGACAACAATAGGCCATATTTAGAAGCATTCCATTAACCTTGAGTCTATGATAAATCCAACACTCAATAATGGGAAATAATCGTCTAAAATCTTTGAAATATGGTAGATGAGTTAAATTAGGGTTTAATAACCGAGGGTGTTCGGTTTAACCTACAAAATTTCTTCAAGTGACTTGATTATTTTTAACCATGACCCTAAATTTCTCCTAAGCTTATTTAGGATGCAAGTTATCCTTGTAAATGGGTTGGGAAAGGTAGAAGGTGGCATTAGGAAGAGGTGCTTGAGGAAAAAAAGTCTTTTTATTGGCTCTTGGGAAAAGTGGAAAAGAAATATTGCTTTTAGGACTTTGTTTTTTTATGTTAATGTATAATTTCTATCTCAGGATAGATGAATTTGTGACTAAGGCATTATGGCAATTGGAGTAGTTAAATACTACTCAAGTATTATCTAAGTGGATAGAGGAGGATATGGTATATTTATCCATATTCGGGTATTAAGCTCCCATTACTAAGCTTGACGTTTTATTTGAGATGAAGGTGGTGTTGTAAGCCAAAGAACTTACAATTACAAAATTACTAGACTAAGTTTGATATTAGAACAATTGATGACATTGTTGGGTAGAGTATAGTTCTTGAGTGAATCTTCAATGAGTTTAAATTGTGTGTTCTAATTGAGATAAATCATTTCTTGGAGGGCAAAGAATATTTGAAGGTGTACCTGGTAGGGATGAAAAGCAGGTCTTTTGTGTGATTTTCCCCCGCAATATTCCATTTGTACAACAAAAACATTAATATGCCCTAGTCTTACATTGATCATTTCTTTAGGAGATGGAGGTATGAACTAGATCCATCCTAATAGTGGATGGAAAAGGAATACACGAACAATTTTCCTTGTTGGCGCAAGGGATGTTGTTAAAATGTATGTTTCTAGGATTTCGTGTGGATTTGATTAGACAAATTGTGTGACAAGAAACAATCTAGAAAAAAGTGCTATAGAAACTATCTTTTTCTAGATAATAACCATAACCATTTGACCTTCATTATTGTAAGCATAGAAAATATTGTTTTTACTTCTTAGATGATTACAAAAACAATTAATTTCCTCATACATAAGTCCTCACCATAACCATTGAAATATTCAAAGCAATGTCTTACAATTTTTGTTGTAGCTAAAGCAACTTCTTCAATAAGGGACCCACTAGGACCTTAATGTTCAGTTCCTATTGCATCCCAAACTTGGAAAACAGAAGAAAGAAATGACCACTTGCTATTTAAAGATGAACTTTACTTTCAAAAAGAAGATTTAAAAAGAATGAACTTAAGAAAAAATAAATGCATTTCCTCCACAATAAAAAAAAAATGTTATTTCGAGCACAATAATTTTAATTTAGTCTAGGTTTTAATGATGTCAAGCCAATGTATGGTTGCAATTCAATATGTAGACAAGTGCAGAGACCATTTCATGAATATATTTTATATTTTTGGTGGTGATTTTTTAAAGCTCTATTAACATTCAACGTTTCTTGAAAAATGAGATGAAAATTTGTATTTCCTTTGTTTTCCAACTCTAATTGGATTAGGAAATTAACTATGGGCTACGTTACTATTTTGGTCACTGGAGAATCATCTAGGAAAGCTTAGTTTGTTCTCAGAAGAACTACCTTGAAAGGTATGGCATCTGATCCTCGTAGAGGTATAGATATGCTCAATGTTAGAGTCATGTCTACATTATTTCGAAGGAATTTATCTTCTCTCGATTGAAGATGAGAAAAATAGATGAATTTCAAAAATGGTTTGCAGTCTTTTATTTTATTTTGTAATGCTTCTTTTTATATATGACCATTTTGCGCAATACAGGGTGCCTTGTGAATATTTCCTTCCACGTTAATGCGGGCTCAAGTACTTACTAGAGGAAGCTCCTTATTGAATACAAAAATGGAGATGCAACCTAAACTAGGTGGGTGCTTTACAAAGTTAATTAATTTCCCATTGTATAGACTAGATTGATTACTGCAATTATATTATGCAAGGGTTACAAGTTTATATAGCAGGTTTGTGTTTCACATCTCTTTAAGGAAACCTCAATACATGGAAACCAATGCAACAAACATGGGGTGAAAATTGGGCTTTGAATAGTGGCCCTTTATGTGTTGTGTTTTAAATTTGCCTCACAACCCTCTTAGCAAGGAAAATTCTCATTATAGATAACGTTATTCTAGAGAATTGGAACTGAAATTCTACATACAATACCAATGCCAACAATCAAGCACTATAACTCTCTTTTCAAAGTCCTTTTCATCTTTTCCTCACAATACTTGTTCGTTATCAGTATCTTGTCCATATTTATCCTTGGACTGAATTTACCACCCAATTAGGGTTACATTCCCAAACAACGTGACTCGTCGACGGTGTCGCATGGTCTTGCTCTGATAGGTTAGTCACCCTATCAAGTTCCCCATTCAAAGGGACTTGGGCCTAGTATATTCAAAATAGGAGTTGATCACGCTACAAATGGCCCTTAGTCAATCTTCAAATGGGTCTGAAAAACTAATCTTATACTACATTACCCTTCACACAAACTAACAACTCCACCCATCCACCATGGATCCAACATCCTCGAAACCATACAAAGGTAAATCCCCTACGAGGGAGCCGCATCGATCCCCAAAACAAGTTTTCGTTCAAATTTCCTCCCACTAAGGTGTTATTGATCCAACATAATACTCATGTGTTACCAGGTGTGAAAACCAAGAAAACTAACAATCGACCACCCTATAATTGACCCATGACCAATTTTGAGGTGAACCCAACTTCTAGCTCATTATAGAGTCACACTCTTTGCACACACAACCAATTTCCATCACCATTGAAAAAATGTGGTTGTGACTCTTCACAACATTCCAACTAATTTCCAACTAACAAAACCGAACTAGCAAGAAACTCCGGTGAAAAATCATCAAAACTGCATAGAGAGGAAGCACCTACAAGGGAGACACAACAATCCCCCAAAAGGGGGTTCCTATTCAAAGTGTCTCCCACTAAAGTGGTGACCCAACATACCACGTCTCATGAGTTACCTTTTCCAAAATTTCATATTAGTGCTTATGTTAACTCCATCAAGTAAGATTTTTTTTGGATTTATGAGGCTTGGTCTATGTTATTCTTCCTTCAGTAGACAAAAAAAAACTCTAAAATTTATGCTTCTTCCTTGATTTTTCATCAAAGATAACTTAGATCATCATCATGGAGAGTCAGGTTGTTATTAGCTTGTATCGTAATTCAGCTTACAATAACCTCGATCATATTGGCTTACATTCATATTTGTGCTCAGAATTGAGATTTTCCTAATCTCAACATGTTCTATGCTTGTAGTAATAAAACAAGACCCTTGGTCCTTCTATTATAATAGATATATTCCGACCCTAGTAGAATAGAGATAATTTTAGACGTGTTAGCAACAATGCTAATGAATGCTAGAGTGTTAGGGAGGCATGCGGTCAGAATGTGCCAACGCATGCAAGGAATGTTAACTAGGAGTTGCAAGGAAACACAAGGGATCACTACGTCAAAATGCATGGAAATTAACAAATAAGAGTTTGTGATTGGAAGTGTCAGTGAGTTCCACGTGTGCTAAGGAGGGAGTGAAAAGGTATGCTAGGAAGTGTTAAGGCATGCTAGAGGCCAGGGCGACATGCCAAAATGTCTTAGGTGCTAGGGTGTACCAACACGTGCCAAGGAGTGTTAAGGAATCTTATGGAAAAACAAGGGAGCACTATTTAAAAATGCATGGAAATGAATGAATAAGAGTTTTTTACTGGGAGTTTCAATGAGCTATAAGTGTGCTAAGGAGAGAGAGACAAGGTATGGTAGGTAGTTCCAAGGAATGATAGAGTGCTAGGGACGCATGCCACGATGTTCCAGGTGTTAGGGTGTGCCAATGTGTGCTAGGGAGTGTTAGGGAATGTTAGGGAGTGTCAGGTAAACACAAGGTAGCACTAGATCAAAATGCATGGAAATAAATGAAGGTGATAGGGAGTTTCAATGAGTTCTAGGTGTGTTAAGGAGGGAGTGACAAGGTTATATGCTATGAAATTCCAAGGTATGTTAAACTACCAAGGTGATTCAAGAAGTGCTAGGCTGTGTTAGAGAGTGTAAAATCATGTCAAGAAATGTAGGGGATGCTAACACATGCCACATAATGCCAAGGAATTTAAGACATGTCAGGTGTTATGGCATGTCAAGATGTAAACCATGTTGCTTAATTGTTTTATGACCACAGTTGGATGTGATGGGCCTTGTCTTGGTAACTTGTTAAGTGGGTCCAGTTAAGATTGGACATGAGTAGTCTAAGATGAGTTACATGTAGTTCTTAGGTGAACAACACATATGTTGAATTTCCACGACACATAAGAATTTGGGTTTGGTCTTAGAATCTTTGATGAAAACACACTCATGTGCCACAACACATCTACTTTGCACAAAGAAATCTACAAACATAAGGGAATTAATCAGTTCAGATGAAATATTTTAAATTTTTCAAACTGTTCTTCGTTAAATTACAAACAATAATATAATAGGCTAGATCTCTCGTACCAGGGATCATGGCCCTTTACAATCACACTAATACAAGGAATATAACTAGGGCTTGGTGTTACTACTTTGACAACCAATCTACCTTGAACAAGACAACACTTAACCCACTTTTTGATGGTGGACACACATAGCCCTTTCAATCCACATGTCTTGAACACATCTAGAAGGCCTCTTGCCCTCCATTATGCAACTCCTCAATCTTC
Source organism: Pinus albicaulis (assembly GCA_034641835.2). Classification (NCBI taxonomy): domain Eukaryota; kingdom Viridiplantae; phylum Streptophyta; class Pinopsida; order Pinales; family Pinaceae; genus Pinus; species Pinus albicaulis. Next base: position 260,172,337 of record CM076580.1, on the reverse strand, counting down.
CTCTACCAATGAACTCAACTCCTTTAGGTTACTGAACTCGGCTCAAAAAAAATTTCCCTCTATCTACCGCTTTTTTCCTTTAAGGTTTGCAACAATTAGGGTTTTCGTTCAACTGTTCACAACTTCATTTTGAACAACTCTTTGGTTTGCCCACTTTTTCCATACTGCTACTCCAATATGACAATTCTATGGATATGGAGGTTTACATTTTTCTCAATGATGCAATCCTCTACAATACACTGAGCTAGGGCTAGTTGGCTAGCCCACTTGACTGCTACTTTAGTCCTTCAAAGTTTACATGTCCTTAGGCACAATACACCTACCCTTCTACCAGTCTTGTTTTCCTTCACAAGTACATGAATTAGAGCCCTTCTTTGGCAGTCACCTAACAACCCTCCCATTGTACTTGGACCACCATCAATTTTCCCAACCACAGTCAATTCTTTTATTGATCTAGTGCACACAACACTGCCCTCATTTGGGGCTCTTCAAATATGCCACCTAATAGTGATTTGAGTCCTCTCAAAAACACTATTCCTGTGTACCAATTTCTTTGTTGTCAAAGCTACGAAAAAATATGAACTACTCATCTTATCATCCTTCTAACAATTTGTATATGAATGAAATAGGGTCACAAATCATCCATTAACAGTCCATTGACTAAATGTTTATAGGTTGCTTCAGATATTTGTCCAAAACCCTATGGACTGTCCATGAAAATCAACTCCTCTTTGTGTCAATCCATTCCTCATATGGCACATTTCTTCTATGCCATCTTCTACTCAGGTCCCACCTTCCTTTGGATTTGTTATCTTTGCACATACTTCTTGAAACCATCTTCCAAATTTTCTGTATATATTGCAGAGATAAACCTCTCTCTAAGGGTCACAACCCCTCTGCTTATATGCAGATCTATCACAGTCTTAATGGCATACCTTATGGATTTAACACGCTAGGAAACCTCCCTAAATATGGAGTTATACTTCTATTTTAATTGATTTAGAACAAACCCTATCCACCCATAGCAAAAACGACGACTCTTTCCTTCGTAAGAGACTCAGCCTAGCTTGTATGGATCCATATATTATGGGAATTTATTTGACTGAATCTTGACCTGAACTTTAGATATCTATGACCCTCAAACTATGATTACCTCAGTCAATATTACACCTACGACTAATTTTTTTCTAGCCCTAAATTCTAGTGCAGACCCTCCTCCATTTGTGTTGGTCTTTATCACAAACCTTACAACCTACTACCCACCACAAGGTAGGGTCTCAACCCTCTCTACTATTTTAAAATTTGATGCAGGATTCACACAGAAACACCACTGGAATCACATGCCCAAATTATCATGAGTCGCCACTCTTGAGCTTGATCTTTCATAAGAGAACCAACAAGATGCCATCCTACTTCCTATCTTGAACCCATTAAGGTGTGTGACATTCTTGTGAAACCTCACATGATTATCTCACCCTTGGTGGATGATCATGGCCTCCCTTTAGCAATGCTTACTCATACCTCTAAATCAACCTATTTTAGGACTACATCTCTCCTGGCCTCCTTGATGAAATGAGATCCTTCTCACTTGATGTTCTTGCCTTCATACTAAGGCCTCCTTAAATATCTTTTCCTAGTTAGGCATCTTAAGAACGCTCTATAACTTACAAACTTTATCCACTTAGACCTTAGGAAATATTATTTTTTCTTTAAATTTTCTTTTAGATTTTAAATCCCATCTCGGGTCAAAAGCCCCTTCGCTTGGGTTATTTTCTTAAAATATGTATGTGTAGGTTGCTAGTTGTATTTACTATTTACTCCGCTAATTTATTGAATATTTCATAAATTAACTTGTAACTTAATTCAAGTAGGAGAAGTAAATCAAGATACTGCAATAGGGTTTCTTAGATTAAGAAATTTTCACATTCCCTAGGTCTAGCCCCATTAGATCACCTAGGGCAACAATTTCCTAGGAATATAGCTAGAGGAAAACTTATATCTCCTAGAGGCAGCTGCGTTGCTGGGTGCCCTCACTCTCCTCGGAACTTGGGCCAATTCCGACAGTGGAATCTCCGGATACCTCAAGCCCTAGCTCTAGGATCAAGTTTTGCCTAGGTGTTCCCAAGGATAGAACCTAGTAGGATCAATTTGACCTATCGAAGTAAAAACACTTGTCTGATCCTTCCCATCACCTTGTCCAGGATAGGAACATCATTGGTTGCTAAATTCCATCCCTGAACCTGGGTTGGGTCCACTTGGCCCCGTGTGGGCCCATTTGGTGTCAAAGGCCTTTCATCAAGGACCATTTGGGAATCCAAGTTCCCAAAGGATTTTAGGGATTGAGAAATTCCTTCATAAGTCTTATTCTTCTCCCTCAATCCTTGAATCCCCCTCCTCTCTCCATAGAAGATAATTCCCTTTCTTAAAAGGAAAGCAAGTCCCACTCTCTATTTTATCTTAGGAAAAGGGTTTCGAGGGTCACTTCCCACCTATTCATTGACCTATACTTTACAAGTGACTTCCTAAACTACCAGGACTCCACCCATCGGTGAAATTCCATGAAGAGAAAGGAGCCTTAGCTGTGGTGACAATGGGCTAAGCTTCCATCGTTTCCCTTGCAGTTGCCCTCTTAGGAACCCCTTTTAGATCCACTACTAGTTTGAGTGGTAACAAGTTGTTCACAATTCCATTTGTGAACAACTCTTTGGTATGCCCACTTTTTCCATACTACAGCTCCAAGATGAGAAGTCCAGGGCTATGGAGGCTTCCCTTCTTCTCACTTAATCAATCCTCTGCAATATAGTGAACTAGGGCTAGTTGGTTGGCCCACTTGACTGTTACTTTCGTCCTTCAAAGTCTGCACATCCTTAGGCCCTATACACTTGCCCTTCTACCAATTTTTTTTTCCTTCACTAGAACAAGATTCAGGGCTCTTCTTTGAAAGTAACCTAACAACCCTCCAACTTTACTTGGACTACCATCAATCTTCCCAACCACAGTCAATTCTTTTTACTGATCTAGGGCCCACAATATTGTCTTCATCTAGGGCTCTTCAAATTTGCCACCTAACAATGGTTTGAGTCCTCTCAAGATCATTGTTCTTGTGTATCGACAATTTGATCTTTGTTGTCCAATATATGAACAAATATGAACTACTCCTCTTATCATACTTCTAACAATCTGTAGATGACTAAACTAGGGTCACAAATCAGCCACTAACAGTCCATTTACTAATTTTTTATAGGTTTCTTTAGATATTTGTCTAAAACTCTATGGAAAGTCCACCAAAATCAACTCCTCTGCATGTCAATCCATTCTCCATATGGCACATTTCTTCTGCATGCTCAATCTTCTGCTCAGGTTCCACCCTCCTTTGGATCTATTGTCTCCACACATACTGAATCTGCAAACCATCTTCCAGATTTGTGGTCTTTATTGCAGAAATAAACCTCGCTCTAAGGGTCACAACCCATCTTCTTCTACGCAAATTTGTCACAGTCTTAAGGTCATACCTTATGAACTAAACATGCTAGAAAACTGTCCTAACTAGGGCATTATACTTATGTACTTCTAATTGTTGTAGAACAAACCCTATCCACACATAGAAAAAACACGACTCTTGCCTCCATAAGAGACTCGACCTAGCTCATATGGATCCATAGATTTTGGGCATTTCTTTGACTGAATCTTGACATGAACTTCAGATCTCAATGTCGACCCTCAAACTAGGGTTAACTCAGTTAATATTACGCCTGCGTCGACTTCTGTTATGGCTCTAAATTACAGTGCAAGCCCTCCTCCATTTATGTTGGTCTTTATCACAGACCTTGCGGCCTACTAACCACCACAAGGCAAGATGGTATCAACCCTCTCTTCTATTTCATGTAGAAAATCTAACCAACGGGATTCAATCTAATCTTGTAATCATGTACTAAAACAAGATACCGAATCCTTCCTACAATTTGTGGAAACAAAACACAATCGCACAATCACATATAAGTAAGAGAAACAATTAGTTATCAATCGCACAACACAAGATGTATCTGGGGAAGCATCTACTCAAAACCCTCTATCTCTATTTTGTATTAAGTCAAGGAATCATGAAACAACACAATGCTTAATCTCTCTTGAGATTCTCCAGCACTCTGCCAATTGTCTCCTGCTGATCTAGGAAAAATCGGTCTAGTACTTAGCCAATTCTCAGCCTTCCTTCAGCCTGCCTTGCTCACGCAATTCCTATGGAATTATCTCCATATTAATTAGGAAAATCAACCTTCCTTGATTATGCAATCCATCATGGCATCCCAATGACTTTATAATTGCACATGGGAAATTTTCTATAAATACAACTAATAGTTATGTTCCTCTAAATTGTGTTACAATAAGGATCAAGGGTCTTTTTATTATTTAAAATAAGATAAAACCCTAAACAACCAAAACCCTATCCTGAGAAGATGTAACACCAAGATTTTATGGGCCTCATTGGGGTTAATTGGGCAGCCAACTTCACGGGGTCGTAACTTGGTCATATGATCTTCGTTTGACGCACATGATACCTCGTTAGAAATATCTCTACGAGGACTACAATTGTTAATACAATTTATATGAAATCACCAAAACTTTCATGCCCAAAAAACATCGTTTGGGGCCTCAAAACGGATTCGAAAGTTCAGGACCTGAAAAACTGACAAAAATAGTAAATTGTGCTATAATTAAGGAAACTGAAAAACTAAAAGATACAATGGCGAGGGCCCAAGTGGAATAGGCAGGTGGCCACCAATATCCACCTCGATCACCTTAAATCGAATTTCTTGAGCTAACTCAATCATCATGACTTATTTAATTGACACAAGTTGTTATGAGACGAAATTACAATTTATTGTCCAATTTATTTAAGGGAAAAATAAATTAGACACCTCACATTCCTCACTCCTGGTACATCAAAATTCCTCACCAGTGTGGCTGCATGTTTTTTTGTCCTTTCTAGTCTCCAATTTCACTGTTTCTTATTGCAAATTTCAACACTCCCACTCAACAAGAAAGGAATTCAATTTATCCCCATCCGGTACATTTGGAATGTTCTGCATGCTACACTTCTCTAGTGTTGTTTGCACCTGCAAATCCTGAAACTGAATAGCCTCTGAACAACTGAATCAGTATAATTCATCTGTCATTAGAGTCTTATGACTGCTGCTAGCCACTACACCTGTCTAGTAGTGGATTCTCTGCACTGCTGCTGACATCTGCATCCGTGCCCTTTGAACTGTTGCTAACTCTATTTGTGCTCCAGTATTTGACATCTGTCACTTTGATTTTTGTCTTGCTGAAATCTGACTACATCAATCTAACTAATCCTTCCTACTACTTTTGTATTGTGGGCTCCTCGTAGCTAGGTTCGATCCATGAGACACGCCATCTCAATGGACCTTGCCCAAATTTCTTATCTTGGGATTATGTCTACACATAACCCCACCTTACACCTCGAGGTATGGTTGCTCCCTCTTCCCATCTGGCTCAAAATTCCCCCCTCATGGAGGTCTCCGCTTGAGTGGATGCTTCCACTCGGTCTCCTCTCTGCTTCTCCAATTGTGGCAGCTACTCCACAACCTTCTGAGACTACTTCTCATGAGGATGCATGTTGAGAGGTAATTTATGCTCCCTCTAAACCACCAAGTCTCTAACTTCTGCCTTTCTCCTCAAAGCTTTGCATGCATCCGGTACCTCAAGTGCATATAGGTTCTTGACTCGTGCACAGTGTAATTGTCCCAAAGTTACAAAAAGTTTCTAAAAAAGAGTTGATTTTAAATCGATGATATCTCCCTCATCCGAGCTCCGATTTGACCAATTATTTTTCCATTTGGGTAGATTTTCGCAAGGAATCCAAATATTCTATTTGTTTTCAAAAAATTTACACCAAAATATTCAAATATTCTCTACAAACTCGCCGCCCAAAAAATTCCTGCTCTGATACCATGTAGAAAATATAACCAACAAGATTCAATCTGATCTTGTAATCTACTAAAACAAGATACTGAATCCTTCCTACAATTTACGGAAACAAAACATGATCGCACAATCATATATAAGTAAGAGAAATAAATTATCAATCGCACAACAACATGATGTATTTGGGGAAAGCAACTAATCAAAACCCCTCTATCTCTATTGTGTATTAATTCAAGGAATCATGAAACAATACAATGCTTAATCTCTCATGAGATTCTCCAGCACTCTGTCAATTGTCTCCCGTTGATCTAGGAAAACTCGGTCTAGTACTTAGCCAATTCTCATCATTACTTCAGCCTCCCTTGCTCATGCAATTCCTAGGGAATTAAATCCTTATTAATTAGGAAAATCAGTCTTCCTTGATTTCGCAATCCATCATGGCATCCCAATGACTTTATAATTGCACATGGGAAATTTTCTCTGAACACAATTGATAATTATGTTCCCTTTAACCTCTGTCTCAACTGGGTATTCCTCGAAACTTACATGCATGCAACTATTAATAGTGAATTATCAGTTATCTGATTGATCACTCATTGTGAATTAACTCTAATTTAATTCACTGGACCTCTCACTAGCTCATCACTCAGTTAGAACTAGTTAAACTGATTTCAACTCATTTAATTGAGTTAATTACACTTTCACCCCACTAATGCATCAACTTCAACTGGACCCCAAAAATATTAGAATCCCTCTAGATGCCTCATATTAGACCCTCAACTCAAATTTATTGAGCCAACTCGGTCATCATGACTTAATTAACTGACACAAGTTGTTATGAGATGAAATTACAATTTATTGTCCAATTTATTTAAGGGAAAAATAAATTAGACGCCCCACATTCCTCACTCCTGGTGCATCAAAATTCCTCACCAATGTGGGTGCATTTTTTTTTGTCCTTTCTGGCTTCCAATCTCACTATTTCTTACTGCAAATTTCAACATTTCAAAATTTGATACGGCCTTCACACAAAGACACCATTGAAATCACATGCCTAGATTCTCATGAGAAACCTCTCTTAAGCTTGATCTGCCAGAAGAGAACCAACAATATGCCATCCTACTTCCTAGCGCAAACCGACCATTAAGGTATGCAACATTCTTCTGAACCCTCACATGATGATCTTGCTCTTGGGGGATGATCATGACCTCCCTTTAGCAACCCTTACTCAGCCCTCGTACTCGACCTACTTTAGGACTACATCTCTCTTCACCCCCTTAATGTGCCAGATAGTGGGAATACATGTCAAACATGCTAAGATGTGCCAAGTGATAAGGCATGCCAAGATGTGCAAAGGTGTGTCAATGCGTGTCAGGGACTGCCAAGACAACAAAAGGGAGAAAAAAGTTAAACTACAAGGAAATGAACATATAAGAGGGTTAATAAGTCATCAATTTACCTTTTCCAAGAGGGGCATGCTAGGCACACTAACACTAGGCGGCAATAGGTGCCAAGTGCAAAGTCTTAATGCATTCTAAGTGCCAAGTATTCCTTTGTTGCTTCTCATCTACTTTCCAACAATTGATCATCAAAAATAAGTTTAATATTAAACCATGCTAAATCATACGAAGGCATCTCAACATATTCCATACATGATAAGACTTTCCAAGCGCCAACACGTGCCAAGTGCCAATATGTGTCAGGGACTAGTGTTATGCATGTTATGAAGTGGAAGGGAATGTTGAAGAGTGCTAAGGTGTGCTAGAGAGTGATAATGCATGTTGATGAGTGTTAAGGAGTTGTTTGTGCTCAACCTAGTCTCCTAAATTGAGTTCATTAATTGTCAACCAGGGTTGGTAAACTGCTGAAGTGTGGTGCACTATATGTGCCTAGGTATTTGTTTCTTACCACGTTGTGTTTAGTGTTTTCTGATGTTTTTGGTTTTATGGTTTTATGTTTTGAAAGAGAAGGAACTAAATGCTGGTGGAAAGAAGCTACTGGTTAAAAACAGAGTGAAGCCTAAATTATGGATGACAAATGACAAATGCAAATACTGAAACAAAACAAAGCCTAAACTATGGATAGCAAATTACAAAGCTTGATAATGACTTCAAGAAAATAAATCACAACATGAGCTTAACTTGTCCAATTCATTTATTAAAGATGTTTTGGAAGAGCTTGAGAAATGGGCAATTAAGTGTAAATGAAATTCTCCTAACTAAACAATCAAACAATCAACTTACAATGTTACAACATCTCATCCATGATTAAAGGTATATTGGCACATATTTGGAAAAGAACATTTGTAGCACCATAAAATTTCTATTCTAAACTAACTTCTAACTCTGTTCTGCAACTCAATCTAGTACCACTAGGCCTCACTCAAAAGTTATAGATTTCTTTTTAGAATGGTCTTTGAGAAAAAAGGCTTGTTTGTGAAATGGTCAAAAGGCTGCAAAAATACTCCAGGCCTTGGACTGATACTACCTTCTGTCCAGATAATTATGTATTAGTATGAGGTTGGAACAAAAGAAGTTTTGTAAATAATGAAGACCGTGGTATTTAATTTTAACAACTAATATGATTTAAGAATGCAATGGATGACAACAAGACTGGAGTGCTAATACAGTGAACTAAAATTAAACTAAAGTGTCACTAGTCTATTTGAAGTACAGTGAACAATGTTAGACTGAAAAGCCATTATCAAACTGAAAATAAAATGACAGAGCTGAATCACATGCATTCTACCTCCGGAGTGCTATCATTAAGTTAACATGCAACTAACCTAAGCAATTCTACAGTCCATCTCGTTCAGTATGAATGATGTTTTGGAAGAGTTTGTGAGAACGAGTATGGTTGTATCATTCAAAGCAATTGAACGTAAACACAAGACTGAAAGTAAATACAACTAAAATCCAAGAAAACACAGCTACTTCTTACTCATTGTTATGATATTTTGGAAGAGCTTTGTAAGAGCAAGATTGGCTATGCCACTTGGTGTAAACTAGCAATTAAAACCTACAGTACCACAGTCATACCTTATTCATCATAATGATATTTTGGAAAATTTTATTAGAGTAAGTTTTAACTGTGATAACTAACGAAAATAAATGTAACTAAAACCTACACTATCACAGTTGTGCCTCATTCTTCATAATGATATTTTGGAAGAGTTGATTAGAATAAGTTTGACTGCGATAGTAAATATAAATAAATATGAACATAAGCTGAAATAAAAGCGAAACTAAAATACTTATCTACTGTATAAACAAAGGCGCTCAGGAGGCAGGGGCCCTCTACCACCAGATTAGCACAAAATCTAGTTCAAAATCAACTCAACGCGTTCAAGGAAATGTTGCTTCTTTCATTAAAGAGGAATCACCTCAAAACAGAGTATTCACGGACTTCAAAGATCTAATAGTCAAACATAAAATCTAACCAAAATCTAACCTTTTTCTCTCGGTTTCCCGAGCATATTTATAGAAAATTTACATAACAGAGCTTGAGATAATACGGGGATTATTGTCTTTCCTAATAGAAACTAAACTAGGACTCTAATCATGATCACGTAACAGAATCTGGACTGTCCTTATTCTGTTAGGAGTCTACTTCCTAGTTTAAGTTTCCATGTGCTTATCCACGTACAGAATTCCGTTCAATCTCCATGGAGGGCAAAAAATGATGAGGACATGACGTGGAATACGCCCATGTGTGCTTTTCTTCAAGATGACATCCGAAACCTGTATAAACATGAAGCTAGCTACAGAATTGGAAACTAGCTACAGAATGTCTGCATTCTGTAGCTAGTTTCAGTTCAAAAAGTACTACAATGACACAACCATAAAAACATAGTAAGTTAGCCACAATATTCATTCTTAAAGAAATTTTAACTAATTTCATTGATCATTTGAGCCTGGGATTAATAATGGATAAAATAAATATAGTGGAATGTGGTGGAAGGAAGAACATTTTTGGAGCTCAACGGGAGTACTAGGAAAAAACATTAAGGGAGAACTAGGTAAAAATTCATGGAAGTTAATGAATATGAGGAACGTGTACTGCCAGAGACTAGTGTTAATGGTCAATGTTAGTTGTCATGCCAAGGAGGGAGCGACAAGGTATGCTAAGCATTGGTAAGGCATGCTAGGGAATATCAAGGCATGTTAAGAATTCCCAAAGTGTGCTTGGGAGTTCCAGGGTGTGCTAATTATATCATGTGCCAATTAATAGTGCCAAGATATGCCAATACATGCTAGGTGTTAAGGATGTGGCGCAGGGTGCCAAGGTATGTCAATATGTGTCAAGGCAACAAAAGGAAGAACCAATAAGAGGGTTAACAAGTCAGGACTTTATCTTTTTGAAAAGGGGCATGCTAGGCACACTAATAATAGGTCCCAATACATGCCAAGTGGCATTGTGCTCCAAGTGCTAATGTATGTCAATGCATTCAACGAAGGTATTCCAGGGCATGCTAGGGACTATATGCAGCATGCCAACACATGCTAGGAGAGTTCCATGTTGTGCTAGCACATGCCACCATGTGTTTGGGCGTCAGTGTCATCACAAGATGTTCCAAGACATGTGGGGTGCTAAGGAATGTTAGTGTGTCCCAAAGCATTAATTTAAGGTGTGCCCAAATTGTTGAGGATTGTTAGGTCTTTCTCATTAATAGAATTGTCAGAGCTCGATTATGTATTAAATAATATATTTCCTACACACAATAGTGGAACTTTATCTAAATGGAATTTGCTAGATAATAAAATTAATAGATATGAATCATGTGTTGACTCGTAGGAAATCTCTATTCGACTAGTCATTACTTGAGGGAAATGATACACGCTTATTACTTCTTAAAAAATTGACTGACCCTAACCACTATGGCCTTGGACATATTATAAAAAATGCTCCACAATAATGGTATTAAATCATTATCTTTTGAAAAAATATATATTAACAGGCACATAGTGTCATCAAAAACTCATTGGAATGATCAATGATGACAGACATTTTTTGATCATCACCAAAAGTAACAAAAATAGCATTGGTGAGGGTCATTAAAATTTCATCACTAGAAGTGTCATTAAAGAGAGAATTAGTGATGGGCATTTAACGACCCTCACCAAAAGTGAAATGTCTTTGGTGGCGGACCATAAAGGACCATCACTATATACACTTACAGTGACGGTTTTTAGTGATCAATGATGACGGACATTTTTTTACTGTCACCAAAAGTAACAAAAAGAGCATTGGTGAGGGTCATTAAAAGTTTGTCACTAGAAGCGTCACTAAAGAGAGAATTAGTGATGGGCCTTTAACGACCCTCACCAAAAGTGTCATTGAAAATGTCTTTGGTGACGGACCATAAAGGACCATCACTATATACACTTACAGTGACGGTTTTTTAATGACCGTCACCATTTGTGACATTGGTGACGAACCTTAAAGGTCCGTCACAAGCATGACCCTCACCAATGTGCTTTTTTCTTATAGTGATTTTCACCATTTCTGTTTAAATTTTGTGCAAAGGAACCATTATCGACCTATTTTGAGGCTAATCTAGATTGTAATTCAAGCATTTTTGCTACCAAAAGCCTGCACCGACTTAGAGTTAAAGCTTTACAGACCAAGGAAATCCTGCTGTGACTAGTATCCCTTCTGCAGACCGAATTACACCTTTTCTAGGTAATCCTAAGCCTCCCAAATACATTACTTAAACACAAAAAGTAATAAACTGATAATTGAACAAGTTAAATGGCCTCCCAGAGTATTATAAGTGTAAATCCTCTGCAATCACCTGTAGTTGATGTTGAACACACTCCTCTAGTAGACAAAGACTTTAAAATTAGTGATACAGTCACTAATTTCAACCTCCTAGAGCTCCACTGCTAGAGCCATGATAAATTCATATACCAGGTTGATGATATCCACCTTTGGGACTCAAACCTAACTAGGTACATCTTCCCATAGACCTTCCAACTTCCAGAAGTCATAACACTTTAACAGATTAATTACTTGCCCAATGAAAGAGCCCTAGTAACCCCAAGCCAAGATATTTTGTCCACAATCACTGCAGAATCCATAAATCAGATGTTACAGATCCAACCCAATCCTAATGAAGCCCCATTATCAATTGAAATCCTCACTGAACTATATCTGAAGCTAGACATTCCCAAGAGGTTTCAAATATTCCAAACCTTCCTTCCTCGATCAGTTGAATCCCCAAAGAGTAACCCTCAATACTCAACTTTCATTTTTTTGTAGAGAACCAGACAGATTGTCACAATGCTTTCATGCATTTTAGGGTACTTCACAAATGAATATGTAGATTCTTCTATCTTAGGTTTTATGTCCATATTCTTCCCAGGATAGCCTCCGCTTCAACATTTAACTTTTCTCAATATCTATCAAATGCCATCCATGAGCAATTAGTCAAATTACTAAAGGAAGGAGTGTTTAAATATTCATCAGCTTTGTTTCATTTATTCTTGTATTTCCATTCATAAAGGTTTGTAGTTAGCCTTCAAAAAATGGACACAAGGGGTAACCCCTAATCTGTAGTCTTCTGGACATCCTTGATCAGAAAGGATTCCACAGAATTCAGCTACAAAGACTTCACTGATGCATTTTTTTATCCAGTTGTCAACATGCTAAGCAGTAGCATTCATCCTAGGGTCAATGAAGAGATAAAGAAAGTATTTCAATTGTCAGAACAAAGTAGGTCAGGAGACTGGTATTTATACCAAAACCATACTGAAATTAGGGTGTATGGAAGCCAACTCACTCCATACAAGCTCCCCAAATACCTCCCAATGAGGTTATTTTCATTAGAATACATCAGGCAGATCCTAAACTCAGATGAAGTTAATTTCCTGCCAGAAAAGAAGAAAACTCAGTTTAATATTAAGAACCAACTTGGTCCTTTCATTTGCAATAATAGGAATGTTGGTCAAGAAGCAGATAAGTGCTTACATGATTTCAAGTTCAGTAATAGTTTCAAATGGCAGTATGAGCCTTTGGGAGTCATCAGTAAACTAAGAGTCAAATTCATATTGACTTCTTTTTTTCATGAGTCAAAACCAGATATTGAAAAGTATTCCAACCAATCAAAGTGGTTGGAAAATACTTTGCGAGAGGTAGAAAAGCAGGTTGAGACTAGTTTTATCCTGCATACTCCAACCCCACAAGACAGGAACTCCAAGAGAACAAGAGAGGAAGGCTCTTATTCTGCTAAGACCACTACTGATACCAAATTCAAACTAATATACAGTAAAAATACCAAGCTGAATCGAGTAATTAAGCAAGAAGATATAGTTGACACAGTTGAGATTATTGATACCGATATAATTTTCAGGGATAATGCACCTCCCACAGTTTCAGATGAAACTCATCAGCCATCAGCCTCTAGTGCTCAAATCATTTAAAAGCAACATAATGTAGAATTTTCTTCATCAAGCAAACAAGTAGATAAAGAACAAGATATAATGGATAAGTACAAATAAATCACACTAAATAATGAAGCATTGAAAGTTGTGACTTATTCTCAATATTGGAAACAAACTCCTAGTGACCAAAACAGGTTACTTTCAGCCTTTGATTATAAAACCAGGAAGATGCAAATGACTTTTTTACAGCCAACAGTGCAGGCTCCAAAATCATTAACAGTCTACAAGAAAAAAAAAAATAAGTTATGGCTAAATATGTACATCCAATAGATCAAATTGAGTTTCATAAACAAGAAGGAGAAATGATCTACTCCACTATGACCAAACTGTACAAAAACTACAAAATTCCCTAGAAAATCTCGGAGCATAGTTAAAACTAGAGAAGGCTTCTTCACAAGCCAAATATAATAGAATAAAATCACTTTAAGAATTGGACATAGAGGTTGGATATGATCTAAAGAACATCAAAGCAATTGAAGAGCTTATTAAGAAAAATAATGCAGACATTGTTGTATTGAAAAAGCAGTTGAAATTACCTCCCACTGAACATCCACAAAATAAAGAATTTTTGGAGAATGAAGGTAATAAATATGAAATGATGAATCTCATCATTCAGTTGACAGCTCAACTGAAAGAGATGGAGAATGAAATGAATAAATTGGTGCAGGAAAAGAAGGAAAGAATGGAAGCAGTTACTGTTACTACCATTCTCATAGCTTCAACATCAACTTCAGTGGCTACAACAGTCCCAACTACTACATCAGTTCCATTGACTACAAAATTTTCAGCAACAGCAGCAGCTCATCCCAATGATGAAGCAAGTAAATTGATTAAAGCAATGCAAGACATGTCAATCCAAACAAAGGAGATTAATAGACTTAAAGAACAAGTAAAAATTCTTGAAGATGAAAAGAAATTAGCTCAGATGATGCATAAGGACGAAACAAAAAAATCAAACAAATTGACTGACAAGAAACAAAAGTTAGAAAAGGAATTAACATTGGCAGAAATTTTGGCTCAAGCAAAGCAACAACTATCGGCCAATATCATTAACTCTGTTAATTTTATTTGGCCATCTATCCAAGTTATCTTTGAGTAGAAATATTTGATAAAAGATTCTAGTGAAGCTATTCAGAAACTAAAAGAAGAACTTGAAGAGAAACCACAGGAGGCCACTGAGATAATTAAGTTTCTCAATTCTAAAAACAAGCATGAATTAGAAGAAATTGGGATAAGTGACAGAACTGAAACAATTTTAGAGGTAAAAAAGGTAATTTCCAAAAGAAACTTTATGACACAGCTTGAAGATAAGTGTCAAGCTATGGAGCTAGCAGTAAACAAATTCATGAAAAAATTTGATGTTTTGAGGCAGAAAGGTCTGCCTAATCCATTAGTGATTAATGACAGACTGATGAGATAGGAATATTATGACAAGAAAATCAGAGAAGTGGCTAAACAATAATCCAACAATTCCTCATTGAAAGCAATTCCTACAGGCAAAGTACTCTATCAAATTTTTGAAAATCTCTTTTACCTCCAGCATGAGGTAAATCATATTTTTGTGAATAAACCTACCTTTACCAAGTACACTAAAGCATATGATATTTACAGGTGGATGATAAAGATTAAAATTCCAGATGAAGAGACTTGGGAAAAACTGTATGATTTACTGTGATAGTTAAAATTAAAGCAGGTAAACAGAGCAGTCATGGTGAAGATGAATGCAGATGAAAGACATAATTTAAAGGTCAAAACAGAGTTAAATGGTAAATCACATGTCAGCCAGCATAAAGATGCATCCAGCGTGAAAGCAACATCCGAAGAGATAAGACAACAAAATATCAAAGAAACAAT
This sequence comes from Pinus albicaulis, assembly GCA_034641835.2. Classification (NCBI taxonomy): domain Eukaryota; kingdom Viridiplantae; phylum Streptophyta; class Pinopsida; order Pinales; family Pinaceae; genus Pinus; species Pinus albicaulis. Next base: position 260,157,095 of record CM076580.1, on the reverse strand, counting down.
AATAGACCAAATTAAATGGGGACAGCTTGCATTAGTTAAATAGGTGTCTCTATATTCTTGCATGAAGATATTTTCTTTTCCTTGAATAAATCCTAAATCAGTTTTAGGATATTTTGTATTAAATTTTGTATAAATACTTCAGTAATTCGAAATATTGAGTGTGGATTCTTGAAAATTCTATAGTTTTAATGATCTGAATACCTGAGGGTTTATTGTACCATTTTCAAGTCAGCAGACGGGACAAGTAATAAAGGCATTGCATTACAAGATTCATATGTTGAGCTACTTCAGTGAAGTATATTTCAATTTTTCATTGTTATTTTCTTAAGTATTCCATAAACTTGCTTGTTTTTCCAAATTCAAGTGTTCTAACAGGAATATTATTACATAAATTGTTTAAGTACACTCTAATCCGAATTGTTATTCGTTTTAATGTTTTCCTCTAATATCTGGATCTGAGAATCCTTAATTCCTCTCGCAACCCAATTAACCTCTTTCATTTTCCTTCATTATCTGGTTTAAGGAAGCCTTAACTGCTCCTTGATCCCGATTGAAAACCACTTCATCATTCAGCCTTTAAAGATTTGATTTTTCTCAGCTACCCTGCCCTATGAACACTTCCTTTAGAACTTAATTATGTCATGTTTTCTTGATATTTTAACTCCATAGCCCAATGGAAAAGTAGAAAAGACAACTGTCCATATGAATCAGTAATTCCACTAAAAAAAACAAAATCAAACCCAATCAATCTTTCATAACTAGCTTAAAATCAATTAAAAACAACAAAGTTAAATCTTAAAGAGAGAGCCCTCTCTGAGCATTAGGAAGGCTAGATCCTAATCTCAAAAGTAGGTTGATAGTTACCTCTAATATTTCCTTAGACACACATAACAACAATGGGAAATTTTGGAGTGATAACATACTCGCGACCATACTGGGGAATCAGTCCTCAGTTAAATAAACCTTAAAGGAAATACTTTCCCTCATCTTTTCACCTTAAGGTTGTATTTAGGGTTGTTAAAATTTTCATTAAAAGTTAAAATTCTGGCTTCCGAAAGAACATACTATACCAGGGCTCATCCTGATCCACAACCTGCTATAATTGTTGATGATCCTGGCAGAATTTTAATAAAAAATAAAAAAGTAGAAATCCTAGGAAGTAGTAGCCAATTAGTCAAAGAAAATTCACTCCCTAAAGAACTGTCAAGCTTACAAGATATTGAATTCGATTTATCATTTGAACATTCTTTATTTAGAACAAAATCTGAAAATTCCATCTATGATATTGTAATAGACCCTGATTTCATTCAATTTATTGAAACAAAGAAGGACACTAGCCCACTTGATTCAGATTTACAGGTTCTAAATACTTTTGATGAACTTGATATTTTGACTTCAAATTTGATTAAATATATAGATGAATCATATTTCCAAAAATCGGTTGAACTTGCTGCCCTAGTTGCTACTACCCCTAAGCGTTCTACCATTCCTTCAGAAACTGTAAAAACATATCCTATTAGTTCCACCTCACCCATAATATTCACTACAGTTCATTCCATAGAACCATTCATCCCCAAGCTTCCTCTTCAACCTAAATTTTCATTCCCATATTATTGTGCTCTAAGTATATCTTCTAGCATTCAAACTACATCCTCAAGTGTTCCAACTTCATCTACAAGCACTTCAAGCTCATCTCCAAGAACTACCATTTTACCTCCTAGCCAAACTAGAATATTAGCCATGGCAACCATATATGCCCCTTTGGTCTTACCAGCTCATGTACATGCCATGCCACAAGACTACCAAAGTAAAATCTTTCAGTTTGATGGTACTGGTCAATATACTACCCAACAACATGTAAATAAAATGACTGATTACTTTGAATTACATGAAATTGATGAAGTTGATGTTCAAATGAGATTGTTTGCACAAACATTAGAAGGAGAAGTTAAGAAATGTTTAAAGGGTTACATGTTGGTCATATTGTTGATTTAGATGATTTCCATAGATTGTTTATCAATAGATGGGAAAGAAAGAAAAACCCTTTACAAATATTATCTTAATATGAAAACATCAAAAGAGATCCTAATGAATATGTTCAGGATTATTGTACTAGGTTTAACAGTATTTACAATGCAATTCCTACCAATATCAAACCTCTACCAGACTTGGCCTTAATAAAATTTCCAGATGGTTTTGACATTGATATGTCATATCAATTGAGAGAAAGAAACCCTGCAACATTAGAGCAAATGCAAAGTGATGCAGTTAGTGTAGAAGCAAACTTGTTAGCTAGAAGAGATAGAATGAGAAATGAAAGAAGAGTAACCATTAAGGATGAACCGTCCACATCAGATAATAAAATAGATAGTTTAGCTAAAAGTATGGAAAGAATAATGGATAGATTAGAAAAAATGGAAAGAAAACCACAATGGGATAATCAACAAGGTCCTCAAATCAGAAATCCCAACTTTAGGAAGAATCCTAACATAGTTAAATCAAGAGAAGTTGCCCCTGATCAATTGATTAGACCACCTTTCCAAGGGAACTATGCTAAGATTTTTCAAGAAAATGATGAAGACCAGGACACCCAGATTAAATTAATGGGAATAAATGATGAAAATATTGTTTTTCTTACCCAAGAAGAACAGGAATTATACATGTTACAACAATTACAGTTAGAATCTAGAGAGTCCTTTCACTATAAACAAGGCTATGAGTCTACAATATACAAATTTCATAAACAATATGGCCTTAGAAGTAAGAAAAACACAGAAGCCCCTACTAAGAAAACTATCCAAACTCAAACCAAGAAAATAGTAGAAGCTCCTGTGAGAAAAATTTTACAAATCCTCCCTAGAGAAACTCAAAAAACTTCAAGTCCAAAGTTTGTAGACATAACAGATACTGCTACTCAAACTTCAACTACTGCTAAAACTACCATGGCCACTCAAACTGTCCCAGATAAGAAAATTGACAGTAAGACAGTGGAAACAAAAACTGAAATACCAACTGTGGACAAAAAATATAAGAATACACAAATTGCAATTGGTAAAGAGGAAATCATTAAGTTAGGAAAAACTCAAGTACCATTCAATATTCAATATTCCAGTTCCTTTAACAGAATTAATAAAAAATGATTCATACAAAGCCCAAATCATTGAAACACTAAATATAGGTGAAGGAGAAGATGTTGTAAACCTAAATGGTGACCATCCAGAGCTGTTTTTTGGTCCTACAGTTAATGGAAAACATCAACAAGAAGGTGTCCCTCCATTCTACATTATCTTGAACATTCATGACAAAATTTTACACAATACAATGTTAGATTCTGGAGCATCTCACAACTTAATGTCAAAAGTTGTCAAGGAAAAACTGAACTTAGACATCACTAGACCATACAAAGATATATTTTCCTTTGATTCTAGTCAAGTTAAATGTCTTGGCCTGATAAAAGATCTTAAAGACATGTCTTGATTCACTTGGCCTAAGATCTAAAGAGTCCTGAGTAGGAGGAAGAACTACTTCTTCTTCAGTGTCAGTAACTTCTTATATACTAATGAGACCAGGAGGAAGATATTCAGTGATACGATAATTCACTCTGGGTGAATCAAGACGACGAGGGGTTAGAGTGATGAATGGAGAAGTGATCTCAGATATAACAGTTACAACTTCTGGTTCAAAAATTTCAGGTTCCGAATCTGATAATTCACTAGTTGTAGAGACAAGTTCAGCTAGTTCAGAAATTGAAACTCTTTTTGGAGTACTCTCTGTTGTTCGAGGTTGATTTACTTGATATTTAGGATGAGTAATTATATATGTTTCTTCGTGTTCAGTTGATCCAGTCCCTGAAGTTTTTCCTTTTTCATATTTAAGTTTTTCTAACTGGCTTGGTGTGTACTCAGGGGGTTTCCCTCACATTCTACATGATTGTCTAGGTAATTCTGCCACGATTAAAAAATTTAACACACGAAATCAAAGAAAATTTCAATAAAATGTCTTAAATTCTCTGAAGAAACAATCAAATTGATCACACGCCTACAAAATCTAAGAGATCAATCCACACACAAATATTAGATTCTCGCACTAAAAACACTAGTTGGTGATGAAATCCAACATCATAGAATTTTAATGCAGAAATAGCAGTTGGAACAGTTACCCCGACAACCTGCTTAATGAAATAGACCGGTGCAAGTTTCTCCACTTAAACCATCTCGAAGTGAAGAGAACCCTCTGGAAAGTCCAAGTGAGTCTAATCGACATCTTCTCTAGGTACAGTGGGACCTTCCCTCCATCGTCACCTTGCGAAATAATCCTAAATTTTATAGCCACTAAGGTCACCAACGGGAACAAATATACCTGGGGGAACATTCTATGATCCAATATACACGCAAGGGCATAGTAACAAGCTCAATCCCCTTGAAGGCTCCTTGATATAATCCAGGTTTTACCGACAAGTGACCCTAGGCTCCTTGACAATGGTCTATCCGAGGTTTACCATTTTTAATACATGCACATCTGCTATCTTTCCCAATGAGATAGGTATGATTACCTCACTGGTTCGGACATGATCTCATGCTTGACTCTTTTAAGAAGGGCTTCCCAGAGCATACATGCTACAATTGGATTTTCCTACCGCAAGATTGCTACTTTTTTGTTTTAATTGTCTTGGAATGTTAATTACAACCTATTCCAAGACACTAGCCTAAGCTATGTTAGTGGAAAAGAGCCCTAGAAAATGTAAAAATATCTAGATTAATTTTAATTAAAGCGTTGTTTTTAGTTTGGTTGTTTCTTAAGACAGAAGGTATGGAAGTGAAACTTCAATGATGTTTTATGACCCAACTCAAAATACACTAAATGCATCAATATGAGAGTGCAACTCTTTTCTTTTCAATGAAACCTATTTAAAAGAAATATTTGAGAGATTTCAATAACTTTTAAAACACCAATTCTTTCATTTGTAAACAGAAATCTTTGAAAATAATACTATTCTTTTGAGAACTCAATTTAATATGATGATCAATTACTCATTCAAAATAAAATCCTTCACCAATGAGATCAGAAACTACAAATCTTTTTAAAAAAAAATTCCAAAAATAAAACCTTATGAAAAACTCCTAAAAACATAAAATTCAAAAGCAAGAGAAAACATTAATGTTTGAACTTTATCTAGAAAGTTTTGAGAATATTTTGCTTAGTTTGTGATCGAACCAAGAATAATTTCTGCTTATCCTTAGCAAAAATCAAAACATTCAATGGTGTTAGGTGAAATTCAGGTCTTAGTAAGCTTAAGACTGTTCTAAACTTGCAAATGAAAATTGAACTCAAATTTCATAGGAGCAAGGGTTGCAATAAATTCAATAGCTCAGCAAGAAAACAACAGTATACCAGTAAGCTAAGGTATATGATGGTTTCTAAAAAAGAGCAAAAAGAAAGTAGGGAAAACACTTACTTGGCATAAAATTCAAATCAGATGAAAAACCACTCAGACTTAAAAATTGCTGAAAGAAATCCACACATAAGACTATTTATAGTCAAGACAAGTTGGGGAAAACACAGAGAATCTATAATCTGGCTCTTGAAAAGAGAATTCTTAATTTTTCAAAAAAATTCTACAAGTTTGTAGGTTCCAATGGAGGACAGTGTGGTACCACAATATTCTGAACTAACAACTGCAGAGGCTACCACACTAATTTTAAAGAAAAACTGCGGAGGCCAAGAAAAGCAGAGAAAAATAAAAATTTAGATTGATGTTTTAGGATTCTGGAAAGTTATCTACCCAATCCCATTTTTAGACTAATCAAAATCAAAATATCAAACTGAAAAGTAAAAAGAGAAACTAAGTTCTATTTCCCCAGTGGAGCCGCCATTTTGTTATGCGGATAAATCCTTCTTGTTGACAAGAATGATCTCCCTAGTATCATAAGGATATCTAGAAACAAACATCCAAATGCAAACCATTTTCTCTAGATCATTTGTGATTCAAAATTATTAAATAACAAAGTATGAGGACATGCCCCTACCTGAAGTCCAACGCTTGCTGAAATCTTCTATCCAGCCGTTTCGAAAGAGGTCACTTCAACATGAAAACCTGTGATCAAAGATAGATAAAAGGATTAAAAGCACCTACAAGATATAATAATTGAGAAAACACTAATCTATCTCAGTGATCAAGGAATCCAAGAATTAAAATACTCAATAGATACATGAACAATTTAATGAGAAAATAGAATCCATTTGTATTATCTTGTATAATAAGAAGTAACCTTACAACCTTGTCGCCTTGATGTCATACAAGTTCTTCCGGGGTCCTGAACAATCGTTCTCTCTCAGTTTGACAAGCCTTATCCTCTCTGAACTAGCATGAAACTATGGATATGAGTATGTGATCATTCTCATACCAATGATGCCAAGTATATAGAGTATGATTTCTTCAGCAATTCTCTTCAAAAACAACTAAGTTCCAAGTAAGTACCATCTACCCTTGAGACTGAAACATGAGTTCAATGTATAGGAAAATAGAAGTGGTTTCAATTCCATAAAGAGGGGAATAAATTCCTTTTATGAAGGGATTTGAGCGCCAAATACCAAGGGATAAAACTCCATTAATGAAGGGATAGAAGTCCATGAATGAAGGGATGAAGCTCGACCAAATTACGCTTCTAGAAGCCTCCAGCTGGGAGAATATTCGACCAACTGGTCTTCTAGAAATTACTTTTTCTTTTATTTTCTCCTTTTACGGGGGTTTGCAGGTTTAATAATAAGAACGTGCGGGATGTGCCGTAGATTATAGAGCAAAAAACTGTGGGTCCGCAGGTAAGGACTAGGAAAAGTGCGGAGTTGGGATTTTAAGGTTTTAAATGAGCTTTTCTCCAATTCCAAGACTTATTTTAGGAACTTTGAGGTTGATGATGAACCCATATAGACAATTAAATGTCACGGTGACAAAATAACGTGTAACACTTATCCCAACGATGAAGCGGGTAAATTGATTAAAGCAATAAAAGACATGTCAATCCAAACAAATGAGATTAATAGACTTAAAGAAAAAGTAAAAAGTCTTGAAGATGAAAATAAATTAGCTCAGATGATGCATAAGGCCGAAACACAAAAATCAAACAGATTAACTGCCACAATACAGAAGTTAGAAAAGGAATTAACATTGGCAGAACCTTTGGCTCAAGAAAAGCAACAATTATGGGCCAATATCATTAACTTTGTTAATGATATTTGGCCATATATCCAAGTTATCTTTGAGCAGAAAGATTTGATAAAAGAGGCTAGTGAAGATATTCAGAAAGTCAAAGAACTTGAAAAGAAACCAGATGAGGCCACTGAGATAATTAAGTTTCTCAATTCTAAAAACAAGCATGAATTAGAAGAAATTGGGATAAGTGATAAAACTAAAACAATTTTAGAGGTAAAAAATGTAATTTCCAAAAGAAACTTGACAACATAACGTGAAGATAAGTGTCAAGCTATGGAACTAGCAGTAAACAGATTCATGAACAAATTTGATGTTTTGAGGTAGAAAGGTCTGCCTAATCCATTAGTGATTAATGACAAAATGATGAGACGAGAAGATTATGACAAGAAAATCAGAGAAGTGGCTAAAGAACAATCCAACAATTCCTCATTGAAAGGAATTCCAACTGGCAAAGTACTCTATCAGATTTTTGAAAATCTATTTTACCTCCAGCATGAGGTAAATAATCTTTTTGTGAATAAACCTACATTTACCAAGTACACTGAAGCAGATGAGATTTACAGGAGGATGATAAAGATTAAAATTCCAGATGAGGAGACTTGGGGAAAACTGTATGATTTGTTGTGACAGTTAAAAGTAAAGCAGGTAAACAGAGCAGTCATGGTGAAGATGAATACAGATGAAAGACATAGTTTAAAGATCAAAAAAAATTTAAAAGATAAATCATATGTCAGCTAGCGTAAATATGCAGCCAACGTGAAAGCAACATCCAAAGATATAAGACAACAAAATATCAAAGAAACAAACAGCAGACCAAATAAAATAGGGACAGCTTGCATTAGTTAAATAGGTGTCTCTATCTTCTTGCATGAAGATATTTTATTTTCCTTGAACAAATCCTAAATCAGTTTTAGGATATTTTGTATTACATTTTGCATAAATACTTCAGTAATTCGAAATATTGAGCGTGGATTCCTAAACATTTCTATAGTTGTAACTGATCTAAATACTTGAGGGTTTATTGTACCATTTTCAAGTTAGTAGACAGGACAAGTAATAAAGGCATTGCATTACAAGATTCATGTGTTGAGCTACTTCATTGAAGTATATTTCAATTTTTCATTGTTATTTTCTTAGGTATTCCATAAACTTTCTTGTTTTTCCAAATTTAAGTTTTATAACAGGAATATTATTCCAGAAATTGTTTAAGTACACTCTGTTCTGAACTGTTATTCATTTTAATGTTTTCCTCTGATATCCGGATCTGAGAATCCTTAATTTCTCTCCCATCCTGATTGACCTCTTTCATTTTCCCTCATTATCTGGTTTAAGGAATCCTTAACTACTCCTTGATCCCGATTGAAAACCACTTCACCATTCAGCCTTTAAATATTTGATTTTGCTCAGCTACCCTACTCTGTGAACACTTACTTTAGAACTTAATTATGTCATTTTTTCTTGATATTTTGACTCCATAGCCCAATGTAAAAGTAGAAAAGACAAATATCCATCTGAATCAGTAATTCCACCAAACAAACAAAATCAAACCCAACCAGTCTTTCATAATTTTTCTAAAATCAATTAAAAACAACAAAGTGAAATCTTAAAGAGAGAGCCCTATCTGAGCATTAGGAAGGCTAGATCCTAATCTCAAAAGTAGGCTAATAGTTACCTCTAATATTTCTTTAAACACAGATAACAACCCTGGGAAATTTTGGATCGATAACACAACCCTTACTCATACTCATCAAACTACCTCAAAAGGAATTGGTAAATAACCCTTGTTAAAATTCAATATTAAATTTGAGTTGCCTACGTATAATGGTGAAGTGAATGCAGAGAAGCTTGAAAATCGGGTTCGTTATTTGGAGGTCTATTGTAGGGTTCAAAACCTTCAAGATGATGATACCAAGATTCAGCTAGCTTCCTTGAGACTGGAGGGTGCAACACTAGTATGGTGGGAAGCCAAGACACAATATGAGATTAAAAATCATGGTAATATCTCACACTCTTGATCTAATTCCATTGCTGCAATTAAAAGACAATTTTACCCTCTAGCATATATGAAAAAATCCATCATGAATTGGTATAACGTTAGACAAATTAAAGGTCAAAGTGTGCAATATTACACCCAAGAATTTAGAAGAAAATATCTTATTTTAGGTGTCGATTTACATTCACAAGACACGTTGCTGAAGTATATAGGGTGTTTACATAGATACCTAAGGCATACTATCCTTATGTTAAATCCCACTAGTCTAGATTAGGTTTGTGTGCAAGCCACTCACCTTGAGGCAAGAGGGAAAAATATTCCAGAAGAGGGTAAAAAGAAGCCATTTAAGGGTGGAGAGAAAGGAAAGGGTTTTAAAGGAAAAGAAAAGAAAAATGCATCTCTTAAAAAGGAAGGATATAAAATGACATGAAAAAATTTCTCTAAGGAGGGCCACAATGAATACCATTGTTGGAAGCTTCATCTTGGGATGAAGCCAAAAAAAATCAACAACAAAGGGAAGGAAAAGACATTTGCAATCACTCAAGAGGATTTGGGGTCTGATTCGAGCGATGAAACTAAAATCACATCCATGGGGATAAAAGGTAAGAAGTCCATTGCTATCACTAGCACTTTAAATTGTTACACTAGTACCTCAAATGAAGAAACTAGAATTGAACTGTTTCATGTGAGGGTTGTCTCAAAAGATACTAAAATTGACACACTATTTGATAGTGGGTCTGAAGCAAACTTGATATCTAAAGACTTAGTCAAGAAACTTAACCTTGAAACCATACCTTATCCCAAGCCACATCCAATTGGTTGGATATGCAAGGAAACCAATTTAAAGGTTACAAGAAAGTGTATTTTCTGGTTTGCAATCACCACAAACTTCATTGACGAAGTGGAATTAGGTGTTGTACCGCTTAACATTTCAGGGATTTTTTTAGGAATTCCTTACCTCTATGACAGAAAGGAAATCTTCTATCTCCATGAAAACAAGTACCACCAGTGTTCAAAGATGTTGTGGAGTACAGAGTGAGAGCCCATCGCAAGAAACTAAATCTCTAATTATTTAATGTAGGGAAAATGAAAAGGCTAGTCAATTCAAGCAAAAATTTAGTGCTTCTTATGATCAAACCGAATGTTGATGAGTATTATGAAATGTTTAACTATTGTATTTCAAGTTTAGATTCTGATTTTTGTTAATGTAATTAGCCATTATAATAATTTGTTTCGGGATGTGAAGGGATTTCCTCTCAAGAAGAATGGAATCCCACATGAAAAACCTTTGCAACAAGAATGTTCTCTTTGTGACATTGGCATGCATGGGATGTCAAAAGTGAAAAGTGCATAAATACCAAATCAAAGCCAAAGGTTGTTGAAGGATGGAATCACTAGACCATCTCTTCCGCCATGCAGTTCACCTATGGTTTTGGTTCCCAAGAAGAATAGAAAGCATTTTATTGTGAGGGACAAAAGGAGTGGCTTTCATCAAAGAAGAGTTGTTGAAGGAGGTATGTGGAAGAAAACATTGAACATAAAACAAGGTTTGTTTGAATGGCTTATTATGTTTTATGGTATTTTCCATACTCCTACTATTTTCATGCATATGAATAATGTTGAATTGGAGCCATTTCTAGATGTGATAGCCAACGTGTATGACATTGTCATTTTTAGAAAATTTCATTATGAACATGTCATGTATGAGAGAAAAATACTTGATGTCGTAAGGCATGAAAATTTGTTTTTAAAGATGTCAAAGTATGATTTGGGTAAAACTTCATTGATGTACTTGGGCTATTATGTTGAGGAGTTAAGTTTCAAGTAGACCTCTCCAAGTTTGACACCATTGTGGATTGGTAAACGCCCAAGATGGTCATCTCAATAAGTGGTTTTTTGGGAGAAACCCAATGTTGGAGGAATTTTTTGTCAATATTTCTTCTATTGTATCTCCTTTGCATGCATTGACATGTGTGCAAAAGGTATTCCAGTGGGGAGGCAAAAAACAAGAGGTGTGTGATGCTTCGAAGCAAAAGATCATTTCATCTCTTTTATTTTCTCTTTTAAACTTGAAAAGGTCATTTTAGTTTCATGTTGATGCAAGTGACTTTTCCATTTCATTTCATTCAGAAACTTTTAAAGGTGCAACGATTAAGTTTCAGCAATTGAGGTACTTTCATTTGATGGGTACTTTCATTTGAGGTACTTTCAAGTATAAGTGACAAGTTTTTTAATATTCCTTCTAGGCATGTTATTTGTGTAACTATTTTACTCAAGCATCATTTTGTTTTACATGAAATTTACGTTCAACAATATGCATACTTTCAAGATGTACATTCAAGCTTGAGTTAAGTAAACCAAGTAGTGGATTTTTTTTACCATTTGCATCATAACTTGTTGTGTCATGTTGGAAAGAAGGATTTTTATTTTTATGGTGACATGGACAAACCCAATAAGTTCATTGAATGAATCCAAATGGTACAACAAACATTGCAAGATCATTTTGAAAACAACAAAGCAAAGTACAAGTATCGTATCAATCGCAAGCACCAAGTCGATAATGGAGTTTGGCGTCACTTTTGTAAGGAGAGGCTTCAAAGTGAAAAACAAGGAGAGACTGTTCAGATTCCATATTTCGAATATTTTGCTTCAAAATTCCTTAATGAGCTTCAATAAGATGCCATCCGTGTTAGAAGAACAAGGTCTTCTAGATGAGGGAACGTTGGTTACCTTTGAGTGAAGCTCAAGGAAAAAAATTCGTCAAAGGCCAAATGGATCAAGATTGGTTAGGTGAGGGGACTATACCGTCATCTACTTGACAGTTGAAAGTGATCTTTTGGGGTATAAAATATTTCAATGGGGAGGTGTGATCAGGTGCTCAAAATTATGCTCAAATATCAAAGTTATCGGAATGGTGTGGAACCTAAATGACCATGCAGATCTTGTTGTTCTGAATCTGGTGCAACTTGTTTCGTGGAAAAACAACACCGTATGCTCCTAGAAATGTGTTTTGTGCACTTTTTAAAACAAGCAAATTTAAAAAAAAAAAATGCAGGACAACCCAATCAGTAGTTCGTACAGCTGACTGGGCATGCCTACGTGGTGGTTTGATCGGTCAAAATATTTTTTCCTCTAGTGAATGGTTTGGTGCCAATTGGCACAATGGTATTGGTTCAAAATGAAAATTTTTAATTGGTGGATTTGGTGGCCAACCACAAGATGCCATGTGGCCCAGCGAGGGGCCGCCACGTGGTAGGCTGAGGGCCACCAAAATTTTGGGTCAAGTCAATGCAGCAGAAGTGGGGTTCGAACCCGTGACCACCGGGCAACAAGCACCAAGAGCCACCATCGTGGTATTACATATGTTCCTTATAATACCATGGATTGACTATGGTTTTATTTACATGTAATCGGTGCATTGGGGGAAGCGGGGTAGGGTCTAGTCCCAACCCTAGTCACTACACATAACTCTCACATTTTATCAAATACCCTCAAAATAAACCGCCTAATCACCTAAGCACCATGTGATAAACCAGAAACCGCCTTCGCGCCATAAAGACGAAACAACTAACCCTTTGAAAAAATTTTGAAAACCTATGCTACTGCGATAAGCTCCCGAACCACTGTGATAGCACCTGTATCATTTCTAACAGACTTGGAAGGCCATTGCTAAAACACAAAAAAATTAAAAAATTTAAAAATAATAATAATAATAATAAATAAAAACCTCCAATATCCAGACTCTGTCAACAGATTCCCCGACTACCTTCAACACATATCGCTCCCCTACAGAGGCTCTGTTTTTTAAATTAATAATTATTTTGAATTTTCCAGGTGATATACGTATCAGAAAATGCAATAATCAGTTTGTGTTTCTAATTCGAAGAATGTTTAAAACAGGGCTCTTTGGATCTCGATTTAGAAGCCTTATTCATCAAAGGATTAGGAGTAGAAGAATGAATGAAAGCATCAATGGATCAGAAAGGGAGACAGTAATGATTATCAGTGATTATACATTCATTCCAATAGCTGCAAGGTTTATTCAATTCAAAGGACAGTAAAGGCAAAAGAATTAAACAGAACGGTCAGGGTAAAGATGAAGACAGGTTCAAAATGAAGGACAGAATTAAGAATAAATTAGATAAATAAGTAAAAGGAGGAATTACAGTGATAACCTAGGAAGTAAAAGAAAACAGATAAAAGATACAGATGAAGATAGATTAAAGGTTAAAAGAAAAATCAAAGAAAAAATCAACGAGGAAGGAAAAACCAGATATCGAGATAGCATTTACTACTTCTCAAACACATAGGCCACCTCCAACTTAAATTTGATTTAATGAAATCCACCAAAGTCAATTTTTCAGTCAGAGATATTTTCACATCAATTCGAAAGTTATTGTAAAATTTAATTCTACAGTCAGTTGGTCAAAGATATTTTAAAGTTAGCTCAGGAGTTAATTTGAAGGTTATTACTACAGTAGGTTTCTCAGTGATATTTTTGGCTTGGGCCTTGTAAAGTCTCAATTGTCAAAACTTCATTTACTCTGTATTAAATGCAATCTATTAACCTAGATTAGGGAAACCTCCTTAGTTGCAGCTAAATACAACATGCATTTTCATTATCAGGATAGATTGTTCGTTGTTCATTGGTTAGTTGGACTTTGTTTAGACTCTAAGGTGCAAAGATCATTGTATTGGAGCACTGTAACTATTTTTGAGCTGGACATCAGTAATAAAAGCACTTTCACAAGATCCTTGAGCTATGTTAATGGTGATGTTATCCCTTTTATGTTAATGTTTTCCCTTTGTTTTCCATACTGTACATCAATTTCTCTGATAGCAAAACAAAAATTTTAGATTAAGATATGCTGCTTGAGCACCTTAATTCTGTATGTTCCTGTTATCTTTATGTTTTCCTCTCAAAGTATAACTAAAGAATTCTTAAATGCTCTTTAGTATTACTGGACTATTTTTTTAAGGTTCCTTTGTGAAATATAGCTAAAGAATTCTTAAATGCTCTTTAGTTTTACCAAACTGTTGTCTTAAAGCTTTCTCTGAAGTTTAGTTAAAGAATTGTTAACTGCTCTTTAATTTCACTAAACTGTTATCTTGATTTTTTTTCTCTAAAAAGACTTGAATGTAGAATTCAGAGATTGTCTGTTCTACATTTATGTTGAAGTATATTTGAAGGATTCTTAATTTCCCTTTAGCCTTACTGTACTCACAAGTTTTCTGCCATCTCATATTCACCTTGCCAAAGAGATCCATTTGATATAGTTAGCTTTCCCTGTGAAAACCCTTGAAAATTTGATGTACAACTCAACCCTTTATGACTCCATAGCCCAATGGATTAAGCTTCCCACATTTTCTATCTATCCAACCAAACAAACAACCCCAATCTTTATAACTAGCCTAAAATGAGAAAATATAATCATAAAGCTAAATCAGTTAATCATAAATACAAAGAGAGCCCTTTTTGAGCCCAGGAAGGCTAGGTCCTGAACTCCAAAGTGGTTTGATGTTGTTCTCTGCAACTTGTTCTTGCCAATCTTACAAATTACATGGAGCTAACATAATGGCGAATCCACTGGGGACTTATTGAGAAAACCTAATATTATCAGAACTCAAATAAAACCTAGTCAAAATATTGTGTGAATATAGTATTTTTCTTTCACAGATTGGTTTGTTTTTCATCTATTATAAAACTTTCAACCTCTACGCGCGTCGGGTCTAAGTGCAAGCTACCTCGAAGAATGCAGCAACAAATCCCATCGACCCAAACCCTCCACATAGTTGATAATCCAGAGAAAATCCTAAGAAAAACTCCTAGATATGAGAGGCCAATTGTTAGCAAGCTTATTCACAAGGCAAGTTCCCTACCTAAAAACCTTAAAAACTTGCAGAATATCCTATCTGACTCACCCCTAAAACAAAGCTTGTTTAGGAATAGATCTTAGAGTTGGATTGCCCTGATAACTTAGACCCATCCACCTTACAGAAAAATCCTGTTGTACTCACCTCAAAACCCATTCATACACCGACTATTCACCTTCCTCCATTCAACCCTCCACCTCCTATTGTAAACCCTCCACTTGTTAACCCTCCTTTGTTTCCCCATCCCCCAACCATGGCAACATGGTATGCCCCATTAGTTCTACCATTGCCTTTAGTTTTTCTACCACAGGACTATCAGTCCAAGATTCCCTTATATGATGCAAGAAGTTCTACTATTTCTCAACAACATGTGGATAGAATGAATGACTATTTTGATAGACAAGAAATAGATGATGAGACTGTTAAACTAATATTTTTTTCTCAAAGCTTAGGGGCAGAAGAAATAAAATGGTTTAAAGGCCTAACCCCTAATAGTATAGATGACCTCCCTACTTTTCACCAACTGTTCCTAAAAAAATGGGAAGTTAAGAAAAATCCTCTCCAAATCTTGTCAGAGTATGAAAACATAAAGAGAAACGTTGGAGAGAGTGTCCAAGATTACTGCACTAGGTTCAACAGTGTATATAATTCCCTCCCTCCTCACATGAAACCTCCACAAGGTCTTGCCCTCTTTGAAATTTCCCGATGAACTTGACCCATAGATGGATTTTAAATTTACAGAAAAGACCTCCTACAAATTAAGACATGCGAGAGGGGGTTTTATAATTTCAAAATACCTCCTCATCAGCTCAGAGGGGAAGACAAATATGGAAGAAGTACAAAGACCTAAGTTAAACCTATTTCTGCCAGGGTAACGCCTATGTAGAATAGAACAAGAGCGTTATAACGCAGGCAAGCAGTGCATTGGCCGCGTTAGTTGCTAGGGCAATGCTCTGTTTACACTGAAGGGAAGCGTTACTCGTGTTTTAAGTTTGAATTGGGAAAAGAGCGTGGAGAATGATTTGAATCTCCGACTTTCCCTCCTGAAAATTAGTTCTGATAAACTGTGACTTCCAGTTGATGGTGGTACTTACTTGAAAGGCGGGCAAAGGAGGCAAAAGCATAGAGATCAAAGAAACATCTAAGTTTTTTCCATTCTAAACTAGTGGAAAGAGAAGGGCAATAATGGCTTTCTCCCTCTCCTATAAAAAGGAGCTGAAGGCTCTTAATTGAAGGTCGAAGGATTGCTCAAGGTTCTTGCATACTTGTGGAATAGAGAATAGTGTGACATTGTGAAGGCCAAGAGTCAAAAAGGCTCCTAGAGAGTTTGTTGACTTGGACTTCTTCACTAGAGAGAAGAGAGATTGGGATACTGAGGAGGGCTTGGTACAACCGATGGTTGTAATCCTCCTTCTTGCAAAATCAATAGAACTGTGTTCGTTTTGTCCATTCAATGCTTAATGTTATTATTGTTGTTTCAATACTTACTTAGTATGATATGAATGGATCAGATGTGTATAATCTAGATGTTTGTTATTGATTTAATTGATAGAATACTTGTTATATTAGAAGTTACGAAGTTGTACAGTAGGTCTGAGGTCTCGGATTTCTGAATAGGCGAAGAAGGACTCTTGCTACTTCCCTTACATGGCAGGCGTTCTCGAGGATTCCAAAACCGTCGAAAAGGAGGTAATTCTCTATTGTGTTCGCAGAGTTATTTCAAGCCTATGCAGGGACATAGGGGCATGCTCATGCCATCTTTGTGAACGACATAGCTAATCTTGCGCATGCCTCGGGCCGCAGAAGCCACTGAGGAAAGTTCTCAGAAAATATCCAAGACGTTTACCCTATAGCAGGGTGTTGTAAGTGTGGAAGAAAATCTAATTGCCAAAAGGGCTAGAATGAAAAATTAAAAGGAAGTCACTTATAGGGAAGAGGTTGTAGCCTCCACATATGATAACCTCGTTAGAACCATGGATAGGATGATGGAAAGAATCAACCTAAATGAGATATTTCCCTAGAGAAAACCAAGTAGCTCCTTAGAATAAAAACCAAAACTTTAGGAGAAACCCCCCTCAAATAAGACAGAGGGAACAGAGAGGACCTGCCCAGCAAATCAGGCCTCCTTTCCAAGAAAAATATGCTGATGAGGATGAGGGGGTGATTGAAGATCCAGAAGAAAGTCAAATTAATATAATGGGAGTTAATGATGAGGATATTTTTTTCCTC
This sequence comes from Pinus albicaulis, assembly GCA_034641835.2. Lineage (NCBI taxonomy): Eukaryota > Viridiplantae > Streptophyta > Pinopsida > Pinales > Pinaceae > Pinus > Pinus albicaulis. Next base: position 260,139,789 of record CM076580.1, on the reverse strand, counting down.
ACCGAGGAAGAGCAAGGCATATTTTCCCCAACTCAAATTGAAGAGGAATGCAAAGAGTCCAAGGATTATAAACAAGTATTCGAAAATGCTATCATGGAGGTGGATAGACAATATGATCTCAGAAGCAAGAAAGCCCAAGACATTCCCAAGAGAAATAATTCTAAAATTTTTGCTAGAAAGGCCCCTGAAATTGATCCTAAAAAGACAGTATAAAGTTCAAATAAAATGGTTAAAATTTCTAATAAAAATAAAAATAGTCTAGAAAGTAGCACTAGTAAATCAACTATTTACGCTAACAAAACTGATCCATCTGACATCCCTAATGAAAATCAACAATCTGAAGTTGCTACAAAAATAATGTCTGATAAAACTGATTCAAATCTGCCAAAAACACAGACACCATTTAGTATTGAGAATGATATTTCCAAGATAAAGATTTCCATACCTCTCACTGAATTGGTAGGCCAAGATTTATATAGATCCCAAGTTTTGAAAGCATTAAACATAGGAGAAAATACCGATACTATAAATTTGAATGATGACAGACCTGAACTTTTGTTTGGGCCTGAAGTAGAACGTAAATTCCAGGAGGGATGTATCCCCCCATTTTATGTCAGTTTGAATATTCATGATAAAATCCTCCATAATGCCATGTTAGATTCAGGAGCATCTCATAACCTCATGCCAAAGGTAACTATCGAGAAACTTGGCCTTGAGATAACTATACCATACAAATATATGTATTCTTTTGACTCCAGTAGAGTTAAATGTCTAGGACTGATCAAAGATCTTTGTGTTACTTTAGCATAGATACCAACCAAAAGTCTAGTAATGGATATTGTGGTGGCTTAAATTCCCCCTAAATATGGCATGCTTCTATCATTCTCATGGGGAGCCAAGCTTCAAGGCACCCTCCAAATGGATATGACCTATGCTACCATACTAGTCTTTAGTCAGCCAAGAAGATTGTATAGGGAAACTCATATGAAATACATGGTGAGCAGTCAAGAAAATATTGATAACTCCCCCCTCTACTCTGTCCATTCTGACCTTGATTCATTTATCCTTTACAATCATGAAAACATTAATGAAAAAGTAGGAGATAATGAAAAAATAGCTGAAAAAGAAGAAGGAAAGGAAGAACAGTCAGACCAAATAGAAAATGAACAACACAAGTCTAAACCTGAACCTCTTTGGAACATGATTTTTGATGGTTCTTGTGGAAAATTGGATCAGGAGTAGGTGTTTGGGTACACACCACTAAGAACAACCACGCAGAGGGTCACTCTTACAAACTGAACTTTCAGTGTACAAATAATATAGCAAAATATGAGGCACTTCTTTCAGGATTACAATTACTGAAGAAATTAAAAGCCAAAAGGATCTCTGTCGATGGGGATTCTGAGATAGTCATTAGGAAAATTAAGGGAGAATATTCAGCTAAGCATCCCAAATTAAGAGCATACATGAATGCTACCCTTGACCTCCTAAAAACATTCAAACAATATTGTTACACCATTTTTTGGTCATCTAACCTACTATCATTAGATGGACCCAAGCACACCATGTAAGACCAATTTTACCCTAAGTAATATTGCTTTCACTATGTAAAATAACTTAATAAAACACATTTATTAGGTTGTTTATGGTCTAAACAGGAAACCCCAAAAGGAAATATTAAACAAACCTATATTTGTTTGATTTTCCTCAAGGAATAATTAATTAAACAATAATTTAATTATTATTCTTGGTCATGTTTAACTTAAAACAAAGAAATTAATTAGATAAATCTTTATTTATCTTATTATTTTCTAGGAATAATTATTTAAATCTTATTTAAATAATATTCCTTGTTAAATATGACTAAATCACCCATAAATAATTAAATAAATCATTATTTATTTGATTATCTTTCAACCACTTCCTTAAAATGATAAATAAATGATTTATTTATTTATTATTTACAAATAAAGGGATTTGACCCAAGTCAAATACTTTTTCCCTCCAACAAATATAATAAAATATTCCATAAAAGGTGGATCTAGATTTGGTTAATGTTATTTTAATCATGCACCAAGATCTAGAATGACCAAATATTTTGTTATAAATAGGAGGGTTTTTCCTATCATTCTTCACCTTTTGTTGCCTATTAGATCACTCTGGATCTATACACTTGGTCACATTCTTCATTATTTGTTGTGTGAGCTCCCTTTGAGTTCTATCTTTGTCTGGGTTTTCTACACCAACAAGAGAGAGAGATTCTAGATCTGAAGTGCTGAGGACTTCCAAGAACCCATCTCATTGAGGAGAATTGGATACACCTCCTTGTTTTCCTCCCAGGTGCCCTTAATACAAAAATTATTTCAAAAAACATTGTTATTGTCTTGTCTAGTGGATGTATGGAGCAAACTCTTGATTTTACTGCTTAATGTCTTTCTATGCATAGATCTGGTTTTTGCAGCACTTGTCTTGATCAACTAACTGCAGATCTGAAGATATTGGCAGCCATATTTGATGTTAGGGCTATAAGTTATGCGTAGCTAAAGTGGTCTTTTTTCATACACTTCAACAAAAGATTCATACTAACAACTGGCGACTCCACACGGGTTTTCAATTACGACCATTGTCGTTTTTCATATTCCTGCATATCCAGCTGCTTCAGACCCTAGGGTTTCTTTTCAGCTTTTTTTTTTTCCTATTTTCATGTTTTTTTTCCCCTATAAAACCCTAAAACATTAAAATTTCTAACTTCCGCGTGTTTCTGGCCCTATTGCGCAGGTGACAGACATCAGCCTCAACTGAGACGGCAACTTTTCCGGAAATCTGCCACCGGGACACCCGGAGCTTCAGGTCGCACTTTTCAGCCCAAAAACTGTGACCTGGACCTCCAGGTCGCACTTTTCAGCCCATTATCTGCGACCTGCACAGAAAACAGGTCAGAACCTGCGACCTGCCAATTTTTCTGCTGTTTTTCTGCAATTTTTCTGGGTTTTTCTGAAGCTTCTGTCAGGGTTTTCCAGCCTCTGTCTCAGCCCGTTTCGACCTATTTCTGATCTGTTTTTCTCATCTAAGTGGGAACATAGCCCCCTAAGGGCTTCAGTACCCTCCACTTTTGGTGGAAGAGTTTTTATCTGTTTCAGGTGTCTGTTTTTTCAGAGCTTCAGCCCCTCCTTTTCCAGATCTGATACCTCCTTTTCAGACCTCTTTTAATCAGCTCTTCTCCCTTTCAAATCACCTCCTGAGGATTTGTTTGGATCTACCTTTAGGGCCTCCTCCTTGCCCCTTCTTCTTTTTGTTGATTTCCTCCCTTTTTCCAGCCGCCTTGCCTCTGCCTCTTGGCTGTGTTCTGCACCTATTTTCAGCAGTTTCCTCCTTTAGATCCCTGTCCCTCCCGACCTTAGATCTATTGGCCTCTTTTTAGTGTGTTTTGACTAGATTTTTTCCCCTCTTTTAGACTAGTTTTGAGAGACCCGCTTTCTTGGGTTAGATCGATGCATTGTTAGCTGTTAATTTTATGTTATTTCATCATTATATACTGTTCTCTGTAGATTTATTTTCAGTTACACAGCACACTTTTTCTTTTACTCTCAAAATGAAAAGGGTTTAAAAATTAAAATTAACACACGCCACACACTCACCCTAAGCGAAGAAGAGCCTGGTTTACACCACCAGGCACAGACTTTAAAATCAATTGACACTGCACCTATCTGCCCTTGTTTCGACATTGTAATCACTTGATCCTGCACCTCCCTGCCTTTGTTGGTCATTCTTCTTCCCCTTGTGCCGTGTTTGTGTTGTCACCATTGCGCCCCCAAGGCGCACCTCCCAGCGACTTCTTGGCCTTCACCCTTAGTTTCCGGTCAGTCGACTCACTCCGTCCCGCCGTCGTCGAGTTAGTCCTCCCCCGAGTCCACACTCCGACTCCTCTCCTGATTCATTGGGCTCTCCTTTTACTTCTGGTTCTCCCCCTGTCACCTTCACCATGTCTGGTCCAGGGCCTAACGCTAGCGGTAATCCCGGCCCTAATGTCGGGCCTACTACTAGCAGAACCGCCACAGGAACTACCTCGGCTGCAACTTTGCTCCCTTACATGGCAGGCCTCAGCCTCCCCGATCTCAATCTGTTGACCAATGACCCTATCCGCAACGATGTTGGTTGGCCTGCTATGCCAACCAAGCTCCCCTCCGACATCCCTAAGTTCGAAGGCCTTGCTGGAGAAGATCCATCCAATCATGTCCGATCTTTCCACATGTGGTGTTCCTCCAATTCCATTACCGATGATTCCATCCGTCTTCGGTTGTTCCAACACACGCTTATGGGCGAGGCTTCTAAATGGTATGTTGACCAGGCCACATCTTCCCATACCACCTTTGCGACCATTGCCCAAGCCTTTTTATCTTATTTCCAGCTCCCTCTCCGATATGACACCGGTACAGAGCTTTTGACTTCTTTCAAGCAAACCTCTTCAACCCTCCTTTCCACTCATGTCCAGGAATGGCGGAGGAGGAGGAGCTTATGTCGAGCCCCCCCCTTCGAAGATCAGGTTTATATGGACTGGTTCCTTCACACTCTTTTACCTCCCATTGGCAAATATGTCACCTCTCATTTCCCTCAAACCGAAGAAGCTGCCCTCCAAATCGCCTTGAAATATGACCTGATCTACGCTCAGTCTGGTTATGTTTATACCGTCCTTCCTGACCTCCCCAGGCCCAGTGGCACTAACGCCTCGGGGGCATCTCATTCCGCCGACGGTATCGTTGGAGCTCTTTCTCATCCGTATGCTCAACCTCTTATGGGCTATGGTCTCCCTCCGGGAGGGGCCAACACCTCTAGCACTTTTCCCCCTCCAGGTAGCATGTATCCAGGATACGGCATGCCTCGTCCTTTTGCCCAACCTCCTGCTTACCTCAATGCGACCCATCCTAACCCTTACCCTTATCCGCAGCCTGGTGCGCCAGCTCCTCCAGCATATGCGCTTCCACCTCCCTTTCCTTCTCAACCCCAGCAACAGCACCTACAGCCCCCTCCAGGGCAAGTATTTGCACAGCAGGGCGCGACTAATCCCCCTTCTTCTCAAAGAAGGTGGAGAGGCAATCCAAATCAGTCTGCCCCTGGTACTCGTGGACCCAATCCTCAAGGTACTGACCATAACACCGCTAACCAGCAACAGGGCTCTCAGCCCAAGCCGGACAGGCCTCTTCGCACAAATAAGCTTTGTTCGTGTTGCGGTGTTTACAGTCATTACACTCACGATTGTCCCCTCCTACCACAGATGCGACAGATGTGGGAGTCTCAAGCTACATTACGAGGACAGCATGCCTCCCCTCATGCTCCCCCTAATGTGGCCACTACTCAACCGGTTGTGTTTACCGATCCTTTCCCCCAGCAACGATTCGTGGCTACCCAACCACCTGACGGACAAGTCGCCACTCACCCTTCCCCTCCTGGTTCCTCCGATTACTAGATCCTCGTGATGAACTTGGATCCTTTCCCTACCGTCGACCTTAACCTTCAAACTCGGTCTCGCCAGTACCCCAAGCCTCCCGCTCAGTCTGCCTCCGAGTCTCCTTCTTCAGGATCTACCGAGCCTCTTTCGACATCCAATGGCCCCTTACATATCCCTCAACCCAAATTTGAGGTTCATCCCAAGATTCCTAAGGGACCATTACACTGAAATGCTGCTCCTGGTCGAGCTGCTCATTCGTATAGCATAGTAGATGATTTGGCGCAGTCTCCTGCTGCCATTTCCACATTGGAACTCCTCCAATCGTGCCCTTCCCAAAAGAAGGCTCTACTATCTGCCATGGGTGTTGTAGATCCTGATGATGACCAAATGATTTTTTTTGACGCCCATCAATCCGAGCATCCTCCCCTTCCTACTTCCGTCGCCTTCCAAATCCCAGTCAAAATCCGGAACGCTAACGTTTCCCGGTGCATAATTGATGAGGGGGCATCCACCTGTGTGATGTCCGCTTCGGTTTGGAAACAACTCGGATCTCCTGAGTTGGCCCCTTCCACGATCACCCTTCGCGCGTGGGATGGTCACGCCTCCCAGCCCATTGGCCTCTTTCGTAATTGTCCTATCACTCTTGCGGGCAAGACCGTTTGCGTTGACGTCGAATTCATTGACGCCCCTCTAGATTACAACATTCTCTTGGGGCGAAGCTACACCTATGCCATGTCCGCTGTCCCTTCCACAGTTTTTCGCAAGATGTATTTTCCTCACAATGGAAAGATAGTCACCATCGACCAGTTGATATATCATGAGCCAAAGTCTCAGACCTCCCCTGAGACGACCATCTCTTCTGTCGCCAATAAGCAAACCTTCGATTCCTTGACCAGTGTTTCTCCCGGCGTCTACAAAGACTCCTCTTTGCTTGGAACTTTTCCTGCTCTCCCTCCTCCTCCTATCTCTGATCCCAGCTTATCGAATTTTTACATGATGTAATCATCTCAGGCTGCCCTTAATTGGCCCGCTTCGGCTAGTCAGCCACCTCAACCTCGCCCACCGCAACCCGCTCCTAGCCATTCATCTCAGCCAGCCAGACCTCCTCCCTCTGGCCCTTCTCCTACCGCTGGTATCCCTGAACCCCTCTATCCTCTCGGGTCGGTTCCTCTAGGCCTCAACCATATCGGCACCATCCCTCCTGGCCATTATCTCGCTGGTCAGATACCTTTTCTAGCTCCCCCTCCCGGAGTCTATTCGGTCCCCGTCATGGCCACCCTCTCTCTCCCCAACCTGACCCTGGGCATTCCCGTCTGGTACCTTGACCCTCCAGCCGCAACCCTGCCTGGTCAACCCAAACCTTATATTGCTTTGACCCCGGTTCAACCGGTCCCCATGACTTCTCCCGCTGCAACAGTGCCTCAGTCACCTCAACAGGAACCACCTCCTGTTGCGACCGCTTCGGGTAAGAAGTGAAAAGCTCGCAAGGGGGCATCAAAGGACAAGGCTGCCCCAACAAACCCTGCCCCTCCTCGACCTCCAAAGCATACCATCCAGTGTGCTTTGTGTGATGTTGTCGGTCACACCACCCATTCCTGTCCTGACTTGCCTCATCTCAAGCCCATGGTTAATGTCGCATTCCCTGAGTCCACGGTCCCGGAAGCCGCTATTCCTTCCGCGACCGCAATCAAGAACCCCAAGACTATTCACACCAACCACCCCTATGCTTTGTGTGATCTCCATGGCCATTACACCCATCTTTGTCCCCGCCTCGAGGACTTCCGCACCTCTCTAGCCGCGGTCCACCAATTCGAGGCCAAGCGCAATGAGTCCACCTCTCCCCTATTTGCGCATTTTTCTTCGACATAACTACCAGACATGACTGCTCCCATTGACATTCCCCCTCCTGATGTCGAGATGACGGAGCCTTCATCCACCATTTTCTACCTATCATCATCCATGAGACCCTCGGGGAACATTCCCTCTGAATCCACCCCTGTTGTTTCGCTTGACCTTCCTTCAACGATCACCCTGGGCTCAACATCGGTAGATCCTTTATCTGCTTACTTTTCTGTCACCCCTTGTGACGATGCGCATGTGAACCTCTCTTCTCATGATGATGAGTCAGGTACCTTCGCCGCGTCAGGTGGTCTTTCTTCCACCAGTCACCCCATCTTGTATCACGATGACGACATTATGGATAAAATCCCCACCCCTGACTTTATCCATTCCCCCTTACATCGAACCCATGCGTTCGAACCACATGCACCTTGTGGCCATTACATTGAAACCCAATATTTGGGTAAGGGGGCACCTATATTCGAGAGACCAGGAGAAGAAACTCTCCAAAACTCTCCTAGTGTATCTGGTCGTGTTGACTTTAGTACCATTATTCTTCCACATTTCGAAGAACCTCTAGAGTCCCATATCACTTTAGATCACTCTAGGGATGATACCCCTTATCGTTCCCTCATCTTCCATCAGCAACCCAATCTCTTAGACATTGTTGTTGACCAACCTATGGGTTTTCTAGGAGAGCATCAGTTCATTATCTCCAAATCCTCTCTTTGGGATAGTGACACCAGGTATGCCAACCCGAAAACTTAAAGTCCATTTTCTTCATATATGCAGTACTAAAAGAGATTGGTAATCCTCCATTTCCTTTCTCAAACTGCATAACCATAACGAAAACAAATGGCACACCACATCATTAAAATGTGTTTAGATTCCCCTTTTTCTAAATACATTTTGGCATGACCACACCATGCTTGGGGGAACCTATGCCCCTTAACCATAACCCTCCTCAAAATCGAATTTATTCACTTGCAACACTCATACTAGGGGCACCATTTGGCCTCCATACTTATCCATGCTCGTGTTGATGTTCGTCGTGAGTTACCATCTTGTACTCATGTTTTCATGGTCCCCCATTGGACCTTTCTTGTGTGGCAGCACCATCGAGTCGCCCTTGTTTAGAGCAGCCGAGTTGAGTCATCATCGCATTCATGGAGTCTATCCCGAGTCCCTTTGTACCCCTCTATAGTCCTCCATCCTTCATTGCTTGGTCTCTCTCTTGTGTCGCACATTATGGCCCTCAGTCCCACTGTCCCCTATCCCTTATGATACTGTGTCAGTCGCTGCCATGTCATTCATGTCCTTTATGCTCTAGCAAGGGAAGTCGTCCATTTGCTACTCAGTCCCCTCCATTCCATCATCATCATTGGTATTAGTCTGTCAGTCGCTCTACTATTTTCTCTCGTGCCTTAGTTGAGGATCTCTCATTGCCTCACCTATGGCGGACCTCCTTCTGTCGACATCAGCTCCTTCATTCCAGAAGACAGGTCTAGAGGGCGGTGTACCTTGGTTCCAGCTTCCACTCTTGTTCGGTGCCTTGGATCAGGAAAAGGGATATCTCATTTCCCTTTGACTTGATTGTTTCTCCACTCCAGCTCCTTTCAGCATGATCGAGATCTGTATGCTTGATGGTCCAGTGATGCAGCAGCTGTTTTTGGTGATTCTCGGGTGTGTGTGAGATGTCTCAGCCCTCATGAGGGGGTGGCCCTGCAGGTAGCCCCCACATGCCCAGACGACCTCTTCATTGCAGCCTTCGATGCACCTTCATATATTTGATGATGTCGGCCTTAGCCGCTTGCAGCGGCTCTTTGATTTGCATGTATAAGTCAGATTTTATGAGCCCTTCCCCGCTTGTAGGGGGCATTTGGGTTGTATTGGTGTCTCATGTACTCAGATATTATTGTATAAGTCCTGGCTGTTATCTCAGGCATAGCACGTATGTGGGATTCCTCATTGTATTTTTATCTGGCTCATGTTTATGCCGGCTGTACTTTATGGTTCGGTCCCTTGTTTACTGGACACACTATTCTTTTGTACTTTATGGTTCGGTCCCTTGTTTATGGTTCGGTCCCTTGTATTATCTTTCAACCACTTCCTTAAAATGATAAATAAATCATTTATTTATTTATTATTCACAAATAAAGGGATTTGACCCAAGTCAAATACTTTTTCCCTGCAACAAATATAATAAAATATTCCATAAAAGGTGGATCTAGATTTGGTTAATGTTATTTTAATCATGCACCAAGATCTAGAATGACCCAATATTTTGTTATAAATAGGAGGGTTTTTCCTATCATTCTTCACCTTTTGTTGCCTATTAGATCACTCTGGATCTATACACTTGGTCATATTCTTCATTATTTGTTGTGTGAGCTCCCTTTGAGTTCTATCTTTGTCTGGGTTTTCTACACCAACAAGAGAGAGAGATTCTAGATCTGAAGTGCTGAGGACTTCCAAGAACCCATCCCATTGAGGAGAATTGGATACACCTCCTTGTTTTCCTCCCAGGTGCCCTTAATACAAAAATTCTTTCAAAAAACATTGTTCTTGTCTTGTCTAGTGGATGTATGGAGCAAACTCTTGATTTTACTGCTTAATGTCTTTATATGCATAGATCTGGTTTTTGCAGCACTTGTCTTGATCAACTAACTGCAGATCTGAAGATATTGGCAACCATATTTGATGTTAGGGCTATAAGTTATGCGTAGCTAAAGTGGTCTTTTTTCGTACACTTCGACAAAATATTCATACTAACAAATACGACCTTGGCTCTATCCCAAGAAATCAAAATATCCTTGCCAATGACTAGAATTTGCAGTCAACACTTGTAAACTGCCTCATGTTAATAAACAATACATAGTAAAGGTTAAATATAGACCAGCAGTCCCTGATAATATGAGATATTAACAAGTTTTTTAAGATGACCATCAGATTGAATATTTCCTGCAATCCAAAAATGAGTTTGAAATTCCAAATTCAGACTCAGATCATGAAAATGATTACTCTACTGAGGAACAAACATACAAAGAGGAACCCCCTCATGATGTTGATATAAATCTCTTAGCAAAGAAAGACCCTCGTAAGATAGAAATGTGTGAAGATCCTAAAAAAGAAGAGTTTGAGGTGTTACAATTCAGATATAATACCTTTCCAAGAGGACTTGTCCCTCTAGAAGAACTTTTTTATTTTAATGATGTTGCTAGAAATCCAAAAATGGAATCCACTGAAGCAAATGTAGAGGAGTTCAATCTGGGCAGTGAGCAAGAGCCCAAGATGGTAAAGCTATCAAAAACACTTCCAGCACCTATAAAGTAGAAATATATTGAGTTATTCAAATAATTTCTTGATGTTTTTTCCTGGAGTTATAAAGATTTGAAGTCCTATGATACTGATATCATCCAGCATAAAATTCCACTCAAAGAAAGCGAGAAGCCATTTAAATAGAAGCTACGCAGAATAAATCATGTCCAAATGCCACTGGTTGAGAAAGAGATAAATAAAATGTATGATGTTGGGATAATAGTCCCACTCAGGTACTCAGAATGGGTTTCAAATCATGTATCTGTGAGGAAGAAGACAGGGGATATTAGACTCTGCATTGACTTCAGAAATTTAAATAAAGCATCCCTAAAGGACAACTACCCTTTACCAAAGATGGACCACATATTTCAAAGGGTAGTAGGCTCCAAAATGATCACTCTGTTAGATGGATTTTCAAGGTACAATAAGGTGCTGGTGCATCCAGATGATCAACACAAAACAACTTTCACTACACCTTGGGGCACCTTTATGTATGTAAAAATGCCTTTTGGGTTAATGAACGCTGGAGCCACTTTTCAAAGAGAAATGGATATTGCTTTCTCAAAAGAAATAGGTTTCTTCATTGTCATATATATTGATGATATCAAAGTCTATTCAAAAAATGATGAAGACCAACTAGCTCATTTGAGAAAGGTCTTTGTGAAATGCAGAAAATGCAGTCTGCCTTTGAATCCCAAGAAATCCTTATTTGGCCTTCAAGAAGGAAATCTTCTAGGACACATCATATATGAAGAAGGGATAAAGATTGATCCAAATAGGATTGAGGGAATATTTCAAATCAGTCACCTAAAAAATATCAAAGAGCTACAATCTTTCATTGGAAAGATAAAATTTTTAAGAAGATTTGTACCAAACCTTGAAGAACTCCTGAGGAACATCACCAACATGCTCAAAAGAGAATCAGGAGTCAAGTGGACCAAGGAAGAAAAATAGTATTTTGATTTAGTGAAGCAAGCACTTACACAAGCACCTATCCTGATCAGCCCTGACTTCCCCAAATTTTTCTTCATATTTTGCTTTGCATCAGAACACATAGTTTTTGTTGTATTACTGGATAAAAATATAAAAGGACAGGAACAACCCATAGCATTCTTCAGCCAAGATTTAAGAGATGCACCTTTGAAATATAATATCATGTAAAAGCAGGATTTTTCCATAGTCAAAGCACTTAAGGATTTTAGAGTCTACATTCTGCATTCACACATCATTGCATTTGTGGCCCATACAGTGGTTAAAGACATCCTAACACAAGATCCTGATGGAAAAAGAGGCAAATGGATTGTTGTCATCTTAGAATGTGATTTAGAAATCAAGCCCACCAAATTAACCAAAGGACAAGGACTGGCTAAGCTAATGGCTAAAACAAATTTTCAAGCACTAGACATCAATATGATTAACTCACTGGATGAACAAGAAGAGCTCGTGACTCCACCTATTGAGGAAGAACTCCTTAATTCTCCTTGGTACGTAGACATACTATATGTGCTTTTTAATTTAAATGCTCTTCCTGGTTTGTCCAAAACAAAGGCCAAATTCTTGAAAATAAAAACTATAAATTTCTAAATTCTGGAAAAAAATTTATATTGGAAAAATTTTGGCGGTATATTGCTTAAATGTTTTCCTAAAGAAGATGTAGATAGGATTATGCATGAGTTTCATGAAGGAGAATGTGGAGGCCACCTCTATTGGAAAACCACTGCTAATAATATCCTTAGGTTTGGTTTCTATTGGCCTACCCTTTTCCAAGACATCCACAAAATGGTAGTTTCCTATCATAAATGCCAAATTTTTTAGGGAAAAAGAAAGTTGTTGCCTTTGCCTTTACAACCAATTTTTGTTGAAGCTCCTTTTCAACAATGGGGTCTAGATTTTATTGGAGAAATCCACCCTCCCTCCATTGCCCAACATAAATGGATCCTTACTGCAACTGACTATTTTACCAAGTCGATAGAAGCCATTCCATCTAGGATTGCCACAGACTCAGTAATTATCAGATTTTTTGAAACCAATATTCTATCTAGATTTGGTTGTCCTAGGAAAATCATTATTGATAACGTTGTTTCCTTCAAATCCAAGAAAATGGTGGATTTCTACCACAAATATCAGATTACTTTGGGACATTCTACAGCTTACTACCCTCAAGGTAATGGGCTAGCTGAATCCTCAAATAAAATTTTGGTGAACATCATTAAGAAGTTACCAGGGAAAATTTTAAGAACCCCCCTAAATCTATATGTATAATAAATGGGTGAATCCCCATGATACATATGAAAAATGGAAGGCGATTTTATTAATAATATAATATGTATGTATAATTTTTTTGGCGAATCTCTCACGATATTATATTATCTTGTAAAATCATGGCAAATCACCAGTACAAATGGCGAATCACTAGTACAAAATGGTGAATCGTTATATAGTGGAGTTCGGGGTGCTGGTTCCAATGAAGATATGGTAGTTGAACCAGGAGTTGAAGGAAGCGAACCACGGAGACCAAGCATGGAACATGGTAACTCGTGAGGGAAGTAGTTCTCGTGCAGTTTGGAAAACGTGTTCTTCTAGTTCTGATAAGTGTAGTGTTGTTGCTCATGCTACTACTAGCACTGATATTGAGGTTGGAGAGGAGTTTTAGGAATCCTCAGAAACTGAGCCAAATGATGTTTATGTAGCTCCTAGTGATGATCCCATGTGTAGTAATGGTGATGAGTTTGATTAGTGATCATGAAGGCAGTAGAATATTCAAATTTAAATAGACCCATTACAAAAAATCCATGAAGAGAAAACTCTAGAAAAAATATTGTCGTGCAAATCTAGATTCTATAGAATTATTAGAATTCCCTACTACTCTGCAAATAGATCCATGAGATGAAGAATATGGTAAAAAAATGGGGACCGATATGTTTTATGGGAAGGAAAACTATTCTTGTTCAAATTCTTTCAGATGCAGAGACTTGATAGTTTTCATTGAAGGAAATATTTCTAAGCTTAGGGATTTCTCATAACCATTTTTAGAGAGAGCAGTGCAATGTATGAAGTTATATTAGAATTTTATAGGTTATATGCATTATAGATTTTGATGTTAGAAGTGGAATAAAACACTTCAAATATTAGCAAAAGATATCACTACAAATTTTTGCACTATACAAAGGTTTTATCTAATATGCAGGAAACATAGGCTTCCTTATATGACTTCAATAATAGCATCACTTGAAACAATATATTTTTTGTTATGTTGAATAAATAAGATTTGATGCTATAAATTCATCTAGTTAGGGCACAATTCGACTTGTCGGCTTTTCCACCCACAACAGACTCAAATGGAGGAGCCTTAGAATAACTCCCATCAACCCACACAACGGGATGATCACCTCCCTCCTTTGTAGATCTCACACACAGAAGCAAAAAATTATAGGCAGAGAGCAGTGCCACCTCAGTATGCAGATTCATGAGATCTCGAGGAGACCCCTTACCTCACACCCATGAGACCCTTGCAATAGTGTCTCTTTCCAGGCCCTTTTTACAATCACATAAGACACCCTCCTTCCCACTTATACAGGTCTCTACAAAGAGCAGCCTATATGCACAAGATCATATCTTCCAATTTATCCAAACTTCTACATCAAGGGACTATTCACTTTAGCTTCATATGGTAGGACATATTCACCCACTGGTAATACTGTTTTAGAGTCCAGCGGTTTCTCTTAGTGCTCCCTAATTAGTAGGTGATAGCTCCTCCAAACATTGATCGCTTTCTGCAGGAAACCTTCAATCAAGATATTTCTCCTAATTCTCAATTTATTTAGAGGGACACTTTCTTCTTTGGGACTCTCAACTTTGTAACATTTTATATCTTAGATGAAGAATTTGACCCTTTAGGTATTTGACCTCAGAAGTTATATATGCCTTTTATAGGAGTTGCACTCATGCTCCCACTAAACACTTTTTATGATGTACCTTACAGTCCATTGGACCTATTTGTGGTGATTTTATTTTTGAAGCTCTATGTTGTATCCCTCCACTTGAAACTCTCTAGGGAGCTTGAGAATAGGCAACATAGAGCTCGAGGAAAGGTTGTATTCCAAACTGAGCACTAGACTATTAATCACATCTTTACACTCCACACCACAATTGACGAAGCCCAAAATTGCTCCTGAAAAGTTTACTGTTGTTTCGTAAACTTTCAAAAAGGCTTTTGAATCTGTCCCCATAGAGCCTTTATTCCACATGCTTAGAGATATTGGCATACTCATAGATATTGGCTTCAGTCTTACTGTTCTTCTTATTTATAGTTTCAATGAATTATTATCTGTTGGTGTTCCAAGAAATTTCTTCTAAGGGTATGGTCTTTAGTTTTTATCTGGATTCGGTCCTTCAAGTTTATTTGGCTCCAAAAATCTATGGATCTTAGGCTCTCTTGTAGTGTTTTGTGGTATGCAATGTAGTGTGGTTTTTCCTATGTCTTGAATTCACGGTCCTGAATGGAAGTTCGAACCCCTTAAGAACTATAGGTTGACAACTCTGTTTCTTTCTGCCTATAAAATCCATGGATTAGAGAAGCCTAGGATCTCCAAGAAGTTATTTGAAGACATAATCCAATCAATGCAAGAGAACTTCCCTCTTCTCTGTAACTACAAAATTATATGAAAACTACCACTAGTGCACTTCTCAAAATGCCATAATTGAGAACAAAAATCCAATTAAAAATCAAATCGATTTCGTGGAGGAAGAATGCAGTATGTTGAGAAATATGGTCCTGAATCTTAGAAAAGTATCTCATTCTGCTGCTTCAAATCATAGGATATCAAAAAATTCAGTTCAAGCAAATTCCATAATTCAAGGAATACATATTTCACCAAATGATATAAGACACGGATCTTGGAAATTGGGACTCTTCCTTCAAACATTGGGCTGAGAGAAGCCAACAGTTGTCATGTCTTTCATAAAATTTTATGTTTAGTAACCAAACTAGAATACTAGTTGTTTTCTTAAGGTTGTATACCTATAAAAAAAATTTGGGATGTATACATTGTTGATATTTGCAACTGTTGATATTTGCAAACTATTGATATTTGCAAACTGTTGATATTTACAAATTTTTTATATTTGCAAAAAAATTGATATTTATAAACTATTGATATTTGCAAACTGTTGATAAATAGTTTGCATTCAAATATTTTCAAAATGATTTTTGCATATATATTTTTTTATGATTCCTCTTCAAATTCAAGGGATTTTCACATGATTTTTTTCTTGTTTTCAGTGACAGTGTAAAGAGGCTTCCTTATATGACTTTAACAACAATATCACTTGAAAAAATAGATTTTCTGTTATGCTGAATACACAAGCTTTGATGTTGCAAATTCATCCAATCGGGGCACAATTCAAGTTGTCGACTTTGCCACCCACAACAGACTCAAATGGATGAGCCTTAAAATAAATCCCATCAACCCACAACAAGGTAATCACCTCCCTCCTTTGTAGTCCTCACACATAGAATAAATAATTTACAGGCAGAGAGCGGTGAAACCTCAATATGCAGATTCATGAGATCTCGAGGAGACCCCTGACCTCCACCCATGAGACCCTTGCAATAGTGTCTTTGTCTAGGAACTTTTTACAATCACATAATCCAACCTCATTCCCACTGATCGAGGTCTCTACAAAGAGAAACCTATATGCACAAGATTAGATCTTCCAAAACATCAGATATTCCAATTTATCTAGTCCTCCATGAGGGGATTCTTCACTTGAGATTAAATGGTAGGAGATATTCCCCTTATGGAAATATAGTTTTAGAGGCCAGAAATTTCTCCTTATTCTCCCTAATTAGTAGGCGATAGCTCCAACAAACATTGATCACTTTCTGCAGGAAACCTTCAATCAAGATATTTCTCCTGATTCTCAAGTTCTTGACACTGGCCCTTTCTTCTCTTGGACTCTCAGCTTTGTAACATTTTATATCTTAGATGAATAATTTGACACTCTAGGTCTTGGACCTCAGAAGTTAGATATTCCATTATATGAGCTGCACTCATGCTCCCACTACATACTATTTCTAATGTACCTTGCAGTTCATTCGACCTATTTGTTTTGATTTTCTTCTTGAATCTCTATGCTACATCCCTGCACCTGCAACTATTTAGGGAGCTTTCGAAGGTGCAACATAGAGCTAGAGGAAATGCTGGATTCCAACCTGAGCACTAGACTATTAATCACATATTTACACTCTATGCCATAATTGAGGAAGCCCAACATTGTTCCTGGAAATTTTACTGTTGTTTCATAGACTTTCAAAAAGGCTTTTGACTATGTCCCCATAGAGACTTTATTCCACATACTCAGAGATATTGGCATCTCAGAAACCCTTTTTTCAACCATTATGCATTTTATATGAGTCAATCCTTGATCATCTATGCACCAACACACATGCTATCATATTTTACCCTAAGTATCATTGGGGTAAAACAAGGTTGCCCCTTGACCCCTACACTATTTGGATCTATACTGACAAGTTGAAGTCCTTGCATGAGAGCATCCAGGATGGCAATGGTTGCCTTCTACACCATGTCTTAATTTATATTTTGATTTTTGTAGATGATGTGGCCCTTATAGTCTCATCCCCATACAAATTGCAAATATAACTTGATGCCTTTGCCCTTTTCTGTGATCTTCATCAGTTGACTATCAACCTAGGTAAAAACCAAAGTCATCATCTTCAATGCGTTGAAGAAACTTCTCCCTGATCACGATTTTTTTCTCAAAGGAGAGGATATCGAGATAAAAAACTCATATACTTATCTAGGGGTACTATTCACAAGACCTCGCTTTAGTTTTCAGCATGCACTTCAACCCTAGCTCAACAAGGGCTATGGGTCCTTGGCACTTCTTGAGAGGTAGTGTTTCTCAAATATTTTTCAAGACATATCTACCAAGATGTCACTCATGCACACCCTTGACCCAACCCAGAGTTCTAAATGGTTACAAGGTTTGGGTACCTAGTTTACTAGAGTCTAATTGGTCTTCTACAAAGAGAGTATAGATCATCCTCCTTTGTCGCATTGTTCAATGCAAGTAGTCAATTCCTCAATCCATCATCCTTATAGAGTTTGCAGCTCACCCCTTCCTACTTGAGACAATTTTTTGTCTTGTCGCTCTTTTACACTATGCTCGAAAATCCATTGATACAACAAAGGGGCATGATCAGTATCCATACTTGGCATTTTCCTCATTAGATTCCATTGCAACAACTACTCCTTCAGCTTGATCTCTTTGATTCAATTAGTATTATGATGGACCAACTTCCTCCATTCAAATATTCCCTATATGCACCTGACCATCTCTTACCAACCAAATAAAAGATGAAAAAAATCATCCAAGAGGATATTTATAGGATGAAAAAATTAAAATGTACGAAGTAACAAATTAAACGATGTAAAAATTTGAATCACACATGCTTCACTTTATAGGACAGTTTGAAGGCCTTAACCTATGAATGTTGTGTTGCTTAAGGTTTGATTAGAAGGACTGAAAAACAAATACAATCTCCATCATGTTCCAGCTTTGTGGCTATCTCAAAATACTTTTCAAATATAAAATTACAACATATTGTCACAAGGATATTACTCATGGTTTAACAGATCAGACTTGACATCTTATATTAACAGTTTTCTTTTACATGATGTCAGTCTTCTGCCCATTACAATAGCTACCCAGATATAGTAATAGATCTAATCTATACTTAAATATTAATAGAGACTAGAATAATTTGGTTTCCTTGTAGGGTAATGAGGAATGGGAGTAAATGCCTCATGTTCATGCAAGTTTACTGGGATTCAAAGGGGGGCGACTGTAGAGATATAGGGTCTAAGAGGATGAGCACATTTTTTTTAAGGGTAATGAGATATAAAATTTAAGCTGCCTCAACTAACTCTCTATTGGTATGGGTATCTAGTCATCTGAAACAATGTTTTATAGACTATAAATTCTCAAAAAAATATGAGTGATTTTGAAGCCTGGAAGATGTCTGAAACAGTAGAGTGTGAACTAGTAAAGTTAAAAACCTAGATAGTATGAACTGAAGAAAGCCAAATTTTGTATTATAATAACCTCTCCCTCTAAAGGTTTTAATAGGATTATTTTTGGATGCATCCATCCAAACACTGAACAAAAATGTAGTTTGCAAACTGTCGTGACTTCCAACCTTAATCATTGACTCAGTTACTCTTGTTTATCTTTGTAAATATCTAAAATGTCTATGCTAAATTTTATTAAAATTCACATCAGTAATAGGCAATGTAAAAAAGGAAATGCCTGTGCTAATCTGTAAGTCAAGAATAAGAGAGAATCCAATGAAGAGTACATTGGGATCAACTTAAATATGTATCACCAAACACATGTTTCTTTTAGGATACATATGCATGTTTAGATACTTTTTTCATAAATTAAGGAAAATTCAACCTCATATAAAATGTCCTGAGTCTCGAACATTTGGTGGTCTACATTCAACATTAGGCCAATAGGATGAGACCTGAAAAATTCTCCCATAACAAACTTGTTAGTTTTGTTGCTTGCCCCATTTACTAGACAGGACCCTTAAACAAGGAAACTTTTAGGGGTGAATTTTAGCCCAAGGGCGAAATTTAAGGGGTTTTATATTTTAGAGGGGCGAATTTTTTATATAAAACCTCTTTTGTATATTTTTTTATAATTAGCCCCAAAATTATTTTAAAAATAATTAATTATTATGCTTTAGCCCAAAAAAATAAGGGCACATAAAACAAGAAATGTTGGATTCGCCTCTGCATTTACTGGTCTGGATGATTTTGGGTTGTATTCGCCTCGGATTTACTAGTTTGGAGGGTTTTGGAACGGCATTTGCCCCCAATATCCAGTATGGCTACAGGGTAAAGCTTGTTGTGTTAGTTGAGATGCACATGTCGACATAATGGTGGCAGAGGGCCTGGACAAAAAACTAGTCGATGACATAACCGCAAATATCCAAGCAATGGGTTTCAACTGCATTCGCTTAACTTGGTCCCTCTTCATGTTCATAGATTCTTCCCTTGGTGCCACGAAAATTAGGAAATCCTTGAGAAAACTGAACCTCTCAGATGCCGAGGTAGGGGTTGCTACAAATAACCCAGATCTTCTTGATTTGCCTGTCATTGAAGTATATAAAAGAGTAGTTTTGAGCTTAGGTACCAGTGGGGTTATGGCTATCCTCAATAATCATATCAGCAGGCCAGGCTGGTGCTGCAGCAATACAGATGTCAATGGGTTTTTTGGAGATAGGGATTTTGATCCAGATACCTGGATTAAAGGCCTAATTTCAGTAGCTTCAATGTTTAATGGAACTGATCATGTTGTGGGTATGAGCCTGAGATACGAATTGAGAGGTCCAAAGAAAAACCAGAACGATTGGTACACATTCATGCAGAAAGGAGCCGAGGCAGTACACAGAACAAACCCTAAAGTGCTCGTTATATTCTCAGGCTTAAACATGACAGTATAAGACAAATGCATCTGAATGGCCAGTCCCTGACTAAGACAAATGCATCCGAATGGTAGGGAATACCAAGATGGAGAAAAAGCAGAGTGAACGAGAATCATAGGTGGGGTGTTAAAGGTCCAGAGGAGGCTTCTTCACTCTATCCATTTTCTAAAATTTGAATATGAAGGTTGTCTTAAATCTCCCCAAGTAAAAACACCTAATTATCTCAACTGCATCAGTTGCAAGTCCTATCTCTGCAATTATTGTGTGTAATTTAAATGTCTTATTGTTGCATTGTGGTGTTTTTGTTTACGGTTTATTACTGCATCTTATAGCATAGAATATCTGACACATATTTTCAATTTTGTAGTGTGAAACAATATCCAGTCCACCTATCTTGTGTCATCTTGTCCTAAAATATCTAAATATAAACTACATATTTTAATTTTCCTCAACAATATGGTTGTCTGCACTCCAAGATAATATGTTTCAAACAACTAGAATCATGACTTTTACTTGACATATGATTTCCTAATCAGATGAAGAATGAATATGCAAATAAAAATGCTCTTTTTTCCAGGTATGCTTCTAAATGGTCAGCCATAGCACCACATCGGGTTTCTTCGCAATGGTGGGAACTCACAATGAGTCCTTTAAAGGAGTTGGAAGCTGCAACATCTACAGAGGTATCGGACATGAAAGCATCCCAAGAAAAAAAGTTCAGCTATCTACATTGAGTCCTGGTATAAATCATCAAGGGTGTTCAAATAAAGTTGGATCTAAAGATTTGGTTAAATTGGAAGCATCACAGATTTGTGACAAATCAATTGAAAATGATGGTAAAATATTTCCTATTTTATTTATTTAGATACTTAAGATTACAAGACCCCACTAGCATATCGGAGTTTTTTGGAGGACTTGGAGCTAGAGACAAGAACTTTTACTGAGCCACTTCCAACCAACCAACAGGTTGTATTCTCTTAATCTTTCATTGATTATGTTGAATGTATGCATGTACTACTTTTGTTTCCTTTCTGTCTTAAATTTTACTTATTGGTAATGATATGCATGTAAGCAACAATACTTCCATTTATTCTTGCTGATAGAAGCCAATATTCATCTATTTTTGGCATATAGAAGTCATCATATTTATGTTCTTGAAAGATGGCTCATGAAATATCACACTTTATCTAAAGGGCCCTATACTTGGTTTTTGTGCTGGACAACCAGTCTATCCTTGAACATGTGTCCAGAGTCTGCACACAGTAGAACGATGGCTATGAGATGGATTGCAAATCAAGAAAGGTGAAACCCTTGCAAAGGTTTGAACAAGCAATATTTTTTGCAGTGTAGGTTCATCCATTTATGATAATTTTAGATGGTTGAGTTTTGAGTATATTATTTCACATCGTTGATAATTGTGTAATATTGTTTTCTTTCCAGGTTGTGAAGCCTTCACGAATCTAGCCAAGGAATGTTCGTCCAGTCCTACATTATTGGAAGATGACTGTTTGGAAGGGCACAACATTGTACTGTTTGGGAAATGCAATACAAAGACGTTACAATTTCCCTCTGCTGTGGTTGGGATTGTACCAAAGTTGATTATTAAACTCAAATATGCAAGTAACCATATTTGGCATACCTATAATTGGAATATATTTGTGTGTGTGCCATATGTATTACCCTTTCAAAAAATTTCATGTTGTAATATTCCTAAATTAGCATGTAGCTAATAGGAATATTAATTTTTCTTTTAATTTCTAGTTAGATGAATAAATGGGTAAGGAGGCCCATAAGTTGCTTAAGTAGGCATAGAATCCCTCATAATGTGAAAAGGGATCATGTTAATAACTAGATCAAACATCCTCATGTGTGAACAGGGTCTAAAATGTATGGACAAATTCAAGTTTGACCAAGTCAACAGCACTATTATATGAGGAGTGGATCATAAATAAAGACAACTCAGTGTGAATGAAGATCAATCTAGCTAGTCAAAATAAAGACACCTTGGGTGTGAATGGGGAAAATGCATGGAGACTACGTCATGGTTGAATAAATCAAACAGTGTTGTAAATATATTAGTGGGACTAATGGAGACAGCGTAATTTTGGTGGAGGAGCCTTTGCATGGAAGCAACCTCATAATTGGGTGGGACCCTTGGTGAGGAAGCTCATCAGCTATATAATGGAGGGAATGCCAACCATATGGGGCATGATTGAAGATTATATTTTGTATGTGGTCTGTTTAGACTTATTTGCATCCTTTGGTTGTTTAGCTAAGTTTTTTGCACTGTTTAGTGCAAGGGTTTTCTCATGCGGGAATTCCCCACTCTTTCTTGAAGATCTTGTTTAAGAAATATGAGAGGAGCATTTTGTGCTACATTTTCTACTATCTGGTGCTAGGCCAAGCAGTCACCTTTAGAAAAAACGCATTCCCTTGCATAAACTGCGTTATTTCTTAAGGTATTGAAGTGGAGGGGTTTAATCCATGTATTTTGAGCTAGTTTCCCTGAAGGAGGATCAGCCTTTTTCCCGGAAATCTAGTAGGAGGAGCTACAGCCATTTCTTTGCATGATCAACCATTTTTATGCAGATCATCAGCCATACATCGTGATTCAGCCATATATCTCCAGCAAATGCTTCTTGTATTTCATGTTTATCAAGAAACCCTTGTCGAGTCATCTTGGATTTCTGTAAAAGAGGCTAGATCTCTGTTTTTGGGCGTCATTGATTAATATATAAGAAAATATATTTGTCTCACATATTTCTAATTATAACCCTCAATAAACTGCGCTGTCACTTTATGAAATATTTCTGTGTTGCAGTAATCTTGGGGTTTGCTGTGTTTTTGGGTTGTTTTGGCCATAGGAGGTCTGTTTAACTAGGCAAAAGTGATTTGTTTCTGATTTCCTCTTGGATTTGGTTATAATAATGTCATATATAATGGATCCATGGGCTGCATTTTTCTGTTAATGCTTTTATTTCTGGAAAATGAGTTTTCTGTTCATGTATTGCTGATTTTCCCATTTAGGAATATTACACATGTTTTGGTTTTGTATGCCTTGTGTATCAACTAAATTTTATATGTGAAAGCTGCCAAAAATTGCCAGTAAGGGTGCACATCTCTTTCAAAAATTCCTATTAAGCCAGAGGAGTTCCCTTTCATCTGATAGTTATCAGTTAGTGGCAAAACTTGAGAGGTGGCCTTTTTTTTGCTTACCATAAATAAGGCATGTTGAGGGGGAAGTCTGCAGGGTAGCTAATAGTGCCTCATCTCTTCTGTTTGCATGTCATTTATTTGAATTCTTATTATAACTTCACATCCTCTTTCGAGCCTAGGTAAAACCAAAGGAAAGGTGGTTCTTCCCTTGATGTTTTTATTATTTAGTGTTCATCTTCTTTTAACATAGAATTTCCCTATTTAAACAGCCATACCTTCAGTTTTCCTATTTAATAATTATGTGTGCTTCATTAAATGATATTCTTGAGCTTTCATAGATCAGGAAATTGGTGAGGCTACACTTTGATAAATGTTTTCATTATCTTGTTGCTAGAATGAAAGAGGTCATGTGGATGTATGGTCAGAAAAGTGTCTTCCTACTAGTATTGTGCACCTAAGGATGCAACATTTAGTGCCTGTTGCAAAGAGGCTAGGAATTTATTTTTCTCAAGCCATGGTTGGATTTGAGATTCGTAATGGACGTTCAGTGCCAATATTTGAAGGCATTGTTATCTATGAGGAATTCAGAGATGCAATTTTGCAGGTAATGTAGAGTGCAATTAACCAATATTTTTGTGTAAATATCCTATCTTGTGTTCTTTGTGACTACAAAATATATTTTCAAGACTTTTACTTGGTTCATGTGGCTTTGAATGGTTTCTTCTAAAATTCTCTCTTGTGAAAGTGTCATCTGGTATCTCCAATCTTATAGAAGAACATAATTTTTACCTATTGTAGTTAGTCTACATGAAAATGGAAAATAATTTGTACCTACTGTAGATGGTCTACATGAAAATGAAATTCAGAGCCAATTTTAATAGAACTAGTTGATCCAATTCTACTGCAACAAGGATAAGACTGCAAAATTCCTATGAAGAAACATTTTCAAACACTGTGTTGTTTGATTTGGGAGTTGTTGAAATATTGACAGTGTGGCCAAGACTAGCACATTTGTGTCTGACAATGCCTTTGAAGAAAGGAATGATGTACGGAAAGTTAAATGAATGAGGAGGGAAATAACTGAAGTTAATGGAGAAATGGATGATTGTTTATTTTACTGTAATTAGGGATTTGTTCCTAATTGTTAATTGTTAGGAATTACTTCTAACTAGCCTAGTCCTATTTATCTTTATAAGGTTTCCTATTCATATTTATAGGATTGTAATTGATTATATTAATTCATAAAGTTGTAATTAATTATGTTAATTCAATGAAAGTATCCGCAGTTGTGGGCAACCTTAGGGATTCCTCTCATGAGTTTTCCTAATTTCATTCATATTTTTATCTTCCAATGTTTTCTAGTTGGTATCAAAACAGGATCTGAACCTGTGGAAGACGTGAGAGCAGCCGGGTGTGTCTGTGTGTTGTGAGGAGGTGCATTCAATAGCCTAGTGTGGATCCGCGTAGTGCAAGCGTGGGGTGTGTTTCCTATTCAAGACGTCAACTTCCCATAGAATATAGTGAGGACAATGGTGGTGTGTGGAGTGGATAGGTGGTGTGTGAACCGGATCTGGGCATGGAAGTAGTTTTTATTTGACCAATGCATCTCTTACCAGTGATTGAGCTATGTTGAAAAAGGAAACCTTCTAGAAACGAAAGTGGCTAATCCCGGGACAAACTGAAAGGTGATTTGGCACCTCTGGCTCCCCTTTCCAAACCCTCAGCCCCTCTAGCCGATCACCCCCCTGGACCGGCTCGACCTCCCCATTTTTTTATTTTCTCGTTTTCAAGGGCCCCACTCCCTGTGCCATCCTCCTCCTCTGCCACCACTCTCCTCCTCCGCCACCCTCCTACGCCCGAGCCCCCATCCCATCACGGTGGTGGATCTCCCCTGCAGTAGTCACATTAACTGAAACAAGTTCTGGCCAGATTGAGCTTTATACAATAGCCATTTCAAAATATGCTCCATGGTCATTACCATACCTATAGGATATGTAATACTTAAAAAATGAAAGAAAATGTATATTTACGTCAGAGGCGTTCTCTTTATGAGATTGGGTGGGAAAACACTGTTCGCTCCACCCAATCAAAAAAAATTCTCATCGCCCTTCTAGCCAATTACATTTCGACATGTGGAAACAAAATATTGGTTGAGTTTGAGTTTAACCCAGAACCAGTGGCCTTCTGTAATGTTCTTAGAAATGTCGTCCTGCAGGAAATGGACGAGCTCTCATAGGGCGTGAGCGAGGATGAAGATGAGTATGGAAATTCAGGGGCCGTGGTCGGCAGATCGACATCGTCAGTGTCTCGGTGCGAATGGCACCCCTCCACAGTGTCGAGGTTGTTGGACAGCTACAGAGAGAAATGTGCCAACATCAAGGGATACCTCAAGATTAAGGACTAGGACAACATCGTGCGCACAGTCAATGCCCATTGCAACACCTCCAACATCGCTCCGAAGACCATGAAGCAATGTCGTGATAAGGTCGAGAATCTTAAGCACTGTTACAAGCTAGAGAAGCGTTGTGTCACGAACAGAGGACTCAGCTTTGTTCATTGGTCCTTTTTCCACAAGCTTGACGAGATCATGGCCATGGCCATGGCCATAGCCACGGCCACGAGATCTGACAAAGGGATGAGTCTATTTTATTTCTACCATTTTTCCTTTGAGCTCAACAAGGGCGTTGACTGTGAGCTGCTGAAAGGTTTTGCGGGCGAGAGCATGCTGCCCCCGCCACCGATGTCGATGTCCATGTCTATGTCGAACATGGTTTTGTCGGTCTTTATTGGTGCCGACAGAGGCAAGGGTTTAGTCAACAATATTGGCGGCACCGACTACTCTCTAGACCACATTCTTAACAATGTCTTCTCTTACAGCTCTAAGAATAATCGTAGATTGGACTTCTAGGATTCCTCGTCGCCAGAAAAGGAACCTCTTCCTAAGCGGAAGAAGCCTTCTGCCTCCAACTCCCCCTCTTTTTCGAAGAAATGCAAAGTCAAGTCCACTAAACCCTATCCAAACATTGATATATGCCCTTGTCAGATTTTCTGAAATGTATCCCAGAATTGAGATCGCCAAAATGGAGATGTTCACCAAGCTTATTCTAGAGCTAGCTAAACTCCGCACTAAAAGAAAAAAGAGGTCACATTAACCTTCTATTCCTCCAAATCCCAAATGAGGCCTTCGACAGCACAGGAAAGATATTTTTTATTGCTACCTTTGGGTTATTTAGGGATTATTTGGAGTTATTCTCATATTTTTTTGGGATTGATGTGTGCATTAGATGTGCATCTCAAGATCATCATTGTTATGATCTGAAGTTGAATAAAAAATCCATATTTGGTGTATATTGCTTCTTTGGCTATTTCTGGTAACCTAATTTATACCATTCAACTCAGATCTTGTACCAATCCACACATTTCGGTTATTTTACTCTTCATTTCTGCTAGTGGCTTAAACGTTGAATCTTATCTTATCTTCCTTCATCACACTGTAACTTAGGCTATTCATACTTTTTTTCATTGTTTGTTATGTTGTTGTTATTGTTATGTTGGCTACTGCAATGCCTACAAAAACTAAAGTTTGAAACCTTTTTTGGGAGGCTTTAAAGTAATATATATATATATATATATATATATATATATATATATATATATATATATATATATATATATATACTTAATAGGAATAAGTAATCTAAAGCATACCTCTTATCAGTTTAAGTAATGACCTATGTGAAGACATGTGTTACTTTCACTTGGCATATTTAAGTTGAAGAAGTGAAAGGGCATCAGAATTAAGATCTCATCATTTCCACAGTAGTTGTGTTGTCAATCAATCTCACTATATACAATAGCTTTATCTTATTGCAGAAGTAAGCCTCAAGGTTCATCATTTCCCTGCAGCAGTTGCTTAAGACTACCATTGCAGTGTTTTTATACAACACCCTTGTGACAATAACCTTTTGTATGACAATAATCCTAAATTCTTCATGATAGTCCTCCTGTGGGCCTAATTGAAGTATACCTGTGGTGAGTAAGTTCTGAAGATCATACAGTTTCGCTAAGCACAAAGATCTTCTAGAGTTTGTTGGCATGATATTATAGTCATTAACATTGTCTTGAATGAGTGGTTTGCAGAACAAGGCCAAAAACCTGAAGGGATCCTAAAAGGCATCAACAAGCCTAAAACTTGTGGTATACTGTTGATAGAAAGAAGCTTCAGAACAAAAAGGCATCATCACACTTAAGGTATAATTCTCATTGACACATGCAAAACAGAGAATAATAGGCAGGTTGCTTCAGATGCATTTGATCAATGTATGATACTAGCTGATATAACTTGAACAAAGACCTTAAGTTTGTTTGAACAAAGACGTTAGAGGCACCGCTAAGAGTGATGATGACAATAATCAATAAGATAGTAACTTTGACTTTAATGACTAAGAGAGCTTGATGAGTTGAGCAATATAAATCAGATTGGCTAATCAGCATAGTGTTTTTAGGAAGTGAAGTGTAGGAGGAGTGTAGGATCAATGACTATGGACATTTGGAGAAGTGGTGATGGAAACTGCGGTTGTGAATGTTGGAAATAGTTGCAAGAGCAATAATGGTGTATGGTAGCAACCATTCACATATTTGTATAGTACTTGGAGCAATGCAAGTTCATGCAACACCTTTATGTTGGCACCTTTGGGTACCCCTTGGAAGTCTGGCAGCTAGGAGTGAAAAAGTGCATGGCACATTGGAGAAATTCCTTGTAACAATCCTTATGAGCATGAAAACAGAGGTACCTTGAAGAAACTGCATAACAAATTTTATGTCTTGACAATCACGATAAGCAGAAGACCCTGATTTTGGCATCTTGGTTGGGTAATTGGGCTCTTTGATGCATTACGTTAGGAAGTTATAAAGAATTGTCTCGTGGATATGGATGCTTGAATGCAAAGGACCCCTACTCATCATGGATTGGGGAATTTGATGCATTGGTAGCATTCATCTAGCGTTGAAAGATAATGCAGCAGTTTTGGGATAATCTCATGAGAGGATTTATTCACCCTGGTTGAAGAAGGACCATGATGATTCTTCATAATTTTCCTCTCTGACCTAAAGCAAGCTTCCTAGAAGTTGGTTGTTGCAGTTGCATCGTGGAAAGTCTCATCTCTCGTATGAGGAGCTCGTGATTGAAGGCTAGATGATCACCTAAAGCAAGTCCTTAGAGGGAGCTATAAAATACCTGGAAAAATTACCCAATGACTTTTCTTGCCCAATGATTATTGATAAAAGAAAGTCATGAGAGCTGAGTATGATGACACTGATGATGGCTTGATATATATCTCTGTTGCCTTAGAGGTTGCATGATTATGATTAATGTTTTTGGTACATGAACCTATGGGTCAATAATAGGAAGGGGGTAGGTTGCAGATACCTTGATGATTATGGCAAGTGGACGATATATGTCATTTTGATGATGTCTACCTATCATATGATGACCCTCTCGTTTATCGATGTAAAGTTAAGATGGAAGACCTAGACTTGATGTACTATTTTTTGTGTTTAAAGATCTGATAAGATGGAGAAGTATGTGTATATGTATATATATATATAGATTGTGGGATCCCTGGTGATTCTTGACAAACAGCTACCATATGCCTTGTTATAAAGATTTGAATCGATCTATGAATGAGCCTCATATATTAGATAGCTACTTGTTGGGATATCTTTGTGATTATATTATTTATGGTCAGAGATACACTGCCAATTCCATGGATATTTTGATGATGGTGTGATGGGTGGAAAGAGCACAAGAAATCATAATTCCTCTATATTATTACAATCGCCTATTTAGGGAAAACAAAACGCAATAAATACATAGTGGCTATTTTTTATTTTCGAGATATTATAGAATTTCGATGAGAAATAAAGTTAAATATATATACATTTTTTTCAACACGAGACATCATAGAAAGGTGGAAAGTGTTTTTTATTTGAAGCACATTAATGAAGTCGTTATATCTAAGCACATTGATGAAGCTGTTATAAACTATTATCAACGTCGCCTTTGTAAGTTAAATAATTATGTTTATAATTCTTAATAATCATCTCACTATCACTATTATGTTTAGCAACACACAAGAGTATTGTTTCTCAAGGCAGTGACATAGAGGAGCATTGTTTCTTAATACAGTGATACAAAGGAGCATTATTTCTCAAGCTAGTGACATAGGGGAGGATTTCTCGCTCTAATAAAGGTCTTCTTATGCTTCCAAACCATATTGTTAAAGAATAATTTTTTGGGGGTTTTTAGTCTCCTTTAGGACCTTAAACATTGATGTAATTTAAGTGCGAGTTGGATTGTGTGGTTATTATGTTGGTTTGGATTTTTATGCCTTGAATGTTGTGATGGAATCACCACTTCAAGATACTGAGTCTATCATCATAAAACTTGAAATTCCATAGATATTCCACTATTATGTTAACCCTTCTTCACAGGAGTGTCAGGTCTACATGTTGAATATTCTACTTATTTAAAAGTGTTGATGATGAATGTTGATTCATATAAAAATTGAGCTTATCTCATGGGTGTCGAGATAGTCATCACATGAATCTGAGTTGTTTCCTTCATACACATTCTAATACTGCCATTATAAGACAGTTGGAGAGAAGGTAAAGATCTTGTCCCAAGAGTTACATTCACTATAGTCACAAAGACACCACACCCATTACATCATGAAGATATTATAGGTGTGCCAAGATTTTTATTGAGAGACCAAACAAGTTTTTCACCTCTAAATGACAGAATATATGCTTAGATAGTAATTATACACTAAGAGATCAAATGAATGTTTAATATATTTCCACATTCATTCTAAAGAACATATGTTTGTTGAGAATTTCATGTAATATGAATTCTATAATATTGTTGAGGTTGTTTGTCAATATGCCAAGACATATATGTTTAGGTCCATTCATACTTTTCAGACATATATATCAGATCCGTCTCCAAAAAACCACTGAGATAATCACCACAGGAACCTGAATTTTTTTACTTGAATGCTGGAAATTGAGGCATCTGAATCCACAAATTTAATCTGTTATTTGAGTGTTAGAGGCATGAACTCATATTTACAAAATATAGGATGATATTAATTGTTTTTTAGCATAGGATTAGTATCTAGAAGCAATGAAGTAGAAAATTATGTAGGCACTTACAGGATACTACAACATATTGCTTAAAATGATACTTAAAGGCTTCATTGGATTATATCAAATGCAATTTGTTGGTGTAAGGATTTTATTTACATAAGTCACAATGATAAAACAATGACCAGATCTACCCATTCAACATAAATGATAAAAACACTCAACTACAAGTTTCAAAGCAGTGAAGAATTCAGAAATTTTGCCACATTTGCAAGCGTATGGTAAAATCTGGTCTTTATGTCCAAGGCATCGAATTCATTTAGCATAACATGTATGATTTTCAAATTTGACAGAACACTCAATATTTTTAGGTATTAAATTTTAATGTTTGTTTTTGTTCTGTGATTAGATGGTGGGGTATATTTCTGAACAAAAATCCATTTTTGGTGAGGATTTGTTGAAATGTCTTCTTAGAATATTTCTGTGCAGAAAAATTCACTGGGTGATATGGAATTTTTAAGTCATCTTGGTTGAAGAGCATAGTATATGTTGATGATGTTACCCAAAACAAACACTATGTTGCTTTATTGAATACTTTATGATCTGTTTTTCTTTTATGAACTTTTGGGATCCTTAGTCTGGATTTTTCAACTTCTGTTGGACACAAGGAAATATGTGCCTCCCTTGGTTAAGTCTCATTTTTGAGCATCAGTTCCGTGGGGCTTTCACATTTTTTGGCAATGAGTAGCTACATAATTATTCTTTGTCCTTATAGAGAGTCTGAATCCCAATTTGTAAATTTGTATTTTGAAAAATATATTTAGATCTTTGATGTCCAATGGTACTTATCTTATGCATGCAGAATGGTCCCTGCCACTCCCCTGGTCTATCAGGATGAAAATTGGATTGGGTTCAGCAAACGTTCTGGCATTTCTTGTAATATTCCAAATCTGGAACAGCTCATGAATCATGCACTAAAAACACATTTCCAGTAAAATTTGCATTAAAATATTGAAATGGACCCTTGGATCCCATAAATTAATCAATATACAACCTAAATCCACGAATAGAGCTGAAAAAAATCAAACTAGGTGGGTTAAACAGATCTCCCACACCTAGGATTTCCAAAATGTGTTAAAACCCCAAGACTACAGAATACCAGAGTTGCTGCATAAGGGACTGCGTAGTCTAAGAGAGGTTTTACACTCATAAAATAGGATAAAAATATATATACTCATATATTAATCAAATATTCTTTAAGAACTAAGATCTAGTTTCCTTATAAAACATACAAGATAACCCGGCAAGGGTTTCTTGTCAAACACTCTGCATACAAAATGGATATTCAGTAATTTACTGAATCACCACTACAACATTGAAGTACATGAGTGTTTAAGGCTGAAATATTCCTAATCTAATGTAGATCCCTCAATGGCTTCCTCCCATGAAAGGATGAACCTCTCAATCACAAGGAAACACTGCAACAGAGCCACCAAACCATGCACTGAATACTGCCTCCAGAATAACGCATTCCCTAGCTAGAACAGTGCTGAGAATGTGTGGGAAATGTGTGGTCTGATACCACAGATCTGAAATCAGCTCTGGAGCTCTCCAAACAGGTCCCTCAAGTGAAGGAAACCTTCCTCCAATGAGAAACAAGCTCAGAAACCGGGATTCCAATCCCTTCCACTGCTACACCCAGCAACACTGCACAATCTCTGGAAAAAACTACGATGATGAAGTAGGCTGAAGCTTGGCCTGAAAACCATATGTGTAATGATGAATACAAACTCTCCCAAGGGACTCCTCGAGGAAAGAGGTGGGATTCCCGCTCGGGAACACCCTGTGCTAAACAGCACTGTTACTCTGCTGAACAGCAAGAGAGAGAAAAAGTCTGAGCAGACATGAATAATAATCTAAGACATGAAGAATAATGCTTCCATCCTCTTCCTTATATAAAATATGAGTTTTATTTCCCTTGGCCCCACTCAATTAGGTCATCTCTATCCAAATATACATCTCCCTCCAAAACTGCATTATTCCTCCTTGGATTCCTCCTCCTCTACAACTGCGATGTTGACTTAGTCCAAGTGGACTGAACCAACTTGATTTTATCTCTGTTCACACATGGAAGTGTTTTATTAAGCTAAAAATAGTGCCCCATTTCATACTTGGAGTGTTTTTATCCTCCTTAGGATACTTATGGGTTTTTCTACCCATTTATTTACCGACTAAAGCTGTTGCTAACTCTAATGTTTCATTTAGCTTTGAGGCTAAAATTTTGGAACATTACAATCCTCCCCTCCAAAATATTTGTTTTTCCTCAATAAAATGTATAAGGAGAGAAAAATTCCTCTCCTCCTCCTCATGTGGTCTCCCATCAATAGCCTCCATCACTGCATCAAGAGAATCTGCAAATAAACTGTAATCCAATGTTCCCTCCCAAGTGTGAAAAACCAAATGGTCTACATCAATCAAAGGTGAAAAGTGTGAATGGAAAATTTCTTGTTGTCTCATGGCCTCCACAAAGTAGGAGTGATGATCATCATGGTGAATGAGTGCCTCCCTCACCCATGCTATCATCCAAATGAAGTGATTCACCCTCCAACATGGTAACTCATGAAAAATCTCCTCCACCTTGTGCTCCGGAACTGTAGGTGGGCTGAATAAATGAACTTTATAGGAAAGAGGGCCTATCCCATGCTATCCTCCTCTCCACTGATGATAAGTGTAGAGTTTATGTTGATCTTAGGCTGCAACATGATTTCCCTCCAATGGAAAGAAGAAGATTGAGTCTCCAAGGACCCTCCCTCCAAAGTCATGAGTCATGTCAACCCAAACCATTCCATACAAGATGAATGGAACATCATCACCACATGGCATCCAAATCAGAAAATGGCTGAAGGTTATGTGCAGGTTTGGATGATACATATGGTCTCTCTGGTGGATGCAGCGCAGTCCTTTCAACTGCTAATTCAAAGCATCAAGTGGCAAGTTGTTCTTCAAAGAATTTGCAGCTATGCATGTTATCTTATCTACTATAAAGCATTGAGCTGCAATATATACCAGTTGTGTACAACCAAAAAAATACAACAATTTCCCAAAGTCATGTAGATATGGGTTATCAATATTACGAGATTTGGCCCTAAAGTGACCATGAAACCCATAAATAATCTTTCTCTCATGTGGAGCAATGCACTTTTTACATATGGTGAGAAAGTACAAATACTCAATAGAGTAATCAACGAGCACATAAATGTATTTCTTATCATGCATCATGTGTGAGCTAAAGGTGAGGTCCATGAGTGATTCTTCCCATGAAATTCCTTTCATAAAAATCTGCAAGAGGAGAGGGTGCATACTCCCTTTGGAGCACTCCATCAATATAAACATGCTCTCAAGTGACAGCACTATGGGCCTTAGTAACAAGGCTCTTGTCACCCATGACTTCTCCCTTTTACATTCCACATGCCAAAGCCATCCACCATCATGCTGCTAAGTGAGAAAATCTCCTCCCAACATGGAAGTCTCTCATGATCCTCCAATGCTGAAGGGTAGCCTCCTTTCACCATGAATGTGCCTTCCTTCTCTTTAGAAATCTCATGAAAAGTATGGGAAGAATTTTTCCCATACTCTCCCAAGTGCAACCATAGAAACAACAACGTTGTTGCCTCATCTCTCCCTCATACAAGCCATAGAGTAAGATCATGATGGTCAACTTGTATGATGTCCCAACAAACAATTCGGCCATGAAGTGCCTCCTCAAGTTCTCCAAGTGGTTCATCCCACAAGAAGAGAAAAACTGTGATATGGCAATCATGGTTTGCCCATGGTTCCTCCTGAAATGTAAAACATATAAAGTGGGGAGAATCATGCTCCCAATGGGCATCTTCCATCTCAAGCCCACTCTCCAAACAAAGCTCCTCATGATCATAAACATGTCAGCAATATATGGAAGCAAAGTAGAATAAGAACAAGTTGCCAAATGACAACCGGAGAGTGAATCATAGTCCCAGTCATGGAACCAACATGGTGCATCCTTTGCCTGCATCCACATAAGAAATAACAAGTGCTCTACCAGCCTCTTGTTTGTTTCCATAGTCATCTCATAAGATGAAAACATTAAGTTACAATATAGTGTCAATGGTGCACACCAAGAAACATATAGCTTCCCCCAAAAACCATCAAAAAGATAGCCAACATCAATGCTACAAGTAACTGCAATTACATCATCATACAATATGCAAGAAGAGATAATTCTCCTTGATACATCCTGCTGCTCAAACAAGGAAAAGAAGTACAATACAAAATGTGAAATTATACCTCCTCCATCATGTACTTGAGCTGAAATGGCTCAACTGGAAATTCTCCCTCAATCCCAATGAGTAGGAAGGTGGCTGTGACATCCTCTCTATCACCATCCGGGCTATTCATCTCTCCATATGCTGAAATATGTCATGTTGAATTCCCTCCCAAGTGAACTCCTCCATAAAATGGAAATATGCCTCGGAGTGCATAGAAGAGAAGTTCTCATGTGCTGCATGTAACAGCTTCTCCCTGAGACTAGAAGACCTAGTCAAGAAGATCCTACCATAGGAATAGATGACCACATCATCCACCATGTATCTGTCATCTCCATCCAGGTCATCAAGAATCATGCATGCACCAAGATCCTTGAAGTACTCTACCAAGAGCTGAGACCTCCAATAAGGATCAATCTTGCTGAGAGACAGCGCTAGTGATATGGCATGTGAAGCTCTCCTCATGTTGTTGCCTGCTACTTTGACATCCCTCATGCCAAATTTCTCCTCCCAGCTCTTCACCTCTCCAAAACCCAAGAGTGGTGAATCCAAAGACAATATGTCTTTCATCACTCTAGATCAGGTGGCCTCTCGGGTAGAATGCCTCCATGAAGTGAGACATCAATGTCAAGAGTAGACTGCATATATGGTTGGGCAACCTTTCCCCTGTCCTCACTGCGCAAATCAGTCTGCCTCTTCCTTGCATTGGCTCTCTGAAATAGAGAAGGGTGTGTGCCTCTCATCAAGTGATGCTGCTCTTCCTCCCTACCTCCTCCTTCCAGCTGCAATGCTGCACAATCATGCTGCTCACTGATTGTGCTTGGACCTCTATGTATGAGATCCTGGGGAACTTCTTGCAAGGATACAAGAATCCCTCCTATTGGAGCATGTGCCCCTCATCCCTCTACATGAGGCACTGGATGTGCTCTATATGTGACAGCATTGTTGCCCTCATCTTCCTCAATGTGTATGGGCAACATCTCAACAGTTGGATCCTCCTGTGAAAAGGAGATCCCCATGCCCTCTTGTTCAAGAATATGAACTGGAGGTCTTTCTTCTGGCAATGTGTAGTGCAAGATGTTAGATCCTCTCATGGTTTTCTGAAGTGGAGTCTCCTTCATCATATGCAAGGGTTTTTTTTTCTCAAGTTTTCCTTGCTCATGTGTCTTAGGAATTTTTTCACCAAACCTTCCCAAAAATGTTTCTATGAATATTGCATAAGAGAAAGTGTTTTCATTCCTTAAAGAACAAGATTCAAAAATCCACCATGCATGAGCCTTACCTTTTAAATGCAGCGCTGCAACTCTGATGGCTTCATATTCAGAAATATGGTGCAACTGCAAATAGGATTCTAGCTCCTTCACCCAAGCTCCAGCTGAACATGTAGGTGATCCGGCAAAAGTAGATAGAGGAAATCTACCTGCATGCTGCTGCTTGCTCTTCTCCACCTGGATCTTGAAAAAATCTTGGAAATCAGTATGATCTCTAAACCTCTCAGTTTGAGATTCATACTCTAGCAACAAATCACTAAGAGTTCTCCTCTTAGGCATTCTTCCTCCTCTTATCCATCTCAAGATAGATCTGGGCACTTGATTGTGTTGTGCATCATGATGTGTATTTGCATGCTCACACTCACCATGTGCAAATCTATATTCAGCTCTATATTCAACCTCCTTTGGAGATCCCATCTCCAATCTCATTTTCTTCAGCTCTCCTTGAAAGCTCTGCATAGATTTTGCAAGAAGCTTTGTAAGCTTGTATTCCTTTTTTCCTTCACATATTGAAGATTTATGGCTTCTTTCCATCTCTCCTTCCTCTGATAGCTGGATCTCAGAGGCTGAGCCAGAGATCATGCTCTGATACCACTATAATATTCCAAATCTGGAACAGCTCATGAATCATGCACTAAAAACG
Source organism: Pinus albicaulis (assembly GCA_034641835.2). Taxonomy (NCBI): domain Eukaryota; kingdom Viridiplantae; phylum Streptophyta; class Pinopsida; order Pinales; family Pinaceae; genus Pinus; species Pinus albicaulis. The sequence continues at coordinate 260,103,158 of CM076580.1, read as the reverse complement.
CATTTCCAGTAAAATTTGCATTAAAATACTGAAATGGACCCTTGGATCCCATAAATTAATCAATATACAACCTAAATCCATGAATAGAGCTTAAACAAATCAAACTAGGTGGGTTAAACATATCTCTCACACCTAGGATTACCAAAATGTGTTAAAACCCCAAGACTACAAAATACCGGAGTTACTGCATAAGAGACTACACAGTATAAGAGAGGGTTTAAACTCATAAAATAGGAGAAAAATATATATACTCATATATTTATCAAATATTCTTTAAGAACTGAGATCTTGTCTCCTTATACAACATACAAGATAACCCGGCAAGGGTTTCTTGTCAAACACTCTGCATACAAAATGGGATATTCAGTAATTTACTGAATCACCACTACAACACTGAAGTACATGAGTGTAGAAGGCTTAAATATTCCTGATCTTATGTATATCCCTCAAGGGCTTCCTCCCATGAAAGGATGAACCTCTCAATCACAAGGAAACACTGCAACGGAGCCACCAAACCATGCACTGAATACTACCTCCAGAATAATGCATTCCCTAGCTGGAACAGTGCTAGGAATGTGTGGGAAATGTGTGGTCTGATACCACAGATCTGAAATCATCTCTGGAGCTCTCCAAACAGGTCCCTCAAGTGAAGGAAACCCTCCTCCAATGAGAAACTAGCTCAGAAACCGGGATTCCAATCCCTTCCACTATTGCACCCAGCAACACTGCACAATCTCTAGAAAAAACTGCGCTGATGAAGTAGGCTGAAGCTCCGCCTAAAAACTCAATATGGAATGATGAATACAAACTCTCCCAAGAGACTCCTCGAGGAAAGAGGTGGGATTCCCGCTCGGGAACACCCTGTGCTAAACAACACTGCTACTCTATTGAACAACAAGAGAGAGAAAAAGTCTGAGCAGACATGAAGAATAATGCTACCATCCTCTTCCTTATACAAAATATGAGTTTTCTTTCCCTTGGCCCCACTCAATTAGGTCATCTCTATCCAAATATATATCTCCCCCCAAAACTGCATTATTCCTCCTTGGATTCCTCCTCCTCCACAACTGCGTTGTTGACTTAGTTAAAGTGGATTGAACTAGCTTGATTTTATATTTGTTCACACATGGAGGTGTTTTATTAAGCTAAAAAGAGTGCCCCTTTCATACTTGGAGTGTTTTTATCCTCCTTAGGTAGATGTATGGGTTTTTCTACCCATTTATTTATCGGCTAAAGCTGCTGCTAACTCTAATGTTCCATTTAGCTTTGAGGCTAAAGTTTTGGAACATTACATTTCTTCATGGAGGGTTGAAAGACCAGTGATTTATTGGGATTTTAAAACATCGAATATTTTGTTGGATTCAGTTTGTACCTACAACTTCAAAATTATGAGATGGCTCAGTGTTACACTTTGGATTCTCTTAAGTATTTATGGAGAGATATGTACTTGGTGCAGGAATGCAATGCCAAGCTATCTGATTTTGGACTAGCAAAAGATGGACCTGAGGGAGACAACACCCATGTTTCAACTCGAGTTATGGGAACATATGGTTATGCTGCTCCATAATGTGTAATGACTGGTGAGAATTTTAAATAGTTTAAAACCTGTGGCAATAATATCTTGGTGAGGAAATTTTAAGATTGATACAAATCAACAAGATTTCTATCCTCTTTAAGGGTCCTTTCTAGTAAATGGGGCAAGCAGCAAAACTGACAAGTTTGTTCTGGGATAATTTTTCAAGTCTCGTCCTATTGGCCTAATGTTTAATGTAGACCAACCAATTTTCAAGACTCTGGACAGTTTATATGAGATTGAATTTTCCTTAATTTATGAAAAAAGTATCTAAACATGCATACGTCTCCTAAAAGAAACATGTGTTTGGTGATACATATTTAAGTTGATCTCTAAGTACTCTTCATTGGATTCTCTTTTATTCTTGACTTACATATTTGCACGGGCATTGCCTTTTTACATTGCCTATTACTGATGTGAATTTTAATCAAAGTTAGCATAGACATTTCAGATATTTACAAATATAAACAAGACTAACTGAGTCAATGATTAAGGTTAGAAGTCAGGACAGTTTGCAAACTGAATTTTTTTTCAATGTCTGGATGGTTGCATCCAACAATAATCCTATTAAAACCTTCAGATGGAGAGGTTATTATAATACAAAATTTGGCTTTCTTTAGTTCATACTATCTAGGATTTTAGCTTTACTAGTTCACACTCTACTATCTTAGGCATATTCCAGGCTTCAAAATCACTCATATTTTTTTGAGAATTTATAGTCTATAAAAATTTGTTTCAGATGACTAGATACCCATACCAATAGAGATTTAGTTGAGGCAGCTTAACCTATATATCAAATTACCCTTAAAAAAAATTGTGTCCATCCTCTTAGACCCTATCTCTCTACAGTCGCCCCCTTTGAATCCCAGTAAACTTGACATGAACATGAGGTATTTACTCCCATTCCTCCTTACCCTACAAGGAAACCAAATTATTCTAGTCTCTATTAATATTTAAGTATAGATCAGATCTCTACTATGTCTGGGCAGCTATAGTAATGGGCAGAAGACTGACATCACGTAAAAGGGAACTGTTAATATAAGATTTCAAGTTTGATCTGTTAAACCATGAGTAATCTCCTTGTGACAGTATGTTGTAATTTTATGTTTGAAAAGCATTTTGAGATAGCCACAAAGTTGGAACATGATGGAGATTGTATTTTTTTTCAGTCCTTCTAATTAAACCTTAAGCAGCACAACATGCATAGGTTAAGGCCTTCAAACTGTCCTATAAAGTGAAGCATGTGTGATTCAAATTTTTACATCGTTTAATTTGTTACTTCGTACATTTTAATTTTTACATCCTATAGATATCCTCTTGGATGTTTTTTTTCATATTTTATTTGGTTAGTAAGAGATGGTCAGGTGCATATAGGGAATATTTTAATGGAGGAAGTTGGTCCATCATAATACTAATTTAATCAAGGATATCAAGCCAAAGGAGTATTTGTTGCAATGGACTCTGATGAGAAAAAGGCCAAGTATGGTTACTGATCAAGCCCATTTTTTGTATCAACGGATTTTTGAGCATAGTGTAAAACAAGGACAAGACAAAACATTGTCTCAAGTAGAAAGGGGTGAGCTGCAAACTCTATAAGGATGATGGGTTGAGGAATTGGCAACTTTCATTGAACAATGCGACAAAGGAGGATGATATGATCTATACTCTCTTTGTAGAAGACCAATTAGGCTCTAGTAAACTAGGTACCCAAACCTTGGAACCATTTAGAACTCTGGGTTGGGCCAAGAGTTTTCATGAGTGACATCTTGGTAGATATGTCTTGAAAAATATTTGAGAAACAATACCTCTCAAGAAGTGCCAAGGACCCATAGCCCTTGTTGATTCAGGGCTGAAGTGCATGTTGCAAACTAAAGCGAGCTCGTGTGAATAGTACCTCTAGATAAGTATATGAGTTTGTTATCTCGATCTCCTCTCCTTTGAGAAAGAAATGGTGATCAGGGAGAATTTTCTTCAACACATTGAAGATGTTGACTTTGGTTTTTACCTAGGTTGACAGTCAACTAATGAAGATCACAGAAAAGGGCCAGGGCATCGAGTTATATTTGAAATTTTTCTAAGGATGAGATAGAAGGGCCACATCATCTGCAAACATCAAAATATAAATTAAGACATGGTGTAGAAGGCAACCACTGCCATCTTGGATGTGCTCATGCAAGGACTCCAACTTGTCAATATAGATCCAAATAGTGTAGGGGACAAGGGGAAATCTTGTTTTACCCCAATGATACTTAGGATAAAATATGATAGCTCGTGTGTTGGTGCATAGATGACCAAGGATTGACTCATATAAAATGCATAATGGCTAACAAAAGGGTTTCTGAGATGCCAATATCTCTGAGTATGTGGAATAAATCCTCTATGGGGACAGAGTCAAAAGCCTTTCTGAAAGTCTACGAAACAACAGTAAACTTTCTAGGAACAATGTTGGGCTTCCTCAATTATGGCCTGGAGTGTAAATATGTGATTAATAGTCTGGTGCTTAGGTTGGAATCTATCATTTCCTCTAGCTCTATGTTGCACCTTATAAAGCAACCTAAATAGTTTCAGGTGGAGGGATGTAGCATATATCTTCAAGAAGAAAATCACAACAAATAGGTCGAATGGACTGCAAGATACATCAAAGACAATATGTAGTGGGAGCATGAGTGCAGCTCCTATAACGGAATATCTAACTTCTGAGGTCCAAGATCTATAGTGTCAAATTATTCATCTAAGATATAAAATGTTACAACACTGAGAGTCCAAAAGAAGAAAGGGTCCCTCTCAAGAACTTGAGAATCAAGAGAAATATCATGATTTAAGGTTGCCTGCAAAAAGTGATCAATGTTTGGTGGAGCTATCGCCTACTAATTATGGAGAATAAGGAGAAATTGTTGACCTCTAAAACTGTATTTCCAATAGGGGAAACTCTCCTACCATCTGAAGCTCAAGTGAAGAATCCCTTCATGGAGGACTAGATAAATTGGAATATCTGATGTTTTTGAAGATCTAATCTTGTGCATTTCAGTTTCTCTTTGTAGATACCTCGATCAGTGGGAAGGAGTTTGGCTTATGTGATTGTAAAAAGGTCTTGGACAAATACACTATTGCAAGGGTCTCATGGGTGGAGGTCAGGGGTCTCCTCAAGATCTCATGAATCTGCATACTAAGGTTGCACTTCTCTCTACCTGTAAATTATTTATTCTATGTGTGAGGACTACAAAGGAGGGAGGTGATTATCTTGTTGTGGATTGATGGGATTTATTTTAAGGCTCCTCCATTTGAGTCTGTTGTGGGTGGAAAATTCGACAAGTTGAATTGTGCCCTGACTGGATGAATTTGCAACATCAAAGCTTGTTTATTCAGCATAACAGAAAATCTATTTTTTCAAGTGATATTGTTGTTGAATTCATATAAGGAAACCTCTTTACACTGTCGCTGAAAACAGGAAAAAGATCATGTGAAAATCCCTTGAATTTGAAGAGAAATCATCGAAAAATCTAATCTATATGCAAAAATCATTTTGAAAATATTTGAATGCAAACTGTTTATCAATAGTTTTCAAATATCAACAGTTTATAAATATCAATTTTTTTGCAAATATCAACAGTTTGCAAATATCAACAGTTTACAAATATCAATAGTTGCAAATATCAATAGTGTATACATCCCAATTTTTTTTTACAGGTATACAACCTTAAGAAAACAACTAGAATTCTAGTTTGGTTACTAAACATAAAATTTTATGAAAGACATGACAACTGTTGGCTTCTCTCAGCCTAATGTTTGAAGGAAGAGTCTTGATTTCCAAGATCCATGTCTTCTATAATTTGGTGAAATATGTATTCCTTAAATTATGGAATTTTCTTGAACTGAATTTGTTGATATCCTATTATTTGAAGCAGCAGAATGAGATACTTTTCTGAGATTAAGGACCATATTTATCAACATACTGCATTCTTCCTCCCCAAAATCGATTTGATTTTTTTTTTGGATTTTTGTTCTCAATTATGGAATTTTGAGAAGTGCACTAGTGGTAGTTTTCATATAATTTTGTAGTTACAGAGAAGAGGGAAGTTCTCTTGCATTGAGTGGATTATGTCTTCAAATAAATTCTTGGACTTCCTAGGCTTCTCTAATCCATGGATAGTATAGGCAGAAAGAAACAGATTTTTCAGCCAATAGTTCTTAATTGGTTCGAACTTCCATTCAGGACCGTCAATTCAAGATATAGGAAAAACCACACTACATTACATACCACAAAACACTACAAGAGAGCCTAATATCCATATATTTTTGGAGCCAAATAAACTTGAAGGACTGAATCTAGATAAAAAGTAAAGACCATACCCCTAGAATAAATTCTTGGAACACCAACAGACAATAATTCACTGAAACTATAAACAAGAAGAACAGTAAGACTGAAGCCAATATCTATGAGTATTCCAATATCTATGAGCATGTGGAATAAAGGCTCTATGGGGACAGATTCAAAAGCCTTTTTCAAAGTCTATGAAACAACAGTAAACTTTCTAGGAGCAATGTTGGGCTTCCTCAATTGTGGTCTGGAGTGTAAAGATGTGATTAATAATCAAGTGCCCAGGTTGGAATTCAGCCTTTCCTCGAGCTCTATATTGCCTCTGCTCAAGCTCCCTAGAGAGTTGCAAGTGGAGGGATGCAACATAGAGCTTCAAAAAGAAAATCACCACAAATAGGTCCAATGGACTTCAGGGTACATCATAAAAATTATTTAGTGGTAGCACGAGTGCAGCTCCTATAAAAGGCATATCTAACTTCTGAGGTCAAATACCTAAAGGTTCAAATTCTTCATTTAAGATATAAAATCTTACAAAGATGAGAGTCCCATAGAAGAAAGGGTCCCTCTCAAGAACTTGAGAATCAGGAGAAATATCTTGATTGAAGGTTTCCTGCAGAAAGTGATCAATGTTTGGAGGAGATATCACCTACTAATTAGGGAGGAATAGGAGAAACTACTGGCCTCTAAAATGATATTACCAGTGGGTGAATATCTCCTACCATCTGAAGCTAAAGTGAATAATCCCTTGATGGAGAAGTTTGGATAAATTGGAACATCTGATATTGTTCATATAGGCTGCTCTTTGCAGAGACCTGGATCAGAGGGAAGGAGGGTGTCTTATGTGATTGTAAAAAGGGCCTGGACAGAGACACTATTGCAAGGGTCTCATGGGTGGAGGTAAGGGGTCTCCTTGAGATCTCATGAATCTTCATACTGAGGTGGCGCTACTCTCTTCCTGTAACTTATTGCTTATGTGTGTGAGCTCTACAAAGGAGGGAGGTGATCATCTTGTTGTGTGGGTTGATGTGAGTTATTCTAAGGCTCCTCCATTTGAGTCTGTTGTGGGTGGAAAATTCGACAAGTCAAATTGTGCCTTCACTAGATGAATTTATAGCATCGAAGCTTCTTTATTCGACATAACAAAAAATATATTGTTTCAAGTGATACTATTGTTGAAGTCATATAAGGAAGCCTCTGTTTCCTGCATATTAGATAAAACCTTTGTACAGTGCCAAAATTTGTAGTGAAATATTTTGCTAATATTTGAAGTGTTTTCTTCCACTTCTAACATCCAAATCTACAATGCATATAACCTATAAAATTATAATATAATTTCATACATTGCGGTGTTCTCTCTAAAAAAGGTTCTGAGAAATCCCTAAGCTTAGAAATATTTCCTTCATTGAAAACTATCAAGTCTCTGCATCTGAAAGAATTTGAACTGGAATATTTTTCCTTCCCATAAAACATATTGGTCCCCATTTTTTTACCATATTCTTCATCTCATGGATCTATTTGCAGAGCAGTAGGGATTTCTAATAATTCTATAGAATCTAGATTTTCACGACAATATTTTTGATATAGTTTTCTCTTCATGGATTTTTGTAATGGGTCTATTTAAATTTGAATATTTTGTTGCCTTCATGATCACTAATCAAACTCATCACCACTACCACACATGGTATCATCACCAGTAGCTACATAAACATCATTTGTCTCAGAGTCTGAGGACGACTCAAACTCCTCTCCAACCTCAATATCAATGCTAGTAGTAGCATGAGCAACAACACTACACTTAGCAAAACTAGAAGAACACGTTTTCCAAACTACACGAGAACTACTTCCCTCATGAATCACCATCTGCCATGCTTGGTCTCAGTGGTTTTCTTTCTTCAACTCTTGGTTAAACTACCATATCTTCATTAGAACCAACACCCCGAACTCCACTAGACAACGATTCACTATTTTGTACTAGTGATTTGCCATTTGTACTGGTGATTCGCCATGATTTTACAAGATAATATAATATCGTGAGAGATTCGCCAAAAAATATATATATACATATTATATTATTAATAAAATCGCCTTCCATTTTTCCTATGTATCATGGGGATTCGCCCATTTATTATACATATAAATTTAGGGGGGTTCTTAAAATTTTCCCTAGTAACTTCTTAATGATGTTCACCAAACTTTTATTTGAGGATTTAGCCAGCCCATTACCTTAAGGGTAATAAGTTGTAGAATGTCCCAAAGTAATCTGATATTTTTGGAAGAAATCCACCATTTTCTTGGATTTGAAGGTAACAGCATTATCAGTAATGATTTTCCTAGGACAACCAAATCTAGATAGAATATTGGTTTCAAGAAATCTGATAATTACTGAGTCTATCGAAATCCTAGATGGAATGGCTTCTATCCACTTCGTAAAATAGTCAGTTGCAGTAAGGATCCATTTATGTTGGGCAGAGGAGGGAGGGTGGATTTCTCCAATAAAATCTAGACCCCATTGTTGTAAAGCAACTTCAACAGAAATTGGTTGTAAAGGCAAAGGCGGCAGCTTTCTTTTTCCCTAAAAAAATTGGCATTTATGACAGGAAACTACCATTTTTTGGATGTCTTGGAAAAGGGTAGGCAAATAGAAACCAGCCCTAAGGATATTATTAGCAGTGGTTTTCCAATAGAGTTGGCCTCCACATTCTCCTTCATGAAACTCATGCATAATCCTATCTACATCTTCTTTAGGCAAATATTTAAGCAATATATCGCTAGAATTTTTCCAATATAAAACTTTTTTCAGAATGCAGAAATTTACAGTTTTTAGTTTCAAGAATCTAGCCTTTTTTTTGGACAAACCAAGAGGATAATTTAAATTAAAAATCACATATAGTATGTCTGCATACCAAGGAGAATTAAGGAATTCTTCCTCAATAGGTGGAGTCGCCAGCTCCTCTTATTCATCCAGTGAGTTAATCATATTGACGTCTAGTGCTTGAAAATTTGTTTCAGCCATTAGCTTAGCCAATCCTTGTCTTTTGATTAATTTGGTGGGCTTGATTTCTAAATCATATTCCAAGATGACAGCAATCCATTTGCCTCTTTTTCCATCGGGATCTTGTGTTAGGATGTCTTTAACCACTGTATGGGCCACAAATGCAATGATGTGTGAATGCAGAATGTAGACTCTAAAATCCTTCAGTGATTTGACTAAGGAAAAAGCTTGCTTTTTAGTGATATTATATTTCAAAGGTGCATCTCTTAAATCTTGGCTGAAGAATGCCATGGGCTGCGCCTGTCCTCTTGTATTCTTTTGCAGTAATACAACAGCAACTGTGTGTTCTAATGCAAAGGAAAATATAAAGAAATCTTTGGTGAAGTCAAGGCTGATCAGGACAGGTGCTTGTGTAAGTGTTTGCTTCACTAAATCAAAAGACTGTTTTGCTTCCTTGGTCCACTTGACTCCTTTTTCTCTTTTGAGCATGTTGGTGATGTTCCTCGGGAGTTCTGCAAGGCTTGGTACAAATCTTCTTAAAAAATTATCTTTCCAATGAAAGATTGCAACTCTTTGATATTTCTTGGGTGACTAATTTGCAATATTCCCTCAATCCTATTTGGATCAATCTTGATCCCTTCTTCAGATATGATGTGGCCTAGAATCTTTCCTTCTTGAAAGCCAAATAAGGATTTCTTGGGATTCAAAGACAGACCGTACATTCTGCATTTATCAAATACCTTTCTCAAATGAGCTATATGTTCTTCATCAGTTGTTGAATAGACTTTGATATAATCAAGATATATTACAATGAAGAAACCTATTTCTTCTAAGAAAGCAATATCCATTTCTCTTTGAAAAGTGGCTCCAACGTTCATTAACCCAAAAGGCATTTTTACATACATAAAGGTGCTCCAAGGTGTAGTGAAAGTTGTTTTGTGTTGATCATATGGATGCACTAGCACCTAATTGTACCCTGAAAAGCCATCTAACAGAGAGATCATTTTGGAGCCTAATACCCTTTGCAATACGTGGTCCATCTTTGGTAAAGGGTAGTTGTCCTTCATGGATGCTTTATTTAAGTTTCTGAAGTCAATGCAGAGTCTAATCTCCCCTGTCTTCTTCCTCACAGATACAGGATTTGAAACCCATTCTGAGTACTTGAGTGGGACTATTATCCCAACATCATACATTTTATTTATCTCTTTCTCAACCAGTGGCATTTGGACGGGATTTATTCTGCATAGCTTCTGTTTAAAGGGTTTATGGCTTTCTTTGAGTGGAATTTTATGCTGGATGATATCAGTATCATAGGACTTCAAGTCTTCATAACTCCAGGCAAACACATCAATAAATTCTTTGAATAACATAATATATTTCTGCTCTATAGGTGCTGGCAGTGTTTTTGATAGCTTTACCATCTTGGGCTCTTGTTCACTGCCCAGATTTCACTCCTCTACATTTGCTTCAGTGGATTCCATTTTTGGCTTTATAGCAACATCATTAAAATCAAAAAGTTCTTCTAGAGGGACATGTCCTCTTGGCAAGGTATTATCTCTGAATTGTAACACCTCAAACTCTTCCTTTTCAATATCTTCACACATTTCTATCTTATGAGGGTCTTTCTTTGCTAATAGATTTATATCAGCATCATGAGGGGGCTCCTCTTTGTATGTTTGTTCCTCAGTAGAGAAATCATTTTCATGATCTAAGTCTGAATTTGGAATTTCAAACTCATTTTTGGATTGCAGGAAATCTTCAATCTGCTGGTCATCTTTAAAAACTTGCCAATATCTCATATTATCAGGGGCTGTTGGTCTATATTTAACCTTTGTTGTGTATTTTTTATTAACATGAGGAAGTTGACAAGTGATGGCTGCAAATGCTAGTCATTGGCAAGGATATTTTGATTTCTTGGGATAGAGCCAAGGTCATATTGTTTGAATGTTTTTAGGAGGTAAAGGGCAACATTCATGTATGCTCTTAATCTGGGATTCTTAGCTGAATATTCTCCCTTAATTTTCCTAATGACTAACTCAGAATCCCAATGGACAAAGATCCTTTTGGCTTTTAATTTCTTCGGTAATTGTAATCCTAAAAGGAGTGCCTCATATTCTACTATATTATTTGTACATTGAAAGTTCAATTTGTAAGAGTGACCCTCTGCATGGTTTTTCTTAGTGTTGTGTACCCAAACACCTGCTCTTGATCCAGTTTTTCCACAAGAACCATCAAAGCTCATGCTCCAAAGAGGTTCAGTTTTATACTTGTGTTGTTCATTCTCTACTTGGTCTGATTGTTCTTCCTTTTCCTCTTCTTTTCCAGCTATTTGTTTACCAACTACTACTTGTTCATTAATGTTTTCATCATTGTAAAGGACAAATGAATCAAGGTCTGAGTGGACAGAGTAGAGAGGGGAGTTATCAGGCTTTTCTTGACTTCTCACCATGTATTTCATATGAGTTTCCCTATACAATATTCTTGGTTGACTAAAGACTGGTATGATAGCATAGGTCATGTCCATTTAGAGGGTGCCTTGAAGCTTGGCTCCCCATGAGCGTGATAGAAGCATGCCATATTTAGAGGGAATGTCAACCACCACAATATCCATTACTAGACATTTGGTTCGTATTTGTGCTAAGGTAACACAAAGATCCTTGATCAGGCCTAGACATTTGACTATACTAGAGTCAAAAGAGTACAGGTCTTTGTATGGCCTAGTTATCTCAAGGCCAAGTTTCTCCATAATTAGCTTTGGCATGAGGTTATGAGATGCTCCTGAATATAACATGGCATTTGGAGGATTTTATCATGAATATTCAAACTGACATAAAATGGGGCACACCTCCCTCCTGGAATTTACCTTCTACTTCAGGTCCAAACAAAATTTCAGGTTTGTCATCATTCAAATTTACAGTATCAGTATTTTCTCCTATGTTTAATGCTTTCAAAACTTGCGATCTATATACATCTTGGCCTACCAATTCAATGAGAGGTATGGAAATTTTTATCTTGGAAATTTCATTCTCAATACTAAAAGGTGTCTTTTTTTTTGGCAGATTTGAATCGGTTTTATCATACATTATTTTTGCAGCAACTTTAGTTTGTTGATTTGTAGTAGGGATATCAGCTAGATCAGTTTTGTTAGGGCTAATAGTTGATTTACTGGTGTTTCTTTCTAGACTGTTTTTGTTTTAATTTTTATCAGAACTTTTAACCATTTTATTTGAACTTTCTGTTGTCCTTTTAGGATCAGTTTCAGGGGATTTTCTAGCATAATTTTCAGAATTATTTCTCTTGGGAATGTATTGGGCTTTCTTTCTTTTGAGGTCATATTGTCTATGTACCTCCATGATGGAATTTTCATATCCTTGTTTATAGTCCTCGGATTCTTGGCATTCTTCTTCAATTTGAGTTGGGGAATATGCCTTGCTCTTCCTTAGTGAGGAAAACAGTATCCTCATCATTAACTCCCATTAGATTAATTTGACTCTCTTATGGCTCTTCAATCACTCCCTCATCCTCATCAGCATAGTATTCTTGGAAAGGAGGCCTGATTTGTTGGTCAGGTCCTCTATGTTCCCTTTGTCTTATCTGAGAGGGGTTTCTCCTAAAGTTTTGTTTTTGGTTATGATTTCTATTCTGAGGAGTTGTTGGGTTTTCTCTGGGAAACTATCTCTCATTTAGGTTGATACTCTCCATCATCCTCTCCATGGTTCTAACAATGTTATCAATCTTATTATCAAATGTGGAGGCTATAGCCTCTTCCCTATAAGTGACTTTGTTTTCATTTTTCATTCTAGCCCTTTTGGCAATCAGATTTTCTTCCACACTTATGGAACCCCTATGTATGTCTTCTAATGTAGGAGGGTCTCTTTCTCTCAGTTGATAAGCCATCTCTGGGTCAAAACCATCGAGAAATTTCATTAGAGCTAAACCTTGTGGGGGTTTCATGTGAGGAGGGAGGGCATTATATACATTGTTGAACCTAGTGCAGTAATCTTGGACACTCTCTCCAACATTTCTCATGATGTTTTCATATTCTGACAAGATTTGGAGAGGATTTTTCTTGACTTCCCATTTATTTAGGAATATTTGGTGAAAAGCAGGGAGGTCATGTATACTATTAGGGGTCAAGCCTTTAAACCATTTTCTTTCCTCTCCCCCTAAGCTTTGAGAAAACATTATATCTTAATGGTTTCATCATCTATCTCTTTTTTATCAAAATAGTCATCCATTCTATCCACATGTTGTTGAACAGTTGTAGAACTACTCTCATAAAATAGGGGAATTTTGGACTGATACTCCTGTCGTAGGGGCACTAAAGGAAATGGTAGGAATAATGGGGCATACCAGGCTGCCATGGTTGGTGTTTGGGGAACCCAAGGGGGGTTAATAAGTGGGGGGTTGATAAAAGGAGGTGGAGGGTTGAATGGAGGAAGGTGAACAGTGGGTGTATGAGTGGGGGTTGAGGCTCCTACAACAGGATTCTGCTATAAGATGGATGGTTCCAAAACTATCTGGGTCATCCAGTTATAAGATCTAATTCTGAAAAATCTTTGTTCCAAGTGTGACTCAAACTAGATATCCTGCAACTTTTTAAGGTTTTCAGGTAGGGAACTTGCCTTGTGAATAAGCCTGCTAACAGTTGACCTCTTAGATCTAGGAGTTTTTCTTAGGATTTTCTCTGGATTATCAACTATGGCAGGAGGGTTTGGGTCAGGATGGGATCTGGTAAAAATTCTTTGAGAAGCCAGAATTTAGACCCAAGGCATAGAGAGGTTGAAAGTTTTATAATAACTGAAAAACGAACCAATATGTGAAGAAAAATACTTAATTCACACAGTGTTTTGACTTGGTTTTCTTTGAGTTCTGATAATATTATGTTTTCTCAATAAATCCCCAGTATGGTCGCCATTATGTTAGCTCCTTGTAATTTGCAAGATTGGCAAGAAAAATTTGCAGAGAACAACATCAAACCACTTTGGTGTCCAGGACCTAGCCTTCCTGGGCTTAGAGAGGGCTCTTTTTGTTTTTATGATTAACTGATTTAGCTTTATGAGTATATTTTTTGGTTTTAGGCTAGTTATAAAGATTGGGGTTGTTTGTTTGTTTGTTTTGTTTGATTTTTTGTTTGGTTGGATAGATAGAAATTGTGGGAAGCTTAATCCATTGGGCTATGGAGTCATAAAGGGTTGAGTTGTACATCAACTTTTCAAGGGTTTTCACAGGGAAACCTAGCTATATCAAACGGATCTCTTTGGCAAGATGAATATGAGATGACAGAAAAGTTGTGAATTCAGTAAGGCTAAAGGGAAATTAAGAATCCTTTAACTATACTTCAACATAAATGTAGAGCAGACAATCTCTGAAATCTGCATTCAGGTCCTTAGAGAAAAAAATTCAAGATAACAGTTCAGTGAAATTAAAGAGCAGTTAAGAATTCTTTAACTAAACTTCAGAGAAAATCCTTAAGATAACAATTTGGTAGAACTAAAGAGAAATTAATAATTATTTAGCTATACTTCACAAGGAAAACCTCAAGACAATAGTCCAGTAAAACTAAAAAGAAGTTAAGAATTCTTTAGTTGTACTTTCAAAGGAAAAAATCAAGATAGTAGTGACAGACAGATTTAAGGTGCTCAAACAACATATCTCAATCTAAAAATTATGTTCTATTATCAGAGAAATTGATGTACAGTATGGAAAACAAAGGGAAAACATTAACATAAAAGGGATAGCATCACCATCAACATAGCTCAAGGATCCTGTGAAAGTGCTTGTATTACTAATGTCCAGCTCAAAAACAGTTACAATTCTCCAATGCAATAGTCTTAGCAATTCAGAGTCTAAACAAAGTCCAGCTAGCCAACCAACAACCAACCAACATTGATAATGAATATACATGCACTATTTAATTGCAACTGAGGAGGTTGCCCTAATCTAGGGTGACATACTGTAATTACTACAGAGTAAATGAAATTTTGGCAATTGAGACCATGCAAGGCCCAAGCCAAAAATATCACTGACAAACCTATTGTAGTAATAACTTTCAAATTAACTCCTGAGCTAAATTTATAATATCTTTGACCAACTGAATGTAGAATTAAATTTTACAATAACTTCCGAATTGATGCTAAAATATCTCTAACTGAAAAATTGACTTTGGTGGCTTTCATTAAATCAAATTTAAGCTGGAGGTGGCCTATGTGTTTGAGAAGTAGTAAATTCTATCTCGATATCTGGTTTTGCCTTCCTCTTTGATTTGTCTTTTAACCTTTAATCTGTCTTCATCTATATCTTTTATCTATTTTCTTTTACTGCCTATGTTGTCGCTATAATTCCTCCTTTTACTTCTTTATCTGCATTCTTCTTAACTCTGTCCTTCATTTTGAACCTGTCTTCATCTTTACCCTGACCGTTATGTTTAATTAATTTTCCTTTACTGTCCTTTGAATTGAATAAACCTTGTCACTGCTGGAATGAATGTATAATCACTCATAATCATTATTGTCTCCATTTATGATTTCATTCATTCTTCTACTCCTAATCCTTTGATGAATAAGGCTTCTAAATCGAGATCCAAAGAGCCCTGATTTAAACAATTCTTGGAATTAGAAATGCAAACTGATTATTGCATTTTTCGATACGTATATCACCTGGAAAATTCAAAATAATTATTAATTTAAAACACAAGGCCTCTACAGGGGATCGATATGTCTTGAAGGCAGTCGGGAAATCTGTGGACAGAGTCTGGATATTGGAGGTTTTTTATTTCCGCGTTTTAGCAATGGCCTTCCAAGTCTGTTAGAAACGATATAGGGGCTATCACAGTGGTTTGGGAGCTTATCACAGTAGCACAGGATTTCAACATTTTTTCAAAGGGTCAATGGTTTCGTCTTTATGGCGCGGAGGCAGTTTCCGGTTTATCGCATGGTGCTAAGGCGGTTAAGCGGCTTATTTTGAGGGAATGTGATAAAATGGGAGAGAGACGCGTGGCAGATGAGGGGTTTGTGAAACCACATGTTTCGCAACCCTCCGAATGTTTTAAACGGTGGGAATTTTGGGTTTCGAAAAGGAACAAGGGTCGTCAGATCGGGTGGCGGAGATCTGACGGTGGTCGGGCATCAATCAATCGCAGATCGGGATGATAGGTGGGGTGGGGGTTTTTAAATAAAGTGGTGGGTTAAATATAATGCGAGGCTCGGGGAAAATATTTAAAGCAATGGTGTTTTAAATATAAATTTGGATCGAGGTTTAAACAAAATAGGGGTCAGGGTTTAATAAACATATGTTTTTAAAGTGGGACCCGATAGGTTTAAAATTACTCAAAAACAATGTAAAATTGGGTTTTACATTATTTTTAATGAAAGAAGGGGAAGGGTTTTAGCAGATGGGAATGGGGTTTAAGAAGGGGAAAAGGCTAAAATGAGGGTATTTAGGGGTTAAAAATGGGATTTCAGAGCATGAGAATGTCAGAAAAGGTAAAATGAAAGGTAATGGAGAGGTTAAATGAAAAATAATGAAGGCAGTGGGATTTCTGAAAATAAATGATAGTCAGAGAATATTATTTTCAGCATAAAAGATAAAAAGGAATAAACATTCATCTAGTGATACTGTAAAAATACAGGAGTCTAACAAATGGAAGACAAACTTCTAGATTAGGTCATTCCCAAACAGATCAAAGCAACCCATATTATCTTGATTTGGTTGAGGTGATGATTATTGGAGAATATTCCTAAATTCTCATGGCACTAGGTTTCCAGATACATCCTCTTGAGTCTAGGAAAATTATATATAGTGAGACCCTCTCAAGGGGAGAGGGGATTCAAAGGGAGAATAACTCAATAATGTTGGTGAATTTCCACAAAAATATTTTTGTCTTGCATGTGAGATGAGCCTAGTATTCCTATAAGTCGAGGGAAGAGGAGTACCAAGGATTATAGGAGAATCTACTAGTGAATCAATGTATAATATCTTTTTTTCCTTTTTTTGTTAATGAATTGAAATAGTGAATTTCCTTCCATATTTCATATTCTTATACATCTGAATGTGAATTGGTAATAATTATAGATTCTATCGCATACTAAATTGTCTCCCATGGTAGAAAAATCATCTTGTTTGGTGGTGTACGTGTGTAGGAGATCAGATCAGTTGCACTGAAAATTGTCACTTTGACATTCTGCTATCTGTATGAGCTCATTATCACTCATACTTTCCTCCTATGAAGTCTAAAACATCAGGTCCTCATGTCAAGCCTTAAAAAATAAGAGAAAAGCTCTCAAAATGTCTAAAACTATGTTATCGCACTTTCTCTGTGTCTTACCTGCGGTCCCGCACCTAATGGTCATGTCCCCTGCAAACCTTACTGCACTTTCTCTATGTTAAGAGTGCGGACCCCTGTAAAATATTAAAAGGGCGCAAGTAAACTCAAAAATATCACTCTCAGTCATTTCTAGAAGCATCTGAAAGGAATCTTGCGGTGGCAAGTCCGCTCTTTTTAGGTTCATGTATCCCATGACTTAAGGAGCTAACCCCTTGATGTAAGGAGCTTATCCCTTTGAAGGAGGACTCTATCCCTTCATAATTGGAACTGTAACCTCCTCTTTTGCACTATAAAAAAAGGCATTGGGTAGCCTCAAAGGGAGTTGAAGCTTTAGTATTGTTTAAGGTAAAGTGCTGTTGGAATTTAGACTCCTTTAGCCGAGATTTTATGAAGAGAGATTACATACCTTTATGTGTCTCAGTTGGAAGAGTGTGAAACCTGTCAGAGTAGAGGAAATTCCTGCTTCAGACCCTGGGAGGACCTATTCAACATCAAGGCTGAAAAGGTTGTAAGGTTATTCTACTATTTCAAAGTTAATACAAATAAGTTTTTTTCTCTCAATAAACTATCATTCGATTGTTTGTTTTATGGATTCCTTGATCACCATAATAGATATGAATTAGAATATATGCTATGTAGGTGCTATTTAATGTTTGATTGTTTGTGATTGTAGGTTTTCAACGATGACTCTTTCGAGCGATTGAAGAACGACAACTACAAGCAAGCATTGGATAGAGGTAAGATCGTAACACCCTTTATAGCATTTACTTTTAAATCGTGATATATCTAGAGAAAGATAGATTTAATTTTCTGTTTGTTGCTAGACTATCTTCTGATACTAGGGAGATCGGTCTTGTCCGCAAGATCGATTTATCCAGCCAACAAATTGGTGACTCCACTGGGGAAAGAACTTTGATTTTTGGTTTTCCTTTGTTTTAACTTGAGAAAATGATTTTTCTGGTTTTTTATTGTTGTATACTTGTCTGGGTAGCTTAGGTTTACTTTGCTTTGAAGATTTTTTAAGTCTTTTGTGTTTTTCTTGAATTTTTCTGGGGACCACACTTTACCTTCATACACAGTGCAGGCATCTTCGCACTTTCCTTAAGTAACCAGTGCGGGACCGCACCTGTTGCTTCTGGGACCTGCAGACCTTGTTAAAATTTTTGCAATTTCCAGATTTCTTCTTCCAGATTAAGTTTAATTTTGATTTAGGTTTCTTAGTGTCTACCCAGATCTGTATTCTTCCTGTCAAAAATTTCTTGTGAGTAAGTTCCAATAGTATTTTTGTTTTGGATGATTTTCTAGAAGTTTTGCATACTTGGAGTGGTTTTCACTTTGTCTCTGTAGTGACTCAAAGATCAGAAGCTTGAAATACCTTAGATCACACTGGTGTCTTTTTGTCTTCTTGATGAGTCTGACTTGGTTGCGAAATCCATCCTTTTTTGAGAAATAGATATAGTTTTCTCTTTGCAAATATTTGAACAAACTTTGTTATAAGTTCTGAATTTCATTTTTACAAAAGAAAACATATATGGATGTTTTTTGATTTATTTGTTATTCTGTGCAAATGAATCCTTATTTTACTGAACAAATAAGCAAAACATTCTCAAAAAAAAAAAAATTGAAGCTTTTATTCAATTATATTTTCAAAGTTTTTAGATTTCAAAATTAGTTTTTCATAGTTTTGAATGCTTTTCTAGAACTTGTAGATCTCTTTTTAAAGAAAAGTTGTTTTTGTAGTTTCGAGTCTTGAAAGTGGAAGGGATTTATTGTAAGCATTGATTGTTTGTCTCGTTTTGAGTTCTTATTGAAAAAAAAAAAGATTTTCTTTTCATTTATTCTTTATGTTAAGAGAAAGAATTGTCTCTTAAGAAATTACATTTCTCTAACTCTTTCTTTTAGCTAGGCTTCATTGAAAAAAAAACTAATTGTTTATCATTTTAGGTGCATTTTTTAGTGTGTTTGGAGTCGAATCTTCACACCATCAAAGTTTCATTTCCATACCTATTGACTTAAAGAACATCCCATAAAAACAACGCTTAATTAAAATTTATCTAGTAATTTTTTCTATTTCTAGGGCTCTTATCACCAATATAGCTTATGCTAGTATCTTGGAGTATTGAGTAATTAACTCTCCAAGATAGTAAAAACAAACAAGTAGATGAATCTTGCGGTAGGAAATAAATCCAATTGTAATTGATACATTCTGGGAAGCTTCTATTAAAGGAGTTAATCACAAGATCATGTCTGAACCTTTGAGACAATCACTTCTGTTTCATTGGGAAAGATAGATTATCTATGAGCATTACAAACGGTAAACCTCGGATTAACCATTTTCGAGGAGCCTGGGGTCACTTGTTGGTAAACCTCGGATTGACCATGTCGAGGAGCCTTCAAGGGGATTGAGCATTTTTACTCTTCCCTTGCGCGTAGAATCGGATCGTAGACTATTCCTCCAGTTGTATTTGTTGTTGTTGGTAACCTTAGTGTTTGTTGTATGGATTAATCCGTCTTGCGGACAAGACCGATCTCCCTAGTACTAAAATTATCTAGCAACAAACAGCCAAACGTACTAATCTTTCTCTAAGAATGTAAGGTTTACAAAAGGCTCTATAGAGGTGTAAAAGACTTACCGTTTGTCCAGTGCTTGTTTGAAGCCGTTATTGTCCCTCGCGCGCTTGAAGGAGTTTTCCCCGTAAACCTGCAGTCACAAACAAGAAAAATATTACATAGCACCTGTATAGAAATCATCATAAACCATTCTTATCATAGTGATCAAGGAATCTATGAAATAAACCATTGACAGAAAGCTTATTGAAAAAAATGAGTATATTTGTATTAATTTCAAAAGAAGAAAATCCTTACAACCTGAGCCTTGATGTTGCACAGGACTTTCCGGGGTCCGAAGCAGGAGTCTCCTTTACTTTGACAAGTTCTGCACTCCTCCAACCAATACAAATAGAGGTATGTAATCTCTCCTCACAAAATTCTTAGTTAACTGAGTCTAAATCTCAACAGCACTTAACTTCAAATATTCTAAAAGCTTGAACTCCCTTTGAGGCTACCCAATGCCTCTTTTTATAGTGGACAAGAGGATGTTTTCTGTTCCAAGCATGAAGGGATAGAATCCTCCTTCAAAGGGATAATCTCCTCACATCAAGGGGTTAGCTCCATAAGGTAAGGGATTCATGCACCTTACAAGAGCGGTTCTGCCACCGCAAAATCCATTCTAGAAGCTTCCAGAATTTACTTTAATTGAGCTTTTTGGGATTTTACTTGCGCCTTTTTAATCTTACAGGGGTCCGCACCTATAACAAAGATAAAGTGCGTTCAGGAACGCAGGAAAGCTGAACATTGGGTGCGGGACCGCAGGAAAGATAGCCAGAAAGTGCGATACCAAAGTTTAGGAGACTTTTAGGAACTTTTTCTGATTTTTAATGCTTGACATGAGGAACTGATATGTTTAGACTTGCAAAGGGAGAAGTATGAGTGATAATGAGCTCATACAGTTCACAGAATGTCAAGGTGACAATTTTCAGTGTAACATATTTCCCCCTAAAGTGCAAAGTCTGGAATAGATGATGTTGAAGTCTGTCATATATGAAGATTGTAGTACTTTATCATTTCAAGGATCGTCCTGTGGACACCCCAGTCAGCACCTGTAAAAACATTCAACGCAAAATATATAGGTATACATATCATCACTGAGGTAGGCATTCCCATACTCAGATTAAACTAAAAAACTGATTCAACTGTTCTGATACAGGAATGATTTTGAGTACATCACAGTATGGACATGTGTGAACACAGTATGGACGCAGCCATCTGTTTATAAATATTCCACTTTATAACTGATAACAAAATCCCTCGCAGCCTGGATGGTAGAAACTAGATCCAGGGTCTTGATTTCCGCATCTCGAACTAGTACGATTCTATCCATGCGAATGAATGTGTCGAAGTCGAACATGGTAGAAACCACTTGATTACCAGTCAATGATGTAAACTTTTAACAAGTGTGAGAGTAACCACCAATAATGTCAATGGATCTCAAAGTACCCAGTACAATCCATGAAATGTGAATGAATGAGCTGAAGTCGAACATCTCACGGAATCATTCGATCGAAGGTCGATGATGTAACCTGTCGTTGAAAGCGAGAAACCTGCCATTAAGGCATGCAGATTTCAAGGTACTGACGATTTCTAGATCAACTTCCCAGATAATGAGTTGTTGTCGATAGAAAGCGATCCGTCGTAGGCAAGCCCACAACACGAAATCATAGATCAAGTTTTGAAAATATATTGGCAAGGACTGACTCAGGGATGGTCAAAATGGATGACAGATATTTTGCAGATGAATGGTTTATTTGAACTGTCCTCTTGAACACATAACGACACTGCAGATGGCTTGGTAACAATTGACCCAAAGCTAATACTCAGAAACCGGATGAAGACTTTTCAAATGAGGTTCGATTAACTAGTAGGCAAAGGATTTCCCAACCCAGGTGAATGAAAGTGTAGTGTTCAAGAGTGGTTGACTGAGTTTTCGAAGAATCAAAATACAACAAACATGCCCATTTTCCTCTCTTTTCCCCCACCATTTCTGGCAAGTACCTCTTTATTTTTGACAAGCTTGAGGAGGATAACATTTGCTTGTTTATAAGCTCATCCTTTGGATGAGTCCAACTTAGTTTAAGATTAGAACCCTAAGAAGGAGTGGTTCGTTCCTGTTGAAAATTAAACAAGTCGAGTCCAGTATGGGAGAAACTCGGTGTTTTTCATTTTTAGGGAGTCAGAAGAAAAAACTTAAGAAAACTCCATGGGTGTAATTTTTCGTAAGTTTAGTCTCTCAGGCCCAAAAAAGGATAAAATAATGCGGGAGAGAACTCTATTAACCATAATTAGTCAACGTATACCTTTTTCGTAAATAGTCCATTTCAGTCTGTAAAAGGGGTAAACTTATACTGAAGGGACGATTATTCATTTACTTTAACGAGTTCGAACAATCAAGTACTCGGCGATATTTTCATATTTAGAGAGTCTGAAAAGGGCTTAAAAGAGGACTCCAATGTTTTTCTTTTTCATGAATTTTTGAAAGAGTCCGAAAAAGTGATAAAAGTATGCTCTTTGTTGAAAAATGATCAATTCTCCTGAAAAATCCAATTTCTACACAAAAACTTGAAACATTACACATACCTGTTTAAGATGAATAAAAATGCTCAAAAATACCCTTTTAAAGTAAAAAATAAATAAATTAAAAATTCTTCTATTCGAAAAAACTTATAAAAAGGACTTTTTCAACTTCATTTTTACCGTTCAAGTTTAGAGTGAAAAGTAGAAGATTTTGGGTAAAAAAATTCCTGTGAAGATTCTGGAAAATCCATCCGTCGAAATCGAGAACCGTCAGTCCCAGGTAATCCACGACCTCTTAATCTTGCATTTCATCTGTTTATAATTCGTTTTTAGGCTTTAAGTTTCATTTTTAAGGGAAAAATATGGTTCAAAAATCGCCCGCGGGGGTCCGCATGTGACACACATGGTACCTGCGGACCACGACTTTTTCCTATAAGGAAAAAAGTCGTGGGTCCGCACTTTCCTTAAATAACGCGTGCGTTCATACGCACTATTTACAAAGGTTAAGTGTGGTCCCCGCGCGTTTTAAATTTAAACTCAAATTTCTCCTTTGCCGCCCAAAATTTTTCAAATTAGATGGTTCTAATCTATCTTTTTATGCATTGTAGGATTAACAAGATGTTGATTTGGAGAGAACGTGAAAACGAGGACATGGATGACGCCGCAATGATCCATTTTCCCACAATGCAAGCATTAAGAGCATGTGGTATATATAAATTATGGGCCATCCAAGGCATGAGAGCACAGGTAGAACTCCTGACATGGCTGGTAAATAGGTGGAATGTGCAGGACCAGTGTTTCATTATCGGCGGCCACCGACTCGAAATCGAGTTGGAGGACATTTATTTTTTGACTGGTTTGTCCAAGAGGGGCGAACAACTCTCCTTGGTTGGGACTAGGCCAGGTGGCCAGACTGTCGCTAGTCTTCGGCAAGAATTCTGTAATGATAAAGCAGACCCCAGGGACAAACGGATTGACATAAAAACTATCATCCATCCCGAGCTGAAAGTTATTGAATTTACTGTTACCAGGCTGTGTGGGAGTGCAGCATTGCATGTAGCTACCGGTTCCCAAATGCGCATTGTTGTGGACTGTTTTCGCAGCACTATTTTCAACTGGTGTGACGCTGTGTTGGCTAATGTAAAAGGCCAACTAACTAGAGTGAAAAATGGGAAACTGAATAACTTTGGATATGGATCCATCGTCGTCTCCTTTGCTCTAGAGAGGATTCCTATGCTAGCTCCACAGAGTATCCCTGTTGATGTCGGACGACCTAGAGAACCTAGGATGGTTCATTGGACCGCATTGATGGCCCGTCACGGTATTGAAGGCGCTGAGATTGTTTGATTTCCTTATTCATATTTCCGTTGGCTGGATCGCCAAATTTTTGTCATTGAGGACTTTCCGTATGCCGGGATAGATTTCCGCGGCGACCGGGAGATGACTCTCCCAGCAGGGGAACAGTGGGATGACTCAGGTAAAATCATTTTCAATGAATTCTAATTTCTAATTTTTTTATTATTATTTTTGATTGTCTTGTTCAATAATAACCAAAAATTTTGTTGAATGCAGATGTGGGCCCACGGCGACCAGCCCATCTCCAACCCTATGAAAGAAAACAACCAGTTGCAGCCGCACCAGCTCCAGCAGGCCAATCAGCAGAAATCTTGACTGATTTAGAGCATCATCTAGAGCGTTTGACTCTAGACATTCCGGATACAAACATAGATGACATTCCACTCATATTTCAGAGATACATGATTGGTGTTCCAGGACCTTTTAGGAGGTTCCTGTGCAGGGTGGCTCGGGCAGTGGTTTCTTATCGTGATCACCATCAGTGATGGGATGATCATGTTGTAGACTCATATTTTTTACTTTTTGTGTTATCATTTGCCGATCATAAGGTGTTTCCAACCTATGATCGAAGACGATGTATATTTTTTGAAAACACTTCTATCCTATGATATATCACTATTTACCGGCTATCTGTATACATGTTATGAATGTTATTTGTTTTACTGTTTTGATCACTGCAAATGTCAATTTATCATACTAGAAGCAACTGCGTCTGCTAATGTATTTAAATGTCTTGGAATATGTTGATATTCAATGTAGTCAAATTCACGTTCCAAGAGACGAAATATCAAAAACAATCGTAACAACACTGGATTTATAATGGCATAAACCCTGTTAAGTTGTAATACAACAAGTTCAGAATCCAACCTGACAATCAAACTCCGAATCCCAAATGATATGGACTCAGATAATAACTCAATCACTGCACTATATTCAGCAATGTTATTCATTTTTTGACCAAGGCTTACCCCATGCATGGAAACTAACTCGTCAGAGGGTGAATAGATAACCCAAGCTGCGGAAGAAATGTTCCGTGTACTACGACAAGCACCATCAGCAAAACCAATGTAGGTTTGAAGAGACGTCGACATCTGCAATATCAAGAGTAAAACTCAGATAAGCAAGAAAAGTGATAAAAACACACGTCTAAACTAGGCACACCTTCCTAATCTAAGACACACCAGTGGTAAAGAAATATAACCTAACAAATAAAAGATCTCCATACCAAGTTTAAGCATAATATCGCTTCAGATATAGCCCATTTCTGGGTTTATCTAAAGGAATGCCATCAAAATCTATCAGCTCATAGGCCCCTTTTGCCAACTTTCGCTTGACAATGAAAGGACCATGCCACATGGGCACGAATTTCCCAGCTCCTAGCTTATCGTTGGCTTGATCATAAACTAAGACTTGGTCTCCTTCTGAAAAATTTCGAGGGGTAACACTTCTATCATACTGAGCTTTTACTCTTTTGACATGAGCCTCGTTTGCTATTGCAGCATTTCTCTTATTTTCATCCAATTGAGCCAAGTACAAAAAATGCTTCTCCTCTTCAGACGTAGTTGGGAGTAACTCTATGGCTAATTTCAAAGATGGAATTTCGCATTCAATCGGCAACACAGCTTCCAAACCGTAAATGAGTTGAAAATGAGTGAAACCAATTGATGTTTTGACTGAAGTTCAATATGCCCAAAGTGCTGAAAATAACATGGAATGCCAATTCGTCTTGTGAATACCAATAATTCGTTTGATCATGGTGACTAAAAATTTATTTATAGCTTCGACCAGACCATTGGCTTGCGGGTAATACGGAGTGGAACTATCGTGGCACAGGCCAAGCTATTCTGTCAATTCAGTCATCATGACATTCCGAAAATGGCTTCCATGATCAGTAATAATGGCTTGAGGAACACCGAACCTTGCAATTATGTGATTAAATACGAAAGTTGCAGCAGTCTTGCCGTCAGCCGAAAATGTAGGCATCGCCTCAGCCCACTTAGTAAAATAATCCACTGCTAAGATAATATAGGCATGCCACCCGGCCGAGTGAGGGTTACATGTAACAAAATCGATACCCCATTTCGCGAACCAACAGCAATTATGGGATGAAGAGGAGCAGGTGGCGCGCGCATTTTACGATCAAACAGTTGACAATTGTGGCATTTTCGGACTGCATAAATACAATCTTTGAATAATGACGGCCAGAAATAACCAGCGCACAATATCTTTTGAGCTGTGGCATACCCATACATATGACCGCCACATGCTCCAGAATGGCAGTCATTTAAAACCTTTTCAGCTTCTTCATGAATAAGACAGCGTCGAAAAACAGAATCCGCTCCTCTACGATAAAGTGTATCACCAAGAATATTATACTGTTGGGATTGGAAACGTATCTTTTGTCTCTGAGATCGTGAGATTTCAGGCCGAAAAGATTGGGTTTGGAGATAAACGATAACATATCCATACCATGGATCAAGAGTACTAATAAGAAATAGAGATTCATCCGCAATGGGTTGCTCTGCCACAGTTTCAGTGTCAGTAGAGGGGAAATCACACATTAGTTCCCTAAAAACCAAGGATTTCTTCGCCTTGGATTTTTCAAATTCCAAGTCGAATTCCTGCAGGATGACTATCCATTTGGAATACTTGCCCCCTAGCAATTGTTTGGTTAAAATGTACATCATTGGGTTGCAATCAGAAATTACCGTAGTTTTGCGTAACAATATGTAATGTCTAAAACGTTGGACAGCTTGAACAGCTGCCAAAGCCAATTTCTCCACATGTGTATATTTAATCTCAGTCGGATGCAGGTTTCGACTAAGATAGTAAATCACATGTTCAGTATGAGATTCATCTTCCTGAACTAACACCATCCCAATGGTGGAATGAGAAGCAGCGAGGTATAAAATGTAATCCTGGTTGTAGTTGGGAGGATGCAATAACGGTGCATGGGTCAACGCGTGTTTAAGTGCATCAAAAGATCGATCAACGATCTCATCCCAAAAGAATTGAATGTTCTATTTCAGCAACCGGGTAAAACCTTTTGTAAGCTCGGCGTAGTTAGGAATAAATCGACGTAAAAAGTTTGCTTTCCCCTGCAAACTTTGGAGTTGGCGTAAAGTCGAAGGAGGAGGTAATTTGACAATAGCCTCGACCTTGGACGGATCGACGCGAATGCCTGCTTTCGAGACAACAAATGCCAGTAAACGACCTGACTCAACACAAAAAACACATTTGTGTGGATTCAGCCGAATTCGATAATACCGACATCTCATAAAGATAGCACGTAAATGTGTAATATGGTCAGCCCTGCGTGATGAATGAGCAGGTAAATCATCGAGATACGGTTGCACAATGTGCTTAATGTCATGAAACGCATAAGACATTTCCCGTTGAAAATTTGCTCCAACGTTCTTTAATCCAAAGGGTAGTTTGCAGTAAGCAAATGTCCCCCATGGACAAATAAAAGTTGTTTTTGGTTGATCAGCAGGGAGTATGTTTATTTGATTATACCCTGAAAAACCGTCCATAAAGGAAAACATTTCACTGTCAGCACAATCATCGATTATTTGATCGATATAGGGAGTTGGATAATTGTCTTTAGGACAAGCTTGATTAATATCCCTATAATCGATACATACTTGTATCGTTCCTTGCTTTTTAGTCACAGGAACAATATTAGATACCCAATCCGTTAAGGGAATCGGATAAATAAAACCTGCATGAAGTAATTTTTCAACCTCTACTTTGATAGCAGCAGCTTTTCTAGGATGCATTTGACGTAGACGTTGACGGACAGGCTTGGCATCCGGGTAAGTCTTGATTTCATGTATGACAATTGACGGATCAATTCCTGGCATTTCTTCATAGGACCAGGCAAACACATCACGGAATTCTTGAAATAGGGCTTTATAAGTTTGAATTTCTTCTTCAGTACAGGAAGCACCTATATGAATGTTTTCAATTATTCCAGGTTTCACTAAAATTTCAATTGGAATCGTTCGAGAAATATTTTCCAAATTCAACTCAGAATCAGGATTTTTCAATGGATTCTGTGGTTCCTTGACGTATTCAGCAGTAAAAATGGAAGCGAAATCATCTTCAAAATGATCTAGTTCAGGTAAAAATGAAGATCGATGATGTATATCTTCCCATGGTAAATCATCAACAGATAACAACTCACGAATCTGCTCATCGGAATGAACAGGTTCAGGAAATGCTGTTGTGGCTGAGCTAGATATAGAAAGTGATTCCTCGTGGATCCCATTCACTGGATCAATCTCGGTTGAAGAGGGGTCGGAAAATGACTGTACGGCCTGATATGCAAGTTCAAATGGACTCAAAGGCATCATGCCATCAATTGAATCTAACTCGGATTCGGAAGGTACGATCCAAGGATCATCAAACATAACAGAGTCTGACGAAATCATATGAATAGTCGCAACAGAAGGCGATACGTTAGGAGGAGGAATGGAAAAAGTTCCTAGCAAACCAGAATCCTTAACCAAACCTACTCCAACATCCTTATATGGGATAGTCATTTTACCAACGTGCTGGATTGTTTCTGTAGAGTCTGGGTCGAAAGTAAAATAAGTTAACTGATCTATTGTAACGATCCTTCCTTGATATGGAAATTTTATGAGTCGAAATACCGAAGAGAAAATAGCAGTCATAGCATAAGACCAACTACGACCCAGAAGAAGGTTGTAATCTAGAGGGGCTTCAACCACTTCCACATCTAGATTTACAACTTTACCTTCGACCCCTATGGGTAAATCCTGCAGAATACCAAAAGGGTGGAAACCTCGATCATCAAAAGCCTTAAGAATCGTCGGAGATTGGTTCAGTGTAGGAGAACCAAGCGATTTCCAACACTGAATCGACATAATACACATTGAAGCTCCCTCATCAATCACAGTCCGATAGATCACTCTGTTTTTGACGAACACTGGTATCTGGAAAGCCATCTGATGAGGTAGATGAGGTGTACTATTTTCGAGATCGAAGATTATAAGATTAGAATCATGAATATCAACAGCTCCTATAGCAGACAAAAGAAATTTACGCTGTGCTGGGCATGTTTGCAGCACTTCCAAAGCTGACATTGCTGAAGGAGAAATAGCTAAGTCTTCAACAATGTTGTAATTCTGAGCAGCTCTCGCATGTGGATTGAAAGTTGATTTACAAAGAACACCTTTAGCAGGCGGTTTGATTATTAAGTCTGGATTTGGTTTCTCGATCTGTAGCAGACCAGAAACAGGAGGAGGTGTATTTGATGTATTTGCATTAGAATATTCTGCTCCTTTATCATCAACAGGATCCTTAGTACCATAATCTTTCGATCACGTCGCAATCCTTACATGAGACATCATCAAAATTGGCTCTTCTGAAGCAGTCGAAGTAGAACCAACCATCTTACTATCTTGAGTCGGAAAAGGATCCTTCAAGACAGTAGCTTGTGAACCCTTGACGAATTTCGCAACCTCGGCCCGATGTGGGCATTCCTTAGTAAAATTATCTTCTTCACAAATGTAACAAGGATAACGTGGTTTACGTTTTTCGTCATTGGATTCATTTTTATCAGTTTTTTCTTTCGAATTCTTTTTTTTTTTACTCTTCCCTTTCTTTTTATTACCGGATTTAGATTTAGCCATGGATGTCTCCACAACATGAATATCGGCAGAAACTTCGGGGGAATATTCTCCTTTCGGGGAATCAGGTAAAGTTATAATTGGAGAAGAATTCTTTGAAGATTTCTTCTTACTTTTAGTATTGACTGTACCAATCATACCATCAGCGGCATGAGACCCTGAAGGAGCAGCAGCTATTTGACCTTGTTTTGGAAGGTCTGGGATTTTTTCATGTAAAGTACCCGACTGTGTATAAACGAGGTCAAGGTACTGAGCTTGAGCAATTACTTGCTCTTCAGTAACAACACCAGCCTTAGCTACATCTTCAGTAATCTTGGGTAACAATGATTTAACAAACCATTCCGCCAAAATTTGATCCGGGATATAAACTTTCACCAAACGTCTCCTACGTCGCCATTCATGAATATGATCAGAAATATACGTAGACGTGGATTGTTTCAGCGAAGTTAATAATTCCGTTCCATTGTCATATCTGACTAGCAACTAAAAATGAGTCAAGAAGGCAGTTGCTAACTGACTGAAGTTATGAAACGAGCCTCGTGGTAACTCAATGTACCATTTGGCTACAAGACCAATAAGAGTTCTTTGTAAAAGACGTAAGCGAATCGAATCATCAATGATTGAATTAGATGCACACCAAAGGTGATAAGTCATGACATGATTTGATGGATCCTCTCCTGACTTACCCTCGAATTTTGGTATATCACTGGGCAACTTATGCGGCATTGGCGGCCAATATTGATAATAGAAAATTGGATCATTTGTAAGGCGCGTCAAATCAAGTAAATCCAAAGTTGCAATAAAGGGTAACTGACGGTTAGGGTCACGAAAACCTTGAGTAGCCAAAGCAGTTCCAGGAGGTGGATACCTAGGGTAGCT
Organism: Pinus albicaulis; assembly: GCA_034641835.2. Classification (NCBI taxonomy): domain Eukaryota; kingdom Viridiplantae; phylum Streptophyta; class Pinopsida; order Pinales; family Pinaceae; genus Pinus; species Pinus albicaulis. The sequence goes on along the minus strand of CM076580.1, from coordinate 260,072,930 downwards.
GGGAATAGGATTAGCATTAGGAATTGTATAACCTCCTGGAAAACCAGGATTAATCGTACCGAACTGGGGTTGTTGAGGCTGCTGATAAGTATAGCCAGGGTACGGTTGATACTGATAGCTTGGATTTTGTGTATAGGGACCAAATTGTGGATGTCCCTGGTACGGTTGATACGTGAATTACGGTTGACTTGTTACAACTGTACTTGTACCGGCTTGTTCCGTAGGCATCTGAACCGAGGTCTGAACTGAAGATCCTGACTGAGGTACAGAGACTTGAGGGATTTGCACGCAGCCAAGGATAGACGAACTCGAGGTTACAGATACTCCAGAAGCAGGTGTTATAGGTTGAACAGACGTAGCAGCTGTTGCAGCAGTTTGAGGCAGAGTCTTAGGCGAACTAGGACCAGCCTGCTGAACAGGACCAGGTGCAGGAGTTTGAATAGTAGGCTGGACAGGTTGCTGATTTGGACCAGTAATTAAAGGCTATCCTGGTTGATAAGGCAACTACACATTAGGCTGCATAGGCTGTTGATATTGGGACAGATCCCACACCATATTCATTCCAGGGTATTGCCCCGCAGAAGGCTGAACGTAAGGACCATAACCTGGTTGAACGTAGGGTTGATAAGTTGGTACATTTCTAGCTCCTTGAATAGATGGCTGACCAGAAGGCTGTTGGAAACCTTGAATTGGGTACTGACCTTGAGGTTGATAACCCTGAGGTGTGTACTTAAGCTGGGGTTGATAAGGACCCTGAGGAGCATATTGAGTTTGCGGTTGACCTTGGGGCATGTACTGTCCTGAAGGTTGATACCCTTGAGGTATGTACTGCCCTTGGGGTTGTCCCCCAAAATAATATGATTCCACAGTTTGTCCTGGGAAAAAGTTACCTTGAGGTTTCCCTCCAGGCGGTAACTGACTTCCTAAAGGTTGCCCCCCAAGCGGTAACTGACTACCCGAAGGTTGCCCCCCAGGCGGAAACCGACTACCTGAAGGTTTCCCCCCGGGCGGTAACGGATTTACCTGTGTTGGCCCCCCAGGCGGTAACTGACTGCCTTGAGGTTGAGGATTCGAAACATCACCAGACATCATATAGATTTGCGCTACGTTCAACGTTTCAGCTTTAACACCACTACCAGATGACAACACTTGTTCAATTGGTTGAGGCGCTGCTCCCGAGAAAGTACCAGACAAAGCTTGATATCCCGACGAAACAGAAAGACCACCATGTAAAAATGATTCTGGTGTCTGGGAAAACACGGATGACTCTCCAGCCATAATGGATGGCGGATAGTAACCTCTGGTTGTAGGATGAAATGGAACTCGAGGTGGAGAAAAAGAAAGGCCTCGATTCTCTAAAAAAATTGTTAAAGATAGATACCAAGCACTAGTTCGAATAGGGCTGTAGAAAATAGATTCACGCTCCCTGAGATTTAATGATTGAGGGGAGTCAGGAAGAGATATGTCTTCGTCTAGATTAGTAAGTTCTTCAATAGAAATAAGACCAGCTGGAAGATCGTCAGTGATAATATTTCTTACACTAGGTGAATCAAGATCGCTCGAAGTTGGTGAAATAAATCCTGAAGATGTTTCTAAAACAGAAGGTTCAGTTTCAGGTTTAGAGATTTCAGGTTCGTCAGCCAATTCAATGGAAGCAGGAATACTACCAGTAACTTCCGAAACTGAAATCGGTTCTTGAATGTATTTTGTTGTAGGTATTTGATAGTTAGGATGGACAACTATGGATGAACTTCCAATTTCTGTTGATCTAATCCTACCACTACTGGATGATACCAGAGCACGAAGCCCTTCAAGCTGACTTGGTGTATATTCAGGGGGTTTCCCTTGTAGTCTCCGGGATTGTCTCGGCAATTCCGCCATGATTAAATATTAACTAATCACACGCAAACACCTAAAGTCTCTAAATAAACAAATAGCTGAATCACACGCTTAAAAATCTAAGAGTTCAAACCACACACAAACAGTAACTTTCCATACTAAAAACACTAGTTGGTGATGAAATCCAACTTAGTAGAAATTTAACACAGAAAGGGCGGTTGGAACAGTTACCCCGACAACCTGCTTAATGAAACAGACTGGCACAAGTTTCCTCACAAAACCATCTCGTGTGAAGAGAACCCCCTAGAGAGTCAAAGTGAGTCTAGTCGACGTCTGCTCCAGGTACAGTGAGATCTTTCCTCCACCGTCACCTTAGGAAATAATCTTAAGATAATGGACACTAAGGTTACCAACAGTAACAAATATAACTGGGGGAACAGTCTACGATCCGATTTCACGCGCAAGGGCAGAGTAGCAAGCTCAATCCCCTTGAAGGCTCCTCGACATGGTTAATCCGAGGTTTACCGAAAAGTGACCCCAGGCTCCTCGACAATGGTTAATCCGAGGTTTACCGTTTGTAATACGCGCAAAATCGTCTATCTTCCCCAATGAAACAGAATTGATTGTCTCAAAGGTTCGGATATGATCTCGTGATTGACTTCTTTAAGAGAAGCTTCCCAGATTATACAAATTACAATTGGATTTATCTCCTACCGCAAGATTTGTCTACTTGTTTGTTTTTACTACCTTGGAGAGTTAATTACTCCCTACTCCAAGATACTAGCCTAAGCTATGTTGGTGATAAGAGTCCTAGAGAATAAAAAGATTGCTAGATGAATTTTAATTAAGCGTTATTTTTAAGAGTTGTTTCTTAAGTCAATGGGTGCGGAAGTGAAACTCTGATGGTGTGAAATGACTCGATTTCCAAAAGACACTAAAAATGCATCTGACAATGATAATCAGATTGTTTTCTTTCAATGAAATTCTAATTAAGGAAAAGTTAGAGAATGCAATTCTTTTAATGAAAAATTCCTTCTTTAAGCACAAAGAACTATTGAAAGACACTATTTTTGTCTTTTCCAACAATTTATTAAAGCTCACAATAAAAATCCTTTCATTTTCCAAAAACTCGAAGCTACAAAACAATTTTCTTTCAAAAGAAATCTAGAAATTTTAAAAGCACTCAAAACTACAAACTAATTTCGAGATCTACAAAGTTTAATAGCACTCAAAACTACAAACTTTAATAATCTAAATGAATAAAAGCTTTAAGATTTTTTTTGAAGAATGTTTTACCTTAGTTGTTCAGCAAACTAAGAATCTATTCGTTCAGAATAACAAACAGATCAAAAACACTCAATTATGTTTTTATAAAAAATGAAATTCAAAAACCAATAACAAAGTTTCTTTTCGAAGATTTGCAAAGAAACAGGTAGCTCTATTTCTCAATAAAGGATGATTTCAAAATCAGGTCATATTCAGCAAAAGACCAACAAAGACCAAGGTAATATGAGGTACTTCAAAATTTCAAATGCTACGAATCGCTACAAAGACCAAGTGAAATGCAATCCAAAACGCAAAACTTCTAGAAAATCATCAAAACACCAATACTGCTGAGATTTATTAACAGAAAGATTTTGACAGAAACAATCATCAATCTGGGCAGAAAACAAAGACTGAAAATCAAAATCAAAATAAACTAAAGAAAGAAATCTTAAATTTTTCAAAACTTTAACAGGGTCTGCAGGCTCCAAGATATCACAGGTGCGGTCCCGCACTATTTACACAGGAAAAGTGCGAAACTGCCCGCACTGTGAAAACAAGGCAAAGTGCGGTCCCAGGAAAAACTAGAGAAAAACTTAAAAGATTTCAAAATTTTCAAAAACAGTGAAAACCTAAGCTACCTAGGCAGATGTCAATCAATCAAAAACCAAGAAAAACGTTTCCTCAAATCAAAATAAAAGAGAACCAAAAACAACAAGTTCTTTCCCCAGTGGAGTTGCCAATTTGTTGTATGGATTAATCCGTCTTGCGGACAAGACCGATCTCCCTAGTACTAAAAGTATCTAGCAACAAATAGCCAAATGTACTAATCTTTCTCTAAGCATGTAAAGTTTACAAAAGGTTCTATAGAGGTGTAAAAGACTTACCGTTTGTCCAGTGCTTTTTTGAAGCCGTTATTGTCCCTCGCGCGCTTGAAGGAGTTTTCCCCGTAAACCTGCAGTCACAAACAAGAAAAATATTACATAGCACCTGTATAGAAATCATCATAAACCATGCTTATTATAGTGATCAAGGAATCTATGAAATAAACCATTGATTGAAAGCTTATTGAGAAAAATGAGTATATTTGTATTAATTTCAAAAGAAGAAAATCCTTACAACCTGAGCCTTGATGTTGCACAGGACTTTCCAGGGTCCGAAGCAGGAGTCTCCTTTACTTTGATAAGCTCTGCACTCCTCCAACCAAGACAAATAGAGGTATGTAATCTCTCCTCACAAAATTCTTAGTTAACTGAGTCTTAATCTCAACAGCACTTAACTTCAAATATTCTAAAAGCTTGAACTCCCTTTGAGGTTGCCCAATTCCTCTTTTTATAGTGGAAAAGAGGAGGTTTTCTATTCCAAGCATGAAGGGATAGAATCCTCCTTCAAAGGGATAAGCTCCTCACATCAAGGGGTTAACTCCATAAGGTAAGGGATTCATGCACCTCACAAGAGCGGTTCTGCCACCGCAAAATCCATTCTAGAAGCTTCCAGAATTTACTTTAATTGAGCTTTTTGGGATTTTACTTGTGCCTTTTTAATCTTACAAGGGTCCACACCTATAACAAAGATAAAGTGTGTTCAGGAATGCAGGAAAGCTAAACATTGGGTGCGGGACCGCAGGAAAGATAGCCAGAAAGTGCGATACCAAATTTTAGGAGACTTTTAGGAACTTTTTCTGATTTTTAAGGCTTGACATGAGGAACTGATATGTTTAGACTTGCAAAGGGAGAAGTATGGGTGATAATGAGCTCATACAGTTAGCAGAATGTCAAGGTGACAATTTTCAGTGTAACAGTGTCCATAAAATTAAGATTATTTCCTAAGGTGACGGTGAAGGAAAGATCTCATTGTACCTGGAACAGACGTCGACTAGAATCACTTGGACTCTCTGGGGGGTTCTCTTCACTCGAGATGGTTTTGTGAAGAAACTTGTGCCAGTCTATTTCATTAAGCAGTTTTTCGGGGTAACTGTTCCAACCGCTCTTTCTATATTAAAATTCTACTAAGTTGGATTTCATCACCAACTAGTGTTTTTGGTACGGGAAGTTACTGTTTGTGTGTGGTTTTAACTCGTAGATTTTTTAGGCATGTGATTTAGCTGTTTGTTCCTTTAGAGACTTTAGATATTTTTATTGAAATTTTCTTTGTTTGCGTGTGATTAATTGATATGCAATCGTGACAGAATTACCGAGACAGTCCCAAAGACTTCAAGGGAAGCCCCCTGAATATACACCAAGCCAACTTGAAGGGTTGCATGCTCTAGTATCATCTAGTAGCAGTAGAATTAGATCAACAGAAGCCGGAAGTTCATCTATAGTTATTCATCATGATCATCAAATACCAACAACAGAGCATATTCAAGAGCCAATTTCAGTTTCTGAAGTTATTGGTAGTATTTCTCCTTCCAGTGAACTAGCTGAAGAACCTGAAATTTCTGAGCCTGACACTGAACCTACTGTTTTCGAACCATCCTCAGGATTTAATACTCCAACTTCTAGTGATCCTGATTCACCTAGGGTAAGAAATATCGTTACTGAAGATCTTCCTACTGGCCTCATTTCTATTGAAGAACTTGTCGGTTCAGACGAAGAAGTAACTCTTCCCGAATCCCCACAGAGTTTGAATCTTAGGGAGCGTGAATCCATTTTCTACAGTCCTATTAGGAGTGACGCTTGGTATTTATCTTTGAAAAAAAATTTAGAAAACCCGGGCCTTTCTTTTTCACCACCTCGAATTCCTTTTCATCCTACGACCAGAGGTTATTATCCTTCATCGATCATGTCAGGAGATTCATCTATGTTTTCCCAAACACCGGAAACATTTTTATACAGTGGTCCTTTTGTTCCTTCAAGGTACCAGGCTCTTTCTGGTACTTTCTCAGGAGCAACTCCTCGACTGATTGAACAAGTATTATCATCTGGTATTAATGGAGCTAAAACTGAAACGTTGAACGCAGAGCCAATATTTATGATGTCTGGTAATATTCCAAATCCTCAACCTCAAGGCAGTCAGTTACCACCTGGGGGACAACCTCAAGGCAGTCAGTTACTACCTGGGGGGCAACCACAAGGCAGTCAGTTACCACCTGGGGGGCAACTTCAAGGTCATTTTTTACCAGGACAAACTGTAGGACAGTATTATTTACCTGGAGAAAAACCTCAAGGATAGTACATACCTCAAGGTTATCAACCTCAAGGACAGTACATACCCCAAGGTCAACCCCAGACTCAGTATATTCCTCAGGGTCCTTATCAACCCCAGATTCAGTACGCGCCTCAGGGTTATCAACCTCAAGGTCAGTACCCAACTCAAGGTTTCCAACCACCTTCTGGTCAATCATTTGTACAAGGAACTGGAAATTTACCACTTAATTATCAACCCTACGTTCAACCAGGTTATGGTCCTACATATGTACAACCTTCTATGGGACAATACCCCAGAATGAACATGGTGTGGAATCTGTCTCAAACTAAACAGACTATGCAACCTAATGTGCAGTTGCCTAATCAACCTGGACAGCCTTTGGTTTCTGGTCTGACCCAGCAACCTGTCCAGCCTACTATTCAATTTCCTGCACCTGGTTCTGTTTAGCAGCCTAGGCCTAGTACACCTCAGACTCCGCCTCAAACTGCTGCAACTACTACAACATCTATTCAACCTACCACACATGTTTCTAGAGTATTTGTAGCTATGTTTTCTTCTATCCCTGCATCCATGCAAATTCCTCAAGTCTCTGTACCCCAGTCAGGATCTACAGTTCAGACTTCGGTCCAAATGCCTGCATGACAATCTGGTACAAGCACGATTGCCACAAGTCAACCACAATTCACATATCAACCGTACCAGGGACAGTATCAATTCGGTCCCTTTGCACAAAATCCAGTTTATCAGTATCAATCGTACCCTGGCTATAATTATCAACAGCCTCAACAACCCCAGTTTGTTCAGGTTAATCCTAGTTTTCCGGGAGGTTATACCATTCCTAATGCAAATTTGATTCCAGTTTATCTTGGATATCCTCCTCCCGGAACTGCTCTTATTACTCAAGGTTTTCGTGACCCTAATCGTCAGTTGCCATTTATTGCAACTTTGGATTTACCTGACTTGTCGCGCATTACAAACGATCCAATTTACTATCTTCCGTATTGGCTGCCAATGCCTAATAAGTTGCCCAGTGATATAGCGAAATTCGAGGGTGAGTCAGGAGAGGATCCGTCAAATCACATTATGACTTATCACCTCTGGTGTGCATCTAATTTGTTAATTGATGATTCAATTCGCTTACGCCTTTTTCAATGAACTCTTATTGGTCTTTCCGTCAAATGGTACATTGAGTTACCACGAGGCTCTTTTAATAATTTCAATCAATTAGCGACTGCTTTCTTAACTCATTTTCAGTTTCCTGTCAGATACGAAAATGGCACGGAACTATTGACTTCACTAAAACAAACAACGTCCATGTATATTTTTTATCATATTCATGAATGGCGACGTAGAAGGTGTTTAGTGAAAATTTTCTTTCCAGATCAAATTTTGGCGGAATGGTTTATTAAATCATTACTACCCAAAATCACTGAAGATGTAGCTAAGGGAGGAGTTGTTACTGAAAAGCAAGTCATTTCTCAGGTTCAGTACCTTGACCTCGTTTATACGCAGTTAGGTACTTTACATGAAAAAATCCCTGATATTCCAAAACATGGTCAAATAACTGCAGCTCCTTCAGGGTCTCATGCCACTGATGGTATGATTGTTTCAGTTAGTAAGAAAAGCAAGAAGAAATATTCAAATAATTCTTCTCTTATTATAACTTTACCTGATTCCCCGAAAGGAGATTCTTCCGCTGAAGTTTCTGCAGACATCCATGTCGTAGAGTCCTCTACGACCAAATCTAAATCTGGCGGTAAAAAGGAGAAGAATAAAAACAAAAAAAAATTCAAAAGATAAAATAGATAAAAATGATTCTACTGACGAAAAATGCAAACCTCGCTATCCTTGTTTCATCTGCGACAAGGATCATTTTACAAAAGAATTCCCACATCGAGCAGAGGTTTCGAAATTTGTTAAAGGTTCTCAAACACCTGCTATCGCGAAGGATCCTTTTCCTATTCAAGATATTAAGATGATTGGTTCTTCCTCGAATGCCTCAGAAGAGCCCATTCTGATGATGTCTCATGTTAGGATTGCGACGCGATCGCAAGATTATGGTAGTAAAAATCCTGTTGATGGTAAAGAAGCAGAATCTTCTAATTCGAACACATCAACTACACCTCCTCTTGTTTCTGATCCACTACAGATTGAGAAACCCAATCCAGACTTAGTAATCAAACCGCCTGCTAAAGTTGTACTTCGTAAATCATCTTTCAATCCACATGCGAGAGCTGCTCAGAATTACAACATTGTTGAGGACTTAGCTATTTCCCCTTCAGCAATGTCAGCTTTGGAATGTTGGGAAAAATACTGAGAGGGGGGGGTGAATCAGTATTTACTGCATAATCAAATCTTTTACTTTTTCATTCCTTAAAACCCATACGCTACTTTCCTTCAGTAAACTAGCGTATATACGCGGATCCCCTTTATTAAACTAGCGTATACACAGAGATCTAGATATGTCATTAAATCTTCACTTATATTAATCCATCATTCATTCATCAGATGTTCAATAAACAGTAAACATGTGCAGTAAGAACAGAATAAACCATCACACATAGCATCACACATGAATACCAGGATTTTTAGGTGGAAACCCAAATCGGGAGAAAACCACCGCTGCAGTTGCTCAGCCTTCAATATTTTATTATAGAGAAAACATCTTACAACATATGTGCTGGCGCAGACTTGACCAGCACGCAGGCACCCACCTGCGCTCGTTTACCAGCCTCTCCTGGAAGGGAGCTCCAACTCCCTGACTCGTTTACCAGCCTCTCCTGGAAGGGAGCTACGACCCCCCGATCTCGTTTACCAGCCTCACCTGGAAGGGAGCTACAACCCCCTGACTGAAGGCTACAACCCTCAGCACCACCTTGGACCACGTTTCATCAATTTTCACACTGGATCCAACAACTTCAATAGAACAACATTTGTAGGCCACGTTTCATCAAATTTCCAGACTGGACCCTTTCCATACTTTTAAGCACAAACATACATCACCAACAGATACTTATCAACACAGATCAGATAGCAGAAACACAGCAGAACAGATCAGATATTTCATACCCCTTGCTTCAGCAAACCCTAGTTTGCATACGCGCTTTCCCTTTACTTATGTCGCGTATATACGCGCTTCCGTCCACACAAACCAGCGTATACCTCAGTGTATATTTTATTGCGCATACGCGCTTTCTCTTCGCTGAAGCCGCGTATATACGCGCTTCCTCCGCGGCGAAGTAGTGTATAGATCTTCAATCATTACAGAGCAGCATACTTCATCAGATCAGATATTCAGTTCAGATCTACCCTTTTGCTTCAGACAGATGTTCGCCTAGATGCTCGCCTCATCACAGATCTAAGCCTTCCATAATCAGATCTAGAAAATACAAGAGCAATTCAGATCTAGATCCCCTTCTTCATCATTGGTGCATCATAAAATCAGATTTATCATTCAAGTGTAACCCTTTCCATTCAGATATACTTCAGAGAGAAGTATTCATTCAAGCTCAGACATCTTGCACCCACACTCATGTTGTGCACAATGAATTTCTTCTCCTTTTATATGTTTATCCTTTTTCAATACCATGAGCCCCTTTTTCAATACCATGGGCCAAAGCTATACCATGAGCCCAAAACTACCTGGACGGGGTCAATTAGGCGGATCATTACCCAATACAATGGGTCAATACCATGGTGGTTACCCTTGGTTTTGCACTTTTTGAGCGCTTTTGCCCATACGCGACTTGGCACGTTATTTTCTGCGTGCATACGCGACTTCCCTTAGGCCAATCCGCGTATACAAAGAGACATACTCTTTTCATCATATTTTGAGCACATTCTGAATTCCTTTCTTCATTTCCTTTTGTACATACTGTAGATACATCATATTTTCTTCATCAGGAACATATTCTCTCAAGCACAACTTCATCAAGTGGGTTGCCTTTCAAAGACAACACTTAGCATCATATTGTCAACAAACATCATATCTCATCAGATTTACATCATTTACTAAGTCCATCAAGTCAAGCATAACTTTATCAGGTGGATTTCCATCAAGGACAACACATGTCAACAGTCACATGTCTTCATCTTCATTCAGTGGGTTGCCATCAAGGACAACACTCTGCATCATATTTCCAACAATCTCTCCCTTTGGACTTGATGGCAACCACAATGGTGTTTGGTTACCACAACAGATAGATACATTAAGAATACAATGACACCATGTCACTCTCTCCAATTATTTGACATCATTATCTTCATTCAAACACCATGTCACTCTCCCCCTTTGACATCAAGGGCAAAGGGCAAAACCAGCGGATCAAAACCAACACACTCTCCCCCTTTGACATCAAGGGCAACGGGCGGAACAAAACCAGCACACTCACCCCCTTTTCTCCTCATGTAGAAGAAGCGTTCTGTAGATCTGATGTATACTGAAGTGACCAAGCTCCCCTTGAGTTCATGCTGAATATTTTTCAATGAAGTACATGACTCTATGAACTTCCTATCACCAAAAGACTCATACTTACATCAAATATCCAACCAAGTGGATTTACATATAAGACTCAAGTACCCAACCAAGTGGGTTTACACATTTCAACTCAGCTACCCAACCAAGTGGGTTTACAAAAATTGACTCAGCTACCCAACCAAGTGGGTTTACAAATTTGGCAAGTCCTTACATGACTGAATATTACACGTTTACAACATGGGTCTCAACAAGACCTTTTCATCAAACTACAAATATAGCTTTTAAGACCAACACCAGAAAGTCCTCAAGAAAGAGAACATATTTCAGAACCATCATAATGCCAACACTGCATTATAGTCAGCAAAGCTAACGCTCTCCCTGAATTTGTGTAACCAAGCAATCTTTCCAAATGACTAAGGCTCCCCCTTAGTTTGTGCATCCTGAAAACTTTCACCAACAAATCATCAAGGCATCTTCATCAAAACATTAGAAATAGAATTATGAGAACTGGAACACCACCAGAGACACCAAACAGTGTCAGAGATACCAAACAGCACTGCAGCTGTGTTGAAGAGAGCTGAACCAACCAAAAATTGCCAGCAACCAAACATACGCGGTTTTCTGTGAATGAACTCGCGTATATACGCGACTGTGTTTCAGGAAACCCGTGTATCCCAAACCATCTTCTAAATTTCAACCAGATCTGATTCTCTGTGAGGCAAAGATAGTGTTCAGCTTCTTTCTGAGACATTTGAATGCTTCCCTGGACTACATATAGATAGAACAGTGTAGTTGTGTCTTCAAGCGTCATCCAACGGTTGTAGCATCAGCACAATAGTAACCAAGCCTTCAGATTCTTTGCAGCATCAATACAATCTTTCCAAGAGAGATTCTCATATCAGAACAATATCTTCACATAGGTGTCAAGAAATCATCCATGTGGTCCAACATCACCATGATCTTCAAGATTTAACATGAAGTAACATATGTAGGCAAAAGATCTCTCAACCATAGTAACACACTCTGCATGATTTATTTCTGAATCAAATGACATCCAACTCATCCATGTGTGAGTACAAAGGATACTTATCAGCAACCAGAGCTCAAAAACTCATCATAATAAACCATGTACCAAGTCATCATCATTTGAGCATGAGTATCACAAAAACCAAAGAACAAGCAGTCATATTGCCAACAATGCAATCATTAGGATTCAACCTGCTGCTCCCCCTAAACCAATGCTCTTCCTTGGCTTGCAATCTGAAGCACCTTCCACAGCAAGTCATCAGCAACAATCTCTACATGATCTAACCTCATCTCTGAATTATAAGACTTTCAATCTCATCATCCAAAAGTAAACAGGACTCATTCATAATCTTCAACACAAGGCATCAAGTATCATATCATCATTATTTAGAACTGAGGAATTAAGCTGATACAGAGTCAATAATACAGTTATTAACAGTCAGACTGATGCTTCCCCTGAACCTCTGCACTAGATCTTCAGCTATCAGATAAATTTTCTTATCATCAATGAATACGCGGCTGTGTCAGCTGGAACTCGCGTATATACGCGACTTTGTTTCATATAACCCGCGTATGGAAAGTGAAATATAGAAAATTTCACACCTTCATCTCCTCCTGCAAATTTACCTTCTGTCCCTGTCTTTTCTTCACACCAGATGCACTGTCAGAAATACATATAACCAGAATAATCAAATCAACCATGAGATTCATCATGCATTGCTCCCCCTGTGATGATACATTACTAAATCTCATAATGTATCCCACATCATTCCTGCAGTCAATAAGAAAGGTCAGCTTTAGAAGCGGATGACTGCAGTAGGGTCAGAATTCCCTACGTTTCTGATCGGTCCTTGAATTGAGTGTTTTCTTCAAGAAAATCATTGTCTTCTAGAGCATCCACAAAAGTATCCTTTTCTTCTCTAGATTGATTCTTATTCCATCCCTCCATCTTTTTCCAGACTTGTTTAAACTTTCTATTTGTGTGCTGGAAGTTATCCAATTTCTCATATCTATTCAACCTGCATTCCTTTTCTACATGTCCATACTTGTTGCAAGAATAACATCTCATGTGTCCAGAGAAATAAGCATAAGAATCATGATGAGTATTTCTAATCTTTCTCCTTTTACAATCAGCTGCTTTATGTCCATACTTGTTACATGAGAAACAATATCCCTTGAAGCTACCAGAGTACCTGTTTGTTTGTGGCTGAATTGTCCTGCTTCTGCAATTTGCTGCAACATGCCCATAGTTATGACATTTAAAACATTCAACATTCTTGAATGAATTCCTTTGAGAATTCATGATTGTTGGTTGATCTTTTGACTCTTTCAACACTTCAGATTTTGCATTGATGTCCTTTGATTCTTTAGCACCTCCTTGTGAGCTAGATTCTCCTTTAACAGTTTCATGGAAACCAAGACCAAGTTTGATAGCAGGAGACCTTTGATTACTCAAAATATTGTCCAAAATATTAGTACTATCTTGAAACCTCAAAATTTTAACCTTTTCTTCTAATTTACCTTGAGAATGTTTACCTCAACCTCCAAGGCTTGACATTGCTTTGTCATGCTTTCTTCTTTCCTTCTTCCATCTTCTACTTGATCCTTCAGATTTAGAATCTCTTCTTTCAACCAATTTTCGTTTTCTTCACATGTTTGCTCCAGCTCTTCATTCTTCTTATTTGATTTTTCCAGAACCCGTTTGAGAGAGATGATTTCTGCTTCAAGGCCTTCATTCTTCTTATTTGATTTGTCCAGGTCTTCTTTGAGGGAAATGATTTCTACTTCAAGTCCTTCCTTTTCAAATGATTGTAGAGGTTCCTCATCTTTCTTACTTGATGTTTCTAGATCTGCTTGCAGAGAGATGATTGCAGCTTCAAGTCCTTCATTCTTCTTGCTTGATTTTTCAAGATCTGCTTCTAGTTCTTTAATTTGATTGGATGCATAAGTATGAAACCTTTGATACTTGTCCATCTGTCCATTCAAAATTTCTATTTGATCTTTCATTTGAGAGATCATCTCTTTGTTGATAGAATCTTTGATCTTGAGAGCTTTCTCTATTTCCAAAACACTACTTTCACAAACTTCATTATTGTTTGTACCACCAAGATCATGCAAAGGATGACCCCAATCACTATCCGATTTATCTTCTTCTATTTTCTGAGATATCTCCTTGCTTTGAGTAGCCTTCTTCTTTTTCTTCTTTGCCATGAGAACTTGTAGAGCTTCGTCAGAATCTGTTTCATCTTCTTCAATTTTTTCTATACATGATTTCTGAGGTATCTCCTTTCCTTGAGTAACCTTCTTCTTTTGCTTCTTTGCCATGAGAACTTTCAGATCATGGTCAGAATCTTCTTCATCTTCACTGGACACTTCATCATCATCTTCTTTTGCATAATAACTCTTTTTCTTTTCAAATTGTTTCCCTTTACCATGCTTTTCTCTATAAAGACATTTAGCAGCATAGTGACCAACTTTTCCACACTCAAAACATTTGAAGGGAAGCTTACCTTTGAATCTTCCAGTACCTAGTTGGAGCTTTCTCACGAAATTCGCTTCTTCTTCATCGGATATATAGCTGGATTCTTTGACAACTTTCTTTTCCTTTCCTTTTGTAGATTCCTTAAAAGCAAATTTCTCCCGATTTCTGAAGGATTTCTGTCCTCTCAAAAAGGCCGAGTACCATGTAATTGAACAATAGTAAGCGTTTGCAGATCTTGCCTTTCTTCAATAGCTGAAACTTTGGAGTCAAATTTTGAAGTCAAGGATCTTAAGACCTTTTCCACCAGAGTAGTATCAGTTATGGTTTCTCCCAAATTTCTCATTCGATTTACAATATCATCCAGACGAAGAAAGAAACTGGCAACACTCTCATCACTATGCATCTTCAAATTTTCATATTCAATTCTAAGAGTTTGGAGTTTTGCACTTTTTACCTTTGTGTCGCCTTCATAGCTTAGAATGATTTTGTCCCATATTTCTTTTGCCGAATGTAGCTGCATCACTTTAGCAAATTCTGATTCAGACATGCTTCCCAATAAGACATTCACTGCTTTGGCATTGATTTCATACTTCTTTCTTTCAACTGCATCAGTAGGAATATTTGCCGGGTATTGATAACCTTCTTGCACGATTGCCCATACATCTGCACCAAGACTTTGCAGATATGCTTTTGTTCGTACCTTCCAGAATATCAGATTGCTTCCATTGAATAGAGGTGGCTTTATAGACATTACTCCATCTTGACTTCCCATTGCGATGGATCTCCTTTAAGCGATCAAGCTTCTGCACAAGGACCTGCTCTGATACCAATTGTTGGGAAAAATACTGAGAGGGGGGGGTGAATCAGTATTTACTGCATAATCAAATCTTTTACTTTTTCATTCCTTAAAACCCATACGCTACTTTCCTTCAGTAAACTAGCGTATATACGCGGATCCCCTTTATTAAACTAGCGTATACACAGAGATCTAGATATGTCATTAAATCTTCACTTCTATTAATCCATCATTCATTCATCAAATGTTCAATAACAGTAAACAAGTGCAGTAAGAACAGAATAAACCATCACACAAAGCATCACACATGAACACCAGGATTTTTAGGTGGAAACCCAAATCGGGAGAAAACCACCGCTGCAGTTGCTCAGCCTTCAATATTTTATTATAGAGAAACATCTTACAACATATGTGCTGGCGCAGACTTGACCAGCACGCAGGCACCCACCTGCGCTCGTTTACCAGCCTCTCCTGGAAGGGAGCTACGACCCCCCGACTCGTTTACCAGCCTCTCCTGGAAGGGAGCTACGACCCCCCGATCTCGTTTACCAGCCTCTCCTGGAAGGGAGCTACGACCCCCTGACTGAAGGCTACAACCCTCAGCACCACCTTGGACCACGTTTCATCAATTTTCACACTGGATCCAACAATCTTCAATAGAACAACATTTGCAGGCCACGTTTCATCATATTTTCAGACTGGACCCTTTCCATACTTTTAAGCACAAACATACATCACCAACAGATACTTATCAACACAGATCAGATAGCAGAAACACAGCAGAACAGATCAGATATTTCATACCCTTTGCTTCAGAAAACCCTAGTTTGCATACGCGCTTTCCCTTCACTGATGTCGCGTATATACGCGCTTCCGTCCACACAAACCAGCGTATACCTCAGTGTATATTTTATTGCGCATACGCGCTTTTACTTCAGAGAAGCCGCGTGTATACGCGCTTCCTCCGCGGCGAAGTAGCGTATAGATCTTCAATGATTACAAAGCTGCATACTTCATCAGATCAGATGTTCAATTCAGATTTACCCTTTTCACTTCAGTCATATGTTCGCCTAGATGTTCGCCTCATCACAGATCTAGGCCTTCCATAAGCAGATCTAGCAGATACAAGTGCATTTCAGATCTAGATCCCCTTCTTCATCATTGGTGCATCATACCTTCAGATTTGTCTTCAAGTGTAACCCTTCCATTCAGATCTACTTCAGAGAAGTATTCATTCAAGCTCAGACATCTTGCACCCACACTCATGTTTTGCACAATGAATTTCTTCTCCTTATATAGGTTTATCCTTTTTCAATACCATGAGCCCCTTTTTTAATACCATGGACCAAAACAATACCATAAGCCCAAAACTACCTGGACGGGGTCAATTAGGCGAATCATTACCCAATACAATGGGTCAATACCATGGTGGTTACCCTTGGTTTTGCACTTTTTGAGCGCTTTAGCCCATACGCGACTTGGCACGTTCTTTTCCGCGTGCATACGCGACTTCACCTAGGAATATCCGCGTATACATAGAGACATACTCTTTTCATCATTCTTTGAGCTCATTTTGAATTCCTTTCTTCATTGCCTTCTGTACACACTGTAGATACATCAGATTTCCTTCATCAAGGACATATTCTATCAAGCACAACTTCATCAAGTGGGTTTCCTTTCAAGGACAACACTCAGCATCATATTGTCAACAAACATCATATCACATCAGATTTACATCATTTACCAAGTCCATCAAGTCAAGAATAACTTCATCAGGTGGTTTGCCATCAAGGACAACACATGTCAATAGTCGCATGTCTTCATCTTCATTTAGTGGGTTGCCATCAAGGGCAACACTCTGCATCATATTTCCAACATGGAAGTGCTGCAATAGTGCCCAGCACAGCGTAAATTACTATTGTCTGCTATAGGAGCTGTCGATATTCAGGATTCGAACCTAACAATCTTCGATTTAGAGAATAGTACACCCCGCCTACCCCATCAAATGGCTTTCCAGATTCCAGTATTAGTCAAAAACAGACCGTGCTTTCAGACTGTGATTGATGAAGGGTCTTCTACGTGTATTATTTCGATCTAGTGTTGGAAATCGCTTGGTTCTCCCACACTCAATCAATCTCCGACGATTCTCAAGGCTTTTGATGGCCGAGGGTTCCATCCTTTTGGTATTTTGCGGAATTTACCTATAGAGGTAGAAGGAAAAACCGTAAATCTCGATGTGGAAGTGGTTCATGCCGCTCTTGATTACAACCTTCTCTTGGGTCGCAATTGGTCTTATGCTATGACTGCTGTTGTTTCATCGGTATTTCGGCTTATAAAGTTTCCACATAAAGGAAAGATCGTTACCATAGACAAGCTAACTTATTTTTCATCTGATCCAACCTCTACAGATAGTATTCAGCACATCGGTAAAACGGCTATCCCTTACAAGGATGTTGGCGTAGGTTTGATTAAAGATTCTGGTTTACTGGGAACTTTTTCCTTTCCTCCTCCTAACGTATCGCCTCATATCGCAAATATTCATATGATTTCATCAAATAATGTTACTTTTGATGATCCTTGGATCGTACCTTCCGATTCTGAGGTCAATTCATTTGATGGCGTGATGCCTTTGAGTCCCTTTGAACTTGCATATCAGGCTATACAGTCATTTTCTAGTCCTTCTTCAACCAAAACTGATCCAATGAATGTGATCCATGAGGAATCACTTTCTATATCTAGGTCAGCTACAACAACATTTCCTGATCTTGTTCATACTGATGAGAAAATTCGTGAACTTTTGTCTGTTGATGATCTACCATGGGAAGATCTAAATCACCGATCTTCATTTTTACCTGAGCTTGATCATTTTGAAAATGATTTCTCTTCTATTTTTTCCGCTGATTATGTCAAAGAACCACAGAATCCATTGCAACATTATGATTCTGAGTTAAATTTGGAAAATATTTCTTGAATGATTCCTATTGACATTTCAGTTAAGCCAATAATTATTGAAAACATTCATATAGGTGCTTCTTGTACGGACAATGAAATACAAATATATAAAACCCTATTTCAAGAATTTTGTGACATGTTTTCCTGGTCATATGAAGAAATTCCAGGAATCGATCCGTTAATTGTTGTCCATGAAATTAAGACTTACCCAGATGCTAAACCTGTCCGACAACAATTACGTCAAATAAATCCGAGAAAAGCTGCTACTATTAAAGCCAAAGTTGAGAAATTACTTCGTGCAAGGTTCATTTATCCAATTCCTTTAACCGATTGGGTATCGAATATTGTTCCTATTAACAAAAACAAGGAACGATAAGAGTATGTATCGACTATAGGGATATTAATCGAGCTTGTCCTAAGGACAATTATCCAACCCCTTATATTGATCAAATCATTGATGATTGTGCCGGTAGTGAAATGTTCTCCTTTATGGATGGTTTTTCCAGTTACAATCAAATAAACATACTCCCTGCTGATCAACCTAAAACAACTTTTATTTGTCCATGGGAGACATTTTCTTATTGCAAACTACCCTTTGGATTGAAGAACGTTGGGGAAACTTTTCAAAGGGCTATGTCTTACACATTTCATGACATCAAGCACATTGTGCAGCCTTATCTAGATGATTTACATGCCCATTCATCGCGTAGAGCCGATCATCTCACTCATTTACGAGCTATATTTATGAGATGTAGGCATTATCGAATTCGGCTAAATCCACACAAATGTGTTTTCTGTGTAGAATCGGGTCGCTTACTGGGATTTGTAGTTTCAAAAGAAGGCATTCGTTTTGATCCATTGAAGGTGGAAGCAATCGTAAATCTACCTCCTCCTTTGACTCTTCACCAACTCCAAAGTTTGCAAGGCAAAGCAAACTTTTTACGTCGCTTCATTCCTAACTACGCCGAGTTAACAAAGGGTTTTACCAGGTTGTTAAAACAGAACGTTCCATTCTTTTGGGATGAGATCGTTGATCGATCTTTTGATGCACTCAAACACGCGTTGAACCATGCACCGTTACTGCATCCTCCCAATTACAACCAGGATTATTTTTTGTACCTCGTCGCTTCTCATTCCACCATTGGGATGGTTTTAGTTTAGGGAGATGAATTCAACAATGAACATGTGATTTACTATCTTAGTCGAAATCTGCATTCGACTAAGATCAAATACTCGCATGTGGAGAAATTGGCCTTGGCAGCTGTACAAGCTATCCAAAGATTTCGTCACTACATCTTATTACGCAAAACCATAGTAATTTCTGACTGTAACCCCATGATGTATATATTTACCAAACAATTGCTAGGGGGCAAGTATTCCAAATGGATAGTTATCCTACAGGAATTTGACTTGGAATTTGAAAAATCCAAGGCAAAGAAGTCTTTGGTTTTTGCTAAACTGATGCGTGATTTCCCGTCTACTAATACTGAAACTGTGGCGGAGCAGCCCATTGCAGACAAATCCTTGTTTCTTATCATTACTCTTGATCCTTGGTATGGAGATATTATTGTTTATCTTCAAACCCAATCTTTTCGACCTGAAATCTCATAATCTCAGTGATGGAAAATACGTTTCCAATCCCAACAATACAATATTATTGGTCATACACTCTATCGTCGTGGAGCGGATTCTGTTTTCCAACATTGTCTTACTCATGAAAAAGCTGAGAAAGTTCTCAATGACTGTCATTCTGGAGCATGTGGCGGTCATATGTCTGGGTATGCCACTGCCCAAAATATATTGCGCGCTGGTTATTTCTGGCCATCCTTATTCAAATATTGTATCTATGCAATCCGGAAATGCCACAATTGTCAAATCTTTGATCGTAAAATGCGTGCACCACCCGCTCCTCTTCACCCTATAATTGTTGTCGGTCCTTTCGCAAAGTGGGGTATTGAATTTATAACATGTAACCTTCACTCGGTCGAGGGGCATGCGTATATTATCTTAGCGGTAGATTATTTTACTAAGTGGGTCGAGGAGATGCCTACATTTTCGGCAGACGGCAAGACTGCTGCAACTTTCGTGTTCAATCATATTATTGCTAGATTTGGTGTTCCTCAAGCTATCATTACGGATCATGGAAGTCATTTTCGCAACATCATGATGACTGAACTGACAGATCAACTTGGCTTGCGCCACGATAGTTCTACTCTGTATTACCCGCAGGCTAATGGTCTGGTTGAAGCTATCAATAAAGTTTTAGTCACTATGATCAAACAAATCATTGGTATTCATAAGTTGAATTGGCATACCATGCTATTTTCAGCACTTTGGGCATATCGGATCTCAGTGAAAACATCAACTGCTTTCACTCCTTTTCAACTGGTTTACGGTTTGGAAGTTGTGTTACCTATTGAATTCGAAATTTCGTCATTAAAATTAGCCATATAATTACTCCCAGCTACTTCTGAAGAAGAGAAATGTTTTTTGTACTTAGCTCAGCTAGATGAGAATCGATGCATTGCTGCATTAGCAAACAAGGGTCATGCAAAACAAATGAAAGCTCAGTACGACAGAAATGTTTCACCTCGCAAATTTTCAGAAGGAGACCTATTTTTAGTATACGATCAAGCAAATGATAAGCTAGGGGCTGAAAAAATTGTACCTATGTGGTATGGTCCTTATATTGTTAAGCAAAAGCTGGCAAAAGGGGCCTATGAGCTGATAGATTTTGACGGAGTCCCTTTGGATAAACCCATAAATGGGCTTTATCTGAAGAGATATTATGCTTAAATTTTGAGTGGAGATTTTTATTAGATTAGTTTCTTTACTGTTGGTGTGTCTTAGATTAGAAAAGCATGCCTAGTTTAGAATGTGCTCTTATCACTATTCCTGCTTATCTGGGTTTTACTCTTGATATTGAAAATGTTGACGTCTCTTCAAACATATATTGGTTTTGCTGATGGTGCTTGTCGTAGTACACAGAACATTTCTTCCGCAGCTTGGGTTATCTATTCACTCTCTAATGAGTTAGTATCCATGCATGGGGTAAGCCTCAGTCAAACAATGAATAACATTGCAGAGTATAATGCAGTGATTGAGTTATTATTTGAGTCCATATCGTTTGGAATTCGGAGTTTGATTGTTAGGTTGGATTCTGAACTCATTGTATTACAGCTTAACAGGGTTTATGCCATTAGAAATCCAATATTATTACGTTTATTTTTAAGAGTTCGTCTCTTGGAACGTGAATTTGATTACATTGAATATCAACATATTCCAAGACGTTTAAATACATTAACAGATGCAGTTGCTTCTAGTATGATAAATAGAAATTTGCAATAATCAAAACGGTAAAATACACAATATTCGATAAACATGTTACACAAGATAGCTGGTAATAATGATATTTCATAGCATAGAAGTGTGTTTCAAAAAATATACATCTTCTTCGATCATAGGTTGGAAAACACCTTATGATCGGCAAAAATGATAATACAAAAGTCAAAAATTTCATGAGTCTACAAAATTGATCATCCTATCCCTGGTGATTATCACGATAAGAAACTACTGCTCAGGCCACCCTACACAGGAACCTCCTAAAAGGTCCTGGGACCCCAATCACATATCTCTGTAACCTAAGTAGAATATCATCTATATTAGTCTCTCGAATATCTAGTGTCAAATTCTCTAGATGATGCTCCAAGTTGGTCAGGATCTCTGCTGATTGGCCCTGTAGGGCTGGTGCTGCTGCAGCTGGGTGTCTCCTCTCATAAGGCTAGAGAGTGGCTGGTCGTCGTGAGCCCACGTCTACATTTAAACTTTTGATTATTAGTTTTGGACGATTAAAAATACAAAAAATTTAGAGCTTAGAAAATGTTGAAAATAGTTTTACCTAAATCATCCCACTGTTCTCCTGCTGGAAGAACCATGTCTCGGTTGTCGCGGAAGTCCATCCCGGCGTATGGAAAGTCCTCAATAGCAAAAAATTGGTTTTTCAACCAATGAAAATATGAAAATGTAAATCGAATAACCTCTACACCCTCAGCGTGATGGGCCATCAAAGCTGTCCATCGAACCATCTGAGGTTCCCGGGCACTGCCTGGATCAACTGGAATGAGTTGTGGAGCCAGTAAAGGAATCCTCTCCAAAGCAAATGAAACCACAATGGATCCGTAACCAATGTTTTTTAGCTTTCCATTTTTTGCTCTGGTCAGTTGGCCTTTCACATTGGCCAATACTGCTTCGCACCAGTTGAAAATGGTGCCTCGAAAACAATCTACTGCAATCTGCATCTAGGATCCAGTAGCCACATGCAATGCTACACTCCCGCACAGTCTGGTAACAGTGAATGCAATAAATTTAAGCTCAGGTCGGATGATAGTTTAAATATCAATCTGTTTATCCTTGGGGTCTGCTCGATCATCGCAAAACTCTTGTCAAAAACTAGCGATAGACTGGCCACCTGGCCTAGTCCCAAACAGAGATATTTGTTCACCCCTCTTGGGAAAACCAGTGAAAAAATATATATCCTCTAGCTCAATTTCGAGCCGGTGGCCGCCAATAAAAAACCACTGGTCCTAAGTATTCCATTTTTTTACCAGCCATGTTAGGAGGTCTACTTGGGCCCTCATGCCTTGTATGGCCCAGAACATGTACAACCCACATGCTCTCAATGCCTGCATTGTGGGCAAATGAAGCACTGCGGCTTCATCTACATCCTCATGCTCGCGTTCTCGCCAAACAAGCATTTTGAATGTCCTACAATACACAAAAAGACATATTAGAACAAACTTGTTTGAAAAATTTTGGGCGGAAATTAAGAAATTTAAGTTTTTAAAAATCATTGCACAGGGTCCACACCCTTTGTTTACACACAGTGCGTAGATACGCATGATCGATGTGCGAACGGTGCGGACCCACGACTTTTTCCTTTGTAGAAAAAAATTTAGGGTCCGCAAGTCCCACGTGTTGCACCTGCAAACCCCCGCGGGCAATTTTTTGAACCTATTTTTCCCTTAAAAATGAAATTTAAAGCCTAAAAAAAAATGTAAATGGATGAAATGCAAGATAAGGAGGACGTGGATTACCTGGAGCTGACGGTTTCTGATTCTGACGAACGGATTTTCCATAATCTTCACATGAACTTTTTTACCCAAAGGCTCTCACTTTTCACTCTGAACTCAAATGGTAAAAATGAAGTTAGAAGAGCCCTTTTTTATAAGTTTTTTTGAATAAATGAATTTTTAATTTGTTTATTTTTCACTTTAAAAAGGTAATTTTTGAAAACATTTTTATTTATCTTAAAACGGGTATGTGTAATATTTCGAGTTTTTGTGCATAAAATTGGATTTTTCAGGAAAATTCATCATTTTTCGACGAAGAGCATACTTTTATCACTTTTTCGGACTCTTTCAAAAATTTACGAAAAAGCGAAATCCTGGAGTCTTCTTTTAAGCCCTTTTCAGACTCTCGAAAATTGAAAATATTTCTGAGCACTTGATTATTCGAACTCGTTAAAGTAAATGAATGATCGTCCTTTCAGTATAAGTTTACCCCTTTTATGGGCTGAAATGGACTGTTTACGAAAAAGGTATACGTTGACTAATTACAGTCAATAGAGTTCTCTCTCACATTATTTTATCCTTTTTCAGGCTTGAGAGACTAAATTTACGAAAAAGTACACCCATGGAGTTTTCTTAATTTTTTTCTTCTGACTCCCTAAAATTGAAAAACACTGAGTTTCTCCTATACTGGACTCGTTAAAATTTAACGATGAGACATTCAATGACAAACGAGAGCCGAACCAGTCCTTCTTAGGGTTCGAATCTTAAACTAAGTTGGACTCATCCAAAGGATAAGCTTATAAACAAGCAAATGTTATCCTCCTCAAGCTTGTCAAAAATAAAGAGGTACTTGCCAGAAATGGTGGGGGAAAAGAGAGAAAAACGAACCTGTTTGTTATATTTTGATTATTCAAAAAGCCGTTAACCACTCTTGAACACGACACTTTTTGTTCACCTGGATTGGGAAAATCCTTTTCCTAACAGTTAATCAAACCATATTGAAAGTCTTCAGCCGGTTTCTAGGTATTAGCTTTGGGTCAATTGTCATCAAGCCATCTGCAGTGTCGTTATGTGTTCAAGAGGACAGTTCAAATAAACCATTCATCTGCAAAAATTTTGTCTTCCATTTTGACCATCCCTGAATCAGTCCTTGCCAATATATTTCTTCAAAACTTAATCTATGATTTCGTGTTGTGGGCTTGCCTACGACGGATCACTTTCTATCAACGACATCTCATTATCTAGGAATTCGATCCAGAAATCGTCAGTACCTTGAAATATTCATGCCTCAATAGCAGGTTTCTCGCCTTTGATGACAGGTTACATCATTGACCTTCGATCGAATGATTCTGTGACATGTTTGACTTCAGCTCATTCATTCACATCTCATGGATTGTACTGAGTACTTTGAGGGCCATTGACATTACTGGTGGTTACTCTGCGGCAGTAACAGTTCACATTATTGGTGGTTATTCCTCGGTGGTTTTCATGATTATTGACTTCGACACATTCATTCACATGGATAGAATTGTACTAGTTAAAGTGGAAACCAAGACCACAGATGACTCTGCCACTATCCGAGCACTGAAAAACTATGCACATTGGTGAGGGTCATGCTTGTGACGGACCTTTAAGGTCCGTCACCAATGTCACATATGGTGGCGGTCCTTAAAAAATCTTCGAAGTAAGTGTATATAGTGATGGTCCTTTAAGTTCCGTCACCAAATCCATTTTCAATGACACTTTTGTTGAGGGTCGTTAAAGGCCTATCACTAATTCTGTCTTTAGTGACACTTCTAGTGATGAACTTTTAATGACCCTCACCAATGCTATTTTTGTTACTTTTGGTGACGGTCAAAAAAATTAATCATCATTGATACGTTAAAAAAGCATCATTGTAAGTGTATATAGTGATGGTCCTTTAAGGTTCGTCACCAAAGCCATTTTCAGTGACACAAATGGTGAGGGTCATTAAAGGCCCATCATTAATTCTCTCTTTGGTGACACTTCTAGTGACGAACTTTTAATGACCTTCACCAATGCTCTATTTGTTACTTTTGGTGATGGTAAGAAAATGTTCGTCATCATTGATCATTACAATGAGTTTTTGATGATGCTATGTGCCTGTTAATATATTCTTTGTCGAAAGATAATGATTTAAGACCATTATTGTGGAGTATTTTTATAATATTTCCAAGGCCATACTGGTTAGAGTCAGGCAATTTTTTAAGAAGTAATTAGTGTGCATCATTTCCCTCAAGTAATGACTAGTCGAATAGATTTTTCCAATGAGTCAACACATGATTCATATATATTAAGTTTATTATCTAGCAAATTCCCTTTAGATAAAGTTCCACTATTGTGTGTGGAAATATATTATTTAATACATAATCAAGCTCTGACAATTCTATTAATGAGAAAGACCTAACAATCCTCAACAATCTGGGCACACCTTAAATTAATGCTTTGGCACACACTAACATTTCTTAGCACCCCACATGTCTTGGAACATATTTGTTCCTAGAACATCTTGTGATGACACTGATGCACAAGCACATGGCGGCATGCGCTAGCACAACATTGAACTCTCCTAGCATGTGTTGGCATGTTGCATATAGTCCCTAGCATGCCCTGGAACACCTTGGATGAATGCATTGACATACATTAGCACTTTTCACACAATGCCACTTGGCATGTATTGGGACCTATTATTAGTGTGCCTAGCATGCCCCTTTTCAAAAAGATAAAGTCCTGACTTATTAACCCTCTTATTGTTCTTCCTTTTGTTGCCTTGAAACATATTGACATACCTTGGCACCCTCCGCCACATCCTTAGCACCTAGCATGTATTGGCGTATATTGGCACTATTAATTGGCACATGATATAATTAGCACACCCTGGAACTCCCAAGCACACTTTGGGAATTCTTGACATGCCTTGATATTCCCTAGCATGCCTTACCAATGCTTAGCATACCTTGTCACTCCCCCTTGGCATGACAACTAACAATGATCATTAACACTAGTCTCTAGCAGTACACGTTCCTCATATTCATTAACTTCCATGAATTTTTACCTAGTGCTCCCTTAATGTTTTTTCCTAGTACTCCTTAATGCTCATCAACATGCATTATCACTCTCTAGCACACCTTAGCACTCTTCAACATTCCCTTCCACTTCATAACATACATAACACTAGTCCCTGACACATATTAACGCTTGGCACGTGTTGGCGCTTGGAAATTCTTAGCATGTATGGAATACATTGAGATGCCTTGGTATGATTTGGCATGGTTTAATATTAAATTTATTTGTGATGATCAATTGCTGGAAAGTAGATTAGAAGCAACAAAGGAATACTTGGCACTTAGAATGCACTCAGACTTTTCACTTGGCACCTATTGCCGCCTAGTGTTGGTGTCCTAGCATGCCCCTCTTGGAAAAGGTAAACTGATGACTTATTAACCCCCTTATGTGTTCATTTCCTTGTAGTTTAAATTTTTTCTCCCTTTTTTTGTCTTGAAAGTCCCTGACACGCATTGAAACACCCTTGCACATCTTGGCATGCCTTATCACTTGGCACATCTTAGCATGTTTGACATGTATTCCCACTATCTGGCACATCAGGGGGGTGAAGAGAGATGTAGTCCTAAAGTAGGTCGAGTATGAGGGCCGAGTAAGGATTGCTAAAGGGAGGTCATGATCATCCTCCAAGAGCAAGATCATCATGTGAGGGTTTAGAAGAATGTTGCATACCTTAATGGTCGGTTTGTGCTAGGAAGTAAGATGGCATATTGTTGGTTCTCTTCTGGAAAATAGAGCTTAAGAGAGGTTTCTCATGAGAATCTGGGCATGTGATTTCAATGGTTTCTTTGTGTGAAGGTCGCATCAAATTCTGAAATGTTGAAATTTGCAACAAGAAACAGTGAGATTGGAAACCAGAAAGGAAAAAAATAAATGCACCCACACTGGTGAGGAATTTTGATGCACCAGGAGTGAGGAATGTGGGGCGTCTAATTTATTTTTCCCTTAAATAAATTGTAATTTCATCTCATAACAACTTGTGTCAGTTAATTAAGTCATGATGACCGAGTTAGCTCAAGAAATTTGAGTTGAGGGTCTAAGATGAGGCATCTAGAGGGATTATAATATTTTTGGGGTCCAGTTGAAGTTGATGCATTAGTGGGGTGCAAGTGTAATTAACTCAATCAAATGAGTTAAAATCATTTTAACTAGTTCTAACGGAGTGATGAGCTAGTGAGAGGTCCAGTGAATTAAATTAGATTTAATTCACAATTAGCGATCAATCAAATAACTGATAATTCACTATTAATAGTTGCATGCATGTCAGTTTTGAGGAATACCCAGTTGAGACAGAGGTTAAAGGGAACATAACTATCAGTTGTATTCAGAGAAAATTTCCCATGTGCAATTATAAAGTCATTGGGATGTCATGATGGATTGTGCAATCAAGGAAGACTGATTTTCCTAATTAATAAGGAGTTAAATCCCTAGGAATTGCATAAGCAAGGCAGGCTGAAGTAAGGATGAGAATTGGCTAAGTACTAGACTGAGTTTGCCTAGATCAACGGGAGACAATTGACAGAGTGCTAGAGAATCTCATGAGAGATTAAGCATTGTATTGTTTCATGATCCCTTGACTTCATACACAATAGAGATAGAGGGGTTTTGAGCAGTTTCTTTCCCCAAATACATCATGTTGTTGTGCGATTGATAATTTATTTTTCTTACTTATATGTGATTGTGCGATCATGTTTTGTTTCCACAAATTGTAGGAAGGATTCAGTATCTTGTTTTAGTAGATTACAAGGTCAGATTGAATCTCGTTGGTTAGATTTTCTGCATGGTACCAGAGCAGGAATTTTTTGGGCGATGATTTTTCAGAGAATATTTGAAGATTTTGGTGTAAAATTTTCGAGAACAAATAGAATATTTGGATTCCTTGCGAAAATATACCCAAATGGAAAAAAAATCTGTCGAATCGGAGCTAGGATGAGGGAGATATCATCGATTTAAAATCAACTCTTTTTTAGAAACTTTGTGTAACTTCGGGACAATTACACTTTGCGCGAGTCAAGAACCTATATGAACTTGAGGTACCAGATGCATCCAAAGCTTTGAGGAGAAAGGCAGAAGTTAGAGACTTGGTGGTTTAGAGGGAGCATAAATTACCTCTCAACATGCATCCTCATGAGAAGAAGTCTCAGAAGGTTGTGGAGTAGCTGCCACAATTGGAGAAGCAGAGAGGAGACCGAGTGGAAGCGTCCACTAAAGCAGAGACCTCCATGAGGGGGAAATTTCAAGCCATATGGGAAGAGGGAGAAGCCATACCTTGAGCTGTAAGGTGGGGTTATGTGTAGACATAATCCCAAGATAAGAAATTTGGGCAAGGTCCATTGAGATGGCGTGTCTCATGGATCAAACCTAGCTACGAGGAGCCCACAGTACAGCAGTAGTAGGAAGGATCAGTTAGATTGATGTAGTCAGATGTCAGCAAGACAAAAATAAGAGTGACAGATGTCAAATACAGGAGCACAAATCAGAGTTAGCAACAGTTCAAAGGGCATGGGTGCAGATGTCAGCAGCAGTGCAGAGAATCCAGTACTAGACAGGTGTAGTAGCTAGCAGTAGTCAGAAGACTCTGATGATAGATGCATTATACTGATTCAGTTTTTCGAAGGCTATTCAGTTTCAGGATTTGCAGGTGCAAAAAACACTAGAAAAGCGTAGCATGCAGAACATTACAAAGGTACCGGATGGGGATAGATTGAATTCCTTTCTTGTTGAGAGGGAGTGTTGAAATTTGCAACAAGAAACAAGGAAATTGGCGACTAGAAAGGACAAAAAAAAATGCACCCACACTTGTGAGGAATTTTGATGTACCAGGAGTGAGGAATGTGAGGCGTCTAATTTATTTTTCCCTTAAATAAATTGGACGATAAATTGTAATTTCGTCTCATAACAACTTGTGTCAGTTAACTAAGTCATGATGATTGAGTTAACTCAAGAAATTCGATTTAAGGTGATCGAGGTGGATATTGGTGGCCACCTGCCTATTCCACTTGGGCCCTCGCCATTGTCTCTTTCAGTTTTTCAGTTTCCTTAATTATAGCACAATTTACTATTTTTGTCAACTTTTCGGGTCCTGAATTTTTGGAGCCGTTTTGAGGCCCCAAAAGAATTTTTTTGGGCATGAAAGGTTTGGAAATTTCATATAAATCGCATAACCAGTTGTATTCCTTAGATATATATTTCTAACGAGGTATCATGTGCGTCCAACGAAGATCATATGACCAAGTGATGACCCCGGGAAGTTGATTGCCCAACTAACCCCAACGGGGCCCATAAAATCTTGGTGTTACATCTCCTCGGGTTAGGGTTTTGGTTGTTTAGGGTTTTATCTTATTTTAAATAATAAAAAGACCCTTGATCCTTATTGTAACACAATTTAGAGGAACATAACTATCAGTTGTATTTATAGAAAAATTCCCATGTGCAATTATAAAGTCATTGGGATGCCATGATGGATTGCACAATCAAGGAAGGTTTATTTTCCTAATTAATATGGAGATAATTCAATAGGAATTGTGTGAGAAAGGCAAGCTAAAGGATGGCTGAGAATTTTCTAAGTACCAGACCAATTTTACTTAGATCAGCAGGAGACAATGGGCAGAGTGCTGGAGAATCTCAAGAGAGATTAAGAATTGTATTGTTTCATGATTGCTTGACTTAATATAAAATAGAGATGGAGGTTTTTGAGCAGTTGCATCCCTAGATACATCTTTTGTTGTGTGATTGATAACTTGTTTCTCTTACTTATATGTGATTGTGCGATCATGTTTTGTTTCCACAAATCGTAGGAAGGATTCAGTATCTTGTTTTAGTACATTACAAGATCAGATTGAATCTCATTGGTTAGATTTTCTACATGAAATAGAAGAGAGGGTTGATACCATCTTGCCTTGTGGTGGTTAGTAGGATGCAAGGTTTGTGATAAAGACCAACATAAATGGAGGAGGGCTTGCACTGTAATTTAGAGCCATAACAAAAGTCGACACAGGCGTAATATTGACTGAGTTAACCCTAGTTTGAGGGTCGACATTGAGATCTGAAGTTCATGTCAAGATTCAGTCAAAGAAATGCCCAGAATCTATGGATCCATATGAGCTAGGTCGAGTCTCTTATGGAGGCAAAAGTCGTGTTTTTTCTATGTGTGGGTAGGGTTTGTTCTACAACAATTAGAAGTACATAAGTATAATTCCCTAGTTAGGACATTTTCCTAGCATGTTTAGTTCATAAGGTATGCCCTTAAGACTATGAAAAATTTGCGTAGAAAAAGATGGGTTGTGACCCTTAGAGCGAGGTTTATTTCTGGAATAAATACTGCAGATCTGGAAGATGGTTTGCAGATTCAGTATGTGTGGAGACAACAGATCCAAAGGAGGGTGGAACCTGAGCAAAAGATTGAGCATGCAGAAGAAATGTGCCATATGAAGAATGGATTGACATGCAGAGGAGTTGATTTTGGTGGAATTTCCATAGAGTTTTAGACAAAGATTTGAAGAAACCTATAAAAAATTAGTAAATGGACTGTTAGTGGCTGATTTGTGACACTAGTTCAGTCATCTACGGATTTTTAGAAGTATGATAAGAGGAGTAGTTCATATTTGTTCATAGATTGGAAAACAAAGATCAAATTTTCGATACACAAGAACAATGATCTTGAGAGGACTCGAACCATTGTTAGGTGGCAGATTTGAAGAGCCCTAGATGAAGACAATATTGTGGGCCCTAGATCAGAAAAAAGAATTGACTATGGTTGGGCAGATTGATGGTAGGCCAAGTACAGTTGGAGGGTTGTTAGGTTAATATCAAAGAAGAGCCCTGACTCTTGTCCTGGTGAAGGACAACAATATTGGTAGAAGGGCAGGTGTATAGGGCCTAAGGATGTGCAGAATTTAAAGGAATAAAGTAACATTCAAGTGGGCCAACCAACTAGCCCTAGTTCACTATATTGTAGAGGATTGATTTAGTGAGAAGAAGGGCGACCTCCATAGCCCTGGACTTCTCATCTTGGAGCTGTAGTATGCAAAAAGTGGGCATGCCAAAGAGTTGTTCTCAAATGGAATTGTGAATAACTTGTTACCACTCAAACTAGTAGTGGACCTAAAAGGGGTTCCTAAGAGGGAAACTGCTAGGAAAAGGGAAACGATGGAGGCTTAGCCCATTGTCACCATAGCTAAGGCTCCTTTCTCTTCACGAACTTTCACCGATGGGTGGAGTCCCGATAGTTTAGGAAGTCACTTGTAGAGTATAGGTCAATGAATAGGTGGGAAGTGACCCTCGAAACCCTTTCCCTAAGATAAAATAAAGAGTGGGACTTGCTTTCCTTTTAAGCAAGGGAATTTATCTTCTAGGGAGAGAGGAGGGGGATTGAAGGGTTGAGGGAGAAGAATAAGACTTATGAAGGAATTTCTCAATCCCTAAAATTCTTTGGGAACTTGGATTCCCAAATGGTCCTTGATGAAAGGCATTTGACACCAAATGGGACCACACGGGGCCAAGTGGACCCAGCCCAGGTTCGAGGATGTAATTTAGCAACCAATGATCTTCGTATCCTAGACAAGGTGATGGGAAAGGATCATACAAGATTTTATACTTCGATAGGTCAAATTGAACCTAATAGGTTCTATCCTTGGGAACACCTAGGCAAAACTTGATCCTAGAGCTAGGGCTTGAGGTATCCGGAGATTCCACCGTAGGAATTGGCCCAAGTTCTGAGGAGAGTGAGGGAACCCAATAATGCAACTGCCTCTAGGAGATAGAAGTTTTCCTCTGGCTAGATTCCTGGGAAATTGTTGCCCTAGGTGACCTAATGGGGCTAGACCTAGGGAATGTGAAAATTTCATAATATAAGAAATCCTACTGCAATATCTTGATTTACTTCTCCTACTTGAATTAAGTTACAAGTTAATTTCTAAAATATTCAATATATTAGTGAAGTAAATAGTAAATGCAACTAGCAACCTACACATACAGATCAAATACTGAATAAGATGCTCATAGACAAAGTGACACACGGGTTTTCTGGACAACTATCCCCGAAAAAAACCCGATGTGGGAAAACTGGTGCAGCTAGCTTTGGAGGGTTTTCATTATTATGTAGAATCTAAGTACAACAATCCTGGGCAACAAAACTGGTTCACCCAACATAGAAATAAAAACGACAATAATATGTTGCTCTAAATCCCTCTACATCAGCTTGACTGGCCTACGTCAGCCTCTGCGTTACTCAGTAAGGGCCTGCGTCACACCTGAAGGGCTTACACTACCCTTGCGCTGCCCTGAATGGGCCTGCGTCAGCCCTACGTGGCTCTTGCTGCCCCTGCTGGGCTCTGGCTAGACTATGTGGCTCCTACTACCCCTGGTGCTCTGGCTGGCTGGAATGCTTAAGCAGAAAATGCATAGGTAAGAAAGAAGGCATTAGCCAAAGGTAATGCGTAATAGTCAGAAAAATGGAAGAAATGAAATGAAAATAGATCAATGTCCACAAATAACTAAAATAGCTCAACGGGACTAGAGAGTAAAAGCTTTGACAACAACAATAAGTGCTTATAGCATTAGCTAAGAGAACAGAGGAGTCTAGTTCATGAGGTTAAAATGTTGTATAATTGTTGGCACAGGAAAAATGTAGAATTGTTAGATTAAATCTCTGCAGGTACCATTAGTTGGTGATCATTGATAATCATTTCATTTTATCAAATGCCCTGATGAATGGGCCTTACAAGCTATTTGCGTAGACAAACCCCACAGAAGTTGTGTGATGGAAAAATATTCACACTATATTGAAGAAAACACCTACGAAATAAGGATGACATTTCAAATGGGGAAAGAAACAATAGAGAGATAGACATCGAATAATTTAAAATGCTAAGCAACAGGAAAGCAACTAGGTAGCATGGTAGAAAGCACAACAAATAAAATTATAAAAATGGAAAACCCTACAAATTAGCACCCATCCAGACATCACCACAATTTTTTGCTTAACTCTAAATCTCCAAATTCATCAAATTATATCCTGTATTTAAACCTGATCCTCTCTATTAGCCATGCTAAAGATAAGGCTGAGAACTTACTACGGAACCATGACCTACATGTAGTGATCTTATTCTGTGACCAGACAACCTACTTTCGTGAAGACACGGAAAGGTAAACACTCTCTGCCAAGATTTTCCATACAACCCAGGTTGAGCAACCACATATACATCACCAGTTTTTTCTCTTCAGATTTGTAACTTAGAAGAAATTTGTCTGACCACCTCCGGGTTTCTCCCAAAGTCACCCAGGCAAGCCTTCTCAACATCATCCTCTTTCTGTAGTACCTAATTAGTAATTTAATTAACCATAATAGTTTCTTGATCATGTAGGTATTTCAAATATATTGCCAATAAGCATAAAGATTTCAGTTAAACAATCAGGTCAAAAGACTTTAGACTATGGTGCAAAAAATACAAAGAAACCTTACCGACACTCAAAGGACAAACAAAGTCAAACCTATACAAAGTATAAATAGATATTTGATCAACTTCATTCCACCACAAAAATGTGCTTAACTAAAGAAAATTCTAATTACTGTGCTTTCAAGACAAAGCTTTCAAGGGAAGTGATGTTATAAACATACCCCTACACCTCATGAACAATCAATGTGTATAAGTAGACCATCATAAGGCTCATTTTAAACATCATTATTATCATTTTATAAATCATTTTTATTAAATCAACAAGAAGCAAGCAACAATTGCATTCAGTTCCACTGAAGCAAAGTATATGGCAGTTTCATATACTTATTATGAAGCTATCTAGATTTGCAACTTGATTGTAGAGTCAACCAATTAGTTTTTTAAGCCCAATATTGTCTCTTGTGAGAATCAAAGTTACAACAAGCTCTATGAAAATCCAATGTGTCATGACCATTTCAAACACATTGATATTCAATACAATTTCCTAAGATTCCAAGTTCATTAGGGAGTTGGTAGTGTTGGACCACATTCTGACAAAGTTGCATATGGTTAATAGTTTCACAAAGCTCCTAACAAAGGGGAAGTTTGACAAGTTAGGGGACAATATTGGGTTATTGGAAAAAAAAAAATCTCAAGAGTGTTAGATTACCTAGTTGGTCCGAGTTGGTCTCACCTCAGCCTTGAGAAGTTGAGCAGCACCAAGATTGCAGAGCTAGATTGTGGTACACCAGTCAGAAAGATTCTTAAATACAGCTAGAATCTTATAATGACACCTTCGAGGATAGATGAATTAGTTTTTGGGTCACACCGACCAATTATAGCACACTATAAGTTGAGGAGATTAACACCATCATCTCAGGTGCATTCATGAGTGAACACTTATGGAATGAGGCACCTTCAGGAGAGGAGTTATATCTACTATGATAATGCACTACTCTAAAATAAAATCCTTGCATACAAGGCAAATTTATGAGGGAGTGGCTCATGCTCAAGGGATATGCACCACTAACGCTATCATTAGCATGTTTTCTAACAACACCTTCTCTTAACTTATAAATGAAAAGGATGGGAACACTAGTTAGACATTTGTAGAAATAGATAATAAGAGTGAGTATTGTTAGCTTGTAGGTTGTAGTAGGAGCTTTTTTTAGATGACAACTTGCTGTGACATTCTTCTATTTGAGTAATAAAGACTTCTATGCAATTGTTGTAGGAGCCTGCTCTTTTTATCCTGAATTCTCAGATTGTAGATTTGTGTAGAGTAGGCCTAATATATTTGTTGTTTTAATCCACTGTACATGCTATTTTTACACTCTTGAATTTACATCCTTCAATTTATGCTCGTACAAATCTGAAATTTTGATAGGCAGATACTAAAGTTCAGTCCTGTTGTTAGGATTTTTTAATTCTCTGAGGGTATTCTCTTGTTTTCAATCATATTTGCATATTTCTACATCACAGCTCATCTCTTCCATTTCATTCTACTATAATACAAAAATCATTTCTAGTATAGTTTAGTTTATATCTACTTTTTACTTAATTGATCTTTTATTTTATTTTATAGGAGAAGTACTTATCAATCTCAATTCACACTCCCTTTGTATTCACACTATTGTATATGTGTGGTCGTTGGACATTATCTCATCTTTATATTATCTTTGAGTGCAGACTTTTGTATCACAATTCACATGTTATAATTGACAATCATGAATCAACAGGTTTCATTTTTGTGTTGTATGACCTTTAGTTATTGTTTCTAGTTAGTCTTGCAGCAAGTGTCTTCATAGACAACCCTGCAACCATAATTATGGCTAAGGAAAATAAACTTGTTGTGTCCAATGGCTGAAAAGCATGACAAATTAGATCTCAAAGATGAAGATAGTTTAGTACAGAGAATGTGACTGAAATTCTCCAAAACAATACTTGTAGCCAAGTATTATATCATTTTTAGGGAAAGCCAATAAACTCAATGCAATTTTCTAGGAAAAAATAATGTAGAAGCCAACACACATGGCCTTGGCAATTTTAAAGTCTAATATTTGCTGGGATAAAGCTAGGAAAAATGACCTTTTCCCAATTGTAAATCGTTCCTATGCTATAAATGTTATGAATTAAAAAGACACAATAACAGGAAGTATGGAATTGGTTTGTTGACCTGTCATTTGAGTAAATACTAAATGCCCCAAGAATATTCTTATGGGGCTAAGACAAATGTCTATGTAATACTTATTGGAAACCACTACTCTTGATGCATTCAACCTTCAAAGTATTTATCATCACATGACTCCAATGGTTATTCTTGTTGAGCCTCTGCCCCCCTGAAATCTTCATGGGTATACACAAACTATTAGATATTCTAATGTATATTAAGGATTCAGTGGAATATTGCAAGATCCAAAGATGGGCACAAGTTAGACAAGGAAACAATATCAAATCCTAGAAATTACAAAGTACAATGATAGTCAAAGGAATGACTCAGAAGAGAGATTGCAACAGTGGAGGCACAAGTCTTTAACATCTCCGGGACTATAGCAATATTAATGCCAATGTTAGAGAACAAGATCCTTTGAGGGCTCATTGGCTATAATATGGATGATGGCAGTCTCTGGATAAAGAAGAGAGAGAGAGAGAGAGACCAGGTTCTAATAACATATATCACCAGTCTCTATTTAAAATGGATGCCTAGACACCAAGACCTATCAAGGTGAGATGAATGCTATAAAATTAAATCATTGGTTGCAACAATTAAAATTTAGAAGTTTACTTCATTGGGGTAGCCTCGGATGTGCAAAAATGGCATTCCTCATGTTCCCATGAAACCATCTCCCCATTTGTTGGCAGGACACTAGCCTATGATACTTTTTTCTCATTTTAGATACTCTACAAGTGATTTGGAAAGAGGAGGTAAAAATGGTAATTTTTGGCAGTTTTAATTTCAAGACATTTTAGTGGGGCATAGGCTGGTAGACAGTGAGATTATGTTGAAATGTGGCTTTGCTGCAGCACTGTAGAATTATCTAGGAAAATTTTTGTACAAAAATTGCAACTAGAGGCAGTTCTGGCCCTCACAAAACTGAAACGGGGAGACTCTGTATGTGGTTGTAACTGTTCTATACATTAATAGGGATATCAATCAACTAATGGATCACTAAGGTAATTACACCATTCTCCTAGACTAAAAGGGGGGCATATTTTTCAAAGGTGATTCTAGAACTATATATTGACAAGACCTTGACAAAGGTTTTGTTTGATTAGATAGTTGTTATAGTTTTAAGGTCAAGTAATTAAGCTAAGAGTTGGCATCAACAGAATTGAAATAAACCAAGAGAAAGGTGTGAACATAAGTTTGAAATAGTCTCTAACTTGGTGTTGTGAAATGACTTTGTTTCATATAAACATTAGGTGTTGTTCTTGTCATAATAAAACCCTATATGAATTTACCTTGTCAATGGTTAGAGTGCTTTCCATTTGACAACATACCTTACGTATGTGCTAAATTGACACAATGATACACATTACAGTGAAAAAAAATAGTGATCCTCCAGTTGTCAACATATGATAGTAATTCTCCCTGCAATCTCATTGTGCATAAATTGAATAAATTCAAGAACCAAAGTTAGTAACCCAATCACTGACTTTGAATTATGTTTTGTACATATTGTCGACAAACCTCTCATTGCAATTATAAACCAAAACATAGTGCCATAACACTTACCTTATGTGACCCTAAAATATTGATTTGTGCATCAAATTTGTGGACATTAGTACACATAGACAGTAAACCTATCTACCCTAAACCTATCTACCCTACACTGATATGACCTTGAAATTTGAGTATACTTAACTGAGATATCATATCTCATGAAGTTTGATACATTGACAAATTGCCACGATGTATTGGTCTTAACATTGATACATTCAACCTCCATTGACATTGAAATTACACATAGACCACAATGTAAGATAGACCTTTGGAATTTAGACTTCACAAGTGTTTTGGGCATTGATATGTTGACCCACTCAAATTTGTTTTCCCGCTCGGCTTGTTCGGTGCTAATTCGGCTGAAGAGGTTTTTGTATGGAAGTCTGCAACCATTAATTTCACGTCCTTCGATTTAGAGAGCAGCTGCTTTGAGGTAATATAACTTTGCGCAGTTACTTGCTGTGACACAACTATGGCCGCAACAATGATATCCACTGGTTCTGCCTGGCACGCTAAATTTTTTGGCTGGAGGAAGATTTATGAACTGAGATCTCTTCATAGCCACTGTCAGCTGAGGGATAATAAGGATAATAATATCCACGCTAATTCCACTGAAGAATGTTGAAAACCGAAGAGGTACATCCACGAACATACCCTGCAATTGGTTTATCCCATGGTGTGGGATGTGTTTATTTTTCCAGTTTATGCACTGATCCACATTCAGACTAATGAATTTGCTTTTGTTAATGTTGATTTAATGCTATGGCTAATTTTTCAGTACTCTGCCCTAATAGTTTCAAATTGATGAATTTGCTTTTGTTAATGTTGATTTAATGCTGTGGCTAATTGTTCAGTACTCTGCCCTAGTTTCAGATTTTAGATCTGTCCCGATATCGGGATTTTTATTCTGAGTTTCTTTCAATTCAATTATAATAGCGCATTTTGGGTTTGCCTCGTAACAGACTAGGATTACAAATCACTAGACATGTCAGTTAAGCATATTCTTGGTGATATTTGGTGATACATGATCCCAAACATTTGCATCTGCGTGCTTTAAACAAATAATGCATGAAACACGATTTTAACTACGATATTTGAGCAAACCATTGATTCAAAACATAATCACATTCAGTACTGAGTGCCCTCGTTATTCCAACAGCTTAATCCATGCACAGCTAATATTAGTAAAATAATTGGGTACACAAAATCTTCTTGCAACGCAAAATTTAAAAATACTCGGCAATGAAAATTTATCAACTCATAACAGAAGCATCATCTAAAAGACTACTCATTGAATATAAAATAAATATGGAGCATGCTACTCTTTAACAGGAGCTTTTTTAGGTACAAGAATTCTTCAAACCCATTTTGTTTTACAGCAAGTTTGGGGGCCAATGCATAAATTATACGACCCTAAAGTTAAAGTTAAAGCAAGTTACAATTAACCTGATGATTCCCATGCCTGGACCCAATTCAAATCCAAGGTGGGCCAATTTATTTACCAGAAGAACGCTCA
The DNA here is from genome assembly GCA_034641835.2 of Pinus albicaulis. NCBI lineage: Eukaryota > Viridiplantae > Streptophyta > Pinopsida > Pinales > Pinaceae > Pinus > Pinus albicaulis. The sequence continues at coordinate 260,034,116 of CM076580.1, read as the reverse complement.
TCATCGTATATCTGGATGAAGTACTTTCTGGTTATTAGTTCCTACTCTAGAAGAAAGTTCATGTGAAGCAGTTACAGAGATATGGGGATAGCTCAAAACTAACAAAACGGTTTGGTATACACAAACTGTCATTTAACATAACCTACAAATTAGGATCTCTCTTTAACCTACAGCCACTCTATTAGATTGAACATTTGCTTCCAATACTGCATGACATTTACCAGTTGAATCACTCATCTCACTCTCCCTTTGCTCATCTCTTTGGCTAGAACTCGAATTGCTTATTTTAGATAGAACTTGAGGATAGCCATTGCCTCCTTGATGCATAAACTGTGACTGTGTCTCTCTAGGACCATATCTTTCTGAATCTCCTACTCTATCCGCGCCATGAAAATTCCTCAACATTACCTGTTCCACATAATCCAACAATGTCAAAAAAGTTCCAAATCCTAAGGCCAATAAACCACACTGATTTGTTTGTGCTACCATGAAAGATATGTTACCTGTAGTGATTCATTCAAGGAAGCAAGATTTTCAGATGCCTCTGCTATAAGATTTATTTCATTTGTAAGTTTCATGTTCTCAGAAGCCAGTGCCTCAACTTTTGCAGTCAACTCTTCGCATTCCATCTGTTTCATGGAAGTCGGTGTTAATGTGATGGATACAACTTTTGGACAAGAAAATATAAAAAATAGTCTTTCTTGGCACTCATGATGATATATGATAAGCTTAGAACCCCATTCATTTTAAGGTTTCCTTTTGCTAGATGGACCCATTCATTTGCAAGGTGGTTCACCTTCTTGTTGTTGTTCCCATGGACAGGAAATAATTTGGAGTGAAGGCTTCTGAGCATATGATAGATCCTTTTTACAATAGCTTGGAGTTTGATGTCAGACAAAGGAGAGCCATTGATGAGGTGGCGCAAAAGAATGGCAGGTTCACCATTGATAATGTGATCTTGAATGTTTCTTTTCGCAGATAGAAGGACACCTCACAGAATCATGCACGATTCTGCGAGGTTGTTTGTAGCGATTCCTAGATCCCATGGCTTGGTAAGCAGATTCTACATTTAGAAATTTAACCAAGACTTTTCATCTTTGGCGTTACTTGGTCCATTCTTTGCCACAATTGCACATAAAGTTGCTAGCAATTGCAGTGGATTGTAGGCTTGAAATTCTCTCACTGAAACCCTGATATATGACATATATATGATGCATTTGAATAGTGACCTTACTAGCTAGAATTTTCAATTTACAATGGAAGTGGAAATGAAAATTGTTGACTGTGATATTTAACAGTGAAGTTTGGGCAGTCATAATCCTTATGACAGTGAGCTTGCATGACTGTGACCTATATATTTGTAAGGCATGACTGTGTTCATATAACCTTAACCTGTATATGCCAACGACATTGATATGGAAGTACATATATATGGTAGAGTCCTCTATGGATGATAATGATAGTGACCTGTGAACTAGCAGAAATCTTGTATAACAGAGTCTGATGCATATGACAGTGATTTATATGTCAGTGACACTCTATGGCTCATACCCCTATAACAGTGACTTACATGACAGTGTTGTAATATAACAGGGAACCTGGAAAAGTAATATAATGGTAGACATCAAATGGACCTTATTATGGACAAGTAATATAAGGTAGACATCAAATGGGAAACCACAATTGCACATCTAGTCCATAACAAGGGATTCAAAATGGGGTACCTCAGTACACTATGAGCCATCGTTAGGATGAAGAGGAGGTCCTGAGTGTCATGCTAGGTTAGGTCGTGTATGGCCAAATGAACCATGATATTTGATGGGATGTGTGTGGTCATGGTGTAGAAACCATACATTACAGTTTTATCTTGTGGCGAAGTGTTGATTGTCGTTTGTTCTTTTTTACTTCCTTCAATCTTTCCTTTTTCCTTTTTCTCATTAAGACAATCCATCCACAGTTTTCTAATTCTTTCATCTAGGGCTATTATACTACTGTATTGTTCTCCTATAAAAAAGAGAATTCCAGGGTTCTAGATTCCTCTTCTCACTTGGTTGGATTTTAATTTTTTCTTATAAATACCCCTATACATTCCTAAAACATGTGGCAAATTTCCATCAAATGATGATTTTTATACAAGGAAATCAGTTTTTTCATGCTCACTTTGTAAGGCTATATCTTCATAAATCAATTCTGCATTGCAGATAATTTTCCTTACATTTTCAAGCTCCTAATCCTAAATACAGGTAGGCTGAGTCTCTACAAAACCAATTAAGGAAGAATAAATCTTGTGCAATCTTGAAATATCTCGAATTTCACTCATCATCTTATCATTTTCTACAACTTCCAAGTTCTCAAAGGAAGAAAAATCACGTAATTCTGCATCAACATCTAGTTCTTGGTATTCTCCTATATTAACATAGGTTTATTATGAAAATAGATCCCAATAACTCCCTACATTCCTCGTTCCTTAATGTGCTTGTTGTAGTTTTTCCATGAACTGTTGTAAGTAGCAGTTTCACTTCATCTAGAACCAATTATTTTGGAGCTTTGCTTCGAAGACCAATGAGAATAAACCATATTTAGCATAAGCAAGACCAATTGCTAGCAGGATGCTCATTTTCTAATGCTAATCAATCTTAGGGGAACAAGGAACAAAGAAATGAAGAGGATCAATCTCAATTTAGGCTAGTGATGATTAAGAATAAAATACAATTTGTACAATCAAAGAATCAAAAGCTCCCATAATTGATACGTCTATGTCTAGTTGATTTCATGCTGTAGGAGTCTCAAAGATGTAAGAAGAAAAAAATCTCACAATCTCAACCAACTGGAAAAAAATCTGGAAATGTTGGAGCTACTTATTCATAATTTTCCACATGATGGGTGAATGTCAAAATAAATGTCTCAAGGCTTGGAACTAGCTTGTTGGACTGCTAGAGATCTAGATTTGATTGATTTCCAATTGATTGCCTTGGAATTCTAAATCTGTTTTACTTGACTGCTGACTTTCCTCCTTCAAATCTGGAAACTACCCTTTAAACAAGCAAGACTTTTCACCTATTGTCTAGTTGTCCCTTTGTTCAATTCAGTTATAATTGATATAATTTTTTCAATTTTCAAATTTTACTCTATTGACAATACTTTGATCAAGAATCATTTTCAAACACATCCCACACCCCTCAACCTGTGTCCAATTCTGCATATAACATGTCATATGATATGACTATGTCACCACTCGGTAGATCATAAAGTTGAAAATGAAACCCACCATCAACCAATTTGTAAAATTTACAACACTTGCTAAAGGAAGTAAACTTGTGGCTCCAATATGTACTTTTGATCCATATCCTATAACCTCCTTTATACCTATTATTATACTGTGAACATACACATTCCTTCATACAATAAAAAAGAAGCTTCCTTTTGTGCCATGACCCCTGTACATTCCTAAAACATGTGGCAAATTTCCATCAGATGATGATTTTTATACAAGGAAATCAGGCTTTTCATGCTCACTTTGTAAGGCTATATCTTCTTAAATCAATTCTGCATTGCAGATAATTTTCCTTACTTTTTCAAGCTCCTAATCCTAAATACAGATAGGCTGAGCCTCTATAAAAACAATTAAGGAAGAATAAATCTTGTGCACCCATGAAATATCTCGAATTTCACTCATCATCTTATCATTTTCTACAACTTCCAAGTTCTCAAAAGAAGAAAAATCATGTAATTCTGCATCAACATTTAGTTCTTGGTATTCTCCTATATTAACATAGTTTTATTATGAAAATAGGTCCCAATAACTCCTTACATTCCTTTTTCCTTAATGTGCTTGTTGTAGTTTTTCCATGAACCATTGTAAGTAGCAGTTTCACTTCATCTAGAACCAATTATTTTGGAGCTTTGCTTTGAAGACCAATGAGAATAAACGATATTTAGTAGAAGCAAGACTTATTCTGAGTGGATATGCATGTAATTTTTAATGGTTTTCTCAAAGGTTCTCTAATTTTTGTTGCCTTATTCCGATTTGAATAGAGATATTTTCTTGTAGCTCCGCGTTAGAGTTCAATCATTTTTGAAGTTATGTTAGTGTTGAACCATTTTTGCTGAAGTATTGGCAAAGTACTATTTTATTGCATCCGAATTACTAGTTTTTTATTCTGTTATGTGGTTTTAGCTTCTTTAATATTTCTACGCCGAACCCGCCGTTAAGTCAAACTGCATTGAGTTACGCCGAGCCGCAAGTCCAAGTGGGATAGAAAAACCGTCACGTTATCTTGTACGCCGAGCTGCAAGTCCAGGTGGGATAGACAATCCATCAGCTATAGAACTTGCCTTTCCGGCCATGACAACATATTATCAAACCTGAACTCTAATGCCTGTTAACTATGCAACTTTAAGTGACAATGAGAACCAATTTTACAATTACCTGAATCTGAAGTCACGATGCACTGCTTGATGCATTGCTCAGTACACGACTTCAGTTGCCTTCCATCTCATGGTGTTGTTTCAAATGCTCTGCAGCCTACATTAGCACCGATTTCAAATTCCAAGTTGATATGACAAGCTTTCCAATCATGCTGGTTCTGACTATTCTAAAACTATGTTCAAATTCCAAGTTCAAAAGATCATATTAGTAAGACTATTCTTTATTTCTATGCTATTTCTGGTTACCTCAAAACTCTCTCCAAATTCTGGCTTCATATGAGCACTTTTTTGGTTGGGATCATCCTCTATTTCTGTGGTAGTCCCCACTGCTTTACCCCTTTCTTCAAATTCCCCATTCATAAGACCAGTCTGCTTACTATGATCACCCTCCATAATACATTTCCATGCTAATGACAACAAATTCACCACTCTTTTGAAATTCTAGGTTTGATTGTTCAGTTTGCTTTGCACACCTATCCACTATCTTCATGCTAAACTAAACATTTTGCATTGCTTGCTGATAACCATCAGTCATAATTTTTTCCATAGGAAATGTTAGGGCATTAAGCTTCTGAGGATAGGTGGCTTCTGGTGTAAGCTGCACTGATTTCTCAATATTTTCAGGTTCCTCTACCAATGAATAAGTCTTTTCAATATCTCCATTCTCTGCTGCCATGCCCGTTTTGGCTATCTTCATAATGTGTCTACAATCATCAATTCACTTTCCCACACATTCAATATTAATTCATTAGATTGTCATTTAAGATGAGGCTTCTAATCTGTGTCGATCTATGAAGTGCCCTGTTAGCGCTCGAATCCACCTCAGGCTGAAAAAGGCAGAATTCAAGGCAACATCAAACCACGCTCAGCCTCGTAGCTAGCCCTACGAGGACAGGAGAGGGCTCTCTCCGTGTCTATCTCGTTAAAAGATGTCCAATAGGGCCTGAGATGACTTATAATGGATACTGAGTTTAGGCTAGTAAATAGATAGGAGAGTTTGATTTTGATTTTTAGGGGTTTTTTTGGAAAAAGGGGAAAGACAATTTTTGGGCTTGGGGATGAGGCCAATTTCTTGCAAAGTTCAAGTTGGGGCGAGGTAGGCAGCGGCTTTGATTTCTTGGATCAAATGAATGGATTAGCGAGACTGTTGAGGAACTTAAGAGGGCAAGAGAGTGCAAGGATCCTCTTCAAACTGAAGAAAAAACATATAGAACTAAACAAAAGTCTAAGGCAGAGCACCAGCAAACCAATGAATTCTACCTCAATTACTCATTTGTTTAATTTAGAAACAAAGAGAAGGGAAATGGCATACATATAAAATTAAAGAAACTTACAATAACATGAGAAGAACATCATCAAAACTAAGAAGCCACAAGAATCCCAACAAGTACTGCAAAACTCTGGTCTTTCCTTTGCCAAAAACTGAAATATGGATATACAATGAGGTGCCAAACTTTTCCCAAGAGTCCAACCCTGAAAATGTCTCAGAAAATACATAATATAGACCATCCTAACCCCTTCCCATGCCTCTAGGGGTCGAGATCATCCTTCTAGGAGCAGTTTGAACCAATTCTAAACAAGGAACTGAAATCTAGGCAGCCAAACAACTTGCCTCTAAAAGGAAGGAAACTGATTCATTCATTTAATTTTCACTTTTTAGTGAATGAATCATATAGAAAAAGTAAATACATGCCAAAATTACATCATGGTTACCAAATTACATCAAGATAGATCAATCCTCTCATGAAAAAGTAAAACTAGTCAATACTGGCCGAATTTCTGAGCTGGAAGGTGAAAAATAGGCTAAATTCCTCTATGCGCCGCGCTCAAAATCTCTATGCGCCGTGCTACTTTGGACCTGTTTTTGGAGCACTTCCCGAAGTCCAAATAGAGCTCATGATAGCTCTTTGGAAAGCCCTGGATGTCTGCTATCCAACCCAAGTGGAATTTTTCAATTTGGAGCTTATTGTACGCTCCAAAAATTCAATCTCCCAAGACTACTTCCTGCTGGTGCAAAAAGTGGCAGAAAGGTGATTTTCATGGTGTTTTTGGCCATTAAGACCACCCAGAACTTGATGAAATCTCTCAGATATTCCTGAACATGTATAATTTACCATGAAAAATCCAAAAATATCAAGTTTTCCTCCAGAAGGTGTCCCAATCATAAGCGTGCGTCGGGTGGCGCGACACGTCGGGCGGAAAAACCTGTTTTGCAACCAAAATTTTAAAAAATGAAAAAAATTTCTCCAAATTTTCTGAAATTCGGAGTGAAGGTCTCCCATCATGTCTCATGCTCAGCTAAGGAAGCTTCGGCCAAGATTCTAAGTGGATCAGGCCTTTTTCGCCGTTTCAGTGCTTTCCTCAATCTAGCCTTTAGGATCTTCATCCTGGCTCTGCAAACGTGAGTGCGGGCCCAATAGTGATTATTCATATGTCTGAGCATGTCTTTGTCCCTATTGGCCTTCGCCAACAACTTCTCAATATGTCTGTTGACTCTCTCAAGCCAAATTTTCCGCTCAATGGGTGTCATGTCACCGTGTCTCTTTCGAGCCAACTCTCGGTCTTCACGGATCTTCTGCAAGTCAATGATCATTTGCTGATCCTATAATTGTTTGTTCCGCTGCTCCAAGTAATTTATCACCCACTGTGCTCTCTGTAATCTCTCAATCAATGTGCCAATCTCAGCTTTCTTCTCCTGGATGACCTCCCTCAGTTTTGAGCTGGGAGAGCTCGCATCAACATCAATCAATATAAACTCAGTATCTTGGCCTCCTGAGGGGCCCTCATCCTGCATCGGCCTCTTTCCTCTATCCTGAACCTGCACCTGTGCCGATGTCGAAAACGAGACCCCTTCCACACCATGTGGAGATAGTACTCGCGCTGCTGATGAAGTCAACGAGACCCCTTCCACCCCGGGTGGAGATAGTACTCGTTGTGTTGCTGCAAATAAGGCTCGATGGCCTCTCTGATATGTCACACACATCGGAGCACTGATAGGCTCAAAATCGAGAACATAAAACTGGTGTGAATGCTCTCCCTCATCATGAACTACCTCGGGAGGAGGTCGTGGCGCTGCAAAGAAGTCACGGGAAATGAACTCATCCCATGCGATGCCCTGTTGTGCAAGCTGATGTACCACCATGATCTTGATGAGCGCGTAATGATAAATGATGTTATGCTGCTGTGCTGGGGTCTTCTTCTGCACAAGGACCGTCATCCGCTCTATGTTACGGTACATGAAATATGGAATTCTCATCAACCGCACTCTCGTGAAATGCATCAACAGCCGGATGTGATACGCATACAAGCGTAAAAAGCCCCCTTCACAACTGAAGTACCTAACGATAAGTTTCATCAATGATCCATACTCTTCCTTCAGAAACCGGAATGGAAATACCCTGCTCAGCTGCCTCAAATATCCAGGTCTGATGTAAGGCTCATAATATGCTCTATCCAACTGTTGTCGCTTATTCCACTCTTCACCGATGTTTGGTATCCCGGTCGCCTCAGAAATAGTCTCTGGTGTCACGGTGAGGTTTACTCCAGCAAGGTTTACATGACCATTATGCAAATGTAGGACAAATAGGCGAGCTAACTCATGATGATGCTGAGTTCGAGCAATCATCTCACAATACTGGAAGCATGACTGACGCTGAAAACAATCCATTGCAAGCAGGCAGGCTTGCAATTGAACCAAAGAAGTGGGCTCCTCCTTGACATGCCTGCCACTTTTATGAGATCTCCTTGGTACATTTAGCTCGGTAGATGAATCACTGTCCTGCTCATACCCCTGCTCATATGGTGAATCTGTCTCTAACATGGTGCTGAAATGTGTTTGTCAACTGTATGTTTGTTTGGTTAGAAAATGAGCAATTGGTGTATTTGTTTTGATGCCAAATGTGTCACATATACAATAGGTGCTGCGGAGAAATGTCACAAGGAATACAGTAGACTGTCAAGTGAATTTTATTGATGAGGACAGTCACTTTTTGGGGGACTTAGGGATTTGTAGGTGATGTAGGAATAGGTGGTAGTAATGAGGGGTAGTTTTAGGAACAAGAGTTGATGAAATGACAATATATAAGTGAAAACAAGGACATAAGCCAGCCCTTGAATGTTTAGGAAATTAGGATTTCACCAGTGATAGGATAGGAGGGAAATCATGGCAGATGATAGGGTTTTGAGGATGTAAAAGGGATATGGGACAGTGGAAATGGGAAGGGACTGCAGTATAATAATAATGATAATAGCAATGAGAACAATAATATGATAATAGCAGTGATAAGAGCACACATAACAATGGAATGAGAGTGTTTTGGCAAGTTCAAGTTGTGACACCCAATTTCAAATTACAATCACCTCTCTTCAAACCCTATGGAGCAGATTTCGAAGTGGATATAGGGTCAAGTCTTTCACCATTAAACACTTGAAATTCTCCTTTTCAACACGCAGCAAACACACCCTAAAATCAACGAACATACTTTTTCAACTTACTTGGAGGCAAGTGAGCCGATTTGAAACGAGTTTTGGTGAAGGAGGATAATTTTTCGGCCCTTGGGGCTCTGTGCACCGCGCGCAGGCCCAATGCGCCGCGGCCTTTGGGTGCGCCGCGCCAGAAGAAAATAACACTGAGTCTTTCGGCTCTGTGCGCCGCGTCAATATTATGCGTCGCGCCCTATGCCAACGCGCCGCGCTACCTTCAACTCACACAGTCGGCCTCTCTCAATCACAGTTTTCTTTCCAACTTTCAAATTTGTTTTCTCTATGATATTTTCTGAATGAAACTTGTTGGAAATGAATAAATAACCTTGAGAAATATCTTGAAAAGAGATGGCTTTGATTTTTACTTCTTCAAACCCATTTTGTAATGTTCTTTTTATGTTGGCACTTTGTCATTTAATGAAACTCTGTCTTTTGTTTTTTCACTGATTTTCTGAGTTTGGACTGATGAAATTGGTTGATTTTTGCAGGGATGTTGGCGTTGAACCTTGGCAAAGGAAAACCAGAGTCTGCTTTGAAATCTTCATGGCGGAAAAATACATGATTATTACAAAAAATGAATTCGACAATTTCTTATTCAAAACAGAGTTTTGAACAAGAAATGTCTTCGAGCATATTTAATGATGACAATTTTGAATTAAAAATTTGTTGAAAACCATCCTCATGGCCTGTGGGCATTTATTAAACATGTCAGAAGACTAAACCCTAGACCTAGAAACTAAAATGACACTTTTGACCAAAATAACCATTTATGACTGTAAATGACATGAACTGAACTTTGATGAATTTTGGGAATTTTGACCAACCCAGAAGGTACAAGCATGGGGCAAAACAAGAGAACCAAACCCTTTCATCAGTCAATGGCATGCCCCTAACGGAATGCAGATGAATAAGCGAAATGAGACACCTGAACAATGAAATGCAATAAGAGAAATGATCTCTGACAGAGGGTGACAAAACCGACTCTAACATTGGCTCCAATGGGGATGGTAGCTCCTGGGAGGTGCCAATAACAGTAGATCTATGGAAGAGCTAGACAGTGCCTTCATCCATTGGGCTATGGAATCCATTATTTTGACAAATCGACACAATACCTTGACTTATTTTATTGACTGACTCTTGACTGAAACCGACTCAATTTGAAAACTAAAATGACTGAAAAACTGACTCGACAAACTGAAACCAAACTGACCTCTGTCCTTCTTCAGAATTATAGTCTTTGCTTCGGGCCCCAGACTGAAGAAAAGACATCAGCACTCTTGCAATGAAATTGAAGTAAAATGGTATGTACAATGGCAATGTATATAGCAGAAAATACTCAGAAATGGTACCGCTTGAGCAGCCGACCATTGAACGGCCCTCCAGGAAAATCATCTCCGTTCATCTCCTTCAGAAGGAAGGCATTCTGACCACGATATGCTGCAATATTAAAGGGACCTTTCCAGAGATTTTCAAATTTTTCGTGCTTGCCCTTTTCCTCATTCCGAGCATCCCACTTCAGGACCACCTCATCCAGCTGAAACTTATCTGCTTTCGCCTTCCTGTAATATATTTTCTTAATGCGCTCCTATAACTTGAATGTATTTTGGAAGACCTCCTCCCTTGTTTGCTGTAAGTGAATCATTTGATTTATCCTTCTTTTCATGTGATCTTCCTCACTACCGGTTTCCTGAAGCAGTTTGACTACCGGGACAGCGAGAGAGGTAGGAAAAACGGTGTCTACTCTATATACCAACTCAAAGGGAGACATGCCAATGTATTTTTTCTGACTTACCCGATCATCCCAAAGCACATTTACTAACTTCTTGTGCCAGCCTTTCTTATTAATTTCCAGCAATTTCTTAATGATGTTGACCAAAGACTTATTGGAAGATTCTGCCAATCCATTTCCTTGCGGGTGGTAGGCAGTTGAGTGTCCCAAGATGATGTTATACTTATTGAAAAATTCAACCATCCTTTTTTATTTGAAGGCCGCTGTGTTATCTGTGATTATCTTACTCGGGCAACCAAAACGAGACAGAATGTTATTCTCGAGAAAAGAAATAATTACCGCATCCGTAGCTTGTCTGGTGGGAATTGCTTCGATCCACTTCGTGAAGTAATCCGTTGCTGTCAAGATCCATCTATGCTGACCTGAAGATGCCGGATGGATTTCTCTAATGAAATCCAACCCCCACTGTTGAAATGGTGCACTAACTTCAATAGGTTTAAGAGGCAAAGGCTGTAATTTCTGCTTCCCTTCGAAAATTTGACATTCGTGACAACTCTTGATAGCCTTATATACATCAGAAAATAAAGTAGGCCAGTAGTATCCCGCTCTCAGAATCTTATTAGCCGTGGTTTTCCAAAATAGATGGCCCCCGCAGTCTCCTTTATGAAAATATTCCAAGACTCGTTTGGCTTCTTTCTCTACCAAACAGTTCAATAAGACTCCACCAGGGTCTTTCCAATATAATGCAGAATTCAAAATACAAAACTTTGCAGCTCTCAACTTCAAAGTTCTACTCTTATTTCTAGGCATCCCGGGTGGTGGAGACAAATTCTGAAGTACATATAAAATGTCAGCATACCAAGGGGTAGAAGCAAAGATATCGGATACCTGAACTGATGCACTTTCCTCATCTTCATCAGACATAGCAGCGATCAGATTTATGTCTAAAGCATGCAGATTTGTTTCGGCCATGAGCTTTGCTAGTCCTTGTCCTTTAATCAACTTGGTGGGTTTAATCTCCACATCATATTCTAGCAAAGCAGCGATCCACTTTCCTCGTCTTCCTTCCAGATCTTCTTGTACCAAAACATCTTTGACAGCAACGTTAGGAACATAAGCGATAATATGGGAATGCAGTATATACACTCGAAAATCTTTCAATGCCTTCATAAGAGCTAAAGCCTGCTTCTCAATGATGTTGTATTTTAAAGCTTCATCCCTTATAATTCGACTGAAGAAAGCAATGGGCTTCTCATATCCATCTCTTTTCTGCATTAAAATAGCTGCCATAGTGTGCTCAGAAGCAAATGAAAACAAAATGAAGTCCTGTGTGTAATCCGGGCTGATTAAAATTAGAGCTAAAGAAAGAGCTAACTTTACCAAATTAAATGATTTTACCGCCTCTTCCGTCCACTTCACTTGGCTGTCCTTTTTCAGCATGTTTGTGATCTCTCTAATATGTTCAGCAAGATTAGGAACGAAACGACGCAGAAAATTCATCTTACCATTGAAAGACTGTATTTCCTTCTTGTTCCGAGGCTGTTCAATTTGTTGGATTGCTTCAACACGTGCTGGTTCAATACGAATACCGTCTTTTGAGATAATGTGGCCAAGAATTTTGCCTTCATCCATGGCAAACAAGCTCTTTTTTGGATTCAGTGAAATGCCATATTTTCTGCACTTCTGAAAAACAACTCTCAAATGATACAAATTCTATTCATCAGAATTGGAAAACACCGTTAAATCATCAAGGTAAACAACAAGAAAAACATCTTTCTCATTCGCGAAAGCCATATCCATCGCCCGCTGAAATGTTGCACCAGCATTCTTTAAACCGAATGGCATCTTGGCATAGTGGAATGTCCCCCACGGAGTGGTGAACGCGGTCTTGTCTCTGTCATCCTCTTGGACCAAAATTTGATTATATCCTGAATAGCCATCGAGTAGTGACATCCGTGATGCTCCAACTACTCGCTGAAGTATATGGTCCATTTTTGGCAGCGGATAATTGTCTTTCAATGACACTTTGTTCAAATTTCTGAAATCAATACACAACCGGATCTCACCTGTCTTTTTCTTCACAGGCACCAAATTGGAAATCCAATCAGAAAATCTGATAGGAACAATGATTCCTGACTTGTACAACCTATTTACCTCCTTCTCAATTGATGGTAGCAGCTTCAGATTGATTCTCCTCAACTTCTGATGGAAAGGCTTCTGATTTGGCTTAATTGGGATAGTGTGCTGAATTATATTCGTATCATAGGTCTTTAAATCTGAATAATCCCACGCAAAAGCATCAGAAAATGAAGACAACAAACTCACATATTCAGCTTTTACCTTTGGTGACAATGATTTGGATAACTTCACCATTTTTGAATTCTCAGCGGTTCCAATATTTACATCTTCGACTCCTTTCTCAGTTGGCCATAAGGTAGGCTTCTTAGCTACATCATCCTGATTGAAGATTTCTTCTAAAGGTATCAAGCCTTTAGGAATAATATTATCCTTAAGCTGCAACACTTCCATTTCATTGACTTGAACATTATCACCATCGTCAAATTCTACATCAATTGAGGTATCTTTGAACTTACCTTTATTTTGCAGAAAATCATTAATCTCATCATCATCTTGAAAGACTTTCCAACATCGTTGATTATCGGGGACAGTAGGATGGTGCTTCACATGGATCTCAAACTTATTGCTTGAATTCATTGGGATCTTCAAGTTACTTGCTGCCTTAGCAAGTGCATCTGCAATTCCATTTTGAATGCGAGGAATACAAGTCAAGGTATAATCTGAAAACTGCTTCAAAATATCAAGGACAGCATTCCGGTAAGCCCGCATCCGGGGATGCTTTGTTTGGTATTCACCCTTTACTTGCTTAATCACCAATTCAGAGTCGCCATAAACTGCAATTCTCTTAGCATTCAGCTTCCTAAGAATCTTTAGGCCAGTAATCAGAGCTTCATACTCAGCCTCATTGTTCGAACAATCTAATGCTAATTTATAAGAACATACCCGTACATTGCTTGGTACTTTGTTTGGGGCGGAAAAAGGGCTGCGTACCCAAATACCAATTCCAGCACCATCACTCCCAACTGCTCCATCGAAATCCATGGTCCATAGACCCTCTTCGTCTTCTTCTAAGTGCTGAAATTGTGCTAGCTCTGTTTTTTCTGCTTGTTGTCCACTATCTTTGGCTGATTGCCCAACTGAGCTTTTCGGTTTCTGCCTTTATTTCTGCAAAACTTCTCTGAAATTCTCGGTAATCTCTGGAATATCTTCTGCTTGAACTAACTGACTATCTACATCATTAAAACTATCGGCAAACAAAACAAAAGACTCTAAATCTGTATGTACATAGTTGATCGGATGATTTACCGGTTTCTCCTTGGTTGTGATCATGTATTTCATTTTTTGTTCCTGATACAACTTTCTCATTTGGCCAAACACGGGAATCGTTGCATAGGAGAAATCTAACTGTAATGTCCCTTTCAACTTTTCTCCCCAAGATCTGGAAAGCAGCATACCAAATCGGGGAGGAATGTCTGCTACAACAACGTCCATCAAAACATTCTTTGTAGGAATCTGATCCAAACTTACAACCAAGTCTTTAATGAGCCCAATACATCTCACCCTGCTAGAATCAAATGAATAAAGATCATGGTACTTCTTGGTAATGTCTAAACCCAACTTCTCCATGATTGCTTTTGGCATAAGATTATGGGAAGCACCGGAATCGAACATGGCATTATGCAATACAAACTCATGCAATCTTAAACTGATATAGAAAGGAGGCACTTCGCTGTCCGGAGACTCACCATCTAAAGCTGGTCCGAATATCAGTTCAGGTTTATCATCTTCAATATTCACCATATCAGACATAGGATCGAAATTCAAAATTTTAGACACTTGACCTCTGTAACTGTTGTTCTTCATTATCTCAGTCAAGGGAATAGATACCTTCAATTTAGAAATCTCGTTCTCCAAGCTAAAGGCTGAAGTCTTTTCGATCTCTTTTGCTGGAACATCTTTCTTTTCAGCCTTCTCCTTCGATGCAATTGGCTGATTTGACTTTTCTGCTGATGATGACTTGGTGGCAGCGGGATCAACTATCTCTTTTGCTCTCTTTTCTGTTATAGCATCATTTCTCACCTTGACTTGATTCATGATTGCTTCATGGCTTTATGGGCACCCATTCCTACAGACTTGGACAAATTCACTTAAAAACAGTGGAAAATCCTCCATACGCGACTATGCCCGTGTTTTTCCGCGTGTATACGCGAGTACAGCTAGACTTTTCCGCGTATGCCATTTTAATGATTAAAAAATATATAAAAATCCTTAATTTCGCGCTGGGTTGATGGTTACTCAGGTAGTTCAACCACCCCAGCCCGTGGCCAACTGTTTCCAACTGCTGAAACTACTTGGAGGGACTATAAAAAGACCTCATATGTATGGCCTAAGGGAGAGAGAGAATGATTATTATTATACTCTGTTGGTATTTCCCCAATCCAAGTCTGATTCCCCGTGCCTCCTGCACTTTCCCAGTTCATTTCAGGAAACCCTTGTTTCCTTGAGATACATCCCTTTATATGTTATCTCGTGTGCACTCATTTGGAAGGAGTCTTAGCGAGGCAAGGGCTGGACGGATCCGGACGACGGTCTGCGAAGGCCTTGGAAGGATCAGGTGATCTCTCCACTTACTTTTGTATGTACTATTTTTATAATACAGAAGTATCATGCTGTTCCCGAAATAAACGTGTTAGTGTATGCTTTAATGTATGAAGAATATTTGTTATACAAGCATTCATGATGATTTATCTAATGTTTTATATGAATCTCACTAACATATAGAGTAGAAATATACTGTACAACTTGTCCTTTGTGCTGGTTTCTTCTTGTATTTCAGGTGAAAGAGGAAGGACGGTTGCAGGGAGTTTGAACTCCATGTGGATCTACTTCAAACGTAGGACCAACGGGTAAACCTCTCATTCTACTCGATTTCGTTTTTATGACTGTGCATGATCGTGTGAGTCTCTGTTAAGTAGTACGCCCCTGCTCTATGGAGGTTGAATCCCAACCAACCTCTAGGGTGTTAAATCCCCGAAACAGAACTGGCGACTCCGTTGGGGATCACATTTTTGTGATTCTCCTGTTGGGTTGTTTCAGCTGTTTGGTAGGATACCAACAGTTTTTTCTGTCTTTTACAGTCCAGTTTGTTTTCTTGCAGTCAGTTTGAAGCTTTGATACCTTTCCCAGGCTTGTACTTTTTATTTTTCATTATCTTTCTTGGTATACGCAGTTTTTCTTGCACACAGTCGCGTATACCCGCGAGTTTGTGTAAAAGGAACAGCGTATACGCGGGTTTCCCTCAACACAGACGCGTATACACGCCTGTTGCATAGCTGCAAGGTCGCGTATACCTAGGCTGAATTTGAAATTTCAAGATTCTGGTGTTTTTGGTCTTTTCTGGCTGTGGAGGCCTGTGTCTGCAGAGTCTCTGTACTTACTGGAGTGTGACAGAAGTGGTTTTAAGTCTTGGTTCTCTTTCGTTTGTCCGAAAACTGATCTTTTTGGCGAAGTGTTCTTGTTTGTGCTAGCACTCCTGGATTGAGTTCCAAGATCACTTTCTGAGCGTTCTTGGCTGTTCTGCTTTACCAGAACAGAGAGCTTCTGCTCACTGACTCGTTCCTATCTTTGTGTTGTGCTTTGCATTGTGTTCTTTGCTTTGTTTTCGATTGGTTTTCTTGAGTTTCATAAGCTAGGGTTTTGTTGCATTTTTCGAAGATCTTTTCTTGTTTCTTTGGAGTTTTGTGTTGCAACGAATTTGCACTATTTCTCTTGGCTGTTTGATTGAGTTTTAGTCTTCCATTGCTCTTATTGATCTTGCTATCATTAGCTTTATAAGGTTTGGGGGCATAGTTGAAGTTTATGCTTGAAATTCGGTCTCGTTTTGGCTTAGATTGGGATAGTTGTTCTTGGTTTTCTTGAAGCTCTTGTTTTATAAAACTAAAAGGTCCAAAAAACATTTGTTTTGCTTTTTGTTTTTTGCATATCAAAAACTCAAAAAAAAACATTGTTTTTTGTTTTTGTTTTTGTTGTTGCCTTTTTCATTTTCGTTTGGTTTCATCTTTTGGAACTTTAGTGAAGTTTCTTGCTTCTAGTTTTTAGCTTGATTTTGAGGAGAGGGTGTCTTTTGATTTCTTCTTCTTCTTGTTGAGTATTTTGGTGTCTTATATTGAGAGTTCTTGTTTGCAAGAATTGGCTTTCTGGATATCAAAAGATGAGTTAAAACTGAAGGAGCCTTTTTGGAAATTTCACCTTGTTTCAAGGGACTTTCTGCATCTTAGAATTTACATGCTAGTGGTCATTTGCATTAGGTGCATTGAATCATTTAGTTAGCTTCTTAATTTTTTGTGCGTGTGAGTTTGTAATTCGAAAAGAAAAATACATTTTAGTCTCGTAGAACTTACATAGAAATTGCTCTTCATCGAAAGACAAAGAACTGCATGTGCATGTAGTCAGGTTTTATTAATTTCTTTTGCGTCAGAACATCATTGGTTTCAACTCCATATCCTTGTGACTTAATACAACAGCCCTTAAAATAAGCGATTTAATCTAAAATCAACTAGCAAGTTTTATTAAGTGTCAATCACCAACTAGCTAGGTTGTAGGGCCTTGGAATAGGAGAGAGGAGAGTTAACTCTCCAAGGCCGCTCAAACAAACATAGAAGTTTATTAATTGAGCGAAATCCAACTCCATGAGGTGGACTGGGAAAGCTCTCATCCGAGAGTCAAGCGCGAGGGGAAGTGAAGGTTAAGAAGAGGGATACCCCCCCTCCGATTAGCTGAATCTAACCTCAAGACCGTTCCGCCCAGCTTCTGATACGGATTGGTGTCCATAGTTGTTGTTCCTAGGTTCCACACAGGTGACTGCGGGGGGGAATACCCGTGGTACCTGAGGCAGACGTCGCATCACTTTCAGCAGTACTTCTGGGGGGTGCCCTTGCGAAGCTTGGGTGCTTGAGCCGGCAAAGGCTGTCGTTAGGAGGTTGGCGTAACTGTTGCTGATACCTTCGCTAGTTGTTCTGGGCCCTAATCATCCCAGACTGCTTTCGGAAGGCCCTATACTTCGCTTTCTTGTATTTTGGTGTCCGGTCCTCATCACCCGGAGCGGAAATACTTGGAGGCTGTTTGCTTGCTGTTTCTCAGGGTTTTGATTTTAGTGAGTGCTCTTTGCTCCTAGCTTGCCTAGCTTTTCATTTTTCTTGAGTCTAATATAATAAATTTGTAAAAGTGGCTGATCAAGCGCCTCGACGTTCGAGGAGAGTCCGGGGGTTATCTCCCGAGAGTGCAGAGCCTTCTTCGAGAAGGCGTAGGAGCGATCTAGCAGGTGGTTTTCACCCTGTAGAGTCTGACGCTGTGGAGAGAGATCCTCCACTAAGGTCTGAAGGTTTCATTGTTGATTCCGGTGTCGGTTCCGAGAGGAGCGTTTCGCTCACCTCGAGGGTATTGTTTCCTCAGGAGGAAGATTTTCAGATAGAAGATATACCTGAGCCTGCAGCTAGAGGTCCATCTCCTCTTCCTCTTGATCATCCGTTTGTTATAGAGTACATCGGACCGGAGTCTGAGAGACCGCCGGATCTTCCTTATCTTTCTTATCTTTCGATGGCCATGACTGGGAACGCGGCTTCTACCGTGAGTGCTGCGGGCATTCAGACCCCTGCTTCTGTCGAGGCAGGGGGCACTCTTGCTCTATCTTCGAGTGCTTCTAGCACTGCTATGTTTGGCTCTGGGTTCACCCGAGCATATGCTTCTCAATCTGGTCCCTTCGTTTCAGGGATGTCCATTGCTGGAAATCCCTCTTTTTCCTTTACCGCCGGTGCAGCTGGATCTACGCCCATGTCTAACATGTCTAGTGGATCAGCTTCATTTCAGGGTTTCCCCTTTGGGACTGGGCATATTCCTAGTCCCAATCCTTCTTTAGGGTCCTTTCCTTTTACGTCCCAGACCCAAAGTTTTAATCCTTGGGCTCAGGGGCCAAGTTCGACTGCTTTTATGGGGTGGAATCCTATGTTTGCAACGTCAGGGGCAGGGAATCAGTTCATCGCGAGTCATCCAGGGAATGCTTCTTTCCTTGCATCGAGTGCTTATCAGTCTTTTTCTCCTCTATCTAATGCATGGAACCCCTACCAGGGGCTTACATCTTCAGTCAATACTTCAGCGGGGGGAACTAGTCTGGGTCTTGGTAACTCGGCGTGGGGAGGAGGTTCTTCTCCGTTTTCTACGGGTCCTTTCTGGCAGCCTAGTGCCTCATCAAATCCAGGCTATTCTTTTCAGAATGTGGGAAATCCATCCCATCAAGGATGGAATTCTCAGGCTCCGCCGCGATTACCATTTCTGGCAACGTTAAACTTGCGAGACTTGGCGAAGTTAACTAATGACCCGATTCGATATAGTCCGGGTTGGCCTCCGGTTCCAACCAAACTTCCTTCAGACATTCCTAAGTTTGAAGGTAAGAATGGTGAAGATCCGGCAGACCACGTCACCACATTCCACTTATGGTGTTCATCCAACTCTCGGATCGACGATTCGATTAGATTGAGATTATTTCAGCGCACCTTAACTGGAAATGCCGCGAAGTGGTATATAGAGCTCACTGGGGGCAGTTTCGCCACATTTGGAGAACTGGCTATCAGTTTTCTGAACCATTTTCAGTTGCCTGTCAGATATGAGGCTGGGGCCGAACTCCTGGCTAATTTTAAGCAGGATGAGGCAACTCACATTTCTGATCATATTCAGGAATGGAGGAGAAGGAAGAGGCTTATCAAAGCCCATATTCCGGGTGAGTTCCTTCTCGAGTGGTTTTTGAAATCGCTTCAGTTAGATATTTCAAAGGATGTATCCATGTCAGGGGTATATTCCGAGGAGCAGGCCATCTTTAGGGCCCAGCAGTTAGAGTTGATCTATTCTCAGTCTGGCATGCTTTACAAGTATTTGCCTAATGCTCCTCGCTCCAAATTGGATCTCTCGAAACCCAAACCTGGTCCACATGGTGACGGACTTGTCGGATCGGTCGGTAGTAGTGCAGCCAGCCTGCTTTCTCAATTGCAGCAGTTGTCTTTACAATCTGCTTCTTCTGGTCAGGCTGTGCCTGCTGATTCATCACCTTCCCAGTCTTTGTCCATTAACACTGTCCAATCTTCTGAACCCAAAGGAAATCAACAGTCCGATGGGAAGAAGAAGGGACGTAATAACAAGAAGAAGGGAAAGAATGGGAAGGGCAATGCAAATAAGACCAACGAGCGTGTTGGTGAAGGGCAAAAGGAGAAAAAGAAGGTTAAATTTCCGTGCAAGCTTTGTGCTGGAGATCATCTCACGCACCTTTGCCCGAAAATTCAGGATGCTCAGCGCCTGTTATCTCAGCAGGGTTCTTCTAGTTCCCAGGCTGTGCTAACAAACCCTTTTCCCCAAGGGCAGCAATTAGTTGTTGGCGCGAACCAAAATCTTGGGGCTTCCTCTGGAGGTACTCAGGAAGGGGAAATTCCATCGAATATCTTTATGATGAGTGCTCACGTGGATGTCGCTATGAGATCCCGTGATTATGGCGGAGAGGAATCTTCGAAAGCTAAGGAAGTTCCTGATGCTACTGAGCCGCTTCACATCACGAAGCCAACTGTCGAGTCTATGCCTCGGATGCCAAAAGCATCTTCTAAGCGGTCAACGATTAATCCGAACATGAGGGCTGCCCCGAACTACTCGATTGTAGAAGATCTGGCGCAGAGTCCTTGTGCTATGTCAGCTTTAGAGGTACTCCAGTCTTGTCCGGCTCAGCGCAGTGCTTTGCTCATTGCCATTGGGGCTATTGATCCGAAAAATTCTCTTCTGATTACCTTTGATATGAAGAATTTTAAGAAGAGACTTCCTCATCATATGGCCTTCCATATTAAATCATCGTACAGGAAGACTAATATCTTTCGCACGGTCGTTGATGAGGGTGCTTCTACTTGCGTGATGTCTCTCGCATGCTGGAAGACACTAGGATCTCCCAAAGCTGTTCCATCTAGCACTATTCTTACTGCATTAGATGGCCATTCTCATAGGCCCCATGGTATTGTCCCGGCTTTGCCCATCTGTGTTGGGGGCAAAACCGTTAACATAGAGGTTGAGGTAGTAGATGCAGCCTTGGACTACAACCTTCTGTTGGGGAGGAACTAGATATATGATATGGATGCCATCGCATCCTCACTATTTCGGATAGTATGTTTCCCCCACGAAGGGAGGATAGTCACGGTGGATCAACTGGACTGTCCTCCTGTAGACCTGGATGCGCCTCCTGACTCATCTGTTCCTAAGTTGGATAATACCAAGGCGCCTATCGAGAATTTAGGAGTGGGAATGTATTCTTCCCTGATGGGATCTTTTGATCTTCCTCCTCCTAAGGTGTCTATCAATGCTATTTCATCCTCCAAGGCTCCCCTTCGAAGAGAGTTCTTTCGAACTCATTATTTTTCAGACCCTTGGACCTTACCTTCCCCAACTGCCACTTTGGAGGAAGGGCAAGTGGGTGGAATGGCATTCCCGATTTCTGCAGCTGAGATTGCATATCAGTCTGTTGTTGACACTGCAGAGTCTGATCCAGCTCCTCTTTCGCCGGAAGAGTTGGATGGTGATGTAGCTCCGGCTTGGACGCTTACTTCTTCTTCTGCCCAGGATTGTCTAGATACAACTCTTCCATCTGAAGAGGCCATCCTGGAAGCAATGACAGGTATAGAGAGGCAGGTGGGATGACTTGCATCATCGGGTTTACTTCCTGCAGCTTGAGAGGTCAGCTAGTTTTCCAAGTCCTCAGTCTCCTGGACCTGTTCACCCAGTCTTGAGCCCCTTAGCACCGGCACAGGTTTATGCTGAAGGGAACATGGCTGTGATCTCTCCTACTATCCCGGTGAACATCTCCAGGAATCCCAACATTATCGAGAACGTTTTCATTGGGGCTGAATGTTCCCATGAAGAGGTTCAAATCTATACCGAGCTCTTCAAAGAGTATAGGGATGTTTTTGCTTGGTCTTATGAGGAAATGCCTGGCATAGACCCATCTATCGTCCAGCATGAGATCAAGACGTATGAAAACGCTAAGCCGGTCAGGCAAAAACTTCGTCCGGTTAATCCTAGGAAGGCAGCAGCTATCAAGGCTGAAGTTGAAAAGCTGCTTAAGGCGGGATTCATTTTCCCAGTTCCTCTAACTGAATGGGTTTCAAACCCCGTTCCTGTTGATAAAAAGCAAGGAACAATTCGAGTATGCATCGATTTCAGAGACCTGAATAAGGCGTGTCCTAAAGATAATTACCCCACACCTTTCATTGATCAGATTATTGACGAGTGTGCCGGTAACGATATTTTCTCCTTCATGGACGGTTTTTCTGGTTATAATCAAATTACTATCCGTCCAGAAGATCAACATAAGACCACATTTATTTGTCCCTGGGGTACGTTTGCATATAAGAAAATTCCTTTTGGTCTTAAAAATGCTGGAGCTACTTTTCAGCGGGCCATGTCTTACGCCTTCCACGACATCAAGAAAATTATTGAGGCATACTTAGATGATCTAGATGCTCATTCTCGAAAGAGGATGGATCATCCAGGTCACCTCCGGCAAATATTTGAGAGATGTCGTTTTTATAAAATTCGTTTGAATCCGAACAAGTGCATTTTCGCGGTAACATCCGGTCGGTTGTTGGGATTTATTGTGTCTAATGAAGGGATAAGGGTAGATCCCTTCAAGGTTGAGGCAATACTTCGGTTGCCTCCCCCGTCTTCAATCCGTCAACTTCAAAGTCTCCAAGGGAAGTCTAACTTTCTTCGGAGGTTTATCGTTAACTATGCTGAGATTACAAAGGGATATATGAGGCTGTTGAAGAAAGGAGTTCCTTTTCTTTGGGACGACTACGCTCAACGCTCATTCGATGCCTTGAAAAAGGCATTGACCTCTGCTCCTTTACTGAGTCCACCCGATTATAGCAGAGATTTTCTTTTGTATCTGGCTACAGCAGAATCTACCATTGGTATGGTTATGGTTCAGGAGGATGATGCTCTGGCTGAGCATGTTATTTACTACCTTAGTCGAGGACTGGTAGGACCTGAACTGCGATACACCCCGATAGAAAAATTAGCCTTGGCAGCAGTTCATGCTGTGCAGCGACTCCGACATTATATTATTCTTCGCAAAACTTATGTCTTGGAAGCTGCCAATCCATTTCAGTTTGTCCTCAGCAGGCGAGTGATTGGGGGCAAATATAGTAGATGGATTGTGATATTACAAGAATTTGATCTAGAGTTCATGTCTGCCAAATCCAGGAAGTCATTAGTCTTTGCGGAATTGATTTCCGAGTTGCCTTGTGGTGAGGAGATGATCTATGATGAGTCCTTTCCAGACGAACACTTGTTTTTGATCTCTCCACAAGATCCTTGGTATGGGGATATCATCGTGTATCTCCAGACTGCGAAGTTTCCCTCTTCTTTTTTGAAAGATGAGCGTCGTAAGCTGCGTCACTTAGCTAAAAGTTATCTGATTATTGGTGATGCTTTGTACCGTCGAGGGGTTGATTCAATCCTAAGACGCTGCTTAACTTTCGAAGAAGCTGAGGCCGTGCTCAATGATTCTCACGGTGGAGCTTGTGGGGGTCATTTATCAGGGCTTGCTACAGCCCAAAAGATTTTGCGTGCTGGCTACTTCTGGCCTTCGATTTTCAAAGATTGTATTGAATCGGTCAAGAAGTGTCATCCTTGTCAAGTGTATACTCGAAAAATGCGCGCTCATCCAGCTCCGCTTTTTCCAGTCGTTACTGTCGGACCCTTTACAAAGTGGGTATGGATTATACTACTTGTAACCCGCCTTCGGCAAAAGGTCACAAGTACATTATCGTAGCAGTAGACTACTTTACGAAGTGGGTCGAAGCTATGCCTACTTTTGGGAACGATGGTGAGACTGCAGCTCTTTTCTTCTTCAACCAAGTCATTGCTCGTTTCGGTATACCTAAAGAGATTGTCACTGACCATGGCAGTCACTTTCAGAACAATATGATGGCTGAGTTGGCTCTTAAATTGGGTTTCCGGCAGGAGCATTCATCTCCATATTATCCTCAGGCCAATGGCCAGGTGGAAGCCGTGAATAAGTCCTTGAAGACAATTCTTCAACGGACGATTGATAAACATAGATCCAACTGGCACATTATGCTTTATCCTGCACTCTGGGCATACAGGACGTCAGTTAAAACTGCAACTGGCTTTACTCCGTTTCAGTTAGTCCACGGGGTAGAATCCGTATTTCCCATTGAATGCGAGATTCCTTCCCTTAAACTGGCTGTTGAGCTTCTTCCTGACACTTCTAGTCTGGCAGAGCGGCTTCTTCATCTGGAACATCTTGATGAGCAGCGTCGAGATGTCGCCACGTTGAACGAAGCGCATAAAAACCGAGTCAAAGTCCAGTACGATAAGGCGGTTAAGCCTAGGGTCTTTTCCGAAGGTGACCTTGTTTTGGTCTATGCCCAAGAAAAAGACGCCTTGGGGGCAGGAAAGTTTAAGTCGATGTGGTATGGCCCCTATATCGTCAAAAGGTCCTTAAGAAAGGAGCGTATACCTTGGTTGAATTCGAAGGGAACGAGTTGCCGGAGCCCCGAAATGGGCTCTATTTGAAGAAGTACTATGCCTAGGCTTTGGCCTGGCATTTTGCTTTGTATATAGTAGTTTTTGTCTTGTACATATCTGTTTGATTTTCGATTTTTGATGGGATGGTGATGTTTTTGATCTGCTTTGGCAGGTTGTGTTGATGTCATGAGTCATTATGGTTTCGCAGATGGTGCTAGTAGACACACCCGGAACTTAGCTTCCGCGGCTTGGGTGCTTCATTATCCTTCCGGTCAGCTGTTGGTATCAAGAGGGGTCTGCATTGGTCCTGCTTCCAATAACGTAGCAGAATACACTGCGGTCATTCATCTACTCTCGGAGGCAATATCTTTGGGTGTTGATTCGTTGGTAGTTTTCTTGGACTCCCAGCTGGTGGTGTCGCAGTTGAACAACACTTATCGGGTACGAGATCCATTTTTATTACGATTGTTCTTGAGGGTACGTTTGTTGCAAAGGTCATTTCAATTTTTAACATTCATTCATATTCCTCGAGCTGACAATTGGTTTGCTGACTCATTGGCTAATCAAGCTTTAGATTGGCATATTAATCATTCAATACAATAAAATCTAATCATCAAAAACATCATACATTTGATACATTTATCACATCACATCAAATATCGCTGTATATATATCATCGGTATGTCAAAAAACTTTACAAAATTTTGGATCCATCAATGCCGTACATAACTTGGGCTTATGACACATCATGTTCAGTCTCAAAAAATATACAGTCATCTAATATGTAAAAACTATCTACTCCTGAGGACCCTGCCCAGCGTTCCTATAGAACATCACTGCGGTGGCCACACGGCGGAACAGTCTAACCCAGTCCCGGGGTACTCCTACAACCCGTCTCTGGACGGCTTCTGGCAAGTCCTCCACAGCAGCCAGAGGGATTTGGCGGGTCAGTCCCTCCAAGTTTCTCTGCACGGCCTGGAGTGTCCTATCAGAATCCGCTGTTTCTGCTTCACCTCTGCGGCGTTTGTGACGTGCTAGGCCCTCAGGACGCACTGGTCCAACATCTGAAACATGATCATTTTTCATTTGTCAGTCATTATGAATCCAAACCAAAAACATGTTTGTTTTTCATTTTCATACATATTTGAAAAATCCAAAAAAATCATATAAGTTAAAATTTTTGAAAAAACTTACCGACTGCTCCCCATGCTGTACCGGGTGGAAGTACTAGATCAGGATCTCCTCGAAAATCCATCCCGGCATAGGGATAGTCATCCACTGCGATGATTTGTTCTCTCCACCATAAGAAGAACTCATCGTCCCAGGTGGTTCGGGGTACCTCGCTGCCCCCCAGTCTCTTCATCATGTCTGCCCAACGGGCAATTCTTGGGTCCGGAGGGCTGCTGATAGTTGAGATGACTTTGGGTCTCAAAGCTGGAACTCTCTCGAAGAAGAATGTAGTCAAAATGGTTCCATAGCCAAAATGTTTTGTTTTTTTTTGGCGAATGGAGGTCAGTTGTTGTTTCATGTTCTGTAGCAGGGCAGTGCACCAATCATACACATGAATTAAGCACTCTACAGCTATACTCATGTGCGTCCTAGACGCCTGATGCAGTGAGGCAGATCCTGCCACTCTGCCGATGGTGAATAGGAGGATCTTTATGTGCAAGTCCCTGATATCTCTGATTGCAATTTGTGTGCCAACTTTCTTGGAATTATCTACGCAATAGATTTGGACATAGTCCTCCACGGTCAACCCTCCCAGGGGCTTTCCGTGTAGATCCACTGGGTCTCCCCTCCTGGAGAGTCTAGTGATGAAGTATATATCTTCCACTTCTATGCGTAGTGGCATTTGATCAATGATGAAGCAATCCTGATCCGGTTCCCAATAATTTACCAGCATTTCAAGCAATCTCACATTACTTTTCATATTGGGCATTTTGAAAAATTTGAATAATCCACAGTTTCAGAGGACATTTTGTGCTGCGCGATCTTCCATGACCTCTTGGTCTATTGCACTATGCTCGCGTTCCCTCCAAGAGATAGTCATCCTGAAAAATTTCATTAAAATTTGCATTAGAAACTTCTTTTTGAGTTATGGACCTACGCATACGCGACTTGTTCTGTGCACAGTCGCGTGTATACGCGGCTCCACTTCATTGAACCCGCGTATGCGCAGATACGCATTTTTTAAGAAGGGTTTCTAGGCAAAAAATTCACTTAATTTTAATTTTTAAACGGACAAAATGATTAAGCAGGATGAATAAGGAGCCTACCTGAAGTTTCGCTGAATTCCGACGGTCGGTTGTTCCTGATTTGATGAAACAAGTTTTTAGCTCCAGAGCTCTTTTTCCAAATCAGCTATGCAATAATGAACCAATTGAGAGGTAATTTGTGTATTTATGGCTAAAAAATTGAAAATTTTTGCAAAAATTTCCTTATGCTTATTTTTTCGATCTGTCTTACGCTGTATAACTTGATTGCTTGGAAGTGCCTAGTTTGGTATATTTCAGGTACATTTTGACGATTTCGAGACTTTTCCCGGTTTTTGACCCATGTTTTCAGACTCTTCACGGCAGGTATATGATCTTCACTGGCATATAGGTTAGAGAATCACTTTCCGTTGCATCTTGCATTCTAGCCTCCATACTGATCACTTGCCTTAGGGTCGATCCCATCAAGTCATGAGCATTACACCCATTTCACTCGCCGATTTTTAAATCATGACTTGATGGTAGAGCCTTCCTTTACATGGGCTTCCTAGTTAGTTCCTTGCTATCACTTGTTGCCCATGCTGCTTTTTATGTAGGCTCGGGAGTCCTCTTTAGTCCCGCCATGTCTTTTGTGTTGAAGCTTCATTCTTCTCCTTCATCACTTATCATTTTTCTGGCTTATACCCTAGAGGCTCCCTGGTGTCGTTAAGTTGTATTACTGCATTGCATATTGGCTGCTTGTTTATCCTGGCCTTTAGCCAGCTTCATTCGGACTCGATGTTTAAGCCAACTTTTGACCTTGACTTTCTGTACAAGTTAACCATTGCATGCACTTAGCTATCACGACTTGACACCTTTGTACCCATGGATGGAACGTTCCTCTGAGTATCACTGACCAGTTTTCGCCACCTTGCATTGAGCATAGGATTGTTCCAATTCCCGGAACTAGTGCATCTGCTTTCTTGATACTCGTTCTATCCATTGTATCATAGCATTCTTTTATTCTTTTTCAGGCTTATTATATGAAAAAGACAAAAAAATCAAATATAACAAAAAGAGCGGGAACGGGATGTATCTTCGTTATTTTGATGGCGGTACAGAGTCAGTTTGTCGCCCTTGAACAAAGCACATATACTTATATATATTTCCTTCATTTGGGATGGTTCTAGTTTGACCTAGGTTCAGCCTTTACCATGTTTCCCTTGTCAGTTCTCCCCCGGTTGGTTATCTCTTCCAATCATATGGAGAGTTTGTTTTGCCTCCTGCAAGACAGACTTATACAGTGTCACTTTTTTACTGCCTTGGTCATCACAGAGTCGTGCTTTTGTTCAAGGGAAGTCTAGCCTGAGTCGGCCATTCTGCGGTGTCTCTTGACTCATTATTCAGTCAGCCTTCCCGGTCTTGTCAGTATCATGTTCTATCACATCAGATGTTTTGATCTTCTGCTCGTGCTGGTTTGAGAAGGTCCCCATTGACTTCTTGCCGGCGGGTTTGTCTCTTATCGACTACGACACATTGCTCTGAGAGCAAACCTAGAGCCGCACCTTGGGCCTATTTCCATCATTGATAGGTGACCTCGTGCTCAGCATTTGATCATCATCATGGGTCTTTGACTGAGTGGTTTCCCCTGTGTTCGACGTCAGCACACATTATCACACTTGGGATTCGTGCAGTACTTGGATTTCCATTTGACCCTATCGGTGGATTTCTCGCCTCTGTGTCAGCTTTCGTTATTGGTTGGTTCAGAGGGTTTCTTCCGTGCGCTAGCTTCATCTTGTGCACGTCGGAAACGTACTTCGGTTTTGGTTCCATCACTCTCCTTCGTCCGATTCCTTCCAAATCTTGGCCTGCGGGTTACACTCGCGCTGGACTGATGTGGGATGTCTTAATGCCTTCCTTCCAGCAGATCTTTTCCCATCGACTCCGACTCATTGCTCTGGGAACAAGATCTAGAGTCTTTTGTCAGTACCTTAGGGTTTGCAGTCATCAGTGGCAGACTCTTCGCTATCGACAGTGGGGATTCATCATTGCCTCCTGATTGGTAGATTCTTTCAAGTGTTCGACTTCAACTCATTCATTCACACTTGTCAAATTGTACTGGGGCACTTTGACACTCATTATCATTATCGGTGGGTTGTCTCACGTTGGTTAACGGGAAACATCATTGCCCGGTAATCCAACGATTTCTCACATGGTCGACTTCAGCTCATTTATTCCCGGTGTGTAGAATTGTGCCGTTGTGATCGGTGAAGACCTCGGGTTGCATCAGCATTTCTCGGTTCACTGTTGACAGTTCTCTCAGTTTCTGCCAGTGTTGCCGTCCACCCTTATATGTTGCAGTTCAGCACAGCAGCATCTTATATGTTGATCCCCGAGTTGCGTGATTGTACAGTTTGATCCGCCTCTTATGATCCGGTACTTGGAGATTCAGTTACTTGATCAGACATCCAGTTGCACTATCTTTGATCAGCTTTCTATATGTGATACTTGGACATTGATACAGACTTGTCTTTCCGGGCCCTGCTCAGATGATTCACTATGTACTTTCAGTTCAGTTATACTTGTATACATGTTGGATCTATTCAGTACTTTCTATATATACGATGTATTATTGACTAAGCATGGGTATGCCCGCCTCAGCATGTGTTGACTCTCTGGTTTCTTTCATTGGTTTTTGGCAGGCTGAAATTTGGTGAAGTCCTCTCTTGTCCTTGCGAAGATTCTTTCTATGTGCATAATACATTTCGGCCATCATGTACCCCTTCTGACCTCATATATTAGGGGGCATCTGTTATAGCATCATTTCTCACCTTGACTTGATTCATGATTGCTTCATGGCTTTATGGGCACCCATTCCTACATACTTGGACAAATTCACTTAAAAACAGTGGAAAATCCTCCATACGCGACTATGCCCGTGTTTTTCCGCGTGTATACGCGAGTACAGCTAGACTTTTCCGCGTATGCCATTTTAATGATTAAAAATATATATAAAAATCCCTAATTTCGCGCTGGGTTGATGGTTACTCAGGTAGTTCAACCACCCCAGCCCGTGGCCAACTGTTTCCAACTGCTGAAACTACTTGGAGGGACTATAAAAAGACCTCATATGTATGGCCTAAGGGGGGAGAGAGAATTATTATTATTATACTTTGTTGGTTCCCTATCCAAGTCTGATTCCCCGTGCCTCCTGCACTTTCCCAGTTCATTTCAGGAAACCCTTGTTTCCTTGAGATACACATCCCTTTATATGTTATCTCGTGTGCACTCATTTGGAAGGAGTCTTAGCGAGGCAAGGGCTGGACGGATCCGGATGACGGTCTGCGAAGGCCTTGGAAGGATCAGGTGATCTCTCCACTTACTTTTGTACGTACTATTTTTATAATACAGAAGTATCATGCTGTTCTCGAAATAAACGTGTTAGTGTATGCTTTAATGTATGAAGAATATTTGTTATACAAGCATTCATGATGATTTATTTAATGTTTTATATGAATCTCACTAACATATAGAGTAGAAATATACTGTACAACTTGTCCTTTGTGCTGGTTTCTTCTTGTATTTCAAGTGAAGGAGGAAGGACGGTTGCAGGGAGTTTGAACTCCACGTGGATCTACTTCAAACGTAGGACCAACGGGTAAACCTCTCATTCTACTCGATTTAGTTTTTATGAATGTGCATGATCGTGTGAGTCTCTGTTAAATAGTACGCCCCTGCTCTGTGGAGGTTGAATCCCAACCAACCTCTAGGGTGTTAAATCCCCGAAACAATCATTTTTAGCGGGAACTTCCTTTCTCTTTTGGATTGGATTGACGGGTACATCTCTGTTTCTAAGAGAATATTTCTTCTGTTGAGCTGACAGAGCGTTCATGTAACCTCTTTGATATTCATCCGACTCTTCTTCAAGAGCTGCATCATTAGCCAAGATAAAATCCTCATCTCTATGTACTGCTGAACTTTCTGCATACTCTTCATCTTCGGTGATATAAATGGGCATATCATCGGGAGTAAAGAAGTGGTTTTGTTCCCCTACTACATCATCTTCATCGTCTGAATCCTGACCAACAAAATTCTGCTGAAGAGGTGTTTTTACTTGCTGCTGGGCTGCTGGTTCTTGTGCTCGTTGTTCTCGTTGTTTTATCCTGAATTGAGGCTGCTGCTGACCACGGTAATTGGGATTTCGAATCTGCGGTTCGGGCTTATCAAGAGTGAACCTTTCAAACATTTTTTCTACCTTGCGAAGTATCTGATCTGTGGATGTGGAAGCTTCTTCTTTAATTACAACTTTCTTCTCCGCTTTCAGTCTAGCTCTTTTATCATTCAAATTCGCCTCAACACTAACGGCAATCTTCTGCATGTCCTCCAAGGTAGGCGGATCTCTATCTCGTAATGAATAAGCCATCTCCGGATCAAAACCATCCAGGAACTTAAGCAAAGCTGATTTCTTGGAAGGCCTCAAATCATCTGGAATTGCACTATAAACCATATTAAATCTGATAATATAGTCTTGGATGGACTCACTAGGATTGCGCTTGATCTTGGTGTATTCGGAAGTAATTTGAAGTGGATCTCTCTTTATTTCCCACCGATCTAGAAACTGTCTTTGAAGTTCGGCCAATGTAGCAATACTTCCGGGCTACAAAGCTCTGAACACTTACACACCTCCCCTTCAAAAGTTTGCACAAACAACCTCATGGTGACATTCTCTTCATCAATTTCATGTAGATCAAAAAAGTCTTCCATTTTATCAATATGCTGCTAAGCAGGCACACTCTGAGGAGTGCCATCAAAAAAAGGGATCTTACTCTGATAATCAACTGGTATAGGATCCAAATTCTGGGGCAAGATAAGAGGTGTGAATCTAGCAGCCATTGCTCTTGGTGGATTTATAATCTGTCTTGGAGAAACGGGCGGAGTAGGAACAGTAGGTGTATGAGGTGTATGCGGTGGATATGGAGGAGAAACTATTGTTGATTACTGATTAGATATCGATGGTTGTACTGGAATGGTCGGAATGAAAGAAGGTTCAGCGTGAACTTGTGAATCAGAAGTAACCACTGATGGACAAGAGTTTCAGAAGCGGACTCTATGAATTCAGGGATGTTGGTTGCCACAATAGAGTTCTGAAGATTCAGGATGTAATTATCAATAGATCTATTTGCTTGTTCAACCTCTAGATACTTAATAAACTCAGGATTTATGATGGTAGAACCAGTAGCACTTTCAGATTTGGTTTCAAACAATGATAACTCGAACTGATCGTCAAACTCAATATCTTCAATGTATTCAAAAACAGTAGGGTATGAGTGAGATTTGACCAAAGGAATGACGGGACTTTCTTGACGGAAAATTCTTGGGATCAGGTTGGGTTTTTCATAAATTGGAGGCGGATTAGGATCAGGATTTGATCTAGTATGCCTTCTTGAAGCCAGTGTGGAATTATTTCAAAAATCAAAGGGACACAACCGATTACTTTCAGCCTATCAAATTCTAGACTCAATCACCCAAAATTCTAGAACGATCTGATGTACTAGGGTAATTCGCAAATCAAGTGTCACATTCACAAGTTAAACCAAAGATTGACTGAAGCAGCGTTTATCTACTATGCACTCGCAGATCAATGTGCATTTCGAAGGCTACCTGGCGTGACTTCAGGCTTCGTCTACAACTCATGAAATGAAAAACACCAACAAGCAAATCATTGATCCCCAGTATGGTCGCCACTATGTTAGCGCTCGAATCCACCTCAGGCTGAAAAAGGCAGAAGTCAAGGCAACATCAAACCATGCTCAGCCTCGTAGCTAGCCCTACGAGGACAGGAGAGGGCTCTCTCCAGGTCTATCTCGTTAAAAGATGTCCAATAGGGCCTGAGATGACTTATAATGGATACTGATTTTAGGCTAGTAAATAGATAGGAGAGTTTGATTTTTATTTTTAGGGGTTTTGTTGGAAAAAGGGGAAAGACAATTTTTGGGCTTGGGGATGAGGCCAATTTCTTGCAGAGTTCAAGTTGGGGCGAGGTAGGCAGCGGCTTTTATGTCTTGGATCAAATGAATGGATTAGAGAGACTGTTGAGGAACTGAAGAGGGCAAGAGAGTGCAAGGATCCTCTTCAAACTGAAGAAAAAACATATAGAACTAAACAAAAGTCTAAGGCAGAGCACCAGCAAACCAATGAATTCTACCTCAATTACTCATTTGTTTAATTTAGAAACAAAGAGAAGGGAAATGGCATACATATAACATTAAAGAAACTTACAATAACATGAGAATAACATCATCAAAACTCAGAAGCCACAAGAATCCCAACAAGTGCTGCAAAACTCTGGTCTTTCCTTTGCCAAAAACTGAAATATGGATATACAATGAGGTGCCAAACTTTTCCCAAGAGTCCAACCCTGAAAATGTCTCAGAAAATACATAATATAGACCATCCTAACCCCTTCCCATGCCTCTATGGGTCGAGCTCATCCTTCTAGGAGAAGTTAGAACCAATTCTAAACAAGGAACTAAAATCTAGGCAGCCAAACAACTTGCCTCTAAAAGGAAGGAAACTGATTCATTCATTTAATTTTCACTTTTTAGTGAATGAATCATATAGAACAAGTAAATACATGCCAAAATTACATCATGGTTACCAAATTACATCAATATAGATCAATCCTCTCATGAAAAAGTAAAACTATTCAATATTGGCCAAATTTCTGAGCTGGAAGGTGAAAAATAGGCTAAATTCCTCTATGCGCCGCGCTCAAAAGCTCTATGCGCCGTGCTACTTTGAACCTGTTTTTGGAGCACTTCCCGAAGTCCAAATCGAGCTCATGATAGCTCGTTGGAAAGCCCTGGATGTCTTCTATCCAACCCAAGTAGAATTGTTCAATTTGGAGCTCATTTTCCCCTCCAAAACATCAATCTCCCAAGACTACTTCCTGCTGGTGCAAAAAGTGGCAGAAAGGTGATTTTCATGGTGTTTTTGGCCCTTAAGACCACCCAGAACTTGATGAAATCTCTCAGCCATTCCTAAAAATGCATAATTTACCATGAAAAATCAAAAAATATCAATTTTTCCTCCAGAAGGTGTCCCAATCATAAGCGCGCGTCGGGTGGCGCGATGCGTCAGGCGGAAAAACCTGTTTTGCAACCAAAATTTTCAAAAATGACAAAAATTTCTCCAAATTTGCTGAAATTTGGAGTGAAGGTCTCCCATCATGTCTCATGCTCAGCTAAGGAAGCTTCAGCCAAGATTCTAAGTGGATCAAGCCTTTTTCGCCGTTTCAGTGCTTTCCTCAATCTAGCCTTCAGGATCTTCATCCTGGCTCTGCAAACGTGAGTGTGGACCCAATAGTGATTCTTCATATGTCTGAGCATGTCTTTGTCCCTATTGGCCTTCGCCAACAACTTCTCAAGATGTCTGTTGACTCTCTCAAGCCAAATTTTCCGCTCAATGGGTGTCATGTCACCGTGTCTCTTTCGAGCCAACTCTCGGTCTTCACGAATCTTCTGCAAGTCAATGATCATTTTCTAATCCTCTAATTGTCTGTTCCGCTGCTCCAAGTAATTTATCACCCACTCTGCTCTTTGCAATCTCTCAGTCAATGTGCCAATCTCGGCTTTCTGCTCCTGGATGACCTCCCTCAGTTTTGAGTTGGGAGAGCTCGCATCAACATCAATCAATATAAACTCAGTATCTTGGCCTCCTGAGGGGCCCTCATCTTGCATCGGCCTCTTGCCTCTATCCTAAACCTGCACCTGTGCTGATGTCGAAAACGAGACCCCTTCCACACCATGTGGAGATAGTACTCGCGCTACTGATGAAGTCAACGAGACCCCTTCCACCCCGGGTGGAGATAGTACTCGTCGTGCTGCTGCAAATAAGGCTCGATGGCCTCTCTGATATGTCACACACACCGGAGCACTGATAGGCTCAAATTCGGGAACATCAAACTGGTGTGAAGGCTCTCCCTCATCATGAACTACCTCGGGAGGAGGCCGTGGCGCTGCAAAGAAGTCACGGGAAATGAACTCATCCCATGCGATGCCCTGCTGTGCAAGCTGATGTACCACCATGATCTTGATGAGCGCGTAATGATAAATGTTGTTATGTTGTTGCGCTGGGGTCTTCTTCTGCACAAGGACCGTTATCCGCTCTATGTTACGATACATGAAATATGGAATGCTCATCAACCGCACTCTCGTGAAATGCATCAACAGCCGGATGTGATACGCATACAAGCGTGAAAAGCGCCCTTCACAACTGAAGTACCTAATGATAAGTTTCATCAATGGTGCATACTCTTCCTTTAGAAACCAGAATGGAAATACCCTGCTCAGCTGCCTCAAATATCCAGGTCTGATGTAAGGCTCATAATATGCTCTATCCAACTGTTGTCGCTTATTCCACTCTTCACCGATGTTTGGTATCCTGGTCGCCTCAGAAATAGTCTCTGGTGTCACGGTGAGGTTTACTCCAGCAAGGTTTACATGACCATTATGCAAATGTAGGACAAATAGGCGAGCCAACTCATGATGATGCTGAGTTCGGGCCATCATCTCACAATACTGGAAGCATGACTGACGCTGAAAACAATCCATTGCAAGCGGGCAGGCTTGCAATTGAACCAAAGAAGTGGGCAGCTCCCTGACATGCCTGCCACTTTTATGAGATCTCCTTGGTACATTTAGCTCGGTAGATGAATCACTGTCCTTCTCATACCCCTGCTCATATGGTGAATCTATCTCTGACATGGTGCTGAAATGTGTTTGTCAACTATATGTTTGGTTGGTTAGAAATGAGCAATTGGTGTATTTTTTTTTATGCCAAATGTGTCACATATACAATAGGTGTTGCGGAGAAATGTCACAAGGAATACAGTAGACTGTCAAGTGAAGTTTAGTGATGAGGACAGTCACTTTTTGGGGGACTTAGGGATTTGTAGGTGATGTAGGAATAGGTGGTAGTAATGAGGGGTAGTTTTAGGAACAAGAGTTGATGAAATGACAATATATAAGTGAAAACAAGGACATAAGCCAGCCCTTGAATGTTTAGGAAATTAGGATTTCACCAGTGATAGGATAGGAGGGAAATCATGGCAGATGATAGGGTTTTGAGGATGTAAAAGGGATATGGGACAGTGGAAATGGGAAGGGACTGCAGTATAATAATAATTATAATAGCAATGAGAACAATAATATGATAATAGCAGTGATAAGAGCACACATAACAATGGAATGAGAGTGTTTTGGCAAGTTCAAGTTGTGACACCCAATTTCAAATTACAATCACCTCTCTTCAAACCCTATGGAGCAAATTTCGAAGTGGATATAGGGTCAAGTATTTCACCATTAAACACTTGAAATTCTCCTTTCCAACACGCAGCAAACACACCCTAAAATCAACGAACATACTTTGTCAACTTACTTGGAGGCAAGTGAGCCGATTTGAAACGAGTTTTGGTGAAGGAGGATAATTTTTCGGCCCTTGGGGCTCTGTGCGCCGCACGCAGGCCCAATGCGCCGCGGCCTTTGGGTGCGCCGCGCCAGAAGAAAATAACACTGAGTCTTTAGGCTCTGTGCACCGCGTCAATCTTATGCGCCGCGCCCTATGCCAACGCGCCGCGCTACCTTCAACTCACACAGTCGGCCTCTCTCAATCACAGTTTTCTTTCCAACTTTCAAATTCGTTTTCTCTATGAGATTTTCTAAATGAAACTTGTTGGAAATGAATAAATAACCTTGAGAAATATCTTGAAAAGAGATGGCTTTGATTTTTACTTCTTCAAACCCGTTTTGTAATGTTCTTTTTATGTTGGCACTTTGTCATTTAATGAAACTCTGTCTTTTGTTTTTTCACTGATTTTCTGAGTTTGGACTGATGAAATTGGTTGATTTTTGCAGGGATGTTGACGTTGAACCTTGGAAAAGGAAACCAGAGTCTGCTTTGAAATCTTCATGGCGGAAAAATACATGATTATTACAAAAAATGAATTCGACAATTTCTTATTCAAAACAGAGTTTTGAACAAGAAATGTCTTCGAGCATATTCAATGATGACAATTTTGAATTAAAAATTTGTTGAAAACCATCCTCATGGCCTGTGGGCATTTATTAAACATGTCAGAAGACTAAACCCTAGACCTAGAAACTAAAATGACACTTTTGACCAAAATAACCATTTATGACTATAAATGACATGAACTGAACTTTGATGAATTTTGGGAATTTTGACCAACCCAGCAGGTACAAGCATGAGGCAAAACAAGAGAACCAAACCCTTCCGTCAGTCAATGGCATGCCCCTAACGGAATGTAGATGAATAAGCGAAATGAGACACCTGAACAATGAAATGCAATAAGAGAAATGATCTCTGACGGAGGGTGACAAAACCGACTCTAACATGCCCAATAAAAGAAGAATGAGAAATGTTTTCCCTCATTTTACATTTAGACTTGATTATGAAACTAAAGACATTTCAGAACTAAAATTCATTTCCCAACAGAGTTCTACGATACACATTAGCTATTTACTGATAAAATTATGAAGACTTTTAATAGCTCACCTTTTGGAAAGGGAAAGGTCCTATTGAAGTAGAAATATTTTTAGTCTCTGAGTTTTTCACTGCATCACATTCACTCAAATTAGCAATGACAGATTACGAAACTAAAGACATTGTAGAGCTAAAATTCATGTTCCAGCAGAGTTCTAATATGCTTGGGTGTTAGATATTTAGTTATCAAATAATTAAGACTTGTAAGTTGTAATAGCTCACCTTGTGGAAAGGTAAAGGTTCTGTTGAAGTAGAAACTTTTTTAGTCTCTGATTTTTTCAGTGCATCACTTTCACTCAAATTAGCAATGACAGATTTGTCAAACTTCTTAGAATCTGTCAATAATGAAACATTCAGATCCTAGACATTTTCAAGAGTAAAAATATCAGTGCCAAGTGATTTCATAATTTGTGATCCACTATTATGATAGTGAGTGGCTTGTTCACATGCCTTTTCAACTTGTAAGTTGGCAAGAAGAAAAACCTGCAGTGTCTGTGTTGAGACTTCCTCATAACCTGGGTAATTAGAAGTACATGTTATTACACAGAATGCACTTCCAACAGACAAATGTTTTTCAAGTGATGTTTTTCATTTGTGTGGAGAAGAATGGCCATCTTCTTTTCATTCACGTGCTTGTATTGCAGATAACGCTTTTCTTTGTGCACAATTAGCTTTACTTTGCTCAGTAATGTCTTTATTTTATAATACAATACCCACTGAAGTTGTCCCAAGGGAAACAATGTAGCCTTCAAATATCCTCTGGTTCTTGAACTTCAGAGGCCATAAATCGAGTTGTTACACTGCCCATGCAAATTATCTCGACTTTCTCCATATAAGAAGTTAGTTTATGGTTACATGTATGTGCCATATTTTCACTAGTCCATGGTAACATAGAAGATTCCTCTTCTCTCTGACTCAAGGTTGTTGATGACAACTTTGTAACACTTACCTGGGCATACTAAGGAGTTTTTTTTTTTCCAAACACACTCATTATCGTTCACCATTTCCACATCTCTGACTACAAACTCCTCTTCCATGGCATTTTTATAAACAGATCCTGAATATTTCAACAACTAATTATTTTCATTGTGCCTGTTAACTAGAATTTTGGTCAAAGATTTTCATTTGGTAAGCACATGAGCAGTCTAATTATTTTATAAAATCCATCGAGAATTGAATACTATCTGTTCATTGTCATTTCCTAACAATTGCAATCCATCCAGATGACTCTTTTAAACCCTTGATTGAATTCATGCTTATGAGGGTTCTCATTAATGTGAACCAAAGGTTTTGGAACCTCTTGCAATCCAACCACTGCGATGTCTGCTTCAGCAGTCTCCATGGCATGCTTCTGTGGAATAGCTTGACTACTTTTATCCACAAATGAACTGAGCATTTCTTGCATTTGATTCTTTAAAAAAGCATCCTAACAAGCACCTACAAAATTCTTCCCTGGTTTAGATTTCTCCGATAATCGAACAAGCATTTCTTCCATTTCCTCCACAGAAACTTCTCAATATTTCACTAAATTTTATTCTTTACAGACATACAACGACAATCTTTGCAAATGCACTGTTGCGACACCTTCATCTAGGACATATGTAGCATGCATTCTTACATCATTCTCACTGGTTTCCTCCAGTGACAAATCCAAAACTATTCTCTTTTCCACCAAAACACTGCTTTTCACAATGCCTTTGTAGGGTAAGAAATATAAAACTCCTTGTTTTTCCACCAAAGCAACATTTTCCTATAACGGCCCTGTGTTATGCTTCCCTTCATTATCTATGTGAATTTCTCCAACTAACGACTTTAAAGTCCGCTGGATTTTTGCACATCCAAAAACAACATAAATTGAACAAGTTGCCTCAGTTACTGCATTCTTACATTCAACCTGTGTTGCATGCATCTCTACATCACTTTCATCATTTACATCAACAACCAACTCCAACCTACCGTGCACCATTTAAAAATGCAATATCTTCATGTGTAGTTACTCTAGCACATTCACTTCATGGATCTATAAAGGAATTTAAATCTCCTGTCATTTGTCGTATGAACATTCTTGAGGGACTCCTCTTTGAGATGCTTCACTACATAGCCTGACATCCAATGGCTTTCTCTCTATCCCAAAGCATCCATTACTTCATAAGAGGATCCATTCACAGTGTTAATCTCTCATGCCTCCTCAATTGATCTATCCCTCTTTCTTGAAAACTCACACATTTCACCTTCTGTGTTATCACCTGCGTCTAGATTATTAACAGAACCTACAAAGGTGCAATGCCATCCACTTCTTGGTCTGGCACTCCTTCCAATTTGGCAGGTAAATGATCCTGCTGAGAAGGCTCCTTGGCATGCATTGATGTCTGATCTTCCTTGCTTACATCAAATATCAAATCTGGTATTTCCTCGATGTCTGCCAGAAGAGCATCTTCCAGTGGAACAATCGAACATGTCTGATTTCTCTCATCTAACAAAGATTCTGGTATCCCTTTCATTGTCACTCTTGTAATAGCCTCCTTGCCACTTGGCATCTTTTACTAAGACTCCACTTAATTCCTCCACAACATCAGAATCCCCATAAGACTCAATGAATTGTTCCTCCACATTTGCTTTCTTATTTTCATCTAATAAAGAACCCAACATCCCTTGAATATGTTTGTGTTTAAAATCAATTCTCACCGGATGAGAAGATACATCCAGGGTGGCATTGTCCAAAAAAATTTCAATCCTTATAAATGGAGATGAATATTCTCCTAGTTCATTCCCTGCCTCCATCCAATTCTTGTTGCCTATACATTTCTTTTTCCTTCCTCCTCATATGATGTACTATTTTGAATTTTCTATTCTTTGCATATCAAACATTATAAAGCCTCTTGCACATTGTTCTCATCCCTTTCATTTGAACATAAATCCGATAATCATTGCATTTATGATGAAAGGATATATTCATGTGAAACCCTGTCCAGCTGCTTCTCTTGGCTAATACCATCACCTTCATCCCATAGAGAATCCGACAATTGAATGTCGACTTGACCAAAGGCATTGCTTAATTCCTGTTGAGATTGAACAAGAGAATCAAAATCTCTCCTTCCAGGGGGCATTACTCTGTGCTTTGAACTTGAAGTTTGCCTCTTTTCCCTTCTCTTCTATCCTGAGACTCCAAAAACTTGCTGCAGCCCATCCTTTCTGTCTCCTCTTCCCACTGAAATTTCAAAAGAACTTCATCCTCGCCCTTATATGTTGCTTCAGTTTGAAATCCAAAATCATCATTTCCACTATTCTTGTTTTCCGTATTTACTTCTGTTGAATCTATATTTTGTGCTAGGTTATGAGTATATTGTTTGAAATTATTCACTTCAGAACAAAGACCAATCATAAGAATATTCTTATTTTGTGCAGGCCTGCAATCCATGACTGAGGAGGAATTGATAGCAAACAATAAACCACATTTCTCAGAGGCATTCAACAAAATTGGCAAATCTTTGGTGTTTTTTCTCAAATTCATCCCTGAATGTTCAGACATTGGCTGATTCTTCTTACCTGTATTTTCAAACCCATCTCCCAAAATATATAGCCATCTAGAAGGTAATGACTCTTTGAGCCCTTTGAAAATACACCACATAATAATATTTGCCCAATTGTTTGAGCTGCTTATCAACTCACCAATGTCTAGTCCAAACAAGTTTCCTTCAATGATCAAATTAATTTCCTCTTTTCAAATAGAGTTTAGAAGCATTTGCACAGATTCTAGAGTTGTTTCTTCTGACCATACATTTAAAGGTCTCAAATTGCTTGATTTATATGTATTTGCACCATTTGAACTGAAAGCTATATTGTGCAAAGTTGTTTCAAGCTCAAAAGTATTATCCTGCCTATAGAAGCTTGAACCCCAATAATCCTCGTAGTGGCCACTTTCACCAAGTAGAATATGTGCCTCATTAACATCATCAAACCTCAAACCTCAATTGCACTTGCAAGTTTTTTCTCTATAAAAAATTTTGTGAGTCCTGCTTGCCGGACACCAGTTACAAACTTTCTTTCACTTGAAAATTCACAACAATTGAATTTAAATTAGCCTCACGTGGGTTGTATTTCATTTTTAGTATATTTCGCTTGATTATTTCTTTATACAATCTCCCCACTTCTCTTATCCATGTTCTGGTGTTCCTTTGCACCTCTTGGTGCAATTGCTAGTTATAAGAATATTTAAGATTCTGGATCTATCGATCTGAGATGGATATTGCAATATAAATCTGAAGGATTCATGAGATTACTTCATGTTTGATCAGATTTTTTTAATGATAAATGTTATCTTGTAGGAAAATTTCAAAATTTGAAGTCATATTAATTCAGTACATTGATGCAAATTCATACGCTGATACAATGGTGCAAATGCATGGATTTAGTTGTTGAATGATATATGATGGTTTAATAGGAGGACAGGACACTCGCACCCACCATTATAAGCTTAAGATCCAGGATTCTCATGAAAACCAGTCAAAGGAAGGAGAAGTGGGCAGGTTAACCTTAAACATATGTAAAGCCATCCTTATTTTCACTAGGCACAGAGACGTTTCGTTAAAAGGTGGACTAGCTGTCATATTCATCAGTTTTGATTTTCTTGTAAGATGTCTCATTTCTGCAGTGGAATAGGTTTTGCTTGATGTTCTATGCATTTTTTCTGGTTTATGTCAATGCAGGTGATCGAATCACTTGGGGCGACTAGAGATGATTGGGGGCTTAGCATGTCAAATTTGGAGTAAATTCACAGAGGTAAAGTGCCAGCAACATTGACAGGGACATTAAGGTGCAAAAATAATGGAGCAAGAGACAATCAGTCAGATCGCAATTGTGCTATGGACCCACTTTGCTTTCTAAGCAAGACAGGGAGGATTGGCATTAACTTTGTGTGGTTGATTTATTTCCCATCAACCCATGATATATGCTGGCACTAATTTGGAGGGGATGATTTGGTAGATCAAACCCAATACAAGCTATTTAGAACAAATGTTTGAGGGCAAGCTATAAGAAAAAAATTGCTTGGGCAGAGATGAATTGGGTTGATCCATGATGGATTCTGAATTGGATTCTTCAGGTTTGTTCTCATGGGCTATTCAGCATAAAGAAGATGAACACTCATGTACCTCTCCTCCACTATGGTGTCCTGGATCAGTTCTTATCCCATATCTACAAACACGACATGTTCATATCCATACCCCATGTCAGCCAGGGTAGAGGAGATTGCCAAAGGCAGACAGGAGTTCATGAAAATTTTTGAAGGAATGCCTGAATCAGCTTATGAATTGTCCCTGAGTGATTTGGTGGAGCAAAAAGCTGCCATGTAGAAGAGATCAAATGAGGAAGTGCAAACAGAAAAACATAAAGCAGAGGAGAGGAGTTCAGGAAAGCAACAAGTGGAAGCTATATAAATGGGTCAAGTAAGAGTAAGGGAGAAAATACTAAACCGTTTCTTCTCAATATATTTATTCCCAGAAGCTTGA
The DNA here is from genome assembly GCA_034641835.2 of Pinus albicaulis. Taxonomy (NCBI): domain Eukaryota; kingdom Viridiplantae; phylum Streptophyta; class Pinopsida; order Pinales; family Pinaceae; genus Pinus; species Pinus albicaulis. Next base: position 259,991,565 of record CM076580.1, on the reverse strand, counting down.
CACACTGATTTCATTCTACCTCTAGGTCAATACCCACAATTTGTTCTCAGGTGAAGAGCCATGATTCAGAGAAAGGATCAGGGAATACATATCCTGTTGCAAACCTGTATAATATAAAGACGTCCTATTCTCCTACTGGTTCTTCAATTGGCTTCTCCAAGGTGTTTCCTAAACCATTTTTTGCCCAGGATGGTCAGTCTTATCAGGTTCTCCCAGCTTCTACCATACATATTGGTTATAATTTTGGCCTTTGGAAATTGAGCATGAGTCTATGCTCATTCTGTTGCGGGTACACTTTCTTCTCCAAGACTATTTTCCAAGTGCTTCTTCTGTGTTTCTCTTCACGCAACTTCTGAATTTTCAATTTCTGACCATAAAATCGATTTTATCTTAATTATGAACTGGAAAACCCCAGGGTTCAAGCTTAAATCCATGCTTAATAACCACCCATGGCTTAAGAAGTCCACACCAGTCACTTACAAATTCCGAACATCACAATCTATCTACTTACAATTTCACTTATAACAACCCCAGTGCCTTGAGATGCTATCTTTTACTCTTAAAATGTGGGAATAGAAGATTATAACTTAACGGGAAGGTAGCACCTTCATTAAGAACTGATTATTTTATTAAACCTATCATTAAGGAGTGGAAAGATGGAATCTTAAAAAGTTTTCTTTAGATGTTTCTTCGCATGTTAGTCTTGTTGTCGAGTGTGAACTTCATCCATGCTTTTTGTTGAATTTTTATCAGATTTTATCTCTTTATGATCATGTTTTATCCATGTCGGTTGACATCAGAACAATTTTTGGCATGCAAGTAAAATTTGACAAAGCAACCCCTGAGTCACCCTGAAGTCAAATTCTTTCTGCATATACATCAAAAAATGTTAGGACATGCTAGTGAAAAGTTGGAAACTACTAATTAACTATTGTCTATTTTCTTTTCGTTTCTTTTTTTAATCACGAGAATCGATAATTAACTACTGTCACTTTTCTTTCTATTTCTTTCTTTTTCCTTTTTTTTCAGTATTAGGAGAATTTCTTTCTTTTTCCTTTATTTTTTTCAGTACCAGGAGAATTTCTTTCTTTTTCCCTTTTTTTCAGTATTAGGAGAATTTCTTTCTTTTTCCTTTATTTTTTATTTTTTGGGTATTAGGAGAATTCCTAAACTTACTGCATGTCTCTGAGGAGGCCCAGGGTCATGTCTGAGGGACTGACCCTATACTCCTAAACCTAATGCATTATGCAACTTCCCACAGACACGCTAGGTGTGTTAACTGAGTTTCAAACCTAGGTGGGGCCTCAATATTGCTCAGCAAAAACTTTATTCCTTGGACTAATATGGGGGAGGTCCAGGATCAACCTTTGTGGCTGCCTTATAACACCAGGAGTATATCCAGCAACCTGTAAGCTAGATATAAGCTAGATATACCAGATCTTATGATTTATCAAGAGCCTTATAACACCAAGAGTATATCCAGCAACATGTAAGCCAGATATAAGTCAGATATACCGGATCTTATGATTTAGCAAGAGTGGAAACTCTAGGAAATGGGGAGTCTACTCCTTGAGGAAAGATCATAGCAGGCCATATACTCAATGGGATTTGAACCATGGTCTCTTTAGTTTCACCCAGTGAGGCCATATACTCAATGGGATTTGAATCGCGGTCTCGTTAGTTTCACCCAGTGAAACTTACCGTTAAACCACATATCACTATATAATTAACTATTCTCGATTACTTGAAACATTTCTAAAACTTTAAAGTCCCTGGCTGATTGGATTGCTCTAACACTGAGCCAGTTGCCCTTTCATGAGGTGGGTTAACTAAGTTTCGAACCTGGGCAGGGCCTCAATATTGGTCAACAAAAAATTTCCAATGCAGGTCGTCCATCGTTTGGCCTAGTACAATAGGCTAATTAACAATTGTTTGCTACTTGAAACATTTCCGAAACTTTTAAGTCCTTGGTTGGTTGTATTACTCAAAGACTGAGCCACTTGCCCCATGCAAACACTTTCCAATGCAAGTCGTCCACCGTTTGGTCTAACACAATAGGCTAATTAACAATGTCTGTTACTTGAAACATTTCTAAAACTTTTAAGTCCTTGGCTGGTTGGATTGCTCTAACACTGAGCCACTTGCCCCTTCATGAGGGACGCCCTTAAGGGTTCAGCATAGATGTGTGTATTCATATTTCCAACACCCTCGTCAGGCCACACTTTGGCTGAGGTCCCCTGGCTAACCTCAAGCAAAGCTAGCTCTATCCCCATCTTGAAAATTATACGTACTAAGATTTACCCCAGATTTTCCCTTGGCCAGTGTGCTGTTGTACTACTAAGCTACATGCCCCTTCATTGTGGGCATCATCAATGGTTCGACCTAGATGTACGGATTGCTATCTCCAACAAATAAAACACCTAATTTGGAAGTAAAGCATCAAAACTGAACGAAAGAGAATGTATAATGAACAAAGTTTTTATGCCAGCATTCTACCATATTCCAAAGTTGTCATGTTTGACTTCTAAGTCATTTATATATATTTTAAACATTGCTTTACGTTTAATTGAGTATAATTGCAGCCCAATGCGTTTCATATTTAATCATCCCTGAATTAGGTGTGCTCATGCTCCTAAGTCATGACTTTTGGACCTGTGTGTGGAAGTGCTCATTGCTCTGTTTCCAAAGGTTTTGAAAGTGGTCATTTCAAAAGTCATCCCCGTTTCCAAATGTTGTCCTTACCTTGTTTCAGGCAACTAAGACTTCAAAATATTGTGCTCTTTGGTTGAATCGAAAATTTTATTTGCATATTAAACACGGGGAATCCAAAAGGAAAAAGTGGTTCCATTTAAAGATATGTGCAACCTAAATTATCCAAGTTCTTTTTATTACACTCCATCCATCTATTTCATTGCAGCACTCCTAGTCCTTTAGTATTCAATTATAACTCTATAAAATCAAGATGGCCATCCATATTCAAAAGCTTCTGCTTTTCTTTGTGTTATGTTCTAATAAGGATTTTTATTTCCAAGTAATTCAACTACTAAAGGTAGTACATGCGAGGAGAGAAGTAATTCAACTACCAGTTATTCTCCTACATAGTACATGTTTTGATAGATTATATCAAAAGTCTTACCAATACAATAACATTGATTGTTGTATGTGGACATTTTTGTTCAGGATGGTCCATTACATAATCAAGATGAGGAGTTCAAGCATGCAATTGCACTTTCTCTTTCTGAAGAACTAACCAAACCAGATGGTATATGATGGAAATTTCATTTTTTTACAGTTACTTTTAGTTTAATTATATCATTTAGCTCGATGCTTTTCATATATTCAACTAAAATTTTGTTGCTTAACAAGACTTTATTATTTCCATGTTTTAGTGAAACTGTTTATGGTTTGATACTCTCATACAACCTTTATCAAGTTACATGCACCCTCATTAGAAAAAACAAGAGAATTTTGCTTGCCATGACTATCTTTCTTTGTCATTGTTGACTTAAGAAAGTCTTTTAGCTAAGAAACTAGTTTCCAGGTTATGGCATAACTTGTCATATAAATTGAACAGAAGTTATATCCAAAATGTTAACTTGTAAACTACTTAGCTGGTTTTAGGCTTTCCATATAAAATCTACTTCAGTTTGAACTTTGAACGAGTTGTTCCATAGACTTGAATATTAAGAGATTTTGGTGTAAGGATTAAAAATTAGCTCGTAAGGCCTCTCATTTATTCATTTATTTTATCTGAATATAAAATTTACTATTAAATTAGAACCACTTGGCACAAATACATCATAGATCAAGATCATACTTTGTAGAGTGTCGTAGAATAAAAATATGAGCAAGGACACTAAATTCTTTCAGTTTTCCTGGTTCTTATTCCTTTGGTGTATCTTTGCACCTTTAGGGGCAATTGCTAGTTTAAAGTCTAATTCTTTAAAGGGTGCTAGCTCAATGGAAGAGCACACAGCTTTTACAAACGGGAGTAGTCAGTTCGATTCCATCATGCTGATATTCATATAGGGAATGGCAGAGATCATTTTTGGTGTGGATGCTCTTTGACCATCACCAATGAGCTTATGGTGACATTTTTCGACCCTCACCAAAATATGAAATGGTGACGATTAATGAGCATATATAACATGCATCAATAGTGACGACCATTAAGATTAGTCACCATAATCGTTGTTGTTGATATGAAATGGTGAGGTCCTTTGTTTGTCATTATAGTCATTATTAAGTGGCCGGACCTTGATATGTAATAGGTTTGTAGTGGATGGTCAATGAACGTCATCATATATATGCACCAATAGTGACGGCCATGAAAGGTCCATCACAAAAAATCGTTGTTGTTCATATGAAATGGTGATGGTCACTATCCGTCATTATAATCAATATTCGTGGCGGACCTTGAATGTCACCACAACACATACTTTCAGCGACACCACCTTTGGTGACGTTCAGTTTTTTGGTGACGGAGGCTATTGTCCATCACCATTGCTCATATGAAATGGTGACGGTCACTATCTGTCACTATAAATCATTATTGGTGACAGACATTGAATGTCACCACAACACCTATACTTTCGGTGACGCCACCTTTGGTGACATTTAGTTTTTTGGTGATGGAAGCTATTGTTTGTCACCATTGCTCATATGAAATGGTGACGGTCACTATTCATCACTATAAATCATTATTGGTGACGGACCTTGAATGTCACCACAACACCTATACTTTCGGCGACGCCACCTTTGGTGACGTTTAGTTTTTGGTGACGAAGGCTCTTTTGACCCTCACCAATGAGCTTATGGTGACCATTTTCGCCCCTCACCAATGTGATTTTTTCTTGTAGTGAGGCTGCAAGGAATTTTGTTATTCATACAGTGGACTATTCATAAACAGATGGTTGCATCCATACTGTGTCTACACATGTCTATATTGTTGATGTATTGAAAATCATTCATGTATCAGAACAGTTTAAGTCAGTTTTCTAGTTAGTTTTGATCTGAGTATGGGAATGCCTACCTCAGCGATGATATGTCTACATATATATATTTTGCATTGAATGTTTTTACAGGTTCCGACTGGGGTGTCCACAAGATGATTCTTGAAATGACAAAGTACTTCACTCTTCATATATGATAGACTCTATCTTCATCTATTACAGACTTCGCACTTTAGGGGGAAATCTGTTGCACTCAAAATTGTCACTTTGACATTCTGCTATCTGTATGAGCTCATTATCACTCATACTTTCCTCCTATGCAAATCTAAAACATCAGTTCCTCATTTCAAGCCTTAAAAAAATAAGAGAAAATCTCTCAAAATCTCTAAAACTCTGGTATCCCTGGAAATGGTGGGGGAAAAGAGAGAAAAACGAACCTGTTTTTCATATTTTGATTATTCAAAAAGCCCTTAGCCACTCTTGACCATGACACTTTTTGTTCACCTGGGTTGGGAAAATCCTTTGCCTAACAGTTAATCAAACCATATTGAAAGTCTTCAGCCGGTTTCTAGGTATTATCTTTGGGTCAATTGTCATCAAGCCATCTGTAGTGTTGTTATGTGTTCAAGAGGACAGCTCAAATAAACCATTCATCTGCAAAAATTTTGTCTTCCATTTTGACCATCCCTGAGTTAGTCCTTGCCAATATATTTCTTCAAAACTTAATCTATGATTTCGTGTTATGGGCTTGCCTACGACGGATCACTTTCTATCGACGACAGCTCATTATCTAGGAATTCGATCCAAAAATCATTAGTACCTTGAAATCTGCATGCCTCAATGGCAGGTTTCTCGCCTTCAACGACAGGTTACATCATTGACCTTCGATCGAATGATTCCGTGACATGTTCGACTTCAATTCATTCATTCACATCTCATGGATTGTACTGAGTACTTTGAGGGCCATTGACATTACTAGTGGTTACTCTCACACTTGTTAACAGTTCACATTATTGACTAGTAATCAAGTGGTTTCTACCATGTTCGACTTCGACACATTCATTCACATGGATAGAATTGTACTAGTTCGAGAAGTGGAAATCAAGACCCTGGATCTAGTTTCTACCATCCAGGCTACGAGGAATTTTGTTATTCATATAGTGGACTATTCATAAACAGATGGCTGCGTCCATACTATGTCTACACATGTCTATATTGTTGATGTATTGAAAATCATTCCTGTATCAGAACAGTTTAAGTCAGTTTTCTAGTTAGTTTTGATCTGAGTAGGGGAATGCCTACCTCAGCGATGATATGTCTACATATATATATTTTGCATTGAATGTTTTTACAGGTTCCGACTGGGGTGTCCACAGGATGATCCTTGAAATGACAAAGTACTTCACTCTTCATATATGACAGACTCTATCTTCATCTATTACAGACTTCGCACTTTAGGGGGCAATCTGTTGCACTGAAAATTGTCACTTTGACATTCTGTTATCTGTATGAGCTCATTATCACTCATACTTTCCTCCTATGCAAGTTTAAAACATCAGTTCCTCATGTCAAGCCTTAAAAAAATAAGAGAAAATCTCTCAAAATCTCTAAAACTCTGGTATCGCACTTTCTCTGTGTCTTACCTGTGGTCCCGCACCTAATGGTCATGTCTCCTGCGAACCTGACCGCACTTTCTCTGTGTTAAGAGTGCGGACCCCTGTAAAATATTAAAAGGGTGCAAGTAAACTCAAAAAGATCACTCTCAGTCATTTCTAGAAGCTTCTGGAAGGAATCTTGCGGTGGCAAGTCCGCTCTTTTTAGGTTCATGTATCCCATGACTTAAGGAGCTAACCCCTTGATGTAAGGAGCTTATCCCTTTTAAGGAGGACTCTATCCCTTCATAATTGGAACTGTAACCTCCTCTTTTGCACTATAAAAAGAGGCATTTGGCAGACTCAAAGGGAGTTGAAGCTTTAGTATTGTTTGAGGTAAAGTGCTGTTGGAATTTAGACTCCTTTAGCCAAGATTTTATGAAGAGAGATTACATACCTTTATGTGTCTCGGTTGGAAGAGTGTGAGACCTGTCAGAGTAGAGGAAATTCTTGCTTCGGACCCCGGGAGGACATGTTCAACATCAAGGCTGAAAATGTTGTAAGGTTCTTCTACTATTTCAAATTTAATACAAATAAGTTTGTTTTTCTCAATAAACTGTCATTCGATTGTTTGTTTTATGGATTCCTTGATCACCATAATAGATATGATTTAGAATATATGCTATGCATGTGCTATTTAATGTTTGATTGTTTGTGATTGCAGGTTTTCAACGATGACTCTTTCGAGCGATTGAAGAATGACAACTACAAGCAAGCATTGGATAGAGGTAAGATCGTAACACCCTTTATAGCATTTACTTTTAAATCGTGATATATCTAAAGAAAGATAGATTTAATTGTCTGTTTATTGCTAGACTATCTTCTGATACTAGGGAGATCGGTCTTGTCCGCAAGATCGATTTATCCGACCAACAAGGAGATCAGATCATAGACCTTGGAGCAAGATATTTAGATTGGAGCAGGATTTCAAATACCTCAACAATGTCTGCAAACTGCACCAACCTACATGGATGCACAGGTATGTTCTTCTCATTCTCTTCTATGAGATGAATGGTAGTTATTACATTATATCTAGGGAATCTATTTGGAAGCTCCTTGGCCTTTGAGATATTTTCAAGTTAATAGAACCAGCATGTCCATTGGGGAGTCTTTCCTTATTGATTGAATTCTCCTTCTTTTGTATTGATTCTTGGTTTTTACCTATTCATGTGACTTTATCCTTTGATTTTGACATTATTTGGGCTTTTTATAAGCTTATTTTGCTTGATATTGTATAGATATCAATCTTTTTACTTTTCAAATCTCAAATTTTGAGGCAAGGAACTCCCTATGAGTGATTTATAGAGAATTTGGTCTTTCTAGTGAGTTCCTGGGAGTGTTCCTTGTAGTGACTAGGTATTTATGTTGTGCTCTGTGTGGGAGCAATGGCTCCTCATTGTTGAGATTTTCAATGGGTTTGTCTCAAATATGAATACAATAGCCTTAGATATGTCATCCTCTGCTTGTATTTGATCAAATCTACTTCAAATTTGGTTTGGTTTCTGTTTCATTTTTTAGATCTCTTGTGTTGTTTGCAACTTTGATTTATGAGTTCAAGGTTGTGTATTTGGATTGATTGCTTCCAGAAGTAGTTTATTTTATTTTTCTTGTGTGACACTGTGAACCTAATCTAATTCATATGATGAGTATTTGTGACTTTTTTTATTACTTTAGTTGTGAAGAAACCTAAATTGTATGGCCTCTTAGGTCTTGTTTATTTTTTCTAGGGTTTGGATTGCTTTTTCTATGTAGGTCATTGTACAATTGTATTTGTCGGCTACCTCCATTGAGAAATTGAAACTCTTTGAGTTTGAGATTTTTTTTATCTAAGTGATAAGCCATGGTTCATGTTTGTCTTTTGAAAAGCCTTATTTTTTAAAATTTGAGTGCTTGTCGGTGCTCTAACTTTGGCATTTTGAGTGTGTTTATTATTGTTTTGTAATTTTTTTCATGGATCAATTACTCATTTAAATTCTGTGAGTATAACAGCATTATTGAGAGTGATTATGAGGTTATTATTTTTTGTAGGTTTTAATGTCCCTGTACAGAAATTACCTGTATTCTTAAAACAAAAAAATAAACAATGGCAAGAACATAAAAAAATATACATAGATTTTCCCCGGGATCCCAAAATCGAGACTACCAGATTGATTTTCATTATATTCCTTTCAATCTTACAATACATACATATAAATGTTGAAGCATTCATAAACCCTAATCCACTAACCCTGGATTAGAACATAACTATAGTTCCCTTGACCGGATCTACAAAATACCATGGGCAAAAAACCATCATGCCCAAATCATGTGCAAATCTCATGCAAAAAACCATGGGTAGGTTCACCCACCGTCTTTGGGTCTGTCCCCCATCCTTGGGTCCAAATAAAAACAAAATCCCTGGACACTACCGCTCCCCTGCAAATCCCTGACAGGGGGTTGTCGCCCCCACCTGTGCCTCCCCCCCCCCCCGGGTTGTGCTTGGCACAACGTACGGTGTGTGGTACTAGTTGTGGAAAGAATAGAACACACACGCAACTTTTTTCACATGTAAAAAGAAAGAAATTATTTACCCTTCATTAGCTTTTTTTTATTGAAATATAAATGAAAATGCACTTATCATTTAGTTGCATTCTGGATTGGTATTGAATCTCTTTACATAGCATCTCATTTTCACTTTGTACCCCCGATTAATTAACAACCTAAAAAAAACGTTAATAAAATCATTTAGACATTTTTAGTTATAGCAAACCAACATTAGCCTAGAGGGTTAGAGCCTTGGAGTAGGATTGGAGAGGACATGATTCAAGGCTTAAAAACTAAAACTAGCTTCACTATTGAGTGTAACTACATTTTCACATCAAATTCTTGCTATGAATCTCCTCTCACATGGGAGTTAAGCACATGGTCACATCATGAACCTGTGGAGTGACATGCCCACTCTCAGGCTACTAGTTTTCAATGAATTATGCACATTACAAGGGGATCTATTTAAGAGGTGTATGGGTCACTTTGAGAAATGCCTTTAGATTTTTTGGGCTTAGTTACCTTTACCTAAGTGTATGGTTCTAATGATGTGTGTTTTGTAGGTCATTTGGTTGTGAGGTGGTGACCATAGTGGCCTATCTTCTAGGACTCTTACCTAGGTGAATGTGGGTAGGAAGTCCCCACAGTTCCTAAGGTAGACATCAATCACCATACCAATGCACCTATAGGGAAACACTTAGCCCCATCATGGTCACTTGCACAAGTCAAGACTGATATAGGGATGTTGGGGTAACTTCATCTCAAGTTCTTCATTATTCAAAGGTCCTTGGGGATTTCGTCGCTTCAAGCTTTTAGGAGGTTCCTTTATATCTTGTTTGTTTGTTGGATAGTTTAGGGAATTTATAATATATACTATTTGGTCTAAGTATATTTGGCCATAAGATTTTATTAAGTTAATTAATTACATAAGCATATATTCATCATGGTTGACCAAACTATCCATTGTTCTCAAATATTGCTAAAATTTTCTCCTGAAGAGGGGGGTCCACCATCACAGAGACATATAATAACTCTATTATTGGAGGACTTAGATCATACTAGAGTTGGGAGGGATAGCCTTGGTTCTATGGGGGGGAGACTGGGTCACTTGTAAAACACCCCCTGTTATGCCTAGCCCCTATTAAGGGTAAAAGGATACAGTTACTCTGATGACTTAACCTCTAATGTCTCGTTATGGAAATGGGATTGGAATTTTTTTTTATTTTTCAACTACCTTAGAACTTAAAATGGATACCATCATTATGTTCATCTCATCAAGAAATTTCCAATGATATGAAATTTTCTCCAATCTAACTCCCAAATCAAAAGATATGGTTTATCAAAGTATGGCTTATTAGGTCTCACCACATCATCTAACCTGCCATGTGGTGCCCATGTGGCACCCCATTCAGCCACGTCATTTCCACATGGCAACACTTCCCTAATTTTCGACTTGTTCCTCAATATAACACATGTGCAAGTGATTCCCTTTTACCATTGGTCAAATACACACCAAGGAATAATGGGCTGATATAAGAGGTGTGTAGGCGCCTCCATGACCACATCACCAGAGTAATAAAACCTTGGTGGGTTCCTTTTTAATCCCCCATTGAAACTATTGAGGAAGATAATTTGAGGTTACGTGGAAGCTGCCTCATAATGCCACCACATCAAACTATTTGGAAGTTCCTTTGACCAATTACATGAGTCAATTCCCCTTCATGGACCCCTCCTTCTATGCTACCTCACCTCTAAGTGGGCCCCTCGGTGCCACGTCATCCCTGTACTATTCCCTTCATCAAAATCTACCAGAGTGATGTGGAAGTCCACCTAGCCATACCATTACCTTAGTTGTTGCATTGTGTCCCAGCCAATCGCACGGGGTCATCCCCCTTACACCTATCCATGCGGGCTCCACCACTGCCACCTCACTTTGGGAATAAAATCACAGTGGGATTGCACCCAGCACCGTGAGAAATCATAAGTGTGATGTTAGTGGTTTTTATTGTCAGGGTGATGCCACACCCTCCACGTGGCTCCCTTCAGGGATTCCACATGTCACTTTTTTTATAGGCCACTTGACAAAAAAAACTTACAAATCAAAAATGGATTTTCAATAGTCATCAACAGAGGGAAAATCAATGTTTCAGTCAAATTTCAACAATGGAAATTGATGCATGATGTGTTTTCTAAGAGTAGTAGTTAATTAGTTATGAGGTTTGGCATTATTGTGCATCTATCAACAATTTGATTTTTGTTTATTTTGAATTGTTGTGAAGTTTGGTTTTGAATATCATGTAATTACACAATTATCCCTCGTATAGGATCATGTGTGTGTGTGTGAGGGAGAGAGAGAGAGATATAGAGATTGATCCAGTAAAAGGTGTAGAGATACTACAACAGAATCATTATAGTACAGTGACAAAAGTTGTAATAACATTGACAAGAGTTGTAGGTTGTAAAACATTTGCAGTGATTATATAGTGAGGAGTGCAACTTGATCAAGAACATTGATTAGGGTTTTTTATCGATACATATTGATCATAAGAAGCAGAGATTTTATTGCAGTTTGTTTTGATCAAGCATTGGTGGATCTAGTCTAAAAATTGTGAAATATGGTCTGTCATGGCGAGTTGAAGGTTGTAGACTTCAAGGCAAGTGGAATCTTGCTAAGTAGGGTGGCAGGGTGGTGCAAGGAAGGATACTAGAGTCTCTTTTAGGTTGGATCCTCAGAACACTTTAGGGTGGCAGGGTGGTGCTAGGGTAGGTTGGAGCCTGCGCAGGGAATTGGAGCATCCTTCCAGTTGGAGCTAATAAACAAGGTGTTGGAGCATCCTTCAAATTGGAGCTTGTAAACTAATGCATTGGAGAATCCTTCCAGTTGGAGCTGGTAAACAAGGTTTTGGATCATCCTTTAGGTTGGACATTGTAAACCATGGCGTTGGAGTGTCCTCTCAATTGGAGTTGGTAAACAGGGTGTTGGACCATCCTTTTAGTTGAAGCTGATAAATTTGGAAGTTGGAGCTTCCTAATTGATGTAAATTATTGAAGACCTATATTAAGAAGTGTTCATTGGTTTTTCTCCTAGAAGGGTTTCCACCTAAAAATAATTTTTCTATTGTCTCTAATATTGTGCATTGTTGATTTATGTTTCAATATGATGCTAATTTTAATTAATTCTATGTGAATTTAAAAATTAACTAATTGATATGAAATATTGGTTCACCCCCCTCATTATTTCCAACAATTAGTATTAGAGCATGTTCCTTCACAAGTAGTTTAACCACTGGAAGGTACATCATGGACTGCACAAAGATCATAGTTCCAATATTCAATAGGAAAAATATGTGCTTTGGAGTGGAATGTTGAAATTGTATGTGTAGGAACAAGTATTTGATGTATGGAAATCTGTAATGACTATATACAAAGAACCCTTGATTCCTCCAATAGATGATGCAGGTAAGAAGCTCTATGACAATAATGCTAAAGCTACAAATGTTATTTTGAATGGCCTAAAAGAATCAATATATGTAAAATTTATGCATTGCACATCTACCAATGATGTTTGAGACAAGCTCCAAATATATATATGAAGGGGACAAAAAGGTCAAGGAGGCCAAGCTCCAGACTTTCAGAATTCAATTTGAGCAACTTAAAATGAATTAAGAATAAAAAATTGCAGAGTATTTCCTTCCAGTTGAAGAAGTTGTAAATGTCATACATGTGCTAGGTAAGCCCATATAAGACAAGGTGGATGTCGAGAAGGAACTGGATCTCTTTCCATGAGAACTGACTCTAAGTTTTCAATACTAGAAGAAATAACATATCTAGAAAATATTAAGATGGGTGAGTTACATGGAATACCTACTGCTTATGAAATGAGAACAAAATAGGAGAATCCATCTCACAGAGAAGCAACATTTACAACATCCAAGAATATAGGGAAAAATAAGCAACAAATAAAGTCAAGCCCAAGTTGTAGTTGCAATGAAGTTTAAGATGAATAAGTTGCAAATTTTGTGAGAAAGTCAAAGAGAGGAACCAGAAAGTACAAAGGTAAGCTTCCCTTGAAGTGTTTCAATTGTGATGAAGTTGGTCATTTTGCTTCAAAGTGTCCTTATGCAAAGAATTCAGATAATGATGATGAAGAAGAAGCTCCTAGGAAAGTGAAAAGGAATAAAAGTAAATATAAGAAGCAAGGTAAAAATAAAAGCTCCAAGAAAATATTTTGTTCTTAATACGATAGCTCCTCATCCGATGAAAAAACAACAACGACAGTGAAAATGACACATGAAGGTTGTTATTCATAGAAAATCATAATAAAAAGGAATCTACTAAATAGGATGAAGAATAAGGCAAGGTAGATCTTGAAAGAGAATTGGTTAGTGCTCTTCAATATCTAAAAGTAGAAAGGAAGAATGTAAAAGTATTGGAAGTTGAGCTAAGAGAACTAAAGGAACATGCCAAAAGTCTCAACAAGAATACTGAAGAGTCATCGAAGATCATCATCAATCTTAAAGTATAGATAGAAGATGTTGTAAAAATCCAAGAATTTCTTATAAAGGATTTGTAAGATAACATCATGTTAAAGGAGGGTCTGGAAGTAGAGATAGTCTCTCTACGAAAGGAAGTGAAAAAAAGGAATGCCTAGCGGAACTTTGTGAACAATTACAAAGTATCAAATGAGATCATTACTAATAAAAAACAATGTGATGATATATTTGGTCTAGGCTACAAACCATCTCATGTTGAGAAGGGCACAAGATCCATGACAGTAAGAAAATAATTAGAGAAAAAAGTTGTGCAAATTTCATCAAGGGTTCCATTAAAAAGGAAGATCACACAAAAGAGAATCAAAGAATGTGGAATCATCAACCTTTTCCCCCATCCAAGTAATCTAGCATATTTCCTGGTTATTTTTATTCATGTACTAAATTTTGTCACATGGCTAGGGATTGTTGATCTGAAATTGATTTTTAGTTAATATTGTGCTAATATCAGTTTCAGAATTAACATGAAAGTTCTTTGATTTTATTATCATACAAGGATTTATACAAGTGTTTATGAGTGACAATTCATTAAACTTGATGATATTAAGTACATTTTATGAACTTTAAAGCATGGAAACTCAATGTTGAACAACAACATAATAAAACACAGCAAGCACAAATAACAGAGAGAAATACACAAGTTTTGATGGAGTTCACCCCTCTTGGGCTACATATCCTTGGTTCAGCTTCATAATGTGGGCCTTCGTATTAGCTTCAATTGTGCAAAATTGTTGTTTAGAGTCTCGTGTTGCCTCTGCAACATGCTCCAATGGTTCCAAACATCAAAATATACCAAGAATGACTCTTCCTGAGACCATTTTGGTCTAAAATTTCCAAAGTTATGGCAAAAACAAATTCTCCTACTATTTCTCCACTAAGTCTAAAATGCGGCGAGTTAACTCCACTAAATGTGGAGCTTTTGCCCAATCTGGTGGGTCCGCCAAAGGTGCAGCCAAGATAACTATGCAATTAATTTTGAGATAAGTATGGTTAAGCGGTATTAATCTCATTTAAATCTCTGTGAATCGCATCGCAGTCACTTTCGCAGATCGCAGATCACAGCCCCAGTATAACTCATTTTATATTACCTAATCCATCTTGTGATTATGATACCCTGATGTGATATATCACATCACAATTTCGCCACCTTGTTAACGCTTATGTTGCCTGCTCCATCTTGCGATTGTGATACCCCAATGCGATTGGTAGGACCCACCTTATCGCCATGTTACTTACTGCACAATCAGAAATCATTTGTTGTTGCCTTATGTCCTCTGCTCCTAAATTGCCGATGCAAGATGGTTGAATGCGTCAATGCTTTGGACCAAGGTTTAATACTTTGGGTTAATGAAATATGTCATGGATATATGTTGTATTTTCATTCGACTATGGTTTCAACCATTAGTCCCAACCTTTGTTTTAAATAAATATGCGACCAACCTTGACCTTGCAATATGTAATGCATGTGCCTTCCAACTGAAGATTATCCGTCGGATTTCTTTGGCTCTTGGTTGCGCCATGTTCCATTTTCAATTGGCCTATAAATTCCTGAGGTGATGACTAGACTGCCCAGTCATCGGTCTGTCACTGTTTCTACTCAATTTTTACTTGTTTGGGAAAACGAACAGTAGACCATAACTCACTCATACGAACTTGGATTTTTGATGAAATGAGTTGCATTGGAATCTCAATGATGAGCTCTATCAGTTCATTCTAGTCTGAAGCATTTCTAAGTACTTTCAATTTTTGGCTAAATACTGAGCTCTTGATCATTCCTCCCCACTAGAAGCCTTTTGGACCCCAAAAGATACTATTAATTTTTCAACATGTGAGGGTATATCTCCCTCACCCTTTCACTTTCCATCCATTTGGCCTTTGAAGTATTTTGTCCCTTGAGTCCCACTCTAAGGTATTTGACATTCCCTCTTCTTGAAGTTTTGATTCTTCTGTCAAGTATTAGATCTTGATGAAGTTCATCTAGATATTCTGGCGAGAAATCATCCATTGATGGCAGCTAAACATGCTCTCCTTGATCATCAATCAAAGGAGGCTCAAACAATCTCATATTCTCAACATTAATGACAAAATATATTTTCATATAAGGAGGCAAATTTAGCTCAAATGCATTAGTACCAATCTTTTCCAGAATTTTAAGTGGACTGTAACGGATTGGCTTGAGCTTTTTACCTTCCCCTTACAATCTTTCTTTGTTGACATACAACCAAACTTCATCTCCAACCTGGAATTTGTGATCGAAACGGTGTTTTTCGTGCCTTTCCTTAGCTGCTTTGACTCTTTTCTAGTTTCTCTTGCACTGTGTGATGTATCAACTGAATTTTCTCAATGAACTTTCTTGCCTTATCTATGTCACTATGACCATCTATAGCGACATCTTTCTCAAATATGAATTCCAAAGGCGATCTTGGCAAGTAACCATAACATGCCTCAAATGGCAATGTATTTCTGGAAGAATTCTTTGCTCTGTTGCATGCATGTTGAATGTAATGCAACTGTTCATCCCACAACTTGGGATGCTTGCTACAATAACCTCTAAGAAGATGAATAACTATATTTTTTACCACCTCGATTTGATCATCTGTTTGCGGATTAAATGTTGTACTCTTCTTCAACTTTGTGTCTATCATGTCCCATAATTTTGACCAAAAATTCCCAACAAACCGAGAATCCCGAACACTTACAATAGAAGTAGGAAGATCAAAATGAAGCCATACATTTTGAAAGAAAAGATTAGCGGCTTTTTCAACTGTAGTTGTTTTCTTACATGGCATCAAAAGACACATTTTGTTGAACCTATCTACCACAAAATACAAGTAATCATGACCTTTCCTTGACATAGGAAGACCACCTACAAAATCCATTAAGACACTCTCCCAAGGATGTGAAGGAACCAGAAGAGGAGTGTACAATCCAAGTTTCCTATTGCTAGGATGACTTGTTGCACATAAAAAACATCCTCTAATAAAACGAGATACACTATCAATCATGTGTGGCCAATAAAAATGCCTTTGGAGATTTGTTATTGTCTTGCCTACACCGAAATTTCTAGCAATCAATGATGTGAGCGCCTCCCTTATGATATTTTTCCTTTCTCCCTGTGGTATACATAAATTTCCCAAGTGATACAACAAATTGTTATGCACATGATAATCTAAATATCAATTTTGGTTTCCTTGACTCAAGCTTTCATACACATCTTGAAAATCACTATCATATGCATAGTGTTCAATTTAACTTTCAAGCATAATTGAATTGTGCTTGAGTATGATAGATGAATTTACAATATGCCTAGAGAGCATATCAGCTACCTTATTGTAGATTCCCTTTTGTACCTGATAACCAAATGAAATTGTTGTAGAAATTCCATCCATCTGAAATGTCTTTATTACTGCAACTTTGATTATGATTCTAAGTACTACAATGGTTGATGGTCAGTATGGATAATGGTGTATTTCCCCATCAAATAGTGCTTCCATTTCTTTAAACTTTGTACCAATGCATATAACTATTTATCATAGGTGGGATAATTAGTCACGGCTCCATTAAAATTTTCAGAATGCAACAAAATAGGCTTACCATGTTGCATGAGCACTGCTCCCACAGCATAATCACTTGCATCTGTCTGGGTCTCAAATGGTTGTCTAAGATCCGGAAGTGCTAAAACCGGTTCTAAAATTATCTTTTTCTTTAAAGCATTGAAATATTTTTTTTGTACATCTCCCCAATTGAAGACTTTCTTGACACTTGTCAATGCATGTAACAAAGTTGCAATGGAAGAAAAATTAGCAAGGAATTTCCTCCAATACTATGTTGCCCCAAGAAAGCTTCTTACCTCTGTAACTGTATTGGGCTTGGGCCAATTCAGAATGACCTCTACTTTGGAAGGGTCAATCTTCAACTCACCTCCTCCAACAATGTGTCCCAAATACACTAAAGAAGTTTTGTCAAACTCGCATTTCAACATCTTTAAAAACAATTTCTCTTTTTTCAAGACATCAAGTACCTTGTTCACATGCATGACATGTTCTTCTCTTGATTTGTTGAATATAAGTATGTCATCTAAGTAGACAATGATGAATTCATTTAGAAATGGTCTGAGTACATCATTCATGACTCTCATGAAAGTAGCTGGAGCATTTGTTAGACAAACGACATAAATAACCACTCAAATAATCCTTGTTTAGTTTTGAAAGCAGTTTTCCAATTGTCCTCTTCAGCTATTCTAACTTGATGATAACCACTTCACAAGTCTAACTTATTGAAATATCTTGCATACTTCAACTGATCTAGCAAATCATCAATGTGTGGGAGTGGGTAGTGATTCTTTACCGTGATTTTATTCAATGCATGAAAATCGATGCACATGCGCTAAGTCCTGTCCTTCTTTGGTACCAAAACAATTGGTAAACCACATGGCGAAGTAGATGGGCGTATGATAACTTTTTTTAGAAATTCTTGAATTTTTTTCTCGAAATCCAAACTATCCATAGTTGACATGCGATACATAGTGATGTTTGAAAGTGGAACATCCTACTGCAACTGAATCTCATGCTGAATTCCCCTCTTAGGAGGTAACCTGTTTGGTTTTTAAAACATCTCACCATGCTGACTTACCACATCAAACAAATCATATTTCAATTTTTCATCACATCCTTCAAAATATTCATAGTCAACGTCATCATTTTTCTTGATCATGAGAAGCACAAATTTTTTTCTTGAATTAACTAGCCTCTTCATTTTCCCTACATTAACTAAAGAAATATTTAGTTTCTTGCTATGAGCTCTCACAATATACTCTACCCCATCCTTAAGCAAATGATATATGTTCTCATGGCGATAAAACACCGCTTTCTTGTCATACAAATATGGACTTCCCAATATAATCCCAGAAATGTTAAGTGGAACCACATCTAACTCGACTTCATCAACAAATTTTGCAGTAATAGCAAATATAAATATGCATTTCCTTGTAACCTGTAAATTGGCATTCTTAACTATCAAACCCAAAGGGTATGGTTTATGATGTGGTATGGTTTCAAGGTTAATTTGACTAAGTCTTCTGAGATCATGTTTGCCTGTGACCCACTATCAAACAATGTGTCAATATTTGTATGATTTGAAATCACTCTAACATGGAACAATTCTATCCTTGTGTCTTCATTTGGAGCGTTGTTGTGACTATTTTAGGAACTAGTACTTGCTATGGCTTCCTTTCCTTTGTTAACCACGGTTATTATCTTGGTCTCATCTCCTGAATCAAATCCAAGATCTTTTTGTGTGGTGGCATTCATATTTTGTTTCACTTTGTTATTTGGTTTCTTTGGCCTTAGTTCGGGATGTAGTTTCCAACAATGGGCTTCATCATGCCCCTCTTCGGAAAAATGTTTTCATGTAGTTTTATCCCCTTCTTTATTGATGCTTGCATTCTTCTTTCCCTTCCATTTTCCTCCCTTCTCTTTTCCCTTACCCTTGAATGGCTTCTTCTCACTACCCTATTCCTAAATGTTCTTTCCCCTTGATTCAAGATGCGTGGCTTGCACACATACTTCATCTAAGTTGTTTGGGTTAAACATAAGGATAGTATGTTTTAAGCAGGAATGTAAACCCCCAATATATTTCAAGAGTGTGTCTTGTGAATTCAAGTTTACTCCTAACAATAAAGTCATCTTTCTAAACTCCTGTGTATACTCTTGAACAGTTTTTCCTTTGAGTTGCCTAAAGTTTTTCCAACTCGTTATTTCTTTTTGCATATAGGCTAATGGATAAAATTGTCTTTTAATGGAAGAAATAAATTCAACCCAAGAAATGGATATCTTACCATGGATTCACATTCCCTCTTGAGTCTTTGCCTCCCACCAAACTAGCGTTACTCCTTCTAGCCTTAATGAAGCTAACTGGATCTTTATGTCATCCTCCTGTAGATTCTTAATTCTACAGTATGCTTCCAATTGACGGATCCAATTGTCTAACTTCTCTGCATTTACCTCACCATTGTACATGGGAAGTTCAAACTTGATGTCCAACTTGAGTAATGGAGTTTTCCCTTTTGGAATTTTTGAATGAGCGTGGGTGGTTTTTGTGGTGGATGTGGAAGATGAAGATGATGAGGAAGATGGTGGAGATGGAGGTGGATTTCCCCTGCTGTCTTTCGAACTCTTCTCTTCATCCTTCTTACCATCTGAAGATCCTTCTCTATATGGAGGCTTTGAACCTTCTCTTTCTCTTTCTGCAGTGAATGCATCAAAAATGATGTTAACCATTCTTTGCATGTCTTTAAAGTCTCCCTTAACATCCTCTTCTTCTGAATGTCCATGAGTCTCTTCAACTCCTGACATAATGTCTAAGGATTCAAGCTCAACCTCTGATGCTTGTACCTTTTCAATCACTTCAGCTTCTTGTGCAATTTGTACCTCTTCAATCTCAACTCCTAGACATAGAACTTGAGGTGCTTCAAGTGAAAATTTGAGTGGAAATTTGGGTGAAGATGATGCTTTCTCAGCTCTCTTTCTCCTTTTCCTAACCTCAAGACTAACAACCAATAGCTTCCCTTCTCCTCTTTGCAACTTCAACCTTGTAAGCATCACAAAAGTGCAACTATTAAAACCCTTCTTACACAATCTCAACCAACGCAAGCAATAAACCTTTAGAAACCTTGTGCTTTGATGCCAACTTGATCTAAAATTTATTGTTAGTTAATGTTGTGCTAATATTAGTTTCATAATTAACATGAAAGTGCTTTGGTTTGCTTATCATACAAGGATTTATACAAGTGTTTATGAGTGACAATTCATTAAACTTGATGAGATTAAGTGTATTTTATGAACTTAAAAACATGGAAACTCAATGCTGAACAATGGCATAATAAAACACAGTAAGCACAAATAACAAAGACAAATACACAAGTTTTTGATGAAGTATTTCACCCCTCCTGGGCTACATCTCCTTGGTCCAGCTTCATAGTGTGGGCCTTTGTATTAGTTTCAATTGTGAAAAAATATTGTTTACAATCTCATATTGCCTCTGCAACCTGCTCCAATGGTTGAAGACATCAAAATATACCAAGAATGAATCTTCCTAAGACCATTTTGGTCTAAAATTGCCAAAGTTATGGCAAAAACAAATTCTCCTACTATTTTTCCACTAAATCTAGAATCTAGCCAATTAACTCCACTAAATGTGGAGCTTCTGCCAAAGGCGCTGCCAAGATAATTATGTGATTAATGTTGAGATAAGTATGGGTTAAGTGGGGTTGAGCAAATTTAAATCTCCGCAGATCGCATCGCGGTCACTTTCGCAGATCGCATCGCATTCACTTACCGCAGATCGCAAATCGAAGGCCCGCTATAACTCATTCTATGTTACCTGCTCCGTCTTGCGATTGCGATACCCTGATGTGATATATCGCATCGCAATTCCGCCACCTTGTTAATGCTTATGTTGCCTGCTTCATCTTGCGATTGCGAAACTACGATGTAGGGGGTAGGGCCCACGTTATTGCCATGTTACTTACTGTGCAATCGCAAATCGCAAATAATTTATTGTTGCCTTATGTCCTCCACTCCTAAACTGTCGATGCGTGATGGTTGAATGTGTTGATACTTTGGACCAAGGTTTAATACTTTGGGTTAACGAAATATGTTGCAGATATATGTTGTATTTTCATTTGACTGTGGTTTCAACCATTAGTCGCAACCTTCAAATTTATCAACTAGAGAAATATGGCTCCCAATTGCAGAAGCATGATGAAGTCTTCCATGAGAGAAAACATCGATTTCAGGAACAAGAACATTTGGAAAAGAAAATAAGAACAAAAATAATATGTAAATGAATAAATCCCAAAGACCATGCTTTCAGGAGTTGAAAAGACACAAGTCCATGATATATATACAAGTGAAGAAGAAATCGAGATTCAGGATCATGATCTTGAAGCAACACAGGTTCATGTATCTTTCTAAATGATAAATCTTGATGACTCCTTGTCTTGTGAATTTTTGAAAAGGGCGAGTCTATGTAGCATTTGGTGAAAATTTGATGATTTATATTTTGATAGGTTGATGGCAACAATCATCAAATGTAGTTTAGTAAGTGTATGGAATGGTAGATTTGTTCATGCACAATTTTTAAGGACTCATAGTCTTGGCGAGTAGAATCAACAGTGGCAATATGTGTGAGGCATAGAATGTCAGGGGGATAAAGGAATTCTATTGCGGGAAGAGAGAAGAAGGTATCTCGTCAAGGGGAGTAACTCTTTTCCATTGATTTCAAAGGGGGTCCAAATAATATTAGAGTCAGGGGGGGCAGTGATCACAAGGGGAGTATGTGTTGCCATCAATGAAAAAGGGGGATATTATTGAATGGTTTTGTCATGGATGCAAACATCTGTTCTTCAATGCTCTTAATATTTGTCTGGATTGCATCAATTAGAATCTCTAATGGACAAGAAATCCCATAAGATAGCTCGTTCCTGTAGTGTACACCATGTTTGATGACTTTTTTGTTTAATCAAATCAATGAAGTTACAAATGAAATTATCATAAGATGTTTCTCCTCAGCATATCAATTCCAACGGTATGTGGCACATCATGAGGCTCCTCACAGTTTGAGAGACATGCTCAATCAAAGTTGGTGTCCCACTCTTGTGGTCAAAGTCCCTAAAAGGAGATGATGTGGCATCTTATCATCGACTAGAGAATTTGCTCAAATCATGAAGTCAAAAGGGAATTTCATTAAAGAATTAAATAAGATATTGTTATGGAAAAATTTATATTGTGGAGGGGATCAAATTTTAAAGTCAAATCTAAGTGCAAGTCAGCCTAAATTGAAGAAGGGGTTTTGGGCTCCAAAATTTGAATTTTCAAAATTCAAATTTCCCTCCAAGGAAATTTGGTCTACCCCTCCTAATTCCACTTTGTCCTGTATAAATTGAGGTCATTCTAACCCTCAAAGAGACAAATCTTATGTGCATTCAAAAGTGATTCGTACCAGTATTTAGCAACTACCACAATACATGAAAGAGAAATAAGGTTTGTGGTGTTGAGATTCTTGGAGGAAAAAACATTTATGATGGTGGTCACCTTAGAGGAGGGAGCCGAGAGGTTTGAAAGGGTCATGTTTTGTGTGGTGAATTTCATGCTATCCCTATGCCCCCATGATACACAATATTGTGGTCCTCCATCCTATTCACAATGCAAAAATTAAACGAACCTAATCGAATTAACCCAAAATATTTGCATACAACATATTGAAATAGAAGAGAACGTATGTGGCTTACTGTCCTAACCAGCTCTTTAGTTGTGAGAGAGATGACATAGGCACAAAATACAATAACACCACAAGCCTTGCCCCCTGCCTCTTGATGTTGTTTATTATTTCAAGTATTTCTTTCTCGGAGATAAGTTGGGTGGATCCCCTTGGGGGATTCACAAAAAGCCATGTCTCTGATGCAAAGTCCAACAAACACTTAAGTAAAATTTATGAAATGGTCGACCAATTGACGTCTTGCCTTGGGTTATGTCGCCTTGGTGTTGGCAGCGTGAATTCGTCAGCCTCCTAGCAAACCCAAACACTAAAGTTTAACATGGTAAACGCCATAATTAAATAAATAAAAAACATTTATACGGGTGCAAATAATACAATTGCAATGACCGTATATGTCATTGAAATGACATAATAAACATTGTGCATCATGTGCTTTGAATATATATATATATATATTAAAAAATAGTTAATAAATATTTTTAATTTAAAATAAAAAAATTTGTTACATTTCAATAATAAATTATTTAAAATAAAATTGGGTAAATAGTGAATAAGTGTTGTGAAATACATAATAATAATTTTAAGGTTTATCAATTTTGTGAATATTATTGAACCTCCAAATTATAATTATATATTTATATGAGAGGAAATTTTTATTTTTAAAAATATTATAAAATTTAAATAACTTCATTTTCTATTAAGATAATTATTTAGAATATTAAAAACCAAAAAAAAAAATTAATTAATTATATAATTATATATAAGTGTCTATACATTATTCATTAATATACATAACTATATATTTTTATGATCTTTGGTTTCATCTTTCAAGAGGTTTCTTGGATTCCTCATTGATATACATAAATATATATATTTTTATGATCCTTGGTTTCATCTTTCAAGAGGTTTCTTGGATTCCTTACCGTTGTTCATGTTCACTAGTGGCTTTTTACCAACCTCTCAAGTGAATAATACAATTTTACATAATCCATAAGAATTATGTTTCCAACATTCTCTATCTCAACATGAAGGATTGTATTTGAATCCAAGAAGTTAATTATGGAAGTGGATAGCAATCAATGGTTGGATGTGCACTTTAAATATGGTGGCTTAAGGAAGACAACAAACCAAATGGGTTAGCATAAGCCAAAGTCTTAAGACTGACCACCAACTTTAGAACTGGTGGCCAGAAGTTGATGTCTTCTAAGAAATGGAAGTGCTCTCTAATTGTGGTTTGAAGATGACTACAAACTATTGAGATGATGGTTTGAAGATGATCACAAATTATTGTTTAACAAAAGCAATAAGTCTTTTACTAAGTAGCGGTTCAAAGAGGACCACAATCCAAATGGTGCTCATGGAACATGACTCTGGCTCTGGCTGACTCTAGTCTTAGGCTTTGGTTGTGGCTCAAGCTTGCTTGTTTCTATTTGATTGATAAATATTTGAAAAATTAACCTTGACTATCATTGATATTCCCTTTTGTTAGATACAAGGTGAGAAGTTGAAAACTTCCCCATTGCAAGATGTGTCAATGCTAGAGAATGAATTATATGGTATGACTAATATATATTCGTTGTTGTTGGTAACTATTTGCATGAAATTATTCTTCCAAGGTGAATGTTTACTCTTGCAAAGTTATTATCACATGGCATCTATTTGAATGATGCTTATGTTTTTAAAAGATGCTCCCACGAATGAAGATCAAAAAAATTAATCTTTCATATGGCCAACTCGATGACAATGTTGACAATTGAGAATCTAATGTGGATGTGCATTGTGGAGCAAATGAAAATGATATTCTTTTAAAGAACCCAACACTATGGAACTAAATAGATTTGGAGTAGTATGAAATGTGAAATGTAACTTCCTTTTAGTATCCAATATCAATTGGATGTTTGTTGTCGATGGCTTCTTCCAAAGGTCTTATGATGGGATTTGGAAATGCAAGTGATTCTTCTTCATCTTCATTTGAATTTGAGTCTGAAGTGGTGTCACTCATCTAGTCATGTATTGATTCAAAATTATGACTCTTTTGCTATAATTCATCTCCTTAGAACTATAACTAAAGCTAAATAAGCTACCTTTTTCTATGCTTCTTGTAATTAAATTCAAGCATAACAAGAATGACTTCCTTGATTTTCATTGCATCATAAATAGTCAAAATATCAAAATATTTAATCACTCTAATAACTTATCAATTCAAATTCAAACCATAATTCAAGCCCAACAAATAAAAACAAATCAATTTCTAAAAAATTACACTCATTTACAATTCTTACTATCAATAAAATACAAAAAATTAACTTATTGTATGATTTCTTCCAAACTTGCCACAAATAAATGTTTCTTGAATAATACAATTTTAAAAAGATCAATGCCTACTTTAAATAATATATAACAACAAAAAAATAAATAAATAAATAAATTCAATACTCCAAAAAAATCAATACATGGTCACAATTTAATATTAATATTAAAAAATAAAAATAAAACGTATGGTCAGCTCACATCACGTGATTTAATTGAATCACTTTATGTGCACTATAGATTTTCTCGTATTAATATAAATCTTGTTTACTAAATTAAACTTTTTAATTTGTCGTTCTTATTGAACTAAATAATTGACGTAAGGAAGAGGGAATATTTTTTAATTTACAAAATGCCTTCAATCTCATACGTAATAGATGTGACATAATATTACTGATAAAATACAAAAATAAATAATTATATAAGTAATGAATTTTTTTTATAATATGTAGAAACATATAGTAAGATAAATTTGTTATAAATTTAAAAATTATTATATAAAAATGATTATTTAAAATAAATTTGAATTTAATTTAATAAGAAAAATAATAATTTATTAAGGTGAAATATTAAAGTGTCAGATACAATATAATATTTGATCATAGTTAAAAGTAAAATAATTAAAAAAAATGAAAAAATATTATAATTTTTTTTTGAAATGAAACTCAAATAAAACTTTTTATTAACTAACCAATTAGAAAACAAATAAATGAATTTCAAAATAATGAAAAGATAAATATATATATATATATATATATATAAAACTTTGATGATATAGCATTTAGTTACAAAATTAAGACTAATTGCTATATACTAAGTCAAAAAATACTAATTGCTATATATATGGAATACAAATATAGCGATAACTATATTAATATCCCATGAAGTATGACAAATGGTCATGTCATCCATTATAATTGAGATATGGAAAAGTGGTTAGGAAATTAACAAATAATACACTATGCATTATTTCAAGCCACTAGTCCATGTAACATTGATATGGTTCTCCATGTGGAAAGCATTTGGTTCAGTACATTGGTGGCCTTTATTGTATTCAATACTTGTTGTGTTTTTATTAATAATGATAACATCACAATTATGGAAAGAGATGGGGAGTCAAATGCAAAAGGAGGAGCAAAAGCTAGATTGGAAATGCATGTCAATTAGGAATTACTTCCACTTTGTCCTCTTAGTTCTATGGTTTGAACTTCTAAGTAATAGAATAGATAGAGCAACAAAGGTGACTTTTATGTATTGCATCAAAACTAGGCTAAAATTTAGAAATAGTTGGGAGATCAAGCTTGGAAGTGTAGCTAGGATAATATGAAGGTTTATCTCAAATGCAAAAATACAAGCAACCAACCGAGCATGTGAAATAGGCAATACTCATACAAGATAAATGAGATATGTGCACACACAGTGAAACTATACTCATAGTTGAACACAACTTTCATAGAAAAAGTGCTCATAAAAAGATTAAAGACAACAAAAGATTCTCTTAGACATGGATAAAACCTAAAGACAACTTTGAAGTCTAGATGAAAAGATCTTTTGCTAACCAAAAGAGTCTTTGATTTGGAGTTGACTAATTTAAAGGAACAGGTGAAAGTTCCTACCATCATCAAAATGAATGATTATTTTGTATATCTTTGTTTTTGTTTAGATAGCAACCAAGGTCTTAATCATAGGACAATAAAGTCTCGATGTTACAATAGCTTTTTAAACATTATTAGGTTTCTAGTCAATTTTGAAGACAGATCTTTTAGATATTTTAGAGGACAAGTTTTCTAATATTTTCGCTACTTTTTTAATGTTGTTTTGACTTCCCCACTTGCAAACAAATAGGCATGGAAAATATGGTATCGATTCACTAACACAAAGTTCTACGGGATCCTAAAAAAACCTATAATATTATGAATATTTTATTTCTTATTTTGGCTTTATTTAAAAAAAAAATTCATAACATACATGTATAAGAATAATCATATAATTTTGGCAATTTTATGATTTTAACTTGTTTAACATGTATTCTTGAATGCATAAAAAAATTTAACACTATAAAATCTTTTGAAAATTTCCATTATGTAAAATATATTCAAATTAAGATTTCAATAAATCCTTACCAAATTCAAATAAAATTAATAAAAAATATATACTTAAAAAAAATTAAACCACATATTATTGTGTTATAATATTCTATTTTAAAATAAAATAACAATTTAAAAAACTTTATTTTAAAGATTAATATTAATTTTTATTTTAAATTTACTAATAATTTAAATAAATAGATTCTACAACCTAAAAATATAAAATCTAATTTTAAATGTCTATATTTCATTTCTAAAAACAAGTTACCATAAATAATTAATATGGTCTCTCCACAAAAGGAATTGGAAAATTCATAATATACAATTCAATTAACTGCCTATTTTTTAATATTCCTAATTTAATCATTATAATTTTTTAATTTTAATAAATATATAAATAAGTTATTTTAATTTAATATTTATATCCTGAATAATTTTCAGAAATATATTATGATATTATATGAGATAATTTTAAATGTACATGTTTATATGTAAATAATTGATACATTTGAGGAAAAAAAAACAAAACACAGTTATATCCAAATGTTTTTCTGTAAACTAAAAAAAATTATGATTACGAGTGAGTAAAAACTTCTACACTGTGTAACCAGATCAGACCAACTGAAATCTCTTTAACAGAACATTCATTATGTAAAAAACTTTAACAGAACATTCATTACGTTAAAAACTTTAACAGAACAATCATTTCTTCATTGCTAGGTAGGTGACACTGGGTTACAATTCTATTTTTTAATGATCATTTACTTTGTCATCTAAAATTTATCTTATCCATAAGCCTAACTAACCTGTACTAAATTTATTATTCTACTTTGTTATCCAAAATTTATGGTTTACATGTACTAAATTTATTGTTTACCTCATTATTTATTAAAAAAATAAATATTAAATATTTAAAAGATTATGAAAAATAGTAACATCTAAATATTTAATAAGTTGTTTTTAATGAGAATTTTTGAAAGTTTTTAGTGGATTTTTCAAGTCTAATTTCTTTAAAATTTGATATGAATTTATTGAAATCGTAAATTTGATGGGTAACCCCTTATTCTACTGTTTTACAGGGTGTTGAATCCAAAAACCTATTTTAAACAAAACAAATCATGATTTCACCTCAAAATTTTCCAACAAATCCCAATATACCAAAAACTCCAAAAGTCACATTAAAAACAACTCCAATATCCAATATTAAGAAATATAACTTGAGGGAAAGCAATATTTCCCAGTCCATCTGCCCATAAATGCACCGCGACAGGAAATGCCCACCATCAGATGATATACTGCTTTAATCTGACAATGGGCATTTCCTGCCTCAGCACATTTATGGGCCTATGGACTGAGAAATAAACCTCGCCTAACTTGAGTACCTCTTCTCAATGAAGATGTTTGATGTGATCTGTATGTGGCCCCGTCAGTAATTCAGCCACAGATTTGCATTTTCACAGTTTTATAAAATCAACTGACATATTCATAATAATAACAAAATCCAAAAATATATAAAATCTCGAAATTTAAGATCATATACAAATTTGTTCAACTTTTGTAAATAAGGAGATAATACAAGTAAATAAATCCAATCTTAACATCAATCCTCGTTTATTTTCAGATTGTGCGTAATACGTCAACAGAGGGTATTGTTATAAAATATGTTCGAGAAGAAAGGATGATGCATCATGAACCTCTTCAATCATCCAGCCAGTCCAAACTAAAGCGTTCTTCGACCACATCCACTTTGAGATTAGGCATGGCAGAGGCTTTGATATCCAACCACTGTTTCCCAGTGTGCTCATCACAGATTACATGTTTTAAAGACCTTAGTTTGGTTAATGCTTTAGGCAGGATCTTCAGTCCAGAACACTCTCTCATGTCCAAAACCTTTAGGTTTGATAGTTGATCAAATTCTAGGGGAAGGTCCTTCAGAGAGCTGCACAGTGAAATATCAAGAAATTCTAGTTGCTGAAGTCTGCAAATGGAAGGAGGAAGCATTGACAAGCTTGGACTTGCAGACAATCTCAGCAACCTAAGTGACCTTAAATTTCCAAAGTCATCAGGTAACTTTTGGATAAGATGACAATTAGTGATAAACAACCTTTCCAGGGAAATTAAACTGCATATGTTTGCTGGCAATTCCTCCAAATCGCTGCAGTGATCAAAGATAATTTCTACAAACTTAGGAAACTCTAGGACTTGCCCCTTGTCAAATAGATTCATATTTCCCAAGTCCTCACAAAGGCATACAGAGAATTTTTCCAAGTTCTTCCAGGATCTCCAGTACTCGTAAAGAGGAGATAGTATCAACTTCTCAAGGAATACAGACTTAAGCTGGGTAACTGACGAAAGTACTGACAGGCCTTTAAGTACTGCACGCTTTGAATTGTAATTGTATATGATAAGAACTTGAAGTTTTGGCATGGTATGTAAAAATGTTGGAAGATAGTATTGACTTGCATCAAAGAACAAAGCCAGAGCTTTCACCTCAGAAAAATCCATTTTAGACCAATCTTGTTCTTCCATTGAACCTATAGTAATGTCCCACAAAAGCAAAAGTCAGAAAGCTGAGATGCTATGCTGATAAAAATGCTTCCTTATTAAATTTGAAAAATTAGTAAATTGAACAATAATTATTCAATGCTTATGCAGGGAAAAGAAAATAAGTTTCAGGGATGACCTGTATGAATTGAAACAAATTGAAGCTGAGATGTATGCTCTAGTGCCAACCAGTTTGTGGGAATACCATCCACTTTAGCATGCATGAAAAGCCTCTTATGAACGGCACTATCCTGGTTTGCCAGACGCAAGGCTAAATCATGCATCACATCATGTTGAGTAAAGAAAAGCTCACTGGCACAATCAAATGAGATGCCTAGACTCCTGATACATCAAAACTTGTATTAACCAAAGGTAGTGATCTGAAAAACACCTTTATTTTTACCAGCTAACACATTGATTTATCTTACCTTGTTGATTTCTGATTTTTTTTTGCCTCAAACTTTTTTGCAAAGCTGGTGCTCATAAAAGACTTTAATGGACAGCAACGCTTAAAATTAAGTTGAAAATATGAAGAATGAAAAGAACAAAACAATCAGCAAATTTATTGAAGGCAGCAAATCTAAGCAAGTTCCTCACCTTGAATCGCTTGTGAGATTTAGGAGATTTCGACTTGCAAGTTCTAACAAGACCACAAAAGCATCTTTCCAATCCATTCCACGGACATATACCCAAATATCCAGCAATGAACCTACACAGATCTTTCTACCCTTGGGAAATGCCCCCAAGTCCAAAAAGCAGTCCTTTGTTTCATCATCAAGGACATCAATACTTGTTTCCAAGCAATGGAGCAGATCCTCTCTGTGATGTTTCGATATAGATTCTGCTCTTGAAAGTTTCTTCTTAGCATTTTCCCAAACATGCTGTGGCTCACTGCGCAAAGAGCTTCCAATCACCTTGAGGGCAAGTGGTAAACCCGTACAGACTGCTTCAACCTACAAAGATTTTAGCAGTTAAACGTGTTAATCTGTGCAGAAATATAGAGCATTAAAACTTTTTCTGGGGTTGTTAACTCTCCGATTTTAGACCTATAAAACCATTTATCTGTCAAAGGGACAGAAAATTAATCTGAATTTGAACACTGTATAATAGGATGCAAAGCATTCGAGCAGGATAGAGAAACAAGCAGTTAGAACTTAGGGTATGAGATTTTGAATAGTATGTCATATTCATACCTGTTTAACAACAACTTCGTCATTGCTTGTTGGAATCGAAGGCTGTCCAAAGGCCCAGAAACAGAAAAGAGACAGGGCATCATCCTTCTGCAACATGGGCATGTTATACACACGACTGCTGTCTGTATGTGGAATAGTGAGATCCAGCCTGGTTGTGATAACCGTTTTGCAACCCTCTGCTTCAAACAACAACTGTTCCACATCTGATTTTGACCAAACATCATCCAAAATCACCAACGTCTGTGGATTTCCTTTCAAACTGAGTTTCTTCTGCAGTTGGTTGTGCGCATCCTCGATACTCTGAAAAACAGGCCTTCGACCTCCGATCATTTTATCCCACATAATCTCCAAAAGGGCCATTACATTTGGAGACCGTGCAACAGGTACGAAAACTATTTTGTTTTGGAAGAAATCTGATAATCACAAACAGAATAAGCACTTCAAAAACCAAAAGGAAGCAATACAAGGGAGGCTTGGTGTGACGATTAAAACAGGGGAGTTGTTCTTACCTTTGACTTGGGGATCGTTGTAAAGGGCTAATGCAAGGGTAGTTTTGCCGCTTCCACCCATCCCTTCAACCCCAACGATACTAACTCCCTTCTGGAATAGGATCTGTTTGACATCACTAACAATATTATTCAAACCCACTACAAAGTTTGGCATACTCGGGACTTGGGAGTTGTCGCTGCCGGTGAACTGCACAGACTGTTCAGACATTGTGGTATCATGCGATCCATCAATGGCGCTCTGAAACAGTTCAGTTGTGCTCATTTGATGAAGCATGAATGAATTGGTGCTGGCATCATTAGTCATCTTAACATTAACCCTTTCCATTATAAGCCGACCCATTTCTTCAATAAGTTCAGATTGTTCGCTAAAACCCTTGAAATCCACATCTGGGTTGTGGACATCAAGGGTACGCAAGAAATTGTTGACATTCTTTTCTATCTTTTGCATCTTCTTTCCATAGCGATACCTTCTGTATAAATTAAAGCTGCTCATACGCTCTAATTTTTTTACTATGTGTAGGCCATCTTGCAGCTGCGCTTGAAAGTCTTTGAATGGGTGGCCTCTCTCAGGCGCGGGGCCTGACTGAGAAGATAACTTGGCAATTTCATCAATGCTAGGCTTGAGGAGCAAAAGGTTTTGTCTGAGTTCATCGCAGGAAGATTTGTTAGAAACCATACTATTCAGGATGGTTCTGGTTACTATGAAGAACTTGCCGATGATCGACTGAGAAACAGAATCCATAACTATACTGCAAAAATCGATACCAATTGCTTTACTGAGAATGTCAAAGAATGGGCACAATTCAATCAGATAGACAAAAGAAAGGGCACAATTCAATCAAATATTGTGATCAAATAGTTATAAAGGAGAACCGATAACGTTCAAAGGCTCTGCCTGATCAAAGTTTCAGCACATATAATGACAGTCCCAACAGGTTGCAGCACTTGGTTGGTGGAAAGTGCTTGGTCTACTTGGAAAATGATTTGTATAATAACTTGCTGAGTTTTTAGGCGTTGTTTACCGACGGCAAACTCTTGCCTGTAAACATATTTTCCTGGGTTTTATTTTTTAAACCCAATTATAAGAGTGTTTAAATCAATTTTTTTAATTGAAAATAAGTTAACACCATCACCAAGCAAATTTGTAATCTCGTTCGGACTTTAGGTTAACCTGTCAAAATCTTTTTAAATCAATCAAAATGTCTTGTTCGGAAAAAGTCGGTTTATTAAAAAATTCAAAAAAAACAAATTCAAGTGACCAATAAATGCCTTATTTCAGGGAATGTAATGTCAGGCAGGTAAGTGAAGTTGCAGCCGTAGTTCAAAAAAAACAAAAATAGCAGCAAAAAGTAATAGAATAGCTCAGGATTTGGTAAAGATTTTGAAAAGTTTTATTACACTATAAACATTGTTAAAGATTTTGGAAAGTTTTATTAGAATATTGTTTATAGTTGTTACATTTTAGTATTTTGGGTGAATAGTTCAGAATTTGGTAAAGATTTTGAAAAAATTTATTAGAATATTATTTATAGTCGTTAAACTTCAGTATTTAGGGTGATTTAAGGATTTTTGATAGGGCTGAATCTGTTTCCACTTTGATTCTGGCAAAAAGCTGCAGTCTAGACTATTCCATATGCTGAGTAGACAACTTAAAAATTGCATATTTTAGTGTCCAATAAAATGATTTTTTAGTTCTTTTTAATCATTTAAATTTAGAACATTTAAATTATATAAATTGAATTATTTAAGAATGCAATTTTTTAATTTTAATAGTACAGTATTTATTTATTATTTATTATTTTTAGTCATTTTGTTCAAATTTTTTATTTTTTAAATAATTTTGTTTAAAAATATATACAAATATTTAATTAATTTCCAAAAATCTAAAATCTAAAATCTAAATTATTATACATTCAAAAATACATTTTAAAAAAATAAATTTCATGACACTATCAAAAAAAAAATATATATATATATAAAATATATCAACTATTTAAAAAAAAATTATTAAAAAACTAAATCGTCACCTTATTCAAGGTGATATCAGATAACGTGCAACTTATTTAATAACATTAGATACCTTGCTGTATACTTCTTCAATAAAGAATTAATATGACTCAAAATCTGTGACGCATCGACAAGTCTCTTATAAAATCAAATCATAAATCATATACAATGACGTTATACGAGGCACTGAGGCTTATCGAATCAAAGTATTCCACGTGACATCCACTAATCGTTAATCTTGACCGTACACGTTAGAAATTAGACTTTCAAACAGAGCGGCCATTCAAATCGTTCACTTCCAAATCTTGATGACTCTTGTGGGAGTAGTAATCAATTTCGTTTAGAAATTCAATGATGCGACGTTTGCCATTTTAATTCAGAGTAATTTTGTTTTTTATTTTTTGTTTTTTTTGGTTTGATTTATTCCTAAGTTTAAGTTGTGAAATTTTTTGTAATACGACTATTTTGGGAGTTTTTTAAGGTGTTGAATTTATATGTGCAGATTTTTCATAATATGACTATTTTGGGAGTTTTACTAGACATTAATAATGGAGAAACAATGAATGAAATGGACGGCTTTCACGTGAGGCTGACTCAACCTGAGAGTTTATGCTCACATGCTACTTCAATCATTCACCAAATCATTCATACATAAATAAGAATGAAAATCTGTTGAATAATTGAACAAAGTCCTTAAGAATATGATCCAATCTAACTAATCACAACAGATCATTAATAATAGAAAGATCTGGAGAATTCTACATTTCTCCATTATTCGAAGTTCCCCTCTTAATGGAGAAATGGATCAAAGCATAACATGAATAACATATGCCTATTGGTCTCGGTTTTTCAGCTATGCTTACAATGGTACATAAAAAAACATGATAACTGAGATTTCATTTTTGTCTTCTTGTTAAAGAGTCCATGCTTGTTCATTTGTCGGTGAAGTTTCATCTTCACTTTTCTTGCCATAAGATAGTGGTGGAGCTTCTCCTTCTTTTTGTGTTTTCTGTGCCAAAGGTGGAACACTTGAACTATTAATCTCCTCTATCTTTATCTTGATGCAGGCTAACATTCTTTGTATTCAATGTTGTAGGTTCCTGGGACTTATACTTGTCCTTAATATTTGCAATTGCTTCTTCTTGGCTGCCAATATATGCACACTTAAAAAAAAAAATTAGATTATAAAGAGAACCATATTGGTTCTTGTCATTTTGCTCGTTTAAGAGAGTTTTCCTTTCTTCATCTTTCTTTGCCGACATAGTTTGTTGATTCATGCCTTCAACGTCTTTAATCAATTATGTTGTTGCAAACATGTTGTCCTGCATTTGATTTGTATATGGAGATAGGTTTTTCTTCTCACCGAACAACAACTCATAAGATGTTTTTCATGAATCAGATTGATCCACTCGTCATGAGATACATAGTTCTCATCAAATTTTACTTCATAGGTCTTTGCATCAGGGAAGCTTTCTTCATAAAAAGTTTCAGATTATGTATCAATGGTTGTTTCTTCATCATCAGTTATGAGACTCAAAGCACAATCATCATTTTCAAAAGAAACACCCTCATCATCTTCGACCTCATTCAAATTGTACTTCATTTTTAAAATATCCCACAACACTTTTGCATTTTGAATCTCACCATATTCATGTAGTATACTGAATAATATGCTTTCATCTAATGCAAATGTGATAAGATGTAATGTTGATGCACTTCTACTCATATCATGGTCTAAATTAATAAAGTCATCTTCAACATAATTCAATAAATCTACTTTCCATAGTATTATTTTCATTTCATTATCCAGATTTCATAATTTATATCTGAGAAAAAGGGTAGACCAGACATTAACCTTTTGATGATTTCATCAGATTCTTCACTTTGTTGATCTAGATATGCATTATGATCCTTGACTTGATCAGCAACTGATCCATTAACATTAACCTAAAACTCTTCACCAAATTCAGCTGAAAAATATATTTATCTGAATCTTGATGCTTTCTCCTCGTCTGTTTCAATTTTTTTCGAGATTGTTTCAGTCTCCTTTGTTGACCCATCACTGCTCACATCCACCAATCGAATCGCAAAGAATTGTTGATTCAATAATCACAATGCATCATTTGACTTCCTCGGTGCACAAGCTCTTCATCCTTCATAGGAAGAGGACCAAACCACTCAGGTTTCAACACTCCTAAAAAAACACAGAAACCTAGAAATGTGCAATGTTGATCCGCTTATCCACTTTATACCTCACTTAGCGGCCATTGTACTCGATAATCCAAAAAAACTCGTTCTTCATAAGAGAACGAAGCAGCAAACACCATCGAAAACTCCACCGCTCACAAGACGAGCATTGAAATTATGTGAGAACAGAACACTAACAAAATTGGAAAAACAAAAAACTCGCGTGATGGACAATGCAAGCACAGCAACCTAGACGAAGCTATGGTGGTTGTACATATTCAATGATGGCAGTAGCACACACCCCTTAAATATTATGCATTGTTTTTCCCTCTATGTGTAGCTCTCTACAGAGCCCTCTTATGGATGGTAGACATGCTGGTCAGTTGTCTATGCAACTTTTTTGCTCCTCTGCCGTGATCTTGCTCTCGAACTTGTCTCTAGTGGTTTTCTCCTTGTAGTCAACAACTGTTCACAACAAATAGTGTAGAAATTATATAACTTATGTGTTATATGTCCAAGATTCTCCTGATCTCACACTATTTTAACTTCATGCAAAATACAGAATCTATTCCACCATTGATCATTTGCGGAAATTAAATCAAGATTGCAATGCACACATGAAACAATTAAAATTCAAACACATTAACACAATTATTTAACGAGAAAGCCTGAAGCTGAAAACCCCAAATATTTGTATATAATATATGTCATAGAGATCATGTAACAATCCTCATATAAAGTTGATCATATCAAGCTTTCAGTACAATACAATCGCTACACACTAATCAAGAACAATAAGCAAAAATTTGCATTGATTTTTGCCCTCCTGATAGCCTGCCTCTACTGCGCAATCCCTACTGAAGAATGGCTCTGGATGAGTTCGAATTGCTCCAGCCTTGCTCACGCAATCCTCATTGGCATCTCCAATGAATGTGTGGTGCATACAATGCAACACTATAGTCACAACTGATAGTCACACTTGCTCTTTCGCCAATCTCTCCACTGAGTCTCCACTGATCTGCTCTGCATTGTAGTTAATTGTTGTCTCTGTCTAGTTAAATAATGAGTTATTATTTGGTGAATTAATTTAACTAATTAATTCACTCAACTCCACTGAAAGTATCAATTAGTTAGAAATAGACACAATCAGTTCAACTGAATTTAACTCCACAAGTGTAGTTAAACTAGAAACCAACTCCACCAACTACTTCTCCAACTCCACCAAACTCTGCCACTTGAGTTCTAATTGAAGTCCTCCATGCATGAACCACCAGTAGCTCTAGGAATTACATAATTCCTTCAGCTAACTGATCTGAACAATCTGTTAACTGAATGTCAGTGCTCTAAGAGAATAAGATAATGTTTAGAGTCCAAATATTATTAAGAGCTAATAATATCCGACATGTCTATTTTTAGACTCGCAGTCTAAAAATAGACTTCGTCCAAAATGTCTAAAAATAGAAGTCCATCTATTTTTCCAACTTGGCCAACCATCCACAAATAACATCCTACAACTCATAGAATATGATCGACATGTCTAAAAATTGACATAGTCTAAAAATAGACTTTGCGCCAAAAATAGCCTGCGGGGCCCACTTAGTGAAGGTGACTCTTTTCACTAAGCTCATCATCTTGTTGAATCTCAACAAATAGTGTGTGCCCACCTTCAAATGTGTCCTTCACACTAGTTTACTTCCTCATCTTGACACAAATTGTTCCACACTGCTCCAGACATATCCTCACATGCACCACTCCAGACAAAAAACAAAATTCATGCCAAGAAAAAGTTCAGAGACCTCACTAGCTTGCAAGTCAATCGATCCAGCTTTGACGCAGATAAGCAACACTCTCCAAGAGTTGGCTCACCTTCAGGCGGCCAGGAGTGGGTTTCGTATAATTACACCTTCAGAGATTGTTATTCGGGCTCTCCCCCAAGTCGATCTCAAAGAAAGTATTAACCGTAGGAGGAACGACTTCATCGCTGGTCTCAGTGGGAATGTGCTTGTATGCATCAAAATTGATCCCCGTATTCTCTTGATCAAAGACCTCAACGATATTCTCACTTCCACCTTCCTCCGTGAACGCATTCGCGCCCCCAACCACCATATATGAGAAAATAGGAGCACTGAACGGATGCTTTAGGTTGACATTAAAACCTACAAATAAGTTGTCGACTTTCCCAGACTTCCTTGAGGCGTAAAAGATGTTGGATAGGTAGAGGATTCAATCACAGAAATAACACAAGTATTTCACACACAAAACAATGAGCTGCGGCTTTTCAATTAATCTCAATCACTCTAAATCACAATCTGAATACAATGAACCCGGTGAAGGGTATTTAACCTAATTGACATGCACACACTCTCACATAACTCAACTTGATCAACTCACTCACCAAATATATCTATTACTCAACTCAACTAATTCACTTAACTGTTTGTCTAACTCTACATGCGGGAGGTAATTACTTATTTTAACATTCCCCCTTAATTATGACCGCTAAACTAAAACATAACTTATGAAAACTCAAACATGCATACTGGTCTATGTCTCAGCTAGGCTTACAATGACTCAAAACTTTTGCAATTTTTCATTTTCTTTTTCTCTGCTTCCAAATTCTATATCCTCGAAATTGCTTCATTATTTGTTGCGCTCTCTTGTTATAGGCTTTCTTCACTTGTTGTTGCTGCAATTTTTCTTTGGCTTTTCTTGAATTTGTGCTAAAAAACAATCTGATCTTGTCTTCTACACCTTCCTCTTCAAATATTTGTTCAAACATGGATTGCTGCCACAACGTTACATCTTCAAATTGTCTTCTTTGCTCTGCTTCTTGCATTTCGTATTCCTGACTTTCTTTCTGCCATATTTCTTGATAGCATAATCTTATCTCTTATTGACTCCATTGCAAAAAAATAGTTTTACTGCATTCTTCCTTGTTTTCATAAACTTCCATATCATTCTCTTCACATTCATCATCAAGTACTGCTGCTTTCTTCCTGTAATCTACACTCTCAAAATAATTCTTCACCATTTCATTCAATTATTTTATTCCATCTGTTGCTTTAAGACTCGCATCAATTTGTTCAATTGGCTTATGAATCCATTCTTCAATGAACTTTAAACCTGCGTCAAATTTATTAACAACCTTGTTTTCATCTTCTGCTCTCATGCTATTTTGAGTACCTGCATATTCAAAAACAATGTTAAATACATCTTTATTATGCTCTTCAGGGAGAGCTTCTTCCTCTTTCTCTTCCTTCTCTGCCTTCTTTTCATCTGTTTTACAAACCGCTGCTGCTGCAAACATGTTGTCTTCCACTTCCCTTCCAAACTCAAGTGGGTTTCTCTCACCAAATAAAAACATATCAATATGTTCTTTTTGTTGCATCATGTGCAACAACTCATCACCAGTTAATGGCTCTTCATCAAATTTAACTTCAACAATTCCAATTGTTGGATCCACCAAACAAATTTCTTCTCTATTGACAGCTTTATCTAAGCCAAACTCAGCTGCTGCTTGTTCGCACACTGCTTCATGAGCAGTTCCAATTGCTTCATATATTGCTGCTACAAAGATAGCTTCAGCCTTCAATGATTCATCAATCATGGCGTTTACAATATTACCATAATCAATCCTTGTTTCAAAAAGGAAACCACACATAACACCAAAATAATGTTCATCCACCCTATGGTGGGATATCCGAGCATGCATGTGCTCATTGTCAAGTTCATTACCAATTTCAGCTTTACTAAACTCACCAGCTCCAACTGGATTCACCAATGCACATTTCACTTTGCAGTCATCATGCACATGTGTTTCATCACAGTGGGATTCACCATCTTCTGCACCATCCACGTTACGGTGGAGTGATTGAGCATTGATATGCTCAAGCTCTGTTTCACATACAGAGGCTTCAACTTCCCTCTTTGCAATCTGTGTTGCATCTTCTTCATCCATATGCATGCTTGCATAATGGGTTTCAGCAAGCTCTGTTTCACATACAGAGGCTTCAACTTCCCTCCTTGCAATCGCTATTGCATCCTCTTCATCCATATGAATGCTTGCATAATGGATTTCACCAAGCTCTGTTGTCCTCCCAGAGTCTTGCTCATCTACTCTCAGATCTATGTCTAACATCTTTGCATGTGACATATCCTGCTGTTGCATGTCACTCCCCCTTGCACCAAATTATGTTTCCAAAATCTTCCATGATTCCTTGGAAGTTGTAGCATTTGCTACTTTGCACATAATCATTTCATCCATTGCATGTTGAATGAAACTCAAAGCTAGGGAATCTTTGTCTTTTACTAGACATCTTAGTTCATTGGCTGTGGCCTGAACCTCTTTAAACATGACAACTATCTTTGCCTCTTTTTTTTTATCATTTTTCTTACTCTTCTTTAGTCGCGCTTTGTGACCCATGACTTCCGTCATAGTTGCATGCATGCTTGCATAAGGCTATCTTCCATATCATCCCCGAAAAAAATATGGTTTTTAATATGCGCCCCGTAAGGCACAATCTTCTCCAAAAAAACCTGTCATGTTTGACAAAACACCAAAATATTGTTTGTGGACTATCGGACTTTGCAAAGCCCTAAATGCTCTTGCCAATAATAACCACAAAATATTGTATATACACCTAGTTTTTTTTAATTAAAAAAAAAAAAACCTTCAAAAAAAATTATACTATACACTTTTGAAACCCTTATATTTTTTATATAAAAACATCTTTTTCAAAAATTACCTTTCAAAATTCTTTTTAAATAAAATCACCTTTTACAAAACTCCACATCAAAAAAAAACCTTGGGTTCTTTTTGTAAAAATTCCCTTTGCAAAATTCAAATCACGTGGAGAAACCCTTTTAAAAAAAACACTTCCTTTTAAAACTTTTAACCTTCCCAAAAAGCTCCGTTGAATATATATATATATATATATATATATATATATATATATTTTAAAATATCAAAACTCTTTGAAAAAACTCGAAGTCATTTTGAAAACCAACGCTTTTAAAAATTTAAGACAAACTATGGACGTTTACCAATGTGCGTTGACCACCGCTGATGGGCTGTGTAAGATGAAAAATTGATTCGGCACCCTCGAAGCGAATAAACCGCGGATTAAATCCCGATATGGATTAAACTCGATATTTGCCAAATTGTAAGTTTTACGAAACTGTCGCAGTTTTTCCAAGAATAAGTAGCAGACTTCCGTGTTTTCTTCACTGCAAATATGTGGACATCCGCGTGTAAAGCAAAATTTAAAAAAAAAAATTGTCGACCTTATGTTTTTGGTCTTTTTTTCTAGATCTCTCGCTCACTAATTTTCTGATCCTTTCTCAGCTCTAATACCAATTTGTTAAATAGAAAGAGGATTTAATCATAAAAATAGCAGAAGTATTTCACATACAAAACAATGAACTGCGACTCTTCAATTAATCTCAATCACTCTAAATCACAATTTGAATACAATGAACTTAGTGAAAGGTATTTAACCTAATTGACATGCACACACTCTCACATAACTCAAGTTGATCAAATGTCAATTAACTCACTCTCTAACTCACTAACCAAATATAATCACTCAACTCAACTAATTCACTTAACTTTTTCTCTAACTCTATATGCCGAAGATAATTACTTATTTTAACAAAAGAGAAAGAAGGATCTACAACATGTTGCCTATGCTATGTATAGGAGTTTCGAATAGCCTGTGTCGTTGGTAGTGAAATTTACGAGATCGACATGAAAACGCCAAGTCTTTTTCTAAGTGTGCAGGTTTGTTCGTAGGCATCAGATCAAATTCATGGTGGCTATGGCAGCTCACCTAACTAGTTGACCCAATTTAATAGCGGTCAACAAAATCTAACTCTTTCAGGCTTTCCAAACCGGAATGTGCTCAAGACAGATGACAAAGAGCTCAATCCAAGACACCAAACACCAGATCGCAGTGAAATGCGCTTGCAAATATCTCCGCTGACAACGACAACCAGGCTCTTCGACTCCGACACTATGATCACAAATGCACAATGTTCTGCTCAACAATATTTTCAATTTAACTATTAATGGACTTCAGAAAGACAGGGGCCACCAAAGTTGTAGGCAAAAGGAGACACAATTGCCCCAAACATATCAGAACATCGTCCATGAACAATGCAAAACGTCCTCTTAACCTCTACTTCTACCACCGGTTGCCCAATCGTGGCCTTCTGCACCACTCCAAACATTGTGCAACACTCCAAATAGATTCTGCTGCTCACCATGGGTTCCAGCACCATTCTAACACGGTTTTAAAAAATAACGCAAATCAATTGATGGAGATAAGCACGCCTTACGCTGCCTCCTCACGCAACAGATCACAATGATCACGATGCTTTTACGTAGATGTTATCGCCCTTCTCTGCTTTCCGACCCCAACCAGGCACCATTGTCGCTCCCCCTGACTCACGCTGCCTTCCAACCTCCTGATCTGAGCGTCCACGCCAATGCCGAGAGAGGCATGTTGTTGGCACGAAGGCACCACGATGTTGTAGCAACAAAGCTCGACTCCAGCAAAGGCTATAAAAATAATTCACAGCAACAAGGGGACCTCGCAGTCCACCTTTAAGGACTCGACCCTCACTTAATCGATAACACAGAGACCGCCTTTGATCCCACGCTCTGGTACAACTAAAATTAATATGGAGAAATAATGACTAAAATGGACATCTCTCAGGTGAAGCTGATTCAACCTGGGAGTTCCTGCTCACAGGCCACTTCAGACATTAACCAAATCATTAGTACATAAATAAGATTGGAAAGTTGGTGAGGAATTGGACAGATTCCTTGTGAAAAAGATCTAATTTAATTAATCGCAACAAATCATTAATAATAGAAAAATCTGGATAATTCTACATTTTTCCATTATTCCAAGTGTTTTTGGAGATGTTGAATCTATATATGCACTCTAAAACCATTTTAAAACAACATATCAATTAAAAAAATTGTTTGATTATCCTAGAAAACTCCAAAACATATATGTTTAGATCTAGCATAACTCCGTTGACAAATCAATGTGGGGACAGCTATTACTAACTACGATCTATTAAACTGGGCTAACTCATAACCTAACTCACTTGACAAATCAATGTGGGGACAACTATTACTAACTATTATCTATTAAACTGGGCTAACTCATCACCATTATTTAAGGAAAACCACACCAGCTAAAATTACCCAGAGAGTGGTTCTTAAGAGGGTAGGCGCTGACTCATCACCATTATTTGAGGGAAATCACACCCACTAAAATTACTCAGTAAGTGGTCCCAAAAAGACAAGCTTTCACTCTTATGGGTGTTTGGTCATTAACGTGTTTCCTTACCTCTTAAGAGTACAAGCTCTTAACAAAATAAAAGCATTTTTAGAGCAATAATCCACACCAAAAAAAGGTATAATATTAATATTATAACTTAAAATTTTTAATATATAAATATTTTAAATTAAAATTATTAATAAAATATATTTCTATTTATTTTGAATTTGTCATATTTTTAGGAGATTAAATTTGTTGAGGTGACTTTTTTTAATAAAATAAAAAATATGCTTGACTTTTATGACAGGTATAAAAATGAGTTTTACAATCTTTTTTAGCTAAGAAGTAAATCACTGCACTATATAAATTTATATGTTGTTGGTAAAAGCCAATAGACATCAAAAACACTTATTTTATTATACATTTGGCATTGTAAAGATTAAAAATTTCATAAAAATAAATTAAATTATAAATTTATTTTAAAACAACATAGATCCATCTTAAATACGGATATAACATGAGCCGAGAAAAATCAAATTTCTTCACATGCAAATTGAGCCTAGAGGCTCATTCAATAGCCTAGTATGAGGGGATGTATAAGTTTGTTTGTGCGTATGTTCCCCTTTAAAATGAAAATCAAAAATCAAAATAACGTTTTAAATAGAAAAATAATGTGGGTATAATAAAAAAGTGAACTTGTTGTAAAATAATTAGAAGTGAAAAATGTGCCACTAAGATGTTTAAGTCTTATACTTTTTAAAAGTATTTCAACGAGAGATTTAAATAAACTATTCAAAGATCTATGTTAACTAATTGTTGTTGATATCAACTTCATATATATCTATATATAGAATTTTTTTTGTTAAAATAAAACATTTTAATGTTGTATATAAAAAACTATTTCAATACGAATTAATATTGACATATACTTGAAAATATATCAATAATAAAAAACCATTTAATTTGTGTGATAGAATGTGTCGAT
Organism: Pinus albicaulis; assembly: GCA_034641835.2. NCBI lineage: Eukaryota > Viridiplantae > Streptophyta > Pinopsida > Pinales > Pinaceae > Pinus > Pinus albicaulis. Next base: position 259,947,498 of record CM076580.1, on the reverse strand, counting down.
ATATACATTATATTTTGCAATCTAAAGAAGTTTACATGTGAAGAAATTTGATCCCTCTGGGCTCATGTTAGATCCATACTTAAGATGGATCTCTTGGACCAAATAGGATTAAATAAATGTTTTAACCATAAAAATTTAATTTTCTCATGATATATACATAATTTTTTTTAAATGATATATAATACGTAATTGGCATTAAAATATTTTATACAGCATGTACATCCAAACATTTTACCACACAAATTAAAATGGTTTTTTATTATTAATATATTTTCAAGTATATGTCAATATTAATTAGTATTAAAATAGTTTATTGATAACCCACATTGAATATTTTTTTATATACAACATTAAAATGTTTTATTTTAACAATTTTTTTTTTCTATATATAGATATATATGAAGTTGATATCTACATCAATTAGTTAACATAGATAGGAGGAAAATTGATGCTCTGCCTACGCGTTGCAGCCCCTGCAAACCCTAGCTGCTCTACCTGCACGCTGCAGCCTCTGCGGCTACGCCTGCTCTGGCAGGGCCTCCTGCTTCTGTCGCTGCTTGGTTGGAGCCCCCTCCTTTTGTGCTCTTCTCTGTCACGGCTTTGGTCTGCACCTCTGACCTCTGGTTGCGGCGTTTCTCTTTGCTGGGAAAGGGAGATAGTAAATAATCAAGTGCTGGAACAACAACAAAAATTCAGCAGTTATGCTTGCTGCGCGTTCTGAGCCTCGCTAGGGTTTCTGCTGCGTGGCTGCCCCTGCGGCGGCCGGCCTCAGGCCTTCCCTATGGAGTCGATGGGTCCTTCTATGGATCCACATTCTTCTTCTGCCATCGACGCCTTCAACCGGCTTCTTGCTGGTTTGCCTCAGAAGAAAAAAACGAAGCATCCAAATTTGTTAAGAAGCTAGATGAAATTCCTGAGATCTCTTTGCCTCCGGAGGCCCCCATTCAAGTAGCTTTATCTTTGGCGGATCGAGGTCTCATTGGCCAATTCACGGGTCTGTGGCCTTCTCCGAAAACTACTGAGCAATGGGTTAACAGGAACTGGGCTCCTCTGATCAAGGAAAAGGTAACCTCTTACTTTCTGGGGAAAGGGTACTTCCTCTTCGAATTTTCCTCCAAAGAAGACAAAGACTTGATCTTCCAAAATGGGCCGTATTTCATGGGTTCTCAGGGCCTCTATTTGAACAAATGGACTCCGGACTTTGATTCGGCTGTCGATGTTCCCAAGGTTGTCCCGGTGTGGGTTCGTCTTCCAAATCTGCCAGTTCACTGCTGGAACTGGAGTTCCTTGAGACACATTGGCAACACTCTCGGGAAATTCATAGATCGGGCAAACAATAAGGATCAATACGACTGTGCCAGGATCTGCGTGGAAGTAGATCTAGAGGTGGGTCTTCCAGAGGCTATCAAAATCAAAGTCGGAAGCTGGTCTCATGTACAGATCTTGGACTATGAGCAACTGCCGTTCAAATGTAGGAAATGCCACGTTCATGGACACTTTGCTAGAATCTGTCCTTCCAACGCTGAGCCAGAGAAAGGGATTGAAGAGGGTTGGAACCAAGTCAAGCGAGCAAAAACTAATCATAAAGGGCAAAAACCGGGAGGACCCTCTGGAAAAGGCCCTCTTCAGGCTAATGTTCAACGCCCTCCCCCCAAAAAGGCGCAAGAAAACAAGTTTGACCCACTAAGCCAGCAGTCAGAAACTCCTCCGGAGGTCGAGACTCAAAATCCAGTTTCTCCAAACAAAGGTTCTCCCTCGGTCTCCCTCAAAGGAACAAGTGCCGAAGAATCCAAAGGCATGACTTCAGAAGAAGAGGAAGGAGAGCAGGAAACAGACGAGTCAGAGGTGGAAGGAGAAATAGGAGACACCCAAACCTCGGTACGAAGATCTATAAGAGGCCGGAAAACTGACAGGGAAAAAAGAGAGCAGGAGACTTATAAAGATAAGCTACAGGGTAGCCATCCAACTTTGGAAAAACTACTAGCCTCAAAGTCCAGGATGTTGAAAAATCAGCCCCAAGGCTCCAAGGGAGCCCACCAGAAACATAAATAATGAAGATCATCTCCTGGAATTGTAGAGGTATGGGGAGCAAAGTCAAGGAAGAAGCCATGAGAAGCTTAATAAGAACATAAACTCCAGACATACTTCTCGTCCAGGAGACTAAGCTGGAAGACATAATCTTCCTGCAAGCAAGCAAGAAGATTTGGTTCAAAAGTGAAGCTAGAGCAATCTCTTCCCGGGGCACTTCGGGAGGGATTGGCATTCTATGGAACGCCAGCAAATTTGCAGTCACCTTTGAGGCTAGTAATACTCACTGGTTGCTGCTGAAAATGCAGAACCTGGACACCAAGGAAATATTTTGTCTCTTCAATGTGTACACTCCAGTAAATGTCGGAGAAAAAAAGGATTGTTGGGATTCTATAAGGCACCAAGCAGACTTGACAAATCTGGAAAATATAATTATTGTTGGAGATCTCAATCTCACTCTTCACTCATCTGAAAAAAGAGGAGGTAGCACTGTCCGAGATCCGGCAAGGGAATGGGCGGAGGATCTAATGCAGGACTGGGACTTGATGGATATCAAACCTTCTTCCGGTAAGTTCTCTTGGTCTAATAAAAGAGTGGGCCCTGGTCATATTGCTGCTAGATTAGACAGATTTTTCATTCAAAGCTCCTATCTGTTTCTTGGATTAGAACCCAGAATGCACATTCTTACTAACAGCATCTCGGACCACAAGCCTATAAAGTTAGAGCTCCTGGCCCATCTAGATCTGGGACCCATCCCATTTAGATTTAGTCCACTCTGGGTCAAGGAACCAGATTTCATGCAAATAGTCAAGGAATGTTGGAGTCAGCCTGTCAATGGATCTCCGTTCTTTATCTGGGAGGAGAAAGTTAGAAGAGTAAAAGGAGTCCTAAAATGTTGGGTCAAAACCCTGTCCAACCCTATCACAGAAAGAAAAGCCATTAAAGTAGCTCTTGCCTCTCACCAATCTCATTTGGAACACGCTATAGTCACAGAGGAGCTGTTAGACCAAGAGGCTCAACTACAACAACGCTTTCATAAGGCCTGCTTAGTTGAAGAAGAATACTGGAGATTGAAATCTTGAAATCTCTGGCTCAAAGCAGGGGACAGGAATTCTGCATTTTTCCACAAACAAGCCCAGGCCAGGAAATGCTTCAACACTATTTCTGAGATTAAGGAGGACAACGGCACTCACAAGGATTTTGAAGACATTAAAAAAGCAGCCTTTTCTCACTTTCAAAACTTGTATAGTGAGGATAAGGATCCGGATCATCTCCCAGATCTGCTTGACAATATTCCTTCTGCAATCTCTCCTCGTATGAACGAGATCCTTGAGGCCAAAGTCACCAAAGACGAAGTAAAAAAGGCCCTTTTTGATATGGAACCGGATAAGGCCCCTGGGCCGGATGGCTTTTCTGCCAGGTTTTTTCAAGTTTGTTGGTCGATTATTGAAAAGGATCTGCTCAAAATGGTTCAAAAGTCTCAAAATACTCAGAAAATTGGAGGCAGCACAAATTCCGCTTTCTTAGCCCTCATTCCCAAGGAAAAAGGCGCCAACAATTTCAGCAGATTCCGCCCGATTTCCTTGTGCAACACAGGATACAAGCTAATCACCAAAGTAATTGCAAACAGATTGAAGCTCATTCTCCCCAAGATTATTCTAGAGAATCAAGGAGGCTTCATCAAAGGAAGGTAGATCGTGGACAACTTCACCCTTGTTCAAGAGGAAATTCATTCAAGCCTTCTTCGAAAAGAACAAGGTATGGTGATTAAACTAGATTTAGCAAATGCTTTTGATCGAGTTAATCATAGCTTTCTTTTAAAAGTCATGAGCAAGTTTGGTTTTGGAGATAATTTCATCAAATGGATCCGGGCTTGTATCTTGGAACCATGGATTGCCCCTCTTGTAAATGGAAGAGCCACTGATTTCTTCAAAGCTTCGAGAGGGCTAAGGCAGGGGTGTCCCCTTTCCCCTCTGCTCTTTGTCATCCAAGCCTCTGTTCTCAACTTCCTATTAGACAAAAAGATGCAAGATCAAGATATTAATGGACTGTGTATTGCAAGAGGGGTCAAAAATATAAACCACGCCTTATTTGCGGATGACACTCTGCTTTTGGGTGCTGCCTCCCTTTCCTCTGCCTCCAAATTTAAAGAAGTTTTGGATGATTTCAGTGAAGCCTCAGGCAGCGTTGTTAATAAGAGCAAATGTCATATCTTCAGCTGGAACACTTCGCCCAGATTGCTCTCTGCTATTTCTAGATGTTTGGGTTTTGCAGCCTCCTCTACTTGGACCTCTTTCAAATATTTGGGCCTTCCTGTGTTTCTTAAGAGACCTGCAAGCAAATATTGGCTCCCTCAGCTCGAGAAATTCAAGTCTAGGATCCAGGCGTGGGGTTTTTCCTGGCTCAACGCTGCTGGCAAATCTGTCCTTATTAAATCTGTGCTTACCAGCCTTCCTCTTTTTCAATTTGCTGTGCTTCTTGCTCCGACAAACATACTAAAAAAAATGGAAGAGTTCATGCGGAGGTTTTTTTGGAAGGGTGGAAAACAGAATGATCACAAGATTCCTCTTATCAGTTGGGAAACCATCTCTAGGCCAATTTGGGAGGGCGGTTTGAATTTCAAAAACCTCTGCCAGCAAAATGTGGCTATGGCAGCTAAGATTATATGGAGGATCATTGCGTCCAAGCCAGGCTGGGCCTAACTGGCTCTCTGGAAAAAGTACTTCAGAGGTCCACGTTCTAGCTGTTTAGGCAATGTGATCCATTTGCCTAATTCGTCTTTTCTCAAACTATATGCTAAAGCTGCTCCTCTAATCAATGAACACTCTTGCTGGATCCCTGAAAATGGTAAAAAGATCAATATTTGGACTGATAAAATCATGAATAAGGACCCAATTGAAGACAGAGCCTCCATCAGAGCACTACGTTGTTGGATGGATAGAGAGGGGCTGTGTTCGTTGTGGGATATTTCACTTTGGTGCGATTCTGTTTGGGTAGGCTGGAAACGTATTGAGGTGCCGGTTCAATTGGCCAACGAATGGTCCACGCTGCTCGACCTCCTCCATGGCTTGGCCCCCACGCGCATGAGAAAAAGAGATTCAAAAGGCTGGGGACCGAATGCCAGTGGCTACACCGTCTCCATGGGCTATGCCAAGCTGAAAGAAAGGCCATACGTCCCACCTAACCCTGCACCTTGGCAGGGTGTCTGCCGTTTTCCTTCTTGGCCCAAAGTCGATTTTTTTGCTTGGCTTCTCTGCCATGGCAAGATCCTTACGTATGACATTCTGCAAAGAAAAGGGTTTTACGGTCCCTCCATCTATTCGTTGTGCAACGATAATGCAGAGACAGCAGTCCACTTAATCCTCGATTGTAATTTTTCTAAGCAGATCTGGTGCTTCTTTATTCACAATTTGGATTCCAAATTTTTGCTCCCTTGTTCCATTGCTGATCTTTTTGCTAATTGGGCAAACAGATATCCTGGCCCTCCTCCCAAAAATCAGATAATAAAAACTGCATGGGTTGTTCTGCCAAAGGTTATTTGTTGGCAGATCTGGCTAGAATGCAACAGAAGAATCTTCAGAAATATTAAACATAATCACAAAGTCTTAGAAATCAAGATTAAATGCCATTTAAAGGAGTGCTTGACAGATATAAAAGACGACTCCAATCTCATCCAACAGGACATTTCTTGGGGATCATTCCTTGACTTGCATTTTCAGCCAGCAGTTAGAATCGCTCCTCCTCTTAAAGAATGGCAAATAAGGAAATCTGAAACTGACTTTAAAGATTGGCTCAATTCGCACTCAAGGCACTCTCTCTTTTTTGATGGAGCAGCAAAGAGAAATCCGGGCAAAGCTGGTGCTGGAGGTGTTGTTGTTAGTCCAACTGGGGAAAAAATTCACTCCTTTGTTTGGGGGCTTGGAATCTCATCCAGCATCCAAGCTGAGGCTTTGGCCCTCTATCAAGGCCTCAAGTTCCTCAAAGATTTAAGTATAAGTGAAGCTAACGTTATAGGTGATTCCCAGATTATTATAAACGCAATGGTTTCCAATTCTCAAGCCTTGGATTTCAAACTGGCAAGGCTAATATCCAGAATTAAGGCTTTGGAAAACGCTTTTCAGAACTTGAACTACTTTCATGTGCTGAGAACTCATAACAAAGAGGCGGACACTGAATCCAACAAAGCTGTTCTCCTTTCAGCCGGGGTCAAGATGAAAGATGAAGAAAAATTCTGGGAACCCATCCCTTAAGCTGATTGTTGACATGTTTTACTGCTTGCTCTTAAATAAATTTGTTTGTATCTTCAAGCTGGGAAAAATCTCTGAAAGTGAATTTATAGATATCTTATCAAGGAAGAAGTCTTCAAGTTTCAGCTGCATTCTCATTCTTAGCAGGGAGATGCAGCAGGATTTAGACATCCTCATTGTAATCAAATTTTCGGCTTTGAGGCCAAGATGAATATAAATACAACATAACCGTTTCTGTCAAAAAAAAAAAAATTAGTTAACATAGATGTTTGAATATTTTATTTAAAATTGTTGTTGAAATATGTTTAAAAAGTATAAGATTTAACATCTTACTCACACATCTTTTTACTTCTAATTATTTTACAACAAGTTCATTTTTTTCATTATACCTACATTAGAGCGAAAAACTTACACATCCTCTCATACTAGGTTGTATAATGAGCCTCTCGGCTCAATTATTACTATTGTAATTATTTAAAAAAAATAGTATATGAGTTAAATAGATATATAGTTTTTTAAAAACATATCACAAACCCATGAGGTGTAGATCACTTGGTTTGAGTGGGGTTTAGTCCTTGTTAAGTCTTGGGTTCAAGCCTCATGGAGAGGGGTTGTACATTGAATTTTATTCAATGAGAGATGAACCTCCTCCTCTTCCTTTGTTCTAGCGTCATTGGAATGAAGCCTCATAGGTAGATGATTCTTGTATTTCCTTGATTCCTATATTTCTTTGAAACAAACCTCAAATTTTTGCAAAGTGTCCATACTCGTGGCAAAAATTTCATTTAAAAGGAACTTTGTCATAATTTGGGGCCTAAATATGAGACCAGCCCTCGAAATCAAGGCCTGATGGAGAGGGGTTGTACATTGAATTTTATTCAATGAGAGATGAACCTCCTCCTCTTCCTTTGTTCTTGTATTTCCTTGATTCCTATATTTCTTTGAAACGAACCTGAACTTTTTGCAAAGTGTCCATACTTGTGGCAAAAATTGCATTTAAAAGGAACTGGGGCCTAAATATGGGACCAACCCTCGAAATCAAGATTGTGAAGTGCCCATACTTGTGGCAAGAATTGCATTTAAAATGAATTTGGTCATAATTCGGGGCCTAAAGATGGTACCAACCCTCGAAATCAAGATGGATCACTTTTGGTAGTTCTTTGCAAAATCCATTTCAACGCAAATTCTAGCATAAAAATAATTTATTCTCCTTTGGCTGAAAACTAGTAATTTAGTGTCCAATTTGTCTCATGTGGCTTTAAAAATACTGTAACCCTAGAAACGAAGGTAGAGATATAAAATATAATCCAAACACACATATAAGAATTTTCTTTGTTGCAACTAAAATCTAGAGTCCAGTGGGTGAGAAACATGCACCTGGAGCCCATGAAATAAGGCCCAGAATTGAAGATCATATCCATATCCTCTTTCTTTTAAAAAATAAACACAAAAAATTGATTCCAGAGTAGAAAGTACCAACAAGTTCATGATCTACACAATTGTTAGAAGTTCATTTTCAAATATGGCTACAACTATGCCAAAGGCTAGTAAAATTACCAATCAACATTTTTTCCTTAAGGATATTAATGATCTTATTTATAAAAGAAGAAAACCCCAAATCAAGAGAAGGAATTGCATCCACCATTTTTACAATTCTACCGAGGATAATTACTAAGCCATGGGGAAAAAATCCCTTGCCATTCATGACATAGTTGGAAATGTGATTGATTCCTTCAAATCAACAACTCTGGGTTGAGGGAGAACTTTTAATCCTTGATTACATAGAACAACCTTACTTCAACTAGGAACGACGCAGCTTCAAAACACATAGGCACAATGACTAACACTTGATGAATGAACATATCAACAATGAGGGTCCTGCACCAAATCTAAAACCCCGAAGTGAAAAAAAACTATAGATTTACAAAACATGACTGTAATGGGCTACATTCAAAGGAATGGAACAAGAAACAAAATGACAACGAGGACCCCACACTAAGATTGAAACCCCAAACAATAGGAAAAGCTACAGATTTACAAACTAATGCATACTCTACAATAACAGACTGCAAAATATTTGGAGTAAATTGGCAAGGCTAAAACAACACTAATCACACTCTCCCTTGACTTCTTTTTTTCTCTTATTCTATCCAACACACTGGTATAGGTGGATATCGATGGCTACCTGCCTATTCCACTTGGGGCCCAACCATTTTTTCTTTCAATTTTTCAGTTTCCTTAATTGTAGCACAATTTAATATTTTTAGTAGTTTTTCGGGTCATGAAATTCCGAAGCCGTTTTGAGGCCCTAAACGACGTTTTTTTGAAAAATCGGGAGCAACATGGGAGTTAATTTTATGTTGCTCACATCAAAATTTGTTGTCCTTGGATATATCTTTCTAACGAGGTATTATGCACGTCAAATGAAGATTGTATGCCAAAGTTACATCTCCAGGAAGATTGATGTACCAATTTACCCAAACGAGGCCCATAGTTTTGGCACTTCATCTCCTAGGGTTAGGTATTAGGATGTTTAGGGTTATCTATTGTTTCTCAATAATAAATAGGCCCTCAAGCCTCACTGTAACACAGTTCAAAGGCCTGTAGCTGCCACATATCTTCTCAGAGATAAGCTACCAGTGCCTTAGCTAGTTTATTTCCATTCTGTCTGTAAGCATATTTTAGTTATTTTTTATTAATGAAATGAAGTTTTATTTCTGTTGCATCTCTGATTTTATGTGTATTTATGTATTTCATTGTGTTCCTGTATAAATCCAGATCACACACTAAAAAACAAAAATCGAGAGCGTTATAAATCTATGTTGAACTAAACAAGAGCCATGTGGTGGCATGTCACTGCTATCTATCTACATGAGTATGTGCATATAGTTTTTAGTTTATTTGGTTGAAATGATGTGTGTGAAGATTGAATTATTTGAAATAAAAAAACTTCAATGAAGGACAGATTGTCTTGATTGCAACTTTGACTGGAGTAGAGAAAAAACACTTTCAAATCTATCTCGAGGTCTAAGTGCCTAAACATTAATGACATATTTATTCATATTGGCCAGTAGATAATTCAACCAGGAAAATGTTAACCTACTTCTAAATATTGCACTAGCATAACTTGTTAGGGTTCCAGAGTTCTACAATTGAGGGAAAGGTATTTTATCAGTTAATGGATTTTTAGAAAGAGTATCAAAATTTTCTATTGTTGCTAATTTTGTAGAGCCTTTAATAGCAATCACCAAAAGTGTTGAGATTAGTGGAATAGTCACAAGAAATATGCTATAATCAAATATATTATGAAATGAATGGGAGCTATCACTCACGAAATAAACAACATGTGAAAACATCTCATAAACCCACGATATGAAGCTATAGACCCACTAGCATATCAAAATAAAGTGATGTGAAGATGGTGCAAACATATTTTCAGAAATAATAATAAGAAGTGAATGTGACCAAGTCATTGTTTGAGAACAAAGATACACCATGCGAGGAAAACTAGCACGAGGTTGTCTTCCATGATAACCAACCCAACAACGAACAACAATAGCCATGGAGTAAGTTATGCTTAGAATTAGTTTGATGATTTGAACAACTAGTAAATTTCCCTTAGTTACAACAATTCTTTGACCTTTTGCGACTTGTTTATGATGCCACACATTGGTTCCCATCATTGCATGTATTGCAAACCCTAGAAAGGTATTTGAGAAAGCAATTAAAAAAATAGTTTGTATAGATGAGGAAACCAACTTTTTAAAGTTTTGTGAGAGTATAACTAGCTACAACCATTGCAAGAGGGCCATAAATCATGTTTTCATCTTCAGATTTCTCAAATGCAACCACGATAGCTTTGTGATTGAATCCTTCAACGGCCTCAGAAATTCTTTATCCAAGAAGAGAAAAAATAACATTTCAGCTTAATAAAGGTCAAGGGAAGCATAAAATATAATAGTTGCTCACCATCCATTCTTGTAATATAGTCAAATTCATAATGTTTCAACAATGTAGAGCTAAACTTTGTCAGAAATAATTTCTGATACAAAGTTCATCTAGGAACAATAATAAACCATTCTTTTTATTTAAATCAGTATAAAGGTAGATAAAAAACCTTTGAGTTATTGTTTGTAATTACTAATAAAGATAGAATTATCCATTGGAAAATATTAAAAAAATAAGAAACTTTTGTCTAAATGTAAAATAGTATAAAAACAATAATGCATCTCACAAATAAATACAATTAAAAATATTACATATAAACACTCAGATTATTTATAATGCTAATGGGTAATAGAAACTAAGACAATCAAGTAAACACACTAATATTTGGAAAAAAAACATATAATTCAACCATTAGTAACAAAAAAAAACACCATTTTTCATCCCGAAGAAATTTGTCAATATCAAATGATGACCAAAATCACAACATACACAATCTTTATTCTAATCAGAAATTAAGGAGGATATATGATATTTCACATCACCTTGAACCAATCATCCTCATTTTCAACACTTAAAGACATATAAACTAAAGTTTGAACCATTCAACATGGCTTCCCCTAGACCCATAACATAGTTTGTCCTATGTAAGATAGCCAGCCTAACGAACATTTATCTCCATTCAGGCTAAATCTTGTCGCATAGGAAATACAATTAATATGTAAACTACATTTTTGCAAAATTTAGGCTTAGGCTTGTAGATTGAAAATTCAACCCAATAAGTTATTGTAACCTTTGAAAAATGTTAGAAGTGTACTACAAAGCTATGAAGACAAAAAAGGATATGATATCAAAGAATGATACAAACATGTTTTGATACAAATACTTTTTTCCTTGTGAGAAATTTGTATGCTTTGCATTAAAAGGCTTTGAAGAACGAGATATGATGTTTTTCATACTTTCTACTAAAAACCCGTATCTTTATATTTCTTATGCATTACTGAAACCTACCGACAAAAATTAAAGTAAACACAAAAGACCTGGTTTGATATTTGGTGTGGACGTGCATTTTCAGTTACACAGTTTAAGATCAGATTAAAGCTTCACAACCTGGCCATGCTATATCTTTTTTCATATAAAAAAATGTGGCTACAGAATGATACATACAGTCATGAAAACTGCTTGCGAAATAAAATAAAATATTGAAGACCGAGTTTGAAATTTGTTGTGGACTTACATTTACAGATACAAAGATCACTGTTCTCAACTGGAATGACTTTCTATAATTATTGCCTCTTTTAAGCTCAAACTTAATAGGTCACAGAATAACCTCTATATACAGTTTAATTTTCTTGGGAGTTTATAAAAAGTTAAAAGCCCGAAACTTTTGAAGAGGCCTAACAAATACTGGACACTTCAAATTTCAGTGAAAGTTGTGCTATTACTTAGTGAATGACATTAAATCCTGAATTATATACTTAAGCAAGAAAACCCAGAGAATTGTCAAGTTTTTTGTCAAGTTTTTTGTTTGGATGTGGAAAACCTAAGGAATAATGCCTAGCAAGCTTCCACCTCCATTTGGTCCATCACAAGCAACAAGTTACATCTTAGAACTAATCTAGTCAAAGGAAATGGGGAGCCGAAACAAAGTTACCTAAAAAGCTTGGATCAATCGGGTCTCGGATCTTTCAATTTCCAGCTCCTAGGCCATTGAATGAAGTATATATATTTTTTAGTAAATTGAAGTTCAAACAAGGCGACATTGTATAAGCATCATAATTAGTTGTTAGTGAGAAACAAGAGCCATGTGGTGGCAATGTCTCTTGTTTGTTTGTACAAATATTTTCTTTTAAACATTGTACATAGAAATCCAACGATGATGATTAATAACACTTAAAAAACATAACTTGCTTTTTATTGGCATATTTTCAAAGAACTATGGCTTAGCAAAAGACGAGAGGCTAGAAACTTGCAATCCACATCGTGAGAAGGCCAATGGCATATATATAAATATAGATATAACACCTGTACAAAGTGCATTATAAATTTTCGCTTTATCATGTGATTTTTTTTAAAACCTATTCAACATTTTTTATTTTCAAACCTATTCAACAATGATCATTTTCTCAACAACGGTTTAACAATAATCTTTTGATATCATGTGCCACCCACTCATAATATTATTTTATTGAGTTAACCCTGATAAACCTATTCAACATCGCTAATTTTCTCAACAATGTTTTACACTCCTTTAACATCATGTGGCACTCAAGTCTAATATCTTTTTTTGCTGAGCTGAATATCATAGACATTAATTATATGTCAGATTCTCCAGATTGTGTTGAGTTTCCTTGCAAAAGAATAGATCAACCTTTCCCACACTGTACACTCATTTATGTCGTAGAAAAATGAGACTCGTTCTTGGGGAAACACCAACTCATGAATCAACCTTCCCCACACTATACACTAATTTATGTCACAGAAAAATGAGACTCGTTATTGGGGAAATGACAAGTGATTTTCCTTGCAGAAAACCTTCCACACACTACACACTATGACTGTGTGTACACATTCAAGTTTTGGGGAAATGCAAATCTTTGCATCCACCATTTATTTTTGGGAAGTGAATGACAACATGCACACATACGTTTATTTTGTGAATTGAATGACAACATGCAAATACCTTTTTACATAAGACTACACCACACATAACATTGCATTTACAACCTCAAGCATAAACATAAGACAAATACCGTGGCATTTAGTGATCTGTTTAAAAACAATGAATACAACTACAACTGTGATTTGAGCATTAATTCTTAGAGGGTGTTGTAATCTATCCTTCAAAAGATGCCACAATGACATTAACTTCCAAAAACGAAGCATGATATTCATTTTAGTCTGTGTAATGTAACATTATTTCTTTTACTGCTAGAAAGACATACAAATGTTAATTATTTATGGGGGCAATGACAACCTCCAGGGCAGACTGTACAATAGGCTATACTTTTTCTCTAAATAGCCCAAGGTAATCTATAGGATGGATGAGACCTAATCTAGTTCTTCCAGGGTAGACTGTACAATAGGCTATAATTTTCCTCTAAATAGCCCAAGGTAATCTATATGATGGATGAGACCTAATCTAGTTCTTCAAAAGGAGAGTAAAGGAACACAATTTGTGGCCCTCGGAAATCAATTATTAAACTATTAATTGGCCAATAGGAAGACGCTGACTGAATAGGAAAAGGGGAATGCATACAAAATTTTAAACCCCATAACTACATTACAACAATAAGAATTGTTAAACAATATAAATAACATGAAACCAAATGCAATTTATTTACCTCAAAAACCCTTAAACTAAAGGCAATTGACACAAGAAATAAAAGAGTGAAAATAAAAACCATGTTACACTTAGCACTACATTGCCACAATAGGAAATTTTAACACTATAATATTAAGGACATCTGAAATAAGAAGCAAGAAAAGGTAAAATGACCATAATATTTAATCCATTTTAACATTACATTGCTACGGTAGGTAGTGTTAAAGAATATAAATAACACTTAAACTAAATGCAAATTTGAATCTCAAACCCTTACACTAACTGTAACTAAAATAAGAGTGGAAAATAAGAACCATCTTAAACCTACTTTAAGAATAAGAATCATTAACAATTTATATTTTCTTTGGGGCTTTACCGATATGGTTTAAGATGATATCAACATAAATCAAGGTTTTATACTCCTAGGGTTTTAGATCTAAGGTTGAAAATACTTTGTGAAAACACTAACTCAGCGAAAACAAAAATTTATGCCAAACAACCAAAAAGATAGAAATAAAATTTCCAAAAAATAAATAAAATCATCATTGAAAAAGAAGGAAACAAATTGAGTTTGGAACAATGTGTGAGATCAGAATAACACACTAGATCACACACTCACAACATTCCTTTGCATCTACGCATCTCTTCGTGCGACGTGTGCACAAACTCACATATATGTTTCCTTCAATGTGCCTACTAACTTGACGCTCTTATATGCATCTGCACTCACACATGACAAACAAGATTAATGGAACAAGGCAAATAAATAATAACTACATAAAATTAAGATTTAATCCCACAATCTACCTCCTCCGCGGGGTTGGTTGTAGACCAGTGATGCAAATGCTAGATAAACTGAAAGAATATGGCAAACAACTAGAACCACCCACACATTAGCTGCATTTCTTTGGAACCACCCGCTACTTTGGAACCACCCTCATCACTCACACATTAGTTGCATTTCTCTAGAACCATCCACTACTTTGGAACCACCCTCATCACTCATTTCTTCTTTTTCTCTGATCATGTCACCTGCTCTCTCTACCCAAAAAAGCAAACAAAACACTCAGATGGAAAAAGAAAAGAACACAAAGAATTTAATGGAAAAAGATAACAAGACTCACCGAAAACCAGGCTAATCTATTAATAAAATAAAATAAAATAAATCAAACCAACACACCTACAAAGAAAAAGAAAAACATGACAATATTCACTTCCATCAACAAAAATAAAAACATACATTCAACCCCAAAACCTCTTATTAGGGTTTAATATGCTCTACTCTCTAGCCTCAAAATATCAAATATACTCAAATTACAGGGTAAAAACCTCAAACACAGTCTGTTCCACTTAAATTAGGGGACAAGCACTCAATTAGAGTAAGCTTTCTAAATATTTACTCTACTCAAATTTTGATGTAAAACCCTCAACCCCAGTTTTCTCTCAAAATATGTGCTCTGCTTGAACATAATTTAAAACCCTAAACCTCAAACCGAGTATGCTCTAAAGGAACCATGACCTTCTTAATCCCTGAAGATAATTTGGGAGTCTCTGTATCAACGGGTATCAAAACAAACTTCTTGGGATTAGGATCTGAATGAGCTTTCATTTTGGTTGCTGAACTTAGACTTGGTGAGGGATGGTCAGAAGGACCATGGACTGGAACTATGAATGTCACATGCTTAGCCTTCAGAGTGCCCCAGTAATCATACTCTGGTTTTGTTAAAGTCACAATGGTTGTAGGGTAAGGATGATAACTGTAAGGACTGCGTTATATCCTTCTCTATGGGAATCGATCCCACAACCCATCAAGAACTGGATCTACCATGACTTTCTAGTGATTAAGCGATTGAACAAACACACCTTCTTAAATCAAAGAAAATCATGTCAATGCTATTGTACATGGTTGTCCTCGATCCAACTGTTCATGGAGGAAAAACCGATATACCCCTAAATGAATATGATAAGTGCATGAAATCCTAAGCATTCACTATACCCTTACCCTAATGGATGAACACCACATGTGCAGAAACCCTAACATTAGAGCTTCCCTATAAAGAGAATGTGATAAAGCATATCTAAGAAGCACTAACATTCTCCAAGGCATGCCAATATGATGGAAAAACACTAGCTACAAGTTAATAACCCTAAGTGAAAAACCCTAGGTGGATTGTCAAGGAGAAAACCCTTAGTGCAAAACCCTAGGTGCAAACCCTTGCATTGTTAAAGATTATAACCTTGGGTAATTAAACCCTAACATTGTTTGTTGAAGATGAAAACCATAGCTGCATTGAAAAAACCTTGTTAAAGTAAGCCATAATATGCATTGATGAACCCTTAAGATGACATAAGCAATGAATGCATGATTGAATCCTTAAATGAATATGATAAGTGCATGAAATCCTAAGCATTCACTATGCCCTTACCCTAATGGATGAACAAAACATGTGCAAAAACCCTAGCATGAAAGCTACCCTAGTAAGAGAATGTGATAAAGCATATCTAAGAAGCACTAAAATTGTCCAAGGCAAGTCAATATGATGGAAAAACACTAGTTACATGATGCCCTTGATCCATGAAAGAAAACCTTAAAATAGGGTTGTTATGGAAGACACTCATATGATGAAAAGAAAATTAAAATTTCCAACTATAGAGATCATTTCTTGGAAAAACTACTAGACCAACCTGTAGAGGGAATTATACCCTTGTTGACTAACCCTACATAAGTTGGCCCTCTTTAGAAAATGTGTCTCTTCAGTGAAGGAAATTTGTATCACCAATAGAGTTCGTATATGATATGCACTATTCACCACTACAATCTTTAGGTTTCAACATTGATATGGATATATGAAAGAAAAAAATTGCACTCACCCAATAAATTTTAACTCACCCAACATAGTGGCTACTTTGTGTGAGAAAGGCCCACATACTGAGATCCACACAAGATCTACAAAAATACCATAACATGAATTGACTTTCTTCTTACCCCGATATTGCAAAACATTTATACCCCTTTGCCTATCATGGAAATAAGTTTTAAAATCACAAGGAATAACAAAAAAAGACAAAAGAAAGCTTGAAACCTCTATTTGACATTCAACGAGAGAATATAACATTTTTGGATTTCTTTTGTCATCCAATTCTGGCAAAGTTTCAACATTTGCAGATTCCTTTTGTCATCCAATTCTAGAAAAATTTCAACATTTGCAAATTCCTTCTATCATTCAATTCTAGAAAACTTGCACTTTGTG
Organism: Pinus albicaulis; assembly: GCA_034641835.2. NCBI lineage: Eukaryota > Viridiplantae > Streptophyta > Pinopsida > Pinales > Pinaceae > Pinus > Pinus albicaulis. The sequence goes on along the minus strand of CM076580.1, from coordinate 259,930,702 downwards.
CCTATTTTATGAAACTTGATTTGCAGTTTCCAAATGAAATTGTAAGTTTCCATCATGCATCTTGTTCAAAATGCAGCAAGAAATTCCTAATTTAATTTTGCATTTGATTAAATTAGGAGAAAATCAAAATTCCAATTCAGCAGACAACTTGAATGAGTTAACTGAGTTATTATCACTTAGTTAGCTTAGTTAATTTAACTCAGTTAGCTTAGTTAATTTGAGTTGGGGGATGAAATTTGTGTTGTGTACAACGATTCCTAAATTTTAGGAGTCTAGTTTGAGTTAATTTCAGTTGTAACAATTTAATTCAGTTAAATTGAGTTAAGGTCGGTTAAACTAGTGACAATTGTTGAAGGAACTAGTGGGAGGTCTAGCAGTGGGGTGCATCTTCAGTGTTTAACCAGTTAACTAATCAATGAACCTAAATTAACTAATGCATGCATGAAATTCGAGTTACCCAGTTGATATTGGAGTTAAAGGGCAGTGTACTATAAGTTGTAGAATATTCCAAATTGTATAGGTCATGCATGCAGTCAAAGGAAGGCCTAAAATAATTACACAATTCTTAATGAGGAATTTACTAATTAATAGGGGCCTAATTCCTCAAGGAACAATGCAAGGAAATAAGAGCTTGGAGGCTTGGAAAATTGGCTAAGTGTTGGCCAAAGTCAGCCAGGCAGGCAGAGGATAGAAGATGCTTGTGTAGGTTGAGCAAAGCATATTGTATTCATTCAAATTCTTTGATTAATGCAATACAGATAGTAAGGAGTTTTGAGCAGTTTCTTTCCCCTAGATATAACTCCATGTATCTATGTTCAATATTGATGCATGTTCATGATCTGTGTTCTAGATCATGAATTTACTTCCACAAATTGGTAGAGTAGATTCTAGTCTTGTGATTTAGTAAATTTCATGCGCAGTTTAGGATATGCACATTAAAATTATACATGGTATCAAAGCTAGATTCACAACAGAGAAGAGAATTCAAAGTTTTCATGACAAGAGGTTCGAGGTTTCATATCAGGTTGCAGGATTTCTTCAGGACTAAGAATATGAATTTCAATGGGCTAAGGCTCGAGGATGCCCTTGAGGGAAGCTCGAATTATGGTTCATCGAGGGTCGGGATGGAAGAAGTACTGGAGGATAATGGGTTGAAGGACTACATTGATAATGATGTTCCGAAACTGGCAATAGTTGATGCTCATGATCTAGCAGAATGGAAGAAGTGTGTTGCTAGGGCAAGGAGGATCATATTGGAGGGAGTACAAGACTATAATGTCTCTAATCTCTGGAGGAAAGAGAATCCGTATGCAATGTGGAAAGCACTGACATATTTTTCCAGAATAGTAGCAACCACAGGAAGCTGGTGCTCAAGGAAAAACTTTGAAACATAAACATGCTAAAGAATGAACCAATTCCACAATACCTGAGAAATTTTACACAATGTCGTGATGAACTTGGCAGGGTTGATGTTACTGTTCCTGAAGAAGATTTAATAGCTCTATCTTTGTTGGGTCTTCCCAAGAGCTGGCACAATTATCAAGATTTTGTAAATGGTATAGAGAAACTACCACAATGGAGCGGTTATGGTCCGATCTAGTGCGGGAAGAAATAATTCAGAGCAACATAGATGGAACCTCATCCATGATTGAGGATGAGGATAACTGTGCCTTGACTAGAAAGGCAAAGAAATGGAAAGGGAAGAAATCCCAATCCAAAGGAGATTCCATTCAAGGGGGAAAGAAAAAGGACTGTCCAAAATCAATTTCTTTCATTTTCATGAATTTGGGCACTATGCCACAAAATTCCCACACAAGAAAACAAGCAAGAAGACCTCAGGAGGACTGACAAGTGAAGATATAGCTTCACAATTCGAGCTTTATTTTACCCTCATTGGATGCATGGCAAGCACAATGATGGGAAGTGTTTGGTATCTCGATATCGGTGCCTCATTCCATATGACAAGGATAAAAGATTTATTCAGTGACTTGGAGGAGAAAGACCTCGAGATGCACATCGATATGGGAGATAATGGGAGGTATAGAGCGACCGATATCGGTACAATTAATTTTCAAAGGGAGACTCGCTCCTCTCAAGCTCAAGGATGAGATGTTTGTTCTAGGTCTAACAGACTGGTTTCCATCATGATGTTGGAAGATCGTGGTTTTGATGTGATATTCACAAAGGAAAGGCATTCATGAGGAAAATCGCCACGAGATAAGTGAACGTATCAGTCTCCGGTGAAGAAAGTATAGATTGGATGTGGCAGATTGTGCTGATTTGAGCACAAAGGTCGAGAAGATACAAAGCCGAGATGTCGACAAATTATGGCATGAAATACTTGGCCATTTGCACCATGGAGCATTGAAGATCATGCAACAGATCACCAGAGGCCTCCCAAATGGGGCACTAGAGAAACAAAATACATGCAAAGAGTGTACCTTGGAGAAGTACACAAAAGCCACATTCAATGATCGAGATAGCAGGGCGCGTGCAATCCTTAAAAGGATACACTCTTATGTCTGTGGACCTTTCTTGACATCATGCACGACCAAGCACAAGGGTAAAACCGTGAAGGTGGGTTACACTTCTATGAGAATCGGGGGCGGAAAAGTCATTTTCCCAACAATTCGACCGAACTTTCAAAATTAGTTTGGCCGAACTAATTATGCCGTTTACATTGACGATGTCGACAAACAGATTTTTGGCTAGAGATGGGAAAACTGGTAGCCAAAGTTCGCCGGAACTAATAGTCCGACCGAACTATTAGATCGGACGAACTTTTAAAATAATTCGGTCGGACTTTTGTTTATAAATATACTGGCCCGCAAACCTGAAGAGGTTTCGGGCTTATTACCGTTGTCACATCTGTGTCATTTTTTTGTTGTGTTTTCTATTTGCTGTTTACTGTTACAGGGGCTTGATGTTGCGGAGGGGTGAGGAGGTGATAAAGTTGTTGTTGTTCTGCTGTTTATTTTTTTGAGAATTTTTTTGTTGGTTTTAATTTTATTGCTTTGTTTTTTGTTTGCAGGTAATTTTTAATCCGCGTCCTCCGTGACATCTTCGGAGATATCCTGCCTCCACTTCTCATTGCGGCCCCGACGTCTTCTATGATCTCTTGCCTCATTTTCTCGTTGCAGCCTCGTCTCTGAATTTCCAAGTAGACGAAAATCCTCCTATGCGTCGTATATATTGACTTCTGTTTTGCTCTGTTTTTAGCAAGGAAAAAAAACAGGTGGACGAAAATCCTCCTATTGTCTTGACCTCTGTTTTGCTCTGTTTTTAGAAAGGAAAAAAAAACAGTTGTGATACAAATGTAGGCTATTGATGTACAAACAACTGTCATGTTCATTCCTTTCACATTACAATTTACTTTTCTATTGTGTTTTTTCAATTATAATATTTTTGAGTTTCAAATAACTTTATAATATCTCTCTTATGGAAGCAGGGTATGAATTTAACAGGTACACCGATTTTTCAAATAAAATTTGGTTTTGAAAAGGTTTTTCTGTTTAATAGTTTTTTAAAGAAAATAAAGTAACTTTCCTTTGGAAATTATTTAAACTATTTAGACGAAAATCCTCCTATGCGTCGTCTGTCTTAACCTCTGTTTTGCTTTGTTTTTAGCAAGGAAAAAAACATCTATTTTGTGCTACAAGTACCTCTTATTTATCTCCGAATAATGGTTACCTTGTAAGTAATTCCATTATGTAGATTCCAAGCACACCTAGCCCAACATAGTAAGGAGACTCTACCCATTCCGTCCTAGTACCTCCATTGGGGCCTAGTATCTAATTTTTACACTTCTACACACAGATTCACCCCCAGCCACTCCAATATAAGCCACTCCAATATATATTATTATCTTTCCCATGAAACTGCTAGTAGCCGAGGAATGTCAGCTTATTACACCTCTCACCATCAGATCCGATTTCAGTGCACGTATTTTTTCCTCTTCTAAATTATATTCCCAACCCAATATATATGGGGCAGGCTGAGTGTGGGCACGAAAACACACACATTGCAGCAATATATGTATTCTAAAAAGATATATGATATGAAAAACTCTTTTAGTTGATTACTCTCCCAGGAAACAGTCCTGCCACCTCACACACGCTACTGGCAGGATGCTTCCTTCTCATCTATTTCTACTCAGCTTAACACAACATCATTTATTAATAGAATTAGACTAATGAACAAACACAATATAATATAGTATATTGTCATGCATATTGAATTTCAAGGATAGGGCAGGTAAGGAATTTCAAATATGGTGAAGGATAAGGCATTCCAAATATAGATAAGGTATTTCATTTCAATATGCTGATCAAATTACAACACAGTAGCTTGTTCCCCAGGACTGGTTCAAATACTAATATCAGTTGCTTATGCTTACAAATTTACTATAAATACCATGCTTAATCTTTGGAATTGTGATGATTATCAGCTCTAAATATTCATCAATTTCTGACAACATCTATTTTAGTCATTCTAGTTATCTATGATCATTAATCATTATGGATTTTTCCCTCTGTTTGGGATTAATGTGCTAAAAGAAAACAAGCGAAATTAACAGGTATCCTGTCAGGCAGTCCTATCTATAATTTCGAATCATGTATAAAATACCAATAGTACCCTAGAAAATATCAGATTTCACAATGCTTTAACAATGCAATGCCAGAAGCTTCTAATACCTTCTAAGTGCAAGATTTTGAAACAAATGCCTTCCTCTAAAAGTGAGGTTTCTTTCCATGGAAATCTTCTAGAGATTCCAAGGTTATTTGTCTCTAGATGTATCTGCTCTTCAAGTTTTCTCCAATCAACATACAATAGCTTTGACATCCTCCATAGAATAAACCACATGATATATTCATTGTTAGTTTTGTCCTTCCAACATCTGACATGGCTGTAAATTACCCATCGTGTCCAAGGATATTAGGAAATATAAAAAATAAAAACCTTTTTATCAAATCATATAGGAACTTAGGAATACCTGCAACATTATCGTGTAGATCTCAAACTTCAACATAATCAATAATATGCTATCTTATTGATGGAACATTCAGTACTTAACGATAAGTCCTCTTAATCCTGTGTCCAAATGGCATGATTCTCAATATCCTCTTTGATTTCATTAGAAGCCACATGGCATTGGTCCAAGCTGTATGATTATCAATTTGCTTTGATAATCATTACATTCCTTGGTACTTAGAAGATTTTGGGTTTTGCTAATACATTTTTAAGTCACTTCATCATTGGAAACACGTTCAAATCTTTTTGCAAGGATCAGGAATTACACAAAAATGATATTATGTAAGAAGCACTTCCCATGCCATCATTTCATTCTCTCCTAAAAAAATGAGTTACATTCCAATTTTAGACCAATGGTTCCACAATCATTGTATTTCAACTATTAAACAAAATACATCAGTACTCTTAACAATTTAAGGGATTTTTTTTGCATGTAGGCATTAATTTTTTATTTGCTAGATGGCCAAGCACCATAATTTAGGGGATTTTCTCAACTTCTTGTTCTCAATGTTTCTATTTATTTAACTAGTTTGGTGTTACAAGTACCTAGTTCAAATACTAATAGCAATTGCTTATGCTTACAAATTTATTATAAATACCAGAAATGAATGCGGAGATACATCAACCTTTATGTATTGAATCCCTATGTTATATGAAACACAACTAAAATGCAGCGAGAAATAAAGAACAAAATTAATATATAAACAACAGCTCGTATGCTCAAATGCCAATACTAGGAAACAAAAGAAGCATTAGGCATTTCTCAATCTTCCCCAAATTTGCTATTGCATTTCAAGCTGATTTTCTAGACTGGTAGAGCTTATTATACATATGAGTAGATCAATCAGCTGATGATGGATTAAGAAGATCATAAATTCCAATAATTCATCGTGCATGTCGTGCATTTCTTCTAAATTGTCCTTTAAAATATTGGTCCAAGCTATAGATCTAGCTCTAGTACCTTTGCTATAAAATTTGTTTTTTAGAAATGTAATAGCGCAACAAAATTACCTACCCAAGCAATGCTATTTGATTATTGCTAGCTGTATGTAATATCCTCAAATGTTTTCATAGATTAGACCTTCAAAATATACCGCAAATTCTGAAATAGTCCACCCTCCAATTGTTGTCAAGGAAATGTTTCTTAGCATTGTCTTTTGTGTTAAGAATAAAGGAAATCAATTGTGACTTTATATCTCATGTTGTACCTTGAGTACCTTCTTTCTTAATTGTAGCTTTATCACTGGTCTCTGCTTCTTGTTGTAATATTTAAAATTTTCTTCTAATATTTAAATAAGCGCAATGTATTTTATTAATGTACCTAAATTTACACCTTCCATGATGCTTCTAATCTTGTAAAATGTTAAAAGTGGAGTGTTTTATGATGTAATGGATTTTAATAATATAGATTATGTACAGTAATATGATGATAGTGTAGGTTGATGTTCAAGTTGTAAAATTCTTGTACATATCAAGGATGAATGATAGTACAAGCCAAAAATGACATTATTATAAATTATTAAACAATCTGTTAGGTGCTAAATCATACTTCTTATTAAAGACATAACTAATGCAAGTTGAAAAATATTTTTAATGTTCTTAGCCTATTTATAGATGTCAAAGTAAATGTTTCTAGATGTGATTTCTCCCATAAACTTCAAGGCAAACTAAATTTTAAGGCAAACCATGTACATGTCATTTCTCCCACAAACTCATCAAGGTGTGACTTTTGACATAACTTCATCAACCACTACCACTAGTTGTTTTAGTAAGTTCATAAAATAATTTTGCAAACCATGTACATGTCATTTCTCCCACAAACTCATCAAGGTGTGACTTTTGACATAACTTAATCAACCACTACCACTAGTTGTTTAAGTAAGTGCAAACCACTACCAATTTAAGGCAAACTATGTACATGTGTCATTTCTCCCATACATGTGTCATTTTTCACATAAACTACTAGGCACACTTTAAGGCATGTGTCATTTCTATGTCATTTCTCTGTCATTTATCCCATAAACTATAAGACAATGTTATTTCTCTCATATACTATAAGGAAAACTTTAAGGCAAACCATGTACATGTCATTTCTCTCTTAAACTCTCGGCAAGACAAACTTTAAGGCATGCCATTTCTAGATGTGATTTCTCCCATAAAATTTAAGGAAAACCATGCACATGTCATTTCTCCCACTAACTCAAGGCTTTCTCCCATTAATTCAAGGCAAACATTAAGGCCTAAAAATCGAACCTAAAGTGGTTGAACTTCCATTGGATTTTAGTTTGTCTATTGAGTGTTAACTTCTACAAGTTCTAAAGGCAAAGTCTGTAAAGGGCCAGGTAGCCTCTGGATCTCATCTTTTCTCAAAGGTGACATATCCAGTAAATGCCCCTACAGCCAAACTCTGGAACAGATCTAAATAGAAGTTCTTCATTGTAATATCCATTTCTATACATGCCATTTATCCTATAAACTTTAAGGCATTTTCTAGTGTTTTTGGAACCATGTACATGTCATTTCTATGCCATTTCTCCCATAAAATTTAAGGCAAACTATGTACATACATGTCATTTCTCCCATTTCTCCCATAAATTTTAGTAAGTGCATAAAATAATTTTGCAAACCATGTACATGTCATTTCTCCCACACACTTTAAGGAAAAATTTAAGGCAAACCATGTACATGTGTCATTTATCCCATAAAATTTTAGGCAAACTTTAAGGCATGCCATAGTCTGGAACATATCTAATTAGAAGTTCTTCATTGTAATATCCATTTGTGTACATGCCATTTCTCCCATAAACTTTAAGGCGACATTTGCTAGTGTTTTTGGAACCATGTACATGTCATTTCTATGTCATTTCTCCCATAAAATTTAAGGCTAACTTTATGGAAAACTTTGGGGCAAACCATGTACATACATGTCATTTCTCTCATTTCTCCCATAAATTTTAGTAAGTGCATAAAATAATTTTGCAAACCATGTACATGACATTTCTCCCACACACTTTAAGGCGAAACATGTACATGTGTCACTTCTCCCATAAAATTTTAGGAAAACTTTAAGGCATGCCTTTTCTATGTCATTTCTCTGTCATTTCATGTCATTTCTCCCATAAACTATAAGGCAATGTCATTTCTCCCATACACTATAAGGTAAACTTTAAGGAAAACCATGTACATGTCATTTCTCTATTAAACTCTAGGCAAGGCAAACTTTAAGGCATGTTAATTCTAGATGTGATTTCTCCCATAAACTTTAAGGAAAACCATGCACATGTCATTTCTCCCACAAACTCAAGGCTTTCTCCCATTAATTCAAGGCAAACTTTAAGGCCTAAAAACCGAATCTAAAGTGGCTGGGCTTCCATAGGTATTTGTTTGTCTGTTGAGTGTTAACTTCTACAAGTTCTAAAGGCAGAGTCTATAAAGGGCCAGGTAGCCTCTGGATCTCATATTTTCTCAAAGGTGACATATCCAGTAAATGCCTCTAAAGTCAATCCCTGGAACAAATCTAAATAGAAGTTCTTCATTGTAATATCCATTTCTGTACATGCCATTTCTCCCATAAAATTTAAGGCATTTGCTAGTGTTTTTGAAACCACGTACATGTCATTTCTCCCATTTCTCCCATAAATTTTAGTAAGTGCACAATTTTTTTTTGTAAACTATGTACATGTCATTTCTCCCACACACTTTAAGACAAACCATGTACATGTGTCATTTCTCCCATACATGTTTCATTTCTCCCATAAACCTTTAGGCAAACTTTAAGGCATGCCATAGTTTGGAATAGAGCTAAATAGAAGTTCTTCATTGTAATATCCATATTTGTATATGATATTTCTCCCATAAAATTTAAGGCGATACTTACTAGTGTTTTTGGAACCATGTACATGTCATTTATCCCGTAAACTTTAAGCCAAACTTTAAGGAAAACCATGTACATACATGTCATTTATCCCATTTCTGCCATAAATTTTAGTAAGTGCATAAAATAATTTTGCAAACCATGTACATGAAATTTAGGCAAACTTTAAGGCAAAACATGTACATGTGTCATTTCTCCCATACATGTGTCATTTCTCCCATAAACTTTTAGGCAATGTCATTTCTCCCATAAACTTTAAGGCAAACCATGTACATGTCATTTCTCCCTTAAATTCTAGGCAAGGCAAACTTTAAGGCATGTAATTTCTAGATGTGATTTCTCCCATAAACTTTAAGGCAAACTATAAGGCAAACCATGAACATGTCATTTCTCCCACAAAGTCAAGGATTTCTCCCATTAATTCAAGGCAAACTTTAAGGCCTAAAAATCGAACCTAAAGTGGCTAAACTTCCATAGGATTTTAGTCTATCTATTAAGTGTTAACTTCTACAAGTTCTAAAGGTAGAGTTCGTAAAGGGCCAGGTAGCCTCTAGATTTCATCTTTTCGCAAAGGTGACATATCCAGTAAATGCCCCTACATTCACACATTCAATCTATGGAACAGATCTAAAGAAGTTCTTCATTGTAATATCCATTTCTGTACATGCCATTTCTCCCATAAACTTTAAGGCATTTTATAGTGTTTTTGGAACCATGTACATGTCATTTCTCCCATAAACTTTACGGAAAACTTTAAGGCAAACCATGTAGTACATACATGTCATTTCTCCCATTTTTCCATAAATTTTAGTAAGTGCATAAAATATTTTTGCAAACCATGTACATGTCATTTCTCTCACACACTTTAAGGAAAAATTTAAGGCAAACCATGTACATGTGTCATTTCTCCCATACATGTGTCATTTATTCCATAAAATTTTAGGAAAAATTTAAGGCATGGCATTTCTATGTCATTTCTCTGTCATTTCTCCCATAAAATATAAGGCAATGTCATTTCTCCCATAAAATATAAGGAAAAATTTAAGGCAAACCATGTACATGTCATTTCTCCCTTAAACTCTAGGCAAGGCAAACTTTAAGGCATGTCATTTTTAGATGTGATTTCTCCCATAAAATTTAACGCAAAATTTAAGGCAAACCATGCACATATCATTTCTCCCATACATTTGCAATAAATTTTAATTAAATATATTTTATTGAATTTGTTTTTTTAAGGGATAAAAAAACTCATTAAATATGGTTGAAAAATGGACATTATGCATAGATGTTTCTTGCTATCCCAATACAGGGAAAGCAATGATTACATATGTGCTTTGCAATATTGCGACTAACAAGGTCCTCCAAAGAAAAATGAATATACCGGGATGAACAACAAACAATGAGACATATTATATTGCATTGATAGAAGGCTTGGGAACAACTAGGGAGTATGGATCAAATGGAATTGTAGTTTTCACCAATTCTGAACTTGAGTGAAACCAAATAAAGGTGTGTACCAAGTTAGGAAGGAGAGGCTAAAATAACTGCATGGAAAAGAAAACAATATTGTTATCAAATTTCAATTTTTTAGTATAAGACAATGTGCAAATGTAAATAATATGTTTGGTGAGCTATTGTGTGGGGCAACGCCAATTCAAGATTCATCTATCAAAGATGAATTAATATATGAATTAGTATTATATGGGGAAATGCCAATTCAAGATTCATCTCTCAAAGATGAATTATTGTTGAGACGCTCTCCTTCAAAAATTCAAGATTCATCTCTCAAAGATGAATTAGTGTTGAGACGCTCTCCTTCAAAAATTCAAGATTCATCTCTCAAATATGAATTAGCATTGAGACGCTCTCCTTCAAAATTTATTGATGGACATTGTAAAATATGTTTGATATGTGTGTGTTTTTACTTATAAATACGTCATTGTTAATGACCATGTTTTTTTTTCAATTATATACCAAGTGTGCTCCCACCATGTAAAGCACAACTTGGTGAACTTCACATTTTTATAAAATTAAAATGTGAGGACTTCAACAAATTTTTGTTTAAATTGAATTTCACACATGTTTGAATTCTTGTGCTTTGAAATATGTGTTTTACATAATTTGTGTACTAAATTACATTAATTATTTGAATTATTTTGAATTTATTTTAAATAGTAATTTAAAACTAATTGTAAATGTCCACTGTAGATATATCCATATATATCATGGAGGATGGAAGGTTAAGATCATTAGTGTTATGCGCAATTATGGATTACGGATAAAACACATCCCTAAATGTGGTGCTATGCATTTAGAACAACAGATCAAAGACTTTGCAGAAAATTTCTCTAAGAGTAAATAGACACACAAAAATATGGAGGAACTGACTTGTGATCCAAGCGCTTCCTCTTCTCCTTCTGTATCTCTTGTTGTAGCTTCCAATCCAACTTTGATTTCCATACTAGTTCCTGCAAGTATAAGCACTAAACAACAAAGAAATTGCAATATACAGATGGCTATTTATCTTAATCAGTTAAATTAATGAAACATGAAACATATATATCAGCTAAGAATCCATGATATGGAAAATAGAAACATAAATAGATACATATATGGGAAAATGAACAATAATCATTATTAATGAATAGAAGGGCGAGGTTACAACCAGCGATTGATTTGATGTCACCAGCTCTATCATTCATCCCAGCCTCATCACAATAAACATCTCACCAACAACATATCACTCTTATCACACTCAATTGAGAATCCAACAACATTTCTTTACCAAATTTCTTCCTTCCTTAGCACTAGGATCTGTGCTCAATCTATAGGGAAACTGAAGGTATTTTCTCAATCATTGACTTTCTAATAATAGGTAATACATGTTCCCAATCTCAGAGGTGTTAGATGGACACATGGATTCGAAGTTTGACACATATGGACTCTTCTAGAAGGCACTTTCCGTGTGGAGATTCCGGAACAATGATAATTTCACTTCCATTTGACCAACACACTCTTGAATGTCGGGAAGTGCTTTGCAGAGCACCCTTGAATGGAGGAAGCTGCATATGCAAAGCAGCTAGTCCCTTAAGAGGCTGCGTTGGTGAGCTCATAGGTGATATAACATGTACTTCAAATCTTGGAAACCTTACAATGGAAGTCATGGATGATTTGTTCTTGTTCTTGTCTTAGGGCATGTAGAAACTGAAATGATAGGGGATGATAGACCCTATTTAATTGGTTCTGTGGATGATGTCCAGTTTAACTAGGTCATTGGGAATGATTTCCAAATTGACCTATAACAACTGCCTCTTAAAGCATGAAGTCATAATAATAACAATATTTTTTGAATGAGATGCTTTACGATGTGATGGGCTGGAACTAAAGCGGAGTGGTGACCTGCATCAATCTTACAATAAATTACATCATGATATATCCTCTTGATCACGAATTGCTGAGGGAAGGCATTCCCATGCTCATCACATAAACTATCTAATAACATGTACATAGTGAAGAAAGTCCTTTATATTGGAATGTTTCCCAATACATACATGCCTACATATATAAGCCCATATTCAGATAACAATCTGTATGTAAGGTCACCATACATATGATGTGTACAAAAATCCTAAAATCACAGTTCGAATGGCTGAAACTAGATCCGGGTCTTCTTATCTCGTTCACTCGATCATTTGGGTACAAGTCTAGCCATGCGAATATATGATTTGTAGTGGAACATGGTAAGACATTGTTTTATTACCAGCTAATGATGTGAGCTATTAACAAATGTGAGAGAGACACCATTGATGTTAATGGCTCTCAAGGTACTACAGTACATTTCATAAGGCGTGAATAGATGATTGATGCCGAACGCCAAACAAAATCTTTCGCTAAAAAGTCTGGAAACGAGGATTTTTTTGATGCTGTAACAAGCCTCATGGTACTGGAAGATGGTGTTTCTAAGTAAACTTCATGGATGATGATTTGGCATCGACAGGAAGCCACTTTATTGTGAAACGAGAGTCACTGATTTCGGAGACAAAATGTGACTTGATATAGCAATGTTTAGGGTTGATTGTCATGAGAATGAAGGTTTATGAATATTGCAGAAGGATGAGTATTCATTGGATGGCTTCTCTTGAACATATAGGAAACACTGAGATGAGTTGGTAGCATTGACCCAAAACAAAAGTGAAGATATAATTAACCATAGGTATGAATGAACCGTCAAGAAGATTACCCAACCCAAATAGTCACGGTGATGGAGTCAAGTGTCATGTTCAAGAGCGACCTGCTACCATAAAAGTTCTGTTCACTTTCCCAAATTTTCCTCGGTCATTTGTCAACTAATACCTCTTTCTTTTTTAATAAGCTTGAGGATCATAACATATGCTTGATCTATAATTCAACCCTTTGGGCGAATAATGTATCGCTATTTAATAATTTAACGAGTCTAGCGATTAATGAAACTCAATTCTTGCCATGATTAACAAGCCCGTCGCTATTTTATGTTTTAACGAGCCTAACGACAGTGAAAACCCAGTCCTTTTTCATATTTAGAGAGTTTGAAAAAGAGGACGAAATAAAACTCCATAAGTAATTTTTCGTAAATTTGTCGCTCAGATCCAAAAAAGTGTAAAATCATATCTAAGAGAACCTCTTAGCCATGTTCGACTAAGGCATTCCTTTTTCGTAAATAATCTACCTCAGTCCGGAAATGGGTTGTATCTAAAAAATTACTATGGTTAATCATGAGCATAGTAATTTTTTGTATTATATTGTATATATATGTTGCTGATTTGCTGTAGTATTCCAAAATGGAAATAGCAGCAATACAAGACATAATAATGTAAAACACAAAAATTCTGAACATTTCATAAGAGGGATCAATATGAAACCATAATTTTATTAAGATATCAGCGACAATATACAAAAATCTCTTGAGGGTCAAGCCACTCAAGCAATATGAACAAGCCTCCAATGATCAGAACAATCAACACATGAGTTGCTGCAACTGTATAGAATGCCGGAGAGCAGTGACATCGTTGTCTATATTAATGTAGCTGCTGCTGTAAAGATACATAAATAAAATATGGCTAATAGATACAAAATAAATGCCCATAAAAGAAGATGTGGGCTCTAATACATGATTTCTAGCCAACCCAGAAAGATTACTATAAATACCAAGAAATATACAATGATGACAAATAACCCTGGGGTTGAGATGTCACTGCAAACTAGATCTGAAGAGAATGAAGCTATGACAAATCAGAAATGATAATGTCCTCCTCCAATAGTATTTCTAAATAGAAGGCTGATCCCTCTACTCAGAAATAGACCCTCCTGATGAGCTCAATGAACCCTCCCAACAAATGCCTCCAGAAATAACATAGTTTTGGCTTATGACTGCAGTATGAGGGATGGTAGATGGTTGGCTTGATGCAAAAGATGTAAAAATATGCCTAGGATCCCTCCTTTCTGATCCTCTAATGGATAGGCTATCTCTCCACTGAAAAACAAGCCCAGAAATGGCTCAATGTGATCCTCCTTTGCTGCACCCTGCAACACAACCCAGCTATAAACAGAAACTATGCTGTAGCTGAAGGAGGTAGCTTGGCCAGAATGCTGAAATGAGGAAATAAAACCCAAATAACCTCTCCTTCCCTGAGGATGAGGTAGGGATTCCCGATTAGGAACACCCTTGTGCTAAACAGCACAGTAACCCTGCTAAACAGCAAGAGGAAGCAAGGACTAAATAGACCAATATCAAATGATAATCTAAAAACATGAATAAAAATGGCTGCCATCCCCTCCATATATAGTATGTGAGCCTTCTCACATTGGGTCCCATCCATACTTGCCACTAAGCTCATGCAAGTTGTCCTCCACTAAAACTGCGCTGTCTCCTCATGAATGCCACTCCTCCATGACAACGCTGTTGACTTGGTCAAAGTTGACCTCTTCAACATGTATCCCCTCCAATTCACACCCAAAGGTGCTTAATCCAGTTGTTTATTCTTCCTCCTTTCACATTAGGAGTGTTATTATTCCTTCAAGAGGGTTTTATGGGCCTCCCTACCCACTTATTCACCTACTTAGTGATAAAACAAACTATAATATTCCATTTAGATGTAGGCTAAATTTTTGGAATATTACAGTCCTCCCCTCCAAAATGTTGCTTGTCCTTAAGAAAATGTAAATGTGGAGAAAAATTCCTCCCTTCCTCTTCTTGGGACCTCCTCATCAATAGTTTCCACCACAGCTCAACATAATCTGCAATAAATCTACCCTCCAATGGTTCCTCCCAACTATGCAAACCCAAATGGCTCACATCATGAAAAAGTGGAAGGTGTAAGTGGAAGCCTTCTTGCTATCCAATGGCCTCCTCAAGGTAGGAGTGATGATAAACATAGTGAATCTCATCCCCAATGAGAGTCTTCCATACCCATGCTATCATCCAAATGAAATGAGCCATTCGAGGTAGCTCATCAAAGAAATCCTGAACCCTCGGTTTATGCAATGTACTGGGGTTGCATGGAGAGATTATATTTTTCCACACAAGTTGTTTCTCTCTCCATTTATGGTAAGTATGGGGCTGCTGCTGATCTTAGGCTGAAATGCCATTGCCTCCAAGAATGGCCCAAGTTACCCCACCAAACAAATCAGCCATGAGGTGCCTTCTCCAAGAACTCAAGTTCTCCAAATGGCTCCTCCCACCGGAAGAAAAGAGATGTAGTGTGGAAATCATGGTTTGCCCATTTTTTCTCCTGAAACATGCAACATGTAAAGTAGGGAGAATCATACTCCCAATGGGCACCTCCAGTTCTTGTGCCACTCTCCCAACAAAGCTTCCCATAAACATAAGAACATCACCAATATATGGAAGCAAAAACTAATGAAAACAAGTTGCCATAAGACAACCGGGAGGTGGATCATAGTTCCTCATATGGAACCAGTGCAGTGCATCCCCTATGTCTACTCAACTTAGTGTTCCTAAATTGATGTCATAAATTGTCAACCAGGCCTAGTAAACTGTTGAAGTGAAGTGCACTATATGTGCCTAGGTATCTGTTTCTCACTACGTTGTGTTTAGTGTTTTTCAAATGTTTTTGGTTTTGTGTTTTTATTCTAAGGGAAAAAGAACTAAGTGTTGGTAAAGAGAAGTTGTTGGTCACACTAAAACAGAGAAAATCCTATTCTAAACTATGTATGGCACTTGAGAACAGAAAATGCAATACTTTAACAAGAAAAATAACTCATAGCATGAACTCAATTACTCATAACATGAACTCAATTACTCATAACATGAACTCAGTCCAATTCATTCATTAGAAATATGTTGGAATAATTTGAGAAAAAGGATAAGTTTAATGTAATTAGGTTCTTCTAAGCAAACAACAATCTACAATATCACAGAGAAAATCTCATCCATGGCTAGAAATTTGTTGGAACACATTTGGAAAAAGATAGTCTGCAACCTAGTGAAGAATTCTACTCTAAATTAACCTATGACACCGAAATTAATCCATTCCACAACTCAAAATATCATTGTTAAACCTCATTCAAGAATTAGAAATATTTTGGAATAGCTTTGGAAAAGAGGCAGTTTGTGAAATTATGAGAAGTTGCAGAACAATCAAGACTTCAAAATGACATTACCAATTCTTGTTCCTATGATGATGATGTATTAGTAGAAGTTAAGAACAGGAGTGGTTTGTAAATAATGAAGGCCATCAAGTCTAACTTAACAACTAGAATACAACTGACTAATAAAACTAAAAATACAATGGATAAAACTGAATTAGAATGCAATCATTCAAACTTGAAATACAGTGAACAGAATTGAACTAGAGTGCCATTAACCTCCAGAGTTTTACAACTAAACTAAAATGCAACTAATCACTGAAATACTACAGCTCTGTCTCATTCGTATTTTGGAGCAATTCATAGAACAAGATTGGCTGTAACATGTGATGTAAATGAGCATAAAAACATAAAGTTCAAAAAAACGCAACTAAGCTCTAAAACACCACAGCTAAGTCTCATTCAGTGTTAGTGATATTTTGGAATAATTCGTAAGAACAAGACTAGCTGTAACAATTGATGTAATTAAGCACAAAAACGTAAAGTTCAGAAAAATGCAACTAATTCCTAAAATACTATAGTTATATCTCATTCAATGTTAGTGATATTTTCGAACAATTCGTAAGAATAAGACTGGCTGTAGCATCCAATGCAAGTGAGTATAAAATACAAATTTCAGAAAATTGCTTAAGCTAGGAATGCAACAAGGCTAAAGTTACTTATCTAAACAATGTGCACAGAGCTTCTCGGGCAGTAGGGGCCCTCTACCACCGGATTAGCATACAAATATCCTCAAGATTGCCTCAGATCTTGCAATAAAGTGGTACTTCTTTCATTAAAGGAAAAGTATTTCAAAAACAAAGTATTACGGTCTTTTGAGATTTAGCAACAAAACATCAATATAGCTAGCTGTCTCTCGTTCTTCCGAGTCATTCTTATAAAATAAATACATAACTACCCTTGAGAAGAAACACGAACAAGTGTATTTTTCAATCAAAATCAAATTAGAACTCTTGTGGAGGCCTCGTACTTGCTGGAGACATCTGTAGAGTCCCTGTCCTAGTAGGAATCTGCTTCTTAGCTTTGATATTTTCCACGTGCATAACCACCTGTAGATTCTTGCTCAGACTTCGTAGAGAGCAATAAATGATGTGGGAGTGTTGTGGAATTAAACCATATGTGTTTTTCCTTGAAGTGACACATGTAACCTGTGAGAACATGAAGATAGCTGCGGAATAGGCGACTGGCTACAGAATGGCTGCATTCTGTAGCTGAGTCTAGTAAAAAATTACTACAACAACAAAACCATGAAAATATAACAAGTCAGCCATTGTATACATTCCTAAAGTGACTTTAATCAATCCTATTGACCATTTAAGCCTGTAATTGATAAGGGACAAAGGAAATGAAGTGAAATTTGGTGAAGGGAAAGGACATCTTTGGGGCTCAACACCCTGCCTGCCTCAAAACAAAGAATAACAAGTGTCTTTTCAGCCACTTGTTTGCTTCCACAATCATCCTAAAATATAGGATCATAAAAGTAAAATGTGGTGCCAATGGTTCACACCAAGAATCATGTGGCATCCCCCACAAACCACCAATAGCATGGCCAACATCAATGATGCAATTGGCCTCAAGTAAATCAAAATACAATATACAAGAAGGGCTAATCCTCCTTGGTAAAACATGTTGCTCATATAAAGTAAAGAAGTACAAATCATAATGCAAAAATGTACCTTCTCTACTATGCAATTTGGTCATTGAGTTGAAATGGCTCAACTGAAAGTTCTCCCTCACTCTCAATGAGTAGGGAAGTGGTTGTGACAACCGCTCCATCACCATCCAGGCTATGCATATCTCCTCATGCTGATATACATCCTGCTGAATGCCCTCCCAAGTGAACTCCTCCATCAAGGAATGATATGCATCAAAGTGCATGGAAAGAAAGTCCACATGTGCTGCATGTGTTGAGATTGCAACAAGATGATGAGCTTAGTGGAAAGAAGTCGCCTTCACTAAGTGGGCCCGCAGGCTATTTTTGGTGCAAAGTCTATTTTCAGACTATGTCTATTTTTAGACATATGGATCATGTTCTATGAGTTGCAATATGCTATTTATGGATGGTTGGTCAAGTCGGAAAAAATAGATGGACTTCTGTTTTTAGACATATTGGGCGGAATCTATTTTTAGATTGCCAGTCTAAAAATAGATATGTCGAATATTATTAGCTCTTAATAATATTTGGACTCTAAACATTATCTTATTCTCTTCGAGCACTTTAGTTAAGTGCACAGATGTGGCACAGGAGCTGACAGAAGGAATTACGCTATTCCTAAGGGTTAAGTGGAGCTATTGCATGGATACTTCAGTTAGAACTCATGTGACAGAGTTTGGTGGAGTTGATTGAGGAAGTTAGTGGAGTTGTATTCAGTTTAACTAATCTAAACATAATTGAGCTATTTGTATTTAGTTTAACTAATTGATACAATTAGTGAGAGTGGTGTGAATTAATTATTAATTAATTCACTAATTATAAACTCATTAATCAACTAAAGAATGGATCAGTTAACTTTAGTGCATGGACAGTTTCAGTGGAGACCAGTGTAGAAATAGGTGAAAGAGCAGGTTAACTATCAGTTGTGACTATACAGTTGCTATTTGCAACACACATATAGGTGGAGAAGCCCATGAGGATTGCACAGTACAAGCCAGGAGGTTTATGTTATTTAATGAGCCATCCCATAGCATTGAAAACACAATAGAGGCTGGCTATCAAGTGGCAAAAGATTGGAGCATGTGTTTTGCTAGATCTAGCTTGATAGTGTGTAGCAATTGAGGGTGTGCATGAGAGCTTGTGAGGAGCTTTGTACTATGATTTTTACATGATCTCCATGACATATAATATACAGATAGTTGGGGTTTTCAGCTTTAATCTTTCCCATTAAATACTGTGTTCACATGTGTGATTGTTTGTGGTTTTAATGTATGCATGCAATTGATTTTATTTCCACATGTGATGATCAATGGTAGAAGAGATTCTGTATTATGCATGAAGCTAAAATAGTGTGTGATCAGGAGAATCTCGGTGAATAATATATCAGTTATTCAAATTTTCTACATGGTATCAGAGCGATATTGATCATTGGAGCAATTGCAAAACATTGAAGTGGTTGAGTTTTGTGCTGGTGGAATTCGAATTTGCAGCAGTGTTTTCTTGGTGTCGAAGTTGAGATGTCTTTCAACGGATTGCGATTGGAGTATTCCCTTGAGGGCAGCTCGAATTATATTGCATGGAAGGACAGGATGGAGGCGGTGCTAGATGAAAATGGGTTGAAGGAGTTCATAGATGCAGAAATTCCAAAGCCTACTTCTAGTGATGCTGCCGTACTTGACGCATGGCAAAAGAAGACAACAAAGTGTCGAAGGATTCTGTTGGAGGGCGTGAAGGATCACATAGTATCTAGCCTTCATGGTAAGGCTTCTCCATTCTTGATGTGGAAAGCTTTGACAGATTTATTCCAAAGCAAGAGCGACCAGAGGAAGTTGGCGCTCAAGGACAAACTCAAGAACATAAAGATGGAGAAAGGCGACAGTATGCCCAAGTACCTCACGAAGTTCATCCAATGCAGGGATGAGCTGGGAAGTGTGGGGGTGACTGTTGATGATGAGGACTTGGTGAGCTTGGCTCTCCTTGGGCTTCTGAAGAGTTGGCATTCCTATCAGGACTCTGTCAATGGTTGGGAGAAATTTCCAGGATGGGAGCGACTTTGGTCGGATCTTGTGCAAGAGGAGATAAGGCGAAGTACCAGGGACGGATCTTCATCAAAGAACTCTGATGAAGAGAATTGCACTTTGGTTGCCAAAGCAAATAAGGGGAAGAGCAAGAAAGCTTCTCAATCCGGTGCGAAAGGCAAGAAGCAGGACATGTCCAAGGTGAAGTGCTTTCACTGTCACCAACACGGACATTACGCCACTAATTGTCCACAAAAGAAGAAAAATAAGCAGGCTGCTGGGACTGCAGCTGGAGAGGCCTTAGCCTCACAGTTTGAGTTGGATTTTTCGCTGATCGCATGCTTGGTCTCAATTATGATGGGATCAGTGTGGTTTCTTGATAGTGGTGCATCTTTTCACATGACAGGAGATCGAGATTTGTTTACTGATCTGGATGAGAAAGATCTTGGAGTGCACATCGAGATGGGCGATGATGGTAGATACAGTGCGACTGATATCGGTACCATTTCCTTTGAGAGGGAGTCTGGTAAACCCTTCGTATTGAAGGAAGTGATGCATGTTCTAGGATTTAAGAAGAATCTTATCTCTGTGGCGATGTTAGAAGACAAGGGATATGATGTTGTCTTTAGCGAGGGAAAGGCTTTCCTGCGCAGTAAGGCAACTGGTGAGACCCGGAGGATAGGGGTTCGAGTTAAGAACCTTTTTCAATTGCAGGTAGATGGCTGTGTAACAATGGCAGGCAAGGCAGAAGGAGTGGTGAGCCGGGATTGTGGCGAGTTTTGGCACCGGATATTGGGCCACCTTCACCATGGAGCTTTGAAGATACTGCAGCAGATTTATACTGGGCTTCCTAAGGGTACTCTTGCACAGTCAGATCAGTGCAAGGGATGTACCTTGGAAAAATTTGTGAAAGCCACTTTTCACGAGAAGGATAGTCGCGCCACGATGATCCTTGAGAGAATTCACAGAGACGTGTGTGGACCTTTCACAGTAGCTTTGACAGCAAAGAACAGGTATTATGTGATATTTGTTGATGATTTTTCTTGTAAGTGATGGATCTTCTTCATGCAGAAGAAGAGCGAGACATACTCAAAGTTCTGTGAGTTCAAGGCACTGGTTGAGAAAGAATTGGGGAAGCAGGTGAAGGCTCTAAGGAGAGACAATGATGGTGAATTCATCTCTGGCGAATTCAAGGACTTTTGCAGCGTAGAAGGAATTCGAAGAGAGCTCATAGCACCTCATAACCCACAGCAGAACGGGGTTGCTGAGCGGAAGAAAAGAACGATCGTGGGTGCTGCACGGGCGATGTTGCATGATTAGGGCCTACCCATACACTTGTTGGCTGAGGCATGCAATACTGCAGTATATGTGCAGAACCGTTGTCCTCACAGGATACTTGGCATGAGTACACCCGAGGAGGCGTTTTCTGGTAAGAGGCTTGATATTTCCCATTTGAGGATTTTTGGTTCACTTGTTTACATTCATGTGACGAAGGATGCCAGGAAGAAGCTGGACCCGACTGCAGAGGTTGGGATATTTGTGGGGTACACTGATATGCCCCACAACTATTGTGTGTATTTTCCAGACAGTCGCAAGACTGTTGTGCGACGGGATATCAAATTTCATGAGGAGTGTTGTGGATGATTTTGTCACCCTCCTAGGGACAGCCTAGAGTTGCCATAGACCAGTGCCTAGGACATCTTAATATAGCAAGGAGCTCATTATATGCTTGGGTTGTCAGTCCAAAGAGCCCACTTACTATCTCTTGCATGAACAAGGAAACTTGTTTTGAATGGGACCAATCTCTCTCAGAAGCTGACACAAAGATAAGAATAATGTAGGAACATCATGTAAAAATTCAGCACAAAAGCATCAGACAGTTAAGAGACCGCTTACTGTAAAGAGGGCCGATTCAAATAATATATCACAGAAATCAAATATCAGGAAGTGAGTGCAGTGAGGAAACATAAGAAGATATTAGCTGGCATGAGACTGATACCCAGATACACAACAGAACCATGTAAGGGCGTACCAATTTACGAATCCTTATATGACAATGGCGTTTTAAAAGTACCCTCCTCAAGCAACTAATATAGCAGAAAATATGAAAAGAGTGAACATGGAACAGTATACCATGACTAGGCCTATTTAAAGCGCTTGACTAATTCCAGAAAGGGCATCAACGAGGATGAATCCTTACTGCAAACTAGTGAGCCACTCGCATTCTAGAGCATGATACAAGAAGATAATGAGCATGAAAGAGATATTGTATTAACACATGAGAGAAATTACATACTGTGAGATACCAAAGACCAGAATCCTCATTACAGTTATAACCCCTCCTCACTGAGACCCTACGGGCTCTGAAGCTTCATACAGAAATATTACAGAATGTATGCAAAAGCCTTTTCGCTGCACAACTTGCTGATAGAAATCTGGAACCTTTACAATGTCTTCCTTTTTCCCTTTTATAGAGGAGATGGAGAATTCTAGAGGAGGAGGTAGATGAAGCACAATTAATGACTCAATTTGAATAAAATGGCGGAAAGAATTCGCGCCCATTCTATGAATGACTAACTATAAATGACTGTACTAAACAATCTGTCTATAGAAATAAATGCTGGGAGATGAAAATCTCCTTATATACAAGACACAGATAATAAAATATATACAATGTGCAGCCTGTGGCCGAGGGAAAATCTGCTGCCGTAAAAGACTTGGGATAATATGCATTCCTGTACTGTACTCTCGACCCTCGATTTTGGATTTGAATCCTGGATCTTTATTGCAGGGCGAATTTCTCTGGAGGGTTCTGTGAATGCATTTCTTTGTCTTCTTTAATGGTGGTCATTTCATGCACCTACCCTCAGCTTCTTCATTAAACTTTGCCAGCAAAATGCATCCTTTGGTATTCTCTTTGATCTCTGCAATGGAGGCGGTAAACTAAAACGCCTTCTTTGTCATTTTAAAACCTGCAAAACCCGCAAAACACTAGGGAAGACAGCCTCGGAGACAGGGAGTATGGAGGGGGAGATGATAATGACGTCGTGAAAACAGACAAATAACAGGAATACACATGGAGGTGGAAGAAAATCGATAGAGGTTCGACAGATAAACGAAATGTGGATTTTATTTGTGACACAGTCAGGTCGTGAGGAAGAAATAACGACAAATATGAATAAAAACATATGAACAAACACTCACACACATATATATATATATATAGCGCGCGGAGGGATATTATGGATGCACAGGACGGAGACACGTGGATGTACGATGGACGGGTGGGGACTGACGTGGCAGCGGAGTCAACGGACGGGGAGACTGGGATCTGGATCGTCGGATTATAAACGTAAATCAGCGGCTAGGAATGGACGGGAGCGACACGATGGTGGGCCACAAAGCACGACGGACACACGTTAACAAGCGGGCAGTTTTGGTACGTATCCGCCGTTGGATGGCGATCGGCAGATCGGATGATTCAAACTAATTCCGCTGCCCGGCGAGCGTACAGGCTTTAACGCGCGGGGAAAAATGGTTTTAGGGCCCGTACAAGAGACGCGTGGCTCCTCTCTAATGGAATCGCTGGTCTATGCCGAATACCGCCGGCCCGGTGGAAGTAGTGCGGGGCAATACCGCCGGTTTCTGGCGTGCGCGGGGCCCTCCGACTGTAACGCTCACTGCTTCGTTGATTTAATTCAATCGGACGGTTGCTATCCCTCCCGATAACATAAAACAATAAGCCCTCTTCCCTTTATCCTGTGGTTCTTGGGCTCGGGTCGTATGAAAGCAATAAGGAGAGGGGCTAAGGACTTGGGGCTTCGACCCGATATAATTTAAATGACGAGTCTTCAACCTTTGTGGAGTGAATTTTCGGGTGGAGACATTTATATAAAACGGGAGCGTGGGACTTTAGGCCACGGTGGAGCTTCGTATCAGATTCAAGTGGGGCAATAGGCCAAAATTCATGGGCAGGGGTAAATATGTACAACATCGGCTCCATCTGGGGACGGCATG
This sequence comes from Pinus albicaulis, assembly GCA_034641835.2. Taxonomy (NCBI): domain Eukaryota; kingdom Viridiplantae; phylum Streptophyta; class Pinopsida; order Pinales; family Pinaceae; genus Pinus; species Pinus albicaulis. Next base: position 259,906,464 of record CM076580.1, on the reverse strand, counting down.
TTCGTCCTCGGACATGTCGAGAACACGCAGACCTCAGACACTCCTGTATGTGAATTTTATTCTACAATCCCCTTGCATTTTCTTCAAAACTCATTAGCACCCATTCCTTATTAAAAGAATGATAAAATAAAAGAAAACTAATGTACAATATAATACATCAGGCTATCTTCGCCTCCTGGGTCCCATACTTTGCTTTTCTGGTATTCATTAGTTACATTATTCTTCAACTGTACCCGTCTATGTTTCCATATTTTGTTCTGTAATTTGGCTCCAGTTATGCTTTCACATTCTGTTCTGGTTTTTCCATGGCCAAACTTTCTTTGCTTTCTTGCTGTTATCTGCTGTTTCTGAGGCACCTTCATCATCAGTCTTTTGATGCTGTCAATCTCTATGTCCAACCTTTCCTTTGTCTGGAAGTTACTTTTCCCACTGCTGTCTTCGATTTTTGTTGCTGCTACTGTCTCGAACATTACTATCGATGTTGCCTTTTTTGCTAAAAATGTGGCTGCTTCACAAACTTCCTGAATATCTCTTAGGATACCTCCTTCTGCAACATTATTTTGTTCATCACCTGCAAATTTACCTTTAAAAGGTAAATTACCTTTTAATTCTTTAACTGCAGTGGCATAATCGTTCATTCTTCCTTGTGTACTTGTAAGCATATTTAAATTCTGCAAACTAGTATCTACTCCTGCTCCTTTCACAACTTCAGGCATTTTCACTTCAGCACCTGCACTTTCGTTCTCTTCTCTAAATGTTTTCAGTGAACAATTCAACCATTTGTCTACAAGCATTTCATCAATATGCTGCATATTTGTTTCAGCGTACTCTTCTTCTTCTTCCTTGACAATCTTCAGTAATTTTCCTTTACCCACTTGATTGCTTCTGGCAATAAAATCAAGTTTTTCAGATTTTGGACTCCTATCTTTTATCAGAATGGAATTCTGATTTCCCATCACTGTAGTAGCTCCAAAATTTTGTCCTCTAGTCCTCTCTTTTTCTATCAGATACATCAGCTTCTTCCTGTCATTGTCAGTAATAACAAGTTCCTTCACACGAGACAGGGTTGCCTCACCTTCCTTCTTCTGCGATAGTTCATCTGTATCCAAGACAACTCCAGAGAGTGGATTGTCTTCTGTAATACATGTCAACACAGCCATATTTTCAGTTCCGAAATCATGAGACCCAAAAATATTACTTGATGATTCAGTCACCAATTCTTTTCTCAGGAATCTTAAGTCTCTCCCAGGACCCATGAAGTCTTCACTGTGTTCATTTCCCTGTATCTTTACATCCTGCAATTCCCAATTTGGAAATTGAGTTTCTCCTTCCTGTATCGAATCATATTTATTCAACATACTCTCCAACAGTCTGATTTCTTCATTCCATGGATTAAAGTCCTTCACCGAATTTCCTTCCTCCTTTCTTTGACTATCAAGTGGTGTCAAATTTCTTTCGTCAGCATCAATCTCCATTTTGGAGAATTCACCTTCTATTGCTAGGAATCCCGTCATCTGTTCTTCATCATCAAAGGCCTGCCAGTGCTTGATATTATCTGGGGTGAGTGCTGCTTCTGGAGGAAGTATGAAAGAGGAAACTTGAGATTGATATGCCGGTTGTTTCAACAGTTCAGTCAAGGGGACTGGGATTTTGATCTTCTCAAGTTATTTTTGTAAATTGAAAGCAAAAGAGGATTTTTCTCCATCACTATTTGAAAAGGAAAGATTCGCGTCTTCCAGTCCATAGGCAGCGCCTTTGGTGGAGTCATCTACTAGACCTTCCAGGTGCAAGGGATGTGGTACCTGATCATGCTGCTCCTCTGCTTCCCTTGGAAATATTTGTAATGGTGGTCTCCTATACTGAGGGTTATAACCTCTGTTCGGAACATTTTGAAAATTTTTGGGGGCTAGATTCAGGGCTTCCCATTCAAGCTTAACTATCCTTTCGATCATTTTACTTATTTCTTCCATTCGGTCCAAATCTTTATCCTGGTTGGAAGTACATACCTCCTCTTCACCTCTTCTTTTGGCATCCTGCTCGACTTTTCCTTTTGATTTTTTGGTGGCTGCAAAATTTGCTTCTAATTCTAGAGCGTCTGTCTGAGCATCATCCAAAGTGACAGGCATTCTTTCCCGCAAACAGAAACCAAATTCTGAGTCAAAGGCTGTTACGAAAACAACCTTAGCAACAGTTTGATGAGGCTTCATATCAGCAAGAAGGCTCAAATACAATTTATTAAACATTTTAATAAATTCTCCCACCCCCTCATTTGGTCTCTTCTTCAGAGTATTGAATTCGATAAGACACTGACCATAATCTTTCTTTTCTCCCCATTTCCTGAGAAAAGTATTCTCCATGTCATCCCAGGTGGTTACTGAACGATTTCCCAATGTCTTGAACCATTTTCTGGCTTCACCATCCAAAGATTGCACAAACAATCTCAATACCACATCTAAATGTTCAACATTTAAGTTTTCTGCAAAAGAGCAGAAAGTCTCAAGATGTTTCTGAGCATCAATCTCATTTTCTCCGTTAAATCTAGGCAAAATCTTCAAATAATCTTGAGGCATATTATTCAGCACTTGGGGTAAGGCTAGTGGAGAATATTTGTTTAATAGAAAAGCAGGAACATTAGCCATTGGAGGGGGAGGGGGTTGTACAACAATTTGAGACACAGATGAAGGGAGAGGAGTAGGAGGAAGTGGAGTATGAATAACAATGGGAATATATTGCACAGAAGCCTGAGGTGTAGATGGGAATAACTCACGGTTAACAGCAGCTACTTCTGTGACCTCTTTAATTTATTCAGCCTCGAAAGTAGGATGAGATTCTTCTTCAATCCAGGCACTTCCTCTACGTGGATTTTCTGAGTAAAACTCGGGATTTTCTGTTCTAACTTCTTGAGAAGAAGAGGGCGGATAATCTTCGACGGAATATTCAGGGTTTTCAGCGCAAGCTGACTTCCTCTCCTTCCAAACTCTTTTATGAATGATCTTTTCTGGGTCAGACACGTATGGTGTTTTCTGCTGAGATGTATCTGACCTTAAATATGGCCTACGAGGAGCCAGGACTTCCAATAAAATTTATCAAATAAGGACCAGTGGAGTCGCTAAGGTGAGAAATCTGCAACTCTTCAACTCTCTGTGCTCACCTGATTAGAGAGTGAAACAATTTGTCGAGACCCAGGGAAACTGATATTCTTGAATTCGCTCCTCGGCAACGGCGCCAGAAAGATGTTGTGGATGATTTTGTCACCCTCCTAGAGACAGCCTAGAGTTGCCATAGACCAGTGCCTAGGACATCTTAATATAGCAAGGAGTCCCTTATAATTGGGTTGTCAGTCCAAGAACTCACTTACTATCTCTTGTTAAAACAAGGAAACTAGATTTGAATGGGACCAATCTCTCTCTCAGAAGCTGATACAAAGATAAGAATAATGTATGAACATCATGTAAAACTCCAGTATGAAGACATCAGACAGTTAAGAGACCGCTTAATGTAAAGAGGGCCGATTCAAATAATATATCACAGAAATCATATATCAGGAAGTGAGTGCAGTGAGGAAACATAAGAAGGTATTAGCTGACATGAGACTGATCCCCAGATACACAACAGAACCATACAAGGGCGCACCAATTTAAGAATCCTTATATGACAATGGCGTTTTAAAAGCACCCTCCTCAAGCAACTAATATAGCATAAAATATGGAAAGAGTGAACATGGAACAATATATCATGACTAGGCCTATTTAAAGCGCTTGACTAATTCCAGAAAGGGCACCACTTAAGATGAATCCTTACTGCAAACTAGTGAGCCACTCGCATTCTAGAACATGATACAAGAAGATAAATAGTATGAAAAGAGATATTGTATTAACACATGAGAGAAATTACATACTGTGAGATATCAAAGACCAGAATCCTCAATACAGTTATAACCCCTCCTCACTGAGACCCTACGGGCTTTGAAGCTTCATGCAGAAATCTTACAAAAATGTATACAGAAGTCTTCTCGCTGCACAGTTTTCTGATAGAAATCTGGAACCTTTACAATGTCTTCCTTTTTCCCTTTTATAGAGGAGATGGAGAATTCTAGAGGAGGAGGTAGATGAAGCACAATTAATGACTCAATTTGAATAAAATGGCGGAAAGCATTCGCGCCCATTCTATGAATGAATAACTATAAATGACTATACTAAACAATCTGTCTATAGAAATAAATGCTGGGAGATGAAAATCTTCTTATATACAAGACACAGATAATAAAATATATACAATGTGCAGCCTGTGGTCGAGGGAAAATCTGCTGTCGTAAAAGACTTGGGATAATCTGCATTCCTGTACTGTACTCTCGACCCTCGATTTTGGATTTGAATCCTGGATCTTTATTGCAGGGCGAATTTCTCTGGAGGGTTCTGTGAATGCATTTCTTTGTCTTCTTTAATGTGCTTCATGCACCTACCTCGCCTTCTTCATTAAATTTTTCCGCAAAATGCGGGCCCTTTGGTATGCTCTTTGATCTCTGCAATGGAGGCGGTAAACTAAAACGCCTTCTTTGTCATTTTAAAACCTGCAAAACCCGCAAAACATTAGGGAAGACAGCCTCGGAGACAAGGAGTATGGAGGGGGAGATGATAATGACGTCGTGAAAACAAACAAATAACATGAATACGCATGGAGGTGGAAGAAAATCGATAGAGGTTCGACATATAGATGAAATGTGGGTTTTATTTGTGACACAGTAGGGTCGTGAGGAAGAAATAACGACAAATATGAATAAAAACATATGAACAAACACTCACATATATATATATATATATATATATATATATATATATATATATATATAGCGCATGGAAGGATATTATGGATGCACAGGACGAAGACACGTGGATGTACGATGGACGGGTGGGGACTGACGTGGCAGCAGAGTCAACGGACGGGGAGACTGGGATCTGGATCGTCGGATTATAAACGTAAATCAGCGGCTAGGAATGGACGGGAGCGACACGATGGTGGGCCACAAAGCACGACGGACACACGTTAACAAGCGGGCATTTTTGGTACGTATCCGCCGTTGGATGGCGATCGGCAGATCGGATGATTCAAACTAATTCCGCTGCCCGGCGAGCGTACAGGCTTTAACGTGCGGGGAAAAATGGTTTTAGGGCTCGTACAAGAGACGCGTGGCTCCTCTCTAATGGAATCGCTGGTCTATGCCGAATACCGCTGGCCCGGTGGAAGCAGTGCGGGGCAATACCGCCGGTTTCTGGCGTGCGCGGGGCCCTTCGACTGTAACGCTCACTGCTTCGTTGATTTAATTCAATCAGACGGCTGCTATCCCTCCCAATAACATAAAATAATAAGCCCTCTTCCCTTTATCCTGTGGTTCTTGGGCTCGGGTCGTATGAAAGCAATAAGGAGAGGGGCTAAGGACTTGGGGCTTCGGCCCGATATAATTTAAATGACGGGTCTTCAACCTTTGTGGAGTGAATTTTCGGTGGAGACATTTATATAAAACTAGAGCGGTGACTTTAGGGCCACGGAGTCAGACGATTCAAGGGGCACAGGCCAAATTTCATGGCAAAGGTAAATATGTACAACAAGGAGAAAGCCATGAAGTGTTCGCTTGAGAGGGAGCCACACTTGCATGCAAATAGGAGCTATTAGTTCCTAAGGATGAGTCTCAGGATGTGGATCAGCCACAAGATGAGGTTCATGGAGTGGAAGAGACCACCGTGCAACAGCCAACCATCGAGTGGCTGAAGCGCACTGGCGTAAGCTGAGCGACTGGCTCAAGATGCAGAGAAGGTTGTAGGAGCACCTACATCACAGCGCAGACAGAGACAGTCACCTGACCGGTATACTGGATACATGGCTCTTATGAGCAAGTTTATCGTGACAGAGCCATCCTCTTTCGAGGAAGCTTTGGAGGACCTCGCATGGGTAGATGCCATGGTGGAAGAGTATGATTCGATTGTCAAAAACAGTGCATGGGAGATTGTCCCGAGACCGGAAGGGAAATCAGTGGTGGGTTCGAGATGGATCTACAAAGTGAAGCAGGCAACTGACGAGAGTGTGGAGAAGTATAAGGCAACATTTTTTTCCCGAGGCTTTTCACAGATTGAGGGGATCGATTATGAGGAGGCCTTTGCACCTGTCGCAAGGTATTCTTCCATACGGATGATTCTTTCTCTCTCAGCGCAGATGGGGTGGCACATTCATCAGATGGATGTGAAGACTGCGTTTCTCAATGGAGTCATTGAGGAGGAGGTGTACATAGAGCAACCCGAAGGTTTCAAGATCTTCATCAGCGAGTCGCATGTGTGCAGGCTCAAGAGAGCACTGCATGGGTTGAAACAAGCAGCTCGTGCTTGGTACACACAGATAGACAGTTATTTCATTGGACTTGGATTCTCCAAGAGTGAGGCGGATCCGAACCGATACCAGATTGTGGTGGAGGGTAAGTTGCTGATCATTATACTTTATGTAGATGATTTTATTTTGACAGGTGATGAACTGTTGATACACTCATGCAAGGTTGATCTTGCAAAGGAGTTTTAGATGAGGTACTTGGGCCTCCTTCATTATTTCCTGGGATTGGAAATTTGGCAGCGCAGTGATGGACTGTTTGTTTCTCAGGGTAAGTATGCCCAGGAGATACTAGAGAAGTTCAACATGCATGGCTGCAAGCCTGTTGATACTCCTCTTCCTGGTGGTTGGAGGAAGGAGGATGCTACTTTGGCAGAGGTAGTGGATGCCACTGTTTATCGACAGTTGGTGGGGTCGCTTATGTATCTGGTCAATACACGACCCGACATATGCTATGCTGTTAACCAACTTTTACAAGCTATGGTTAAGCCTACCAAGCTCTTTTGGAAGGCAGGAAAGCATGTATTGAGATATCTCAGAGGCACATCGGGATATGGATTATGGTACAGACAGTCGGATGAGGTGAGGCTATGTGGCTTCACGGATGCAGATTGGGTAGGGAGCCCAACGGACAAAAAGAGCACATCTGGAGGGATTTTCAGTATCCGATCGACATAAATTTCTTGGTACAGCAGGAAGTAGAGATCCGTGGCACTCAATTCAGCAGAGGCCGAGTATATGGCAGCAAGTTTGGCTGCATGCGAGGCTATATGGATGAGGAAGATCCTGGTTGGGTTTTTCGGTTCACACTTAGATCCTACTGTGATTTATTGTGATAATCAGAGTTGCATCAAAATCTCAGTTAATCCAGTATTTCATGATATATCTAAACACATTGACATCCGGTATCATCATATCAGAGATTGTGTGCAGCGGAAGGTCATGTTACTTTCATACATTCCCACGGAGGATCAGGATGTTGATATCTTGACGAAGGTGCTCACCAGGAACAAATTCGAATACCACAGGGGCAGGATAGGGGTTGCAGATAATCCTTATCTTGTTGAGAGGGAGTGTTGAGATTACAACAAGATGATGAGCTTAGTGGAAAGAAGTCGCCTTCACTAAGTGGGCCCGCAGGCTATTTTTGGCAGAAAGTCTATTTTTAGACATGTCGATCATATTCTATGAGTTGCAGGATGCTATTTGTGGATGGTTGGTCAAGTTGGAAAAATAGATGGACTTCTATTTTTAGACATATTGGGCGGAATCTATTTTTAGATTTTCAGTCTAAAAATAGATATGTCGAATATTATTAGCTCTTAATAATATTTGGACTCTAAACATTATCTTATTCTCTTGGAGCACTTCAGTTAAGTGCACAAATGTGGCACAAGAGCTGACAGAAGGAATTACGCTATTCCTGAGGGTTAAGTGGAGCTATTGCATGGATACTTCAGCTAGAACTCATGTGACAGAGTTTGGTGGAGTTGATTGAGGAAGTTAGTGGAGTTGTATTCAGTTTAACTAATCTAAACATAGTTGAGCTATTTGTATTCAGTTTAACTAATTGATACAATTAGTGAGAGTGGTGTGAATTAATTAATAATTAATTCACTAATGATAACCTCATTAATCAACTAAAGATTACATAAGTTAACTTCAGTGCATGGACAGTTTCAGTGGAGACCAATGCAGAGATAGGTGAAAGAGCAGGTTAACTATCAGTTGTGACTATACTGTTGCATATTTGCAACAACCAGCGATTGGAGGAGCCCATGAGGATTGCGCAGTACAAGCCAGGTGGTTCAAGTTATTTAATGAGACATCCTATAGCATTGATTACGCAATAGAGGCTGGCTATCAAGTGGCAAAGATTGGAGCATGTGTTTTGCTAGATCTAGCTTGATTAGTGTGTAGCAATTCGAGGTTGTGCTGAGAGCTTGTGAGGAGCTTTGTACTATGATTGTTACATGATCTCCATGACATATAATATACAGATAGTTGGGGTTTTCAGCTTTAAGCTTTCCCATTAAATACTATGTTCATATGTGTGATTGTTTGTGGTTTTAATGTGTGCATGCAATTGATTTTATTTCCGCATGTGATGATCAATGGTAGAAGAGATTTTGTATTATGCATGAAGCTAAAATAGTGTGTGACAAGGAGAATCTCGGTGAATAATATCTCAGTTATTCAAATTTCTACAGCATGTAGCAGCTTCTCCTTGAGCTCAGAAGCTCTAGTCAAGAAGACTCTGCCATAAGAATAGATGACCTCATCATCCAGCATGTATCTATCATCTCCCTCTGGGTCATCAAGAATCATGCAGTCACCAAGATCCTTGGAGTACTCTACCAAAAGCTGAGACCTCCAATATGGATCAACCTTCCTAAGAGACAGCGCTGAAGATTTGAAATGTGAGGCTCCCCACATGCTATTGTCTTCTCCTTTGACATCCCCCATGCCAAAGTCATCCTCCAAAGTGCTACCATGACCATCATGCAGCTGCTTATGCTCAAGTAGAAGTGGTGGCCTTTGGAGGTTGGCCTCCCATAACCTCCTTATATTGGCCAATGTAAGCATGAGTGGCCTCCATATACTCCAATGTATGGAGGATTCCTTCCTCAAGGAAAGTACTCTCTGTTTCTCCAAACCCATGGAGCAGCTCCCTTGCACCATAGTGGTACCATCCCCCATCACTGTAGCAACTTCTAGCAGTGTAGAATATGTAGTGAGAGTGGGTAATGTTGAAAATGGGAGAATGTCTCCCTCCTCGTTGAGTCTATCCCAAACTCTCTGCGCTGTACTAGACCCCTCCAAAGTATCCACCCCTCTGGAATCTAAGAGTGGTGAACCAACTGGCAAGATGTATCTCACCAACTATAGATATGGTGGCCTCCCAGGTGGAATGCCCCTATGTAGTGAGACATCAAAATCTGAAGTGGACTGTATATATGAGTGGACCGATTTTTCCTTCTCTTTACTATGCAATACAATGTCCTTATTTTGTGCAGAAACCTCCCAAAATAGATAAGGGTGAATGCTCATCATCCCTTGATGTTGACCCTTCTTTCCTTCTTCTCCTCCCATCTCACAATCCACAAAAAACTGATACATGTTGCTCCAGAATTGTGCTTTGGTTCCCACATGTTGGATCATTTGGAACTCCTTGAAAAGACACAAGGGCTCCTCTAATGGAAGCAAAGGCTCCCTTTCCATATTCATGTGGTGATGGATCTCCTCCTGATGGCACATCGTTGTTAGCTCTTCTTTCCTCATCCCCTTCATCAATATTTGGAAATGCCTCATCATCAATGAGAGACCCTAGATCTTGGTCTTCCCTTGAAGGAGGAATCTCCATGTCTTCATCTATAGAAGAGGGTTCTTCAAGAAGTGGGGATCTTGCCCTTGGAAAAGCATCATGCATGTTTTTATCCCCTTCAACAGAAATATGGAGTGGAGTTGGTAAAATAAATCTCTCCAACTCGTGCAAAGGTTTTAAGTTTTTGGGTTCAACAAAAGATGTTTCACAATGCTTAATATCAAATCTTCTCACTAATTTCTTAGTGAACCCTGCATAAGTATTTACATTTGCATGATAACATGAAGAAGAACTATAAAACCACCAATCATGGGCCATACCTTTGAGGTTCAGCGCTGCTACTCTAATGGCCTCCTTTTCTGAAACTTGGTGAAGCTGGAAATAGGAATCTAGCTCCTTCACCCAAGCTTTGGCTGTGCACTTTACTGATCCGTCAAAGTCAGATAGAAATATTATACCTCTATTTCTTCTATTATGGTTTCTATATCTTTTTTCTTCTTTGATTTGGAAAAACCCTTGGAATTCCAAGTGCTTTTTGAATCTCCATGATTGAGACTCATACTCCTGAAGATAGTCACTCAAGGTCTCCTCCCTTGGTGCATCTTCTCCCTCCATCCTTCTTGTAGTAAATGTAGGCAATAAAATGCGCTATGTATATTCATGTGTGGCTGAATTTCCACTCCCATCTTGTGAATATATAGGGCTTTATTCACTTGCAAACCCCCTTGGAATTCTTCTGCACCTTTCCCCTTTCATCTCCTTAAGATCTTCCTTGATATTTTTCACAGTTTGGAAAAGAAGCTGGGAGACCCTCTCTTCCTTCATTTCTCCAAATAATGGAGTCATGCCTTTTTTTCTTCTGTACAAATTCTCTTTTTTGTGAGAAGCTTCTCCTCCTAATGGCATAATGTCTTGAATGCACAGGTTGAGCCAAGATTATGGTCTGATACCACTGTAATATTCCAAAATGGAAATAGCAGCAATACAAGACATAATAATGTAAAACACATAAATTTTGAACATGTCATAAGAGGGATCAATATGCAACTATAATTTTATTAAGATATCAACAAAAAAATACAAAAATATCTTGAGGGTCAAGCCACTCAAGTAATAAGAACAAGCCTCCAATGATCAGAACAATCAACACATGAGTTGCTGCAACTGTATAGAATGCCGAAGAGCAGTGACATCGCTGTCTATATCAATATAGCTACTGCTGCAAACATACGTAAATGAAATATGGCTGATAGATACAAAATAAATGCCTAGAAAAGAAGATGTGGGCTCTAATACATGATTTCTAGCCAACTCGAAAATATTGCTAGAAATACCAAGAAATATACAATGTGACAAATAACCCTGGAGTTGAGATGTCACTGCAAAAAGGATCTAAAGAGAATGAGGCTATGACAGATCTAAAATGATGATGTCCTCCTCCAATAGTATTTCTAAATATAAGGTTGATCCCTCTACTCAGAAATAGACCCTCCTGATGAGCTCAATGAACCCTCCCAGCAACTGCCTCCAAAAATAATGCAGTTCTGGTTTATGACTGCACTGTGAGGGATGGTAGATGGTTGGCCTGATTCCAAAGATGTAAAAATATGCCCAGGATCCCTCCTTGCTGATCCTCCAATGGATAGAATACCTCTCCACTAAAAAACAAGCCCATAAATGGCTCAATGTGATCCTCCTTTGCTGCACCCTGCAACACAACCCAGCTCTAAACAAAAATTATGTTGTAGCTGAAGGAGGTAGCTTGGCCAAAATGCCAGAATGAGGAAATGCAACCCAAATAACCTCTCCTTCCCTGAGGATGAGGTAGGGATTCCCGATCAGGAACACCCTTTTGCTAAACAGCACAACAACTCTGATAAACAACAAGAGGAAGCAAGGTCTAAACAGACCAATATCAAATGATAATCTAAAAACATGAATAACAATGGCTACCATCCCCTCCATATATAGTATGTGAGCCTTCTCACATTGGGTCCCATCCATACTTTCCACTAAGCTCATTCAAGTTTTCCTCCACTAAAACTGTGTTGTCTCCTCATGAATGCCACTCCTCCATGACAGCGTTGTTGACTTGGTCAAAGTTGATGTCTTCAACATGTGTCCCCTCCAATTCACACCCAAAGGTGCTTAATCCAGTTGTTTATTCTTCCTCCTTTCACATTAGGAGTGTTATTATTCCTTCAAGAGGGTTTTATGGGCCTCCCTACCCACTTATTCACCTACTTAGTGATAAAACAAACTATAATATTCCATTTATATGTAGGCTAAATTTTTGGAATATTACATTTGCATTCACTATCTTAGTTTGTTTTTTAGAGTTTTCTTAATGTTAGTAATACTTTTTACATTTCATCGCAGATGTCTGAATCTTTGGAACCATTTTTTGGGTACGCTGATGGGAATGTGTTTTATCTGTAATCCATAATTCCACATAAAAAATTGGCGACTCCACTAGGGATGATATCCAGTTTAACCAGGTCATTGGGAATGATGCCCAAATTGACCGATAAAAAATAGAATTCCATGCCTCTACGAGAGAGGGAGATCATGGATCAAGGGATGTTCATGGTATTTAAATATAATCGTATCTCAATACATACATGTGTGTACATATGGAATTGGTTTTTTTTTTATCTATTTTGTGAGTTAAATTAGTTTTTAATAAGTTTTATTTTTTATTTTTTAGGAGTTAGGAGGACAAGGGTGTCTACTCCATCAATGGAGCATGGCCATGGTTCACGGAATTGTGGTATGGTTCACGCAATTTAATCAATTATACATGTACATGTGTATTCATATGTATGAATGTATTTTTGAATTGATTATAAATTCATATTTTTTATGAAGCTTCCCTCTTGTCACGTGAGGTTGGTGGTGGTACACATTCCCTTGGAGGCCCATCAATAGGTGATGGCCAATTCTGTGAGGGTGGTGATATGCATCCCCCAGATGCCAATCAATGGATGATCGTATTGGTTCTTAACCAAATGGTGGTCGTTCAGATGGTTTTCAACAGTCTAAGGGTGGGCAAGATGCTAGCCAACCATATCAAGGTGGCCATCAATCTGAATATTATTTTCATTCAATTTGTAAAAAATTGTTTACATATTTTTTTAACATACAAAATTTTATATATTGATGCAGAGGGTGAAAATGTTGCTAAAAAAATACGTAGGACAGAACGAGTTATTCAAGAAGAAGGTTGTACACCAACCACGACTTATCTGTCTGACATTTCCGATATACTTTGGGAATCAAACATTCAGCAATGCACCTTACAAAGGTGTCAACATCTTCATTCAAAATTGAAGAGAGATCTCGTGTCTTTGAAACTCACTGCTGAGAGTTGAGAAAGCTTGGAAATAGTTACTCACTCTTTAAGCAAATTAGTAGATGTGTACCTAAGGCTTGGGCCAACCACTGATACTTTTGTAGAAGTGATGAGAAAAATAAAGGAAACAGTGATGGGTCTCGATACATGGGAGGTTGTTAAACAAAGAGTACAACATAAATGGCCAAGTCTATGTTTAATTTCAAATAAGGGCTGAAGAGAAAGATGCTAAAGGTGCAATATTTCAAACACCCTGATATAGCTGGCCATTTGTATGATAGGAACCTTGTTGCGTATGGAAGACTCCCATGGAACGACGAGGTTCCGCTTTATTTTGAAAAATTATTTTATGCATAATTTTTTTGGGAATGAAACCCAATTATAATGACCTTCCCTCTGAATTTTTTGGTCTTGGGAAAGGTTGATTGTGTGACCGTAGGGGTGCTAAGCAATCTGTTGATTTTCCTTGCCCTGAGCCACCATTGGTTAGTCGACCTCTTCGTGTCTAAAATTTGCGGTAAGATATGGATGCAACTTCTCAAATTAGTCGAGAAGCAAGGGATGCCATCATTGACAATGTTTAGAGTGGACTGGGTGGAGTTGATGTTTTTCTAAATCGACAAAGAGCACGAGATAATGCACGTGATAATTTTTTGTATCATACAATGAGGTAGACAACATGAGTGTTGAAGATCTCATAACATATTTAAAGAATTGTTGTAATTTTTGGCATGACCTAATTATTCATGAGTAAGAGGGCATGGGATCGGTATGTGTTAATGGTTAGGGGATTATTTTAACACATACACAATTTGTAATAAATACATATATACATACATTTATTTGTATACATTAATCTAACAAAAATGTATCATTATATGTTAACACCATTTTCAGTTCTCACACTTGATGAACAAAGATGATGTTAATCTCACGGTCGGAGCCTCCGGTTCACACAATCAAGAAGGGTCTCACCATCAATCACACAATCAAGATGGTTACCACCATCACGATGATATGTTGGCACATGTTAGTGTTTTTTAAGTGAACGTGATGATGTACAATTATTTTTTTATCTATTATTATATATATATCGAAATATGATGACATATTTTTAAAATAAATAATTGTGCACACATGTACATGTATATATAATTAAATGTTAACAGATTTCTATTCTGTCCAATGTTTTTGGGATGGCGGTACCTTCTTCTTCCTTAGGAGATGTGACAAATCCACCATCACAAGTATGAACAATTTTTTACTTTTAAATATGTTTTTAAGTTATATATTGCAGCGCAAAAGTTCCATTAAAAAATGAGATCTAGATCTTGAGTTATTTTAAATTTTTGAATTTTAGTTATTTTAAATTTTTTGAATTTTAGGTTTCTGGAGATTTTCTTTTGGAGCCACCCTTAGGAGATGTGCCAGATCCACCATCACAAGTATTCAATTTTTCACTTAAATATGTTTAAGTTATAAGTTATAAATTGAAGTTCAAAAATTTTATTATTAATTGAGATCTAGATCTTGAGTTATTTTATACTTTTAAAATTTTTGAATTTTAGGTTCATGGAGATGATTTCCATTCTCCACGGACTCTAGCGATGGAGTGTATGATGGAGATAGGAACATCCATACCATTTGAACCATTTGAACAAGTTGTCTAACGTTTTTTTAATATCATTGAAAATTAGTTTATATATGCATTTTCATTTGAATATATATATATATATATATATATATATATATATATATATATATATATATATAGCTATTTATGGTATATTCCTGTGGAGGAAGTTTTAATGGACGAGCAACAAAACACAATGGAGAGGGAACCACATGAGGTATTGCATGATTTTTTTTTTTTTACATGAAGTTCTATATTCTCATTCAATTTTAAAAAATTAAATTTTAATGTTTGTACACATTGTGTACAAGTTCCCCATGCTTCACACGATAACACAAGGATCATGAATTTGTTGGCAGAGACACTAGATCCATCTGTATTTGATGGATGATGCACATGTGTGCAACATTATATTTAATATATATAGAGTCTTAAATTTACTTTTTTTATATATAGTCTCATCTATGCAGTCATATTTAATTTTTTTATATAACTTGATACTTGTAACACTATACATTGAACTAGATATATATATTTACTTTTATTGTTCATGTTTGATACAAATTTTGGACATATTTTACTATTTGGATATATAGTTTTAAACTAATTTACTTTTATCAAGAATGATTTTAAATTTTGGATAGTTACATTTGGTATGTGATCACATGTTGTGATATATAATGTTTTTCTTTTAAAACTCAAGTTCTCATTTTATTTTTTAAATATAAAATGAATCTAGATGGAGATTTCAAATTAAAAAACACATGTTCATGTGTGTATATTTTGGATAGTTGAACTACATTTGGCATGTTGTGATATAATATTTTGTTTTTGAAACTCAAGTTGTCATTTTATTTGTTAAATATAAAATTCAAATCTAGATGGAAATTTCAAATTTTACAAAACACGTGTATATTTTGGATAGTTCAACTACAATTGGCATGTGATATCATGTTGTGATTTTATGTTTTCTTTTTAAATTGGATAGTTCAACTACATTTGGCACATGATCTCATGTTGTGATATAATGTTCTGTTTTTAAATTGGATAGTTCAACTACATTTGGCATGTGATCTCATGTTGTGATATAATGTTTTGTTTTTAAAACTCAAGTTGTCATTTTATTTGTTAAATATAAAATAAATCTCTAGATGGAAATTTCAAATTACATTTTCACAATGTGTATATTTTGGATGGTTGAACTACATTTGACATGTGATTGTGATATAATGTTTTATCTTTAAAAAGTTGTCATTTTACAAATTTGTTAAATATAAAATGAATCTCTCTAGATGGAAATTTCAAATTACAAACCATGTACATACATGTGTATATTTTGGATCTAGTTGAACTACATTTGGCATGTAATCACATGTTGTGATATCATGTTTTGTTTTATGATATAATGTTTTGTTTTTAAAATTCAAGTTGTCATTTTATTTGTTAAATATAAAATGAATCTCTAGATGGAAATTTCAAACTACATTTTCACAATGTGTATATTTTGCATGGTTGAACTACATTTGGCATGTGATTGTGATATATTGCTTTGTTTTTAAAATTCAACTTGTCATTTTATAAACTTGTTAAAAATATAAAATGAATCTCTCTAGATGGAAATATTGAATTACAAACCATATTTTGGATAGTTGAACTACATTTCGCATGTGATCACATGTTGTGATATAATATTTTGTTTTTAAAACTCAAATTTTGGATGGTTGAACTACATTTGGCATGTGATTGTGATATAATGTTTTGTTTTTAAAATTCAAGTTGTCATTTTATAAACTTGTTAAGAATATAAAATGAATTTTTCTAGATGGAAATTTCAATTACAAATCATGGAAATTTTGAATTACAAACCATGTACACGTGTATATTTTGGATAGTTGAACTACATTTGGCATGTGATACACTGTTGTGATATAATGTTTTGTTTTTAAAACTCAAGTTTTGGATGGTTAAACTGCATTTGGCATGTGATTGTGATGTAATGTTTTGTTTTTATTCGATAGTTGAACTACATTTGGTATTGGAAGTAATGTTGTGATATAATGTTTTGTTTTTAAAACTGAAGTTTTGGATGGTTGAACTACATTTGGAATGTGATTGTGATATAATTTTTTTTTTTTTTATTGGATGGTTGAACTACATTTGGTATGTGAAGTAATGTTGTGATATAATGTTTTGTTTTTATTGGATAATTGAACTACATTTGGCATGTGAAGTAATGTTGTGATATAATGTTTTGTTTTTAAAACTCAAGTTTTGGATGGTTGAATTACATTTGGCATGTGATTTTGATACAATGTTTTGTTTTTATTTGATAGTTGAACTACATTTGGTATGTGAAGTAATGTTGTGATATAAAGTTTTGTTTTTAAAACTCAAGTTTTGGATGGTTGAACTACATTTGGCGTGTGATTGTGATATAATGTTTTGTTTTTATTGGATAGTGGAACTACATTTGGCATGTGAATTAATGTTGTGATATCATGTTTTGTTTTTTAAACTAAAGTTTTGGATGGTTGAACTACATTTGGCATGTGATTGTGATATAATGTTTTGTTTTTAAAATTCAAGTTGTCATTTTACAAACAAAAAAAAATCACATGAATATATGTACATAAAATGATTGAAGTACATGTTTGAATATATGTTAAAATGATTGAAGTACAATACATATCAATGTATATATATAAAAACAATCATAAGATTCTATTTGTTCTTAGATATGCCAAACAATCATAAAATTTTAAAATTGCATTATAGAACATATATATCCAGTACGTGCAACATTTTTCATCAATGCACATAGAAAAGCTACTTTCAGTTGATAGTAAACTGGAAATTACAAAACACGTACCACACATTTTTCATTTGAGAATGAATATTACAATTTACTTCTAATAGACATGTATGTCTAAAAAAAAATCGTGCAACTTCAAATTTGCATTATATCAACTATGCTAGATACACAGATATGTACATTTTGCAATAATGACATTATGACAAATTGTACCAGAGAATGTATGAAATCGTTTAGACCAACTAATATAGACATGTGTATGTGTACACGTATATAAATTACTCGTGTGCATGTACCAAAACAATGTACATGTGCAAACACTTGTATAGATAACATAAAAAAGAAGTTCAATTTTTAGTTGAGTTCTGGAAGTTCTAAAAGATAAATCCAAAGAGAAGAAATTGTTGGGCAGTTCAATAAAAAAAATTCCAATGGAATGCCATCTTCAATGATCCATTCATGATCAGCTTTTGACATTTTCCATTTCTTAATTTTTGTTTTTTTCTTTGATTGAACTTTTATCAACTTTATGCGTGCTACACACACCAAGTGACTATATTGACAACTTATGACATGGGGTTCATAGTCTTGAAAGTAAAAAAAATCCCCACTTTGATTAGTTTGTCTAAAAAAATAACCTTTCAGTATAATAGACTCTCTGTCATATGTAAACCCGTGATCATCATAGTTTTCCAATAATTTTATCTTTCGTGCAGTGAAACGTATCAAATAATACTCCATTTTCATCGTTCATAGTAGGTGAAAGTACAATAAAAACATATCTTGCACAATAAAACAAACTTATGTATTGAAATTTAGATCATAATTAACATGAAAAATTAACATGTGTACTTGATTTTATTATCTATTTCTAGATCTCTATCATTTGAAATAAATTGAAATATTACCTTCTCTAACAAGATCAGAAACTCGATCACTATCAGATGATATTGTAGTCTCCTCTGATTGCATTTCTTCAAACCTTGCAACATACATTTTCCCCATTTGTATTTAGCTATGTATGTTGCCAATCTTTTATATACATTTTGTTTTCACAAACATCGTTGGATTCTGTGTTGTCTATGAAAACATGACAAAAACAAGAATATTTTCTTTTATCCAATGCAAACACATTTGTGGACAACTTTGTTTTAATTGAATGCAATTTTTGAGTCCCTTTATTGTTTCAATGTCATTTCCAATCGATCTATCTACATCTTCGACCCCAATATGCCAAAAAAACCTATATTGAAAATTCAAAGAAGAATATAAATATCATATCAAAATACCATCAACGATAATCATTGTTATAAATGTACACTGTTTAAAATTAGAAATCCAATAAAAATTAAATTGAATGTACCTTCGCACTTCCCTTGATCGGTTAGTCTCATGGTTTAGTGCATCGATGCACCATTGAACAACTTCTTTAGCTGAGACAAGTCAGTTTTTAGAGGGGTCCATTTGATATCTTCGAAGTGCTCGTTTTATGCATGCCCCTGTACCATCATGTTCTCCTTTTCCATGACAAGTCTCAAAGAAATTCCAACAATTTTTAATGCACGTTTTCATATGAAGACGACACAACCAAAATAATAATCGTGAATATTTGAATTGACCTACGCATCCATCTGACCATATCCAATGTTCATTGAATTTTATTCCATGACTTTTCAAGGAGTCATAAATATTTCCAAAATAGTGTTGTACAAAATATGTATCATGTGTACGATCATCACTAATATAAAAGTGACATTATTTAATAACATGCCAATTTTCACTGGTGCTTTCTATATGATCAACAATTTCTTCAGCATGTCTATACAGAATATGGATGAGCATGGAGACTTGGTCAGAATGATGTATTCACTTTGAATTTATTTTTGTGGAACAAATGTGTAGTTTTCTGCAAAATCAATTACTGACAAAATGGTCCCTGGTGGAAAAATTTCATGGGATTTTTTTAATTGCAAGTCCTGCCATCAAGCTCTATGGGAATGCTTGGTGTATTTATAAATTTATGCCTCAAACTTTCTCAAAAAATCTATAACAATTTTTTTTCTCCTTCTAAATCAATTCTTTTAGCACTTGAACCTTGAATCAATGTATGGATATATTCATATCTCTTCCATTTCACTTTCATGTTGGACAATGATTGATCATTTATATCAGTACGATATTTGTTTTAAAATTTAGTCAAATTTCCACAATCATTGCATTTTTTACCACCAACACATTTATTTTGGTAAAATAATTCATGGCTTTGTCTTCCAAATAGAATTTGAGATACGAAATCATGGATAGTGGAAGGAGGAGGTGAATTTTTCCAAAATGTTTTACCAAAATTAAGGAATGTGTCATAATATAACTGAAATTCCACATGATAACGACAACAACAAGTGTCGTGTATGGTGATAGGTTTTACATACCATGGTTTTTGTTGCACAAAATCACTGATTGAGACATCAATTTGATGATTCTCTTATTTTAACTTGTTGAGAAACTCTACCTGAGTGGTGTCCAAGAAATGTTTTGGATGTTCTTCGTACTGATTTTGTGCTATTCTTCTTTGCATCATGTCCCTTGATTTTGGTGAAACACGCGAATTTTTCATCCAATATTCATATATTATTTTTTAAACATTTTTTCCAAGTCTATATTTGTATGGTTGGCTACAAATAATTGTCTGACAAGCAAGTTCATCATTTACATCTATTTGCAACTGAAATTTCTGATGTTTGTGCAAAGTTTTTTGTGAGATTCCTAATACTTGTGCCATAGATTTTACCAAGCGATTCCCTTTAGTACTTGATGAAACCACTGCCATATGTATTTCTCTATGTGCATCTGAAACATTTTTCTATCTAGATCTTCTAATTGAATTTAGAGCACTATTTATATTTTTTATCACATTTTCTTTCACTATTCTTCTTCTTTTTAAAATCTTTTGTTGATTTTCGAATACCCAATAAAGTCGTAGCTTATTTTAATTTCCTTGATGTGAAGAGACCTTTCAACAATTGGGCTTGAACTGCCACAAGTTCCTTTTTGAAGAACGAATCAAAAATGCGATTAACACAATATCGTATAACATGGTCAGCTTTTTTATCTCCATATGTGTGAGTGTCAACATTTTCTAACATCTCATTATCGATATTGATTTCATATGTACATATTCGAATTAAATGTACATAATAAGTTTACATATTAAATAAATAACTAAATTAATAAATATGTATAATTTCAATAATATACATGTGTTAAACATATATATATATATATATATATATATATATATATATATATATATATATATATATATATATATATATATATATATATATAACACATGTGTATTATTGAAATTATACATATTTATTAATTTAGTTATTTATTTAATATATATATATACCTCGTGATTCAATTTCTTCACTTGAAATTCTTTCAACATTTTCACCATCTTCAATCATTGGATCAATATCTCTTTCACTATCTCTTTCAAAACTTTGTATCTCATCATCAATGTTTTGAGGAATATCTCTCTTTGATTACATTGCACAATATTTTTCAAATTAGTTCATCAAATAAAAATTAAGTTTCACAATTTAAAATAGGAAAATTTTAAATATTTACATTTACATACCTGCTTCAACTTCTAGTTGAGGTTGATTTTCCGTTTCAATATTTGAGTGTTCTTCTCTTCTTTTTTTGCGATATTCTCTCCTTTGTTCTCTACGTTCCTTAGGGTCTCTTATTCGATCATATTTTCTCTTGCAATTCCTTCGGTTTCCCATGATAATTGAGTATGAAGCTCAAAAAATTTCCTTCAAAAATTTAGACAAAAACTCAATTAAAAAAAGCATAAAAAAATATTTAATTAAAAAAAAAAAACTCATTTAAAAAATTTTGCACAAAAGTCGTACTTCAATCCAAAAAACTTACTTTAAAAAATCCGAGAAAAAAATGTATTCTAAAAATAAAATGAAGCTCAAAATATTTCCTTCTAAGTCCTGCAAAAAAATTTCATTTAAAAAGTTAGACAAAAACTCATTTTAAAAAATCATTATAAAAGATTTACTTCAACCCAAAACACGTACTTTAAAAAAATGTCACTTCAAAAAATACCTCAAAGAAATGTCTATTGAAAACTAAGCCCAACCTCTTAAAAATGTCATTTTAAAAAATACCTCCAAAAAATGTCCTATGAAAATTATGTCCAAAAACCTCTAAAAAAATGTCTCTAAAAATGAAATACCTCCAAATAATGTCCTTTGAAAATTAAGCCCAAAAAGCCTCTAAAAAATATCAGTTTAAAAAATATCTCCAAAAAATGTCCTTTGAATATTAAGCCTAAAAAGAGTCCTTTCGAAATTAAACAAAAAAAAAATCCAAAAAATGTCTTTTGAAAATTAAGCCCAAAAACCTCTAAAAACAAAATACCTCCAAAAAAATGTCCTTTGAAAATTAAGCCCAAAACCTCTAAAAACAAAATACCTTCAAAACAATGTCCTTTGAAAATTAATTCCAAAAAGCATCCAAAAAATGTATCATATACCTCCAAAAAATGTCCTTTGAATGTTAAGCCAAAAAGAGTCATTTGAAAATTAAGCCCAAAAAAAGTCCTTTGCAAAATCAGACCAAATGAAGAAATGTGCGAAATTATGCGAAAATAATGAATCCGTTTACGCCTATTTATATTGTCGTGAAATGTTTTTTTTTTAGGGGCTTCATTGAATTTTCTGGCCGACATAAAGTCAATTAAAAGTTCAACCGAACTTTTGTAAAAACTTTGGCCGAAATTTTGTGTCGTTAGACTTGACAGGCCGTCGGGATAAAAAACAATTCGACCGAACCTTTTTTAAAAGTTCTGCCAAACCAACACGTCTGCAATTATGCAAATCCAAGCTCTGAACACATTTCTTCAACTTTAGACTGATTAAACTCCATGAAACTTTATGAATTAATTGTCAATACCAAGACAAGCATTTGCATAATTCAATCTACTTTCATGAAATATAAATTTTATGGAATTTCATAAATATTTACTAATTTTAATTAATTTTGTAATAAAACGGGTGTAAACAATTTTTGAAGGTCATTATGATTTAGTGAAAACAATATTTTGCATCTTCCAAAATACACTGTAAAAAAAAGTGAAAAAATTATGGTGCATTACATTGGTCCGCCGTTTGTAATGGGTAGTTTTTAGATTTTTAGTTTGTAACTTATATGTTGAGAAATTTTGTGCGAGTCGAAACATATTCAAAATATGCAGTTTTTTTATATTGGATCAGTTCAAAAAAATCTAGTAATTATGATATGCATGAGTTGGTTTCGTAAATATAACGAAAACGAAGTGGACTCTGTCTATATTGTTGTAACACATTTTGCTTCTAAAAAACACATAGTTTTCAAAGAATACACCAACGCGTTTGAACATGATTTTTTATGAATCCTTTGCTTGTTAAAGAACACACACTCAAAGAAAGGTTAAGTTTACATACCAAATGTGTATAAAAAAAATTCCAAAAAATGAGTACTAGAAAGCTAATAAAATTTGTGAATTTTTTTTTTTAATCGTAAAATGAAATTCTAAACAGAAAAATTGTTTTGGCTTGCAGAAAGTTGAAGAAAAGAAAAAAATGATATTTTTTTCTCAAAAAAGGGAAAAAAGTGTAACCCAACTTCACATTTTCGTCCACAAATATTATGTTATATTTGTAGATGATTTCTCACATAAGTGCTGCATTTTATTCATGCAGAAGAAAGACCAAGAATTCTCCAAATTTATTGAATTTAAAGCACTTGTTGAGAAATAAACTGGCATGAAAGTGAAGGCTTTCAAGAGCTATAACAATGGTGCATATGTGTCGAATAAGTTTTAAAAACTATGTGCAAAGGAAGGCATTCGACGAGAGTTGATAGCACCCAATAACCCATAACAAAATGGGGTAGCTGAGAGGAAGAAAAAAATTATCGTGGGAGAAACACAAATGATGTTGCATGACCAGGGCCTACCTCTGCACATGTGGGCTGAAGCATGTAACACATTGGTATATGTGCATAACAGGAGTCCTCATTGGATTCTCGGGATGAGTAGACCAAAAGAATATTTTTCAGGGAATAAACCATATGTGTCACACTTCAAGATATTTGGATCATCAATATATTTCCATGTTTCCAAGAAAGAAAGAGAAAATCTAGAGACGAAAACAAAGTTGGGCATATTTGTGGGGTACACTGATACACCTCACAACTATTGGGTGTACCTGACATCTCTCAGGATGATAGTTGTTCGTAGAGAAGTGACATTTGACGAAGAGAAGGAAATGAAGTGTTCCATTGAGAGGGAGCTTCAGTTTCATGCAAATCAAAATATTTTTACTCCAAAGGAAGAACCTCAAGAAGATGTGGAGCAACCACATGCAGAGGAGCAAAGAGTGGAGACAACCACTCAAGCAGAGACATCCAGGGAAGGAAGTAAGAAAACAAGGGAAGCTAATAGATTATTGTAGGATGCTAGAGAGAATGTGAGAGCACCCACATCACAACGTAGGTAGAGGAGGTCACCAAAATGGTACACAGGCTACATGGCTCTGATGAGTGAGCTAGTAGAGACAGAACCGACCTCATTCGAGGAAGCAATAGAGAAACCGGCATGGGTTGATGCTATGGTAGAGGAATACGATTCCGTTTTCATAAAATTTGTTTAGGAAGTGGTTCCAAGACTTGCAAACATGTCAATGGTGGGTTCAAGATGGCTTTACAAGGCATACATGCAGTAGAAGGAAGCATCGAGAAGCCCAAGGCTGGATTCATGGAAAAGGGGTACTCTCAGGTAGAAGGGATTGAATATGAAGAGACCTTTTCTCCTTTAGCAAGGTACACCTCCATCAGATCAGTTCTAGCTCTGGATGCATGGATGAGGTGGAAAATCCACCAAATGGATATGAATACAACATTCCTCATGGATTTATTGAGGGGGAGGTGTACATTGAACAACCTGTAGGATTTGATACTTTTGACACAGAATCACATGTGTGTCGAATCAAGTGAGCATTGTATGGGTTGAAGCAAGCACTTTGTGCTTGGTACACCAAGATCGATAGCTACCTCACGAGTTTGGGATTCACCAAAAGTGAATCAAATGCAAACCTTTACCACATTCTGGTAGAAGGTAAATTGTTGATTATAGTCTTATATGTTGATGACTTGATTTTGACCAGTGATGAAAAAATTATCAGGTCTTGTAAGAGAGTTCGAAATGAATGACATGGGCTTGATGCACTATTTCCTTGGTTTGGAAGTATGGCATAGAGAAGGGGATATGTTTGTCTCTCAAGGAAAGTATGCCAACGTGATACTCCAGGAATTACACATGGACATATGCAAACCCATGGAGACTCCTCCAGTGACCAACTGGAGGAAAGAAGATGCCACTTCAAGTGAGGAAGTGGATACTACCGCGTATAAGCAGTTGGCAGGTTCTCTCATGTATTTGGTGAACACATGACCAAACATGTGTTATTCAGTCAATCAATTGAGACAAGCCATGGTTCGAATGAATAAATTATTTTGGAGGGATGCTAAACATGTAGCTCCTGACAATTTGGACTTTGGTACATACAGACAGAGGGAGTGAAGCTGCAAGGCTTCACAAATGCAGAACATGAGAACACTTCAGGAGGAAATTTCAGTGTTGAGTCAACAACAATTTCTTAGTACAACAAGAAGCAAAGATAAGTTTCACTCAGCTCACCAGAAGCAGAGTACATGGATGCCAGTCAAGCAACTTGTGAAGCTATCTGGATGAGAAAGATTATTGTTGGGTTATTTGGTCAGATGATGGGTCCTACTGTGATTCACTGTGATAATCAAAGTTGTATCAAACTCTCTAAGAATCCAGTTTTTGCACGATCGATCCAAGCACATTGATATCTGGTATCACCATCTATGAGATTGTGTGCAGAGGCGGATCATGTTGTTGCAGTACATTCCGACAAAGGAATAAGATGCAGATATTTTGACAAAAGCTTTGTCAAGAGGGAAATTTGAGTTCCATAGAATCAGGATTGGGATATATGATAATCCCTTTCTAACTGAGAGGGAGTGTTGAAAATGCAGCAATAAATTCCTAATTTAATTTTTCCTTTGATTAAATTAGGATAAAATCGAAATTCCACAGATTCAACAGATAATTTGAATGAGTTGGCTGATTTATTATCACTCAATTATCTTAGTTAATTTGAGTGGGGGACATGAACTTGTGTTGTTTACAGTGATTCCTAAATTTTAGTAGCCTAGGTTGAGGTAATTTCAATTGTAACAATTTAATTCAGTTAAATTGAGTTAAGGTCAGTTAAACTAGTTCTAACTATTGGAGAAACTAGTGTGAGGTATAGCAGTGGAGTGAATCTTCAATGTTTAACTAGTTAAATGATCAATAAAACTAAAGTAAATCATGCATGTATGAAATTCCAGTTACCCAATTGAGATTGGAGTTAAAGGGAAGTGTACTGTCAGTTGTAGAATATTCCAAATTTTACAGGTCATGCATACAGTCAAAGGAAGGCCTAAGATAATTGCGCAATTCTCAATGAGGAATTTCCTAATTAATAGGGGCCTAATTCCTCAAGGAATAGTGAAAGGAAATAGGAGCTTGGAGGCTTGGAAATTTGGATAAGTGTTGGCCAAAGTCAGTGAGTCAGGCAGAGGATAGAAGATACTTATGCAGGTTGAGCTCAAGGTTGAGAAAATATAGTTTATTCATCGAGATTCTTTGATTAAAACAATACATATAGTAAGGGGTTTTGAGCAGTTTATTTCCCCTAGATATATCTCTATGTAAGTGTGTTGAATATTGATGCATGTTAATGATTTGTGTTCTCGATCGTGAATTTACGTCCGCAGATTGGTAGAGTAGATTCTAGTCTTGTGAAATAATAAATTTCATGATAAGTTTAGGATCTACACATTAAAATTTTACACATCTAAGAGGAGCCTATTTATAAAAATTAGACAACAATTTGTTAAAATAGTTCATTAAAAATATATTTTATATAGGTGTTTGATTTGGATAGTCATCTCTTAAAAACTTCCTTTTCTTTTCAAGTTAACCAAGGGTAATATTATCCTTCTGGAAAACATAAATAAGAGACAAATGAATATATCTACATTTTATTGGAAATGAGAAGGAAGGCTTAAAATTTGATCAGGTTTTTGTCTTCATCCAAGTTTTACACATTATTGCATAAGCCACTAATTTGATCACAATATTAGGATACTCGACAGGAAAATTGGAAACCTATTTTTCTCTTGTTGCACGACCATCATTTCTTATGTGGATAATGTTTTCTGTCTATCGCTAGTTTTTCCATGCTTTCTCACAAAACCTCCTCTTATAGAATCATTAGAAGATCTCTAGGTTTAAGTAAAATATCACACTTTACACCGAGTTGCTCAATATATAGAAATATAGTTTCAAAAATATTCAAAGAAATAACATATTTTCAAGGAGAAGTAAGAAAAATTTCCATTAATCAAAATGACAGACCAAAACTATAATAGCAATGCAATTCCATTAACTAAACTATAATCACAATATAATTCCAATAATAGATTTGATTGAAAATTACATTTGTTAGCCTCACTCTCATGTGAGTAAAACAATTTTAAGTCCAAAAATAATTAAATTAATTAAATCATGAAAGTTAGGATTTATTCCTACCTTTCTAGATTGGGATTGTTCCTCATAATTAGGAGTCAATTTAGGTCTAGTTGGTTGAGCATTGTTAGCAGACCTACCATCCAGTTATATCGTTGATCACAGAACATGAGGAAAAAGGCATTGCATTGTATCGTTTTGGAAGGAGCCTGTTGTTTTTTTTTTAATAATTGATTTGAGCGTGCCAATTGTGGAGAGAAGCAATGATCTACTCATTTATTGAGTGTTTGGAGCAAGCTGATCCAGACATGAATTAAATTTGTTTCGAGAATTCCGCGGAGGTTGTGGCAAGATTCTAATTTGTGTCAGCATGAGGAAATTCATGCATGTTGAGGCAGCATGGGTAAACAATGAGTAGCATTGAAAATATCGAATATAGATCCTCACAAGTAGATATGATTCTCACAGTAAGCCTGTCAATCTGTGCCAATGTGAGGAGCGTTGTAATGAAGAATAACTGTGACTGATATTGCATCAGCGTAAAGCTCCAAGATTCCACGTGCTGAAAACGAAATATTGATAAACCTCTTTCCTCGTGTTTTTGTGTTCACATCGAGTTATATTCAATTGAAGGTGAAGCGCTTCAAGCAGATTAACCTGCTCCTGGCTTAAGGTCCCATAATATGTATGAAACACACATAACAATTTTTAGTATACAATAAAATCCCACTCGTGCGTTGTTGTCATAATTTTCTCTCTGTCATACGTGCTGCAATTATTCTCCATAGCAATTTCATTGTCATATCTCTTCTTATTCCTTCTCTTATGGCATGCTTCACCAGATTCCCTTGACTTTATATTACACTCTTCTCCTTTTGATTCTGAAGAATTTAATCTTCTTGATTTTTCATGATCAACTTCTAGATTATGTATTGCATTTCCTGTAGGTGATTGATTGCGGTTCCTTTCTTCACGGGCCCTTATGATAAGATTCATTTTAGGAGAAACCAGATCCTTTCCATTGGAATCCAGCAACCCAATAATCATAAATATATTACAATACAGAGATTAACACACTCGTCCATAGATAATGCTTTGTCTCAAGGCATCTGGTCTTAGCGGGCTCTATTGAGAGAGATGTTAATATAGACAACTTATCTTTAGCTTGTCGTGCACACAAATAATTAGACACAGTAGATCGACGTAGTTAAAGACATCAAGGAATTTTTTGCGTGGATGCACATGGAAGTCGTAGAACCATGGTGTTTTGTCATCAGTTTTTATTATTGGATGCATGTATGTACCACAAATTAGAAAGAGATTATTTTGCAGCCCCAGGAACGATCAAGTTACAGAGAATGGGTGGTGAGAAAAATGGTTTCCATGCAATGCTCGCTTCTGCCGGATTTGGCGATTCCACTAAGCATGCTAGAAGACAACACTATGTAGCCAGCATGGAACCCATATGCATAGATGAGTTGCAATAATGAATGGATGAATTGAGAGAAATTCCTGTTGTGTGTAATTTATCTCTCCAACAAGTTTTTTGAAGGTGTGTTCTTTAAAGGACAATTCACCTTTTGAAAATAACATTTTTGTTGAAATTTCAAACTTAGAATTGGAGAGTCTGTCACCAAAGGTCAAATTTGAATGCTTGATTTTGTTGGTTAATTATGGAGTAGAATAAATATCCTTGACAATGAGAAAAGTGTTATTTTCTTATGTTAAAATGTCATAAAGGTAAAAAAAATTACAGTGATAGGCATGTTTCTAATGGTTTTGTAGAAGGGAATCACTTCTTTTGGGAAATGGTAAAAGCTCTTTAATAATATTTCATTTTATTATGCTTTTACTTTGTGAGAAAAAGTAAAGCATTCCAAACTCATGTGGAGAGTTTTTTAGTGGAGGTATAAGTATGAATATTTTTGAAGTGATTTTGGAATGATAAGGATTCACTTTTTTTGTAAATCTAGAGTGACAAGTAGAAGGTTATTGTTGAAGTAAACTTTTTACTTTTAGAAGGTTGAGTCAGTATCCATCTATTTTTTGAAGACAATTTGTTTCCAAAATTTGCGAGCTTGGCATTCTCATTGCTTAATAAGTTTCTGTGACAATGTTGTGAAACTGAAGGATGATGGACTCCCTATTTAATAAAACATAATTTTTTGATGGTGCTTGTGTCCTAGATCCACCTGAAATTGAATAAGGGGATCTTAGGTACACTGTGTGTAGTGAATTCTTGTGCATGACTTGTGTCTAATTTTTTGACACTCTCATTGTAATATGGTACACAACAAATTAAACAAATGCATGCACATAATCAATTCCATTCAAGCTCATGTAATCAAGCGTAAATACACAAACTACAATCAATCAAGCACTTGCAACACATAATCAATCTTGTCAACATCAACATTCTACAAGAAAATTCACTCAAGAAAATCAAGTTAATGAAGCTACAAAATCAAGCAATCCAAGAAAAGTCTACATCGACATCAACAATATTTTTTGTGTAACTTGCAAACCAAAATTTGTAAGTTAACTTGTAATCAAATTCAAAACAATTTGAGTTAAATTGTAAGGGTGCATTCTCGGTTGAAACTGACACCCAAGTTTGAATTGATAAGAAGGTCAAGTGAGTCAATTCTCTTCAACTAAGTCAATTAAGTCAAGTAAATCCATTGTCTTCAAAAGAGTCATCAAGATTATTTGAACTTGTCATTGTAAGCATTTTCTCTTGGGTGAATTTTCGACAGTGTTCAACACCTTTCTTTTACAAATAAAAACAATCAAGTGAGTAAATTCAAGGAAGTACAAAGTGCCAATGAACAAATTTAAAGCATCAAGCGAGCAAGTTAAACTCTAAAGCAAACAAACGACAAGTTCAAATCTACTGCAAGAAAGCATGAGTTCAAGTGAACGTGAAGCAATCAAGCAAGTTCAAGCAATAAATCAAGCGATCAAATTCAACTAAACAATTTCAAATCAAGTGAGCAAGTTCAAAGAAAGACATTCAAATCTACGACAAGCGAGCTTGAATTCAATCGAGGGAGTTCACATGGCGAAACGCATTCAACTGTTCCAAGTTCTTAACAATCTGATTCTATCATCAACTAGTGACATGGTGAAAATCAACAAAGAAACTCTTGCTGATATTCAAGTACATCTTCAACAGACACATGAAACAATTTAGTTTCTTCAATTGGAGTCATAACTACAACGAAATGAGCTGCAACATAAAAGTGATGCTTCCAAGCCATTCACCCATACAGATGAAGATAAAAATGATGATTCCAAGTCTCTCATCCAAACAAATTCAAGTATAGAAGTTTTCCATGATCAAGTTCAACTTTCTTCTTCCAAGCCAATCATTAAGCCATGTGAAGAAATCCAAAGTAACAAAAATTGATGAGGATTAGGATATGAAAAATATGACAAAAAATTGCATATCCCGGATTATTCAAAGCCAATCAAGTTCATGAGTGCAATATTTCTTGATCAAGTAACATCAACAACCCATGAGAAAGTTGAAGACAACCCAAAATGCACACATTGTCAAAGAACATGTCATATGGAAGATCATTGTTTTGATCTCCATCCTTGTCACCATTATGGCAAGAAAAATCATTCATCAGAGAAATGCTGCAACCAAAACCAACCAGCCAGATTGAAGATCAATTATGCATGGATTGATCCTTGGGAATGGTCATCAAGAGTCAAAAGATTGTATAAGTATTACAACCGAATTCAATGACACCTATTGCAACCAATAGTCAAATGAATATGGTACTCTCGTACAGTTGAATGGGGGAGTACACTAGTGAAATACTCCTACACTTGAAGGGGGGGAGTTCAGAAATAATTTGCAAATGATTGTCTCTCCTTTTAGCTGACAAATGGGGGAAAATTATAATGAAATTGAAGGTGGTTTTCAGACTGAAAGTATCGAAAACATCAGCAAAAACATCCAGTGGGCATCCTCATCAACCAGTGAGTGATCAACAACAAAAGAAATAGTGAGAAATTTTCACAGTGAACGATTTTTAACATCATCAACATCATCAGCCAGTGGGCGATCATCATTAACAGCCAGTGGCCAATCATCATCAGCGGCCAGTGGGTGATCAAACATCCAAGAAGCCAATGGGTAGTCAACATAAATTCGCCAGTGGGTGTTCTCAACATCAAAGAAATAGTTTTCAACATCAGAAAACTTTCCAGTGGGCATTCTCAATATTTTGTTAGTGGACAAGCAAATTTTCCAGTGGGCATCATCAATATTTTGTTAGTGGACAAAGGATGCTGATTGCAAGAAAAGGACAGATGGATCCTTTTGAAGCTTGGCACGTGATGGAGTTGTCAAGCAAAATTCAGAGTTGAATCAGACTTGCAGCTCACTCATGATCTCTTCAGATTGAAGGTTTTTCGGCATCCAACTTTGGTAAATTTTCAGGCAGTGTTTTTTGAGGATCAATAGTTTTAGCATGAGAACTTGGAGGATGGTTTCTATTTCTTATTTTGGTCTTTTCATTAAGGGGGGGAATGTTAGCCTCACTCTCATGTGAGTAAAACAATTCTAAGTCCAAAAATAATTAAATTAATTAAATCATGAAAATCAGGATTTATTCCTACCTTTCTAGATTGGGTTTGTTCCTCATAGTTAGGAGTCATTTTAGGTCTAATTAGTTGAGAGATTCTCTCCAACTAGTTGGGCTCCTAGATTGGTGTATGGTTGAGATATTTTCTCAACCGAAGTGTCCAATATAGACACACTATCTTGAGACACATTCTCCTCATGTATTTATGTGTATCATAAACATTATTTTAATAATAAGAATGTGAGGAATGCAATGAGGCTCTCATGCCTTTTTCCGCCATGTCTGGTTTTTCTATGTCTTTGGCATGTTTTTGTGAGTGTTAATTTTGATTAATTATTCTACAACATTCCTTACATACACATTGTTTTGAGATATCAAAAAGGTATGGAAAAATAAAGTGAGCTCACATAGAAAAAAAGAAGAAGCTTGTATAAGTGCATCAGAATGGATGGACATAATGATTGCTTATGCTACTACAATAACATCATAAGAAATAATAACACCATAATAACCCCGATAACAACCACAAGAACAATGCCTTCATTAACAAGCCACCTATAAAAATGATCGTGAATGATAATTGGTGGAGCACATGTTGATTGCTCCACATATCTTGCACATCAGCCTCCACTGGATGTTGCTTCACAGAGTAGATCATCAACAACCCTTTGAACATATGAATAATAAGTTATGGTAAAGCTTTGAAACTGAGAAGCAATGTTTTTTCTTCTTTGTGAAGGGGTTTTAAGTTTTGACTTCAAACTTGATAAATTATGGTCATTTGATAGCATATCAATTTTGAATTGGTGTAAATGAAAATGTCATTTACACCATAATTCCTCGCTGATGTTAGCCCATCAACTAGGGCAATATAATAAAACTCATTGTTTGTGGTTATCTCGAGAATTTATCTATTGTTTTGATATACCTGACTAAGTGCTTCATTGTGAAGCACAAATCTAATTCGTTCATCACGAGGGTTTGGATGGCACCAAACCTGAATGATTGGGGTCCACTTCTTCACCATCTACAAAACAAGAAAACAATTACATGAAATCTTTTTAGAATTTTTCGAAACTATGTTGCAATAACTCATTGTTACAATGGCGACAACTCACTGTTACAATGGCCACAACTCACTATTACATTGACAAAAACTCACTGTTATAGTGGCAGAAACTCCCGGTTACAGTGGTAACTCATGAGGGAAATGCATATATCATTATGAAAATACAAAAAATACGTTTTCATATTGTCAATCAAATCATATATCAATGCACCAAAATTTTAAAAGTTAGTAAGGCATGTTAACTTCCTAAGTTTCCAAATTCAAGGTATGTTAACTTCGTAAGTTTCCAAATTCAAGGCATGTTAATAGACAAGAATCCACATTGTAAATACCATCACATTTTGACATTTGAAATGCATATCACAAAAAAATATCATCACCTTAAAATATTTGTTAATCGTTGTGTGCATTTGTTAAAACATTATCGATTCATGAATTTTTTACATCATTGTTTTTAGATATCATGTAGTAAGAATTTTGTAAATGTCTGTTTTGGTAGGGTTTTTCCACCATTGTAGGACCTTTTGGAATAAAGACACATGAATTAACAAGGTTTAATAATTTTATTAGGTTTACTTGGTTGACCTAGGTTTATTAGGTCGATCTACATTTACTAGGTTTAATAGATTAAACAACCTGACCTAAGTTTACTAGTTTAATTATGGTTTATTACGTTGACCTAAGTTTATTAGGTTTACCAAGTTTACTTAAGTTTACTAGATTGACTTAGGTTGACATAGATTTACTAAGTTGACTTTGGTTTTTTAGGTTTGGCTTAATAGATTAAACAACATGACCTAAGTTTACTAGTTTAATTATGGTTTATTAAGTTGACCTAAGTTTATTAGGTTTACCAAGTTTACCTAAGTTTACTAGATTGACTTAGGTTGACATAGATTTACTAGGTTGACTTTGGTTTTCTAGGTTGAACTTGGTTGACCTAGGTTGACTAGGTTAACCTAGATTTATTAGGTCGATCTACATTTACTAGGTTTAATGGATTAAATAGGTGAACTAAGTTTACTAGTTTACTAGGTTTACATGGTTTAATAATTACTAGTTTGACCTAGATTGACCTCCTAAGTTGAATAAGTTGACCTAGGTCTACCAAGTTTACCTAAGTTTACTAGGTTGACTTTGGTTTTCTAGGTTGAACTAGGTTGACCTAAGTCTACATTTACTAGGTTTAATAGATTAAATAGGTTGACCTAAGTCTACTAGGTTTACTAGGTCTATTAATTACTATTTTAACTTAGGTTGACTAAGTTGACCTAGGTTTACCAAATTAACCTAAATTTACTAGGTTGACTTGGGTTGACATAGATTTACTAGGTTTACTAGATTTATTGGGTTGAATTTGGTTTTCTAGGTTGACCTAGGTTTATTAGGTCCATCTACATATACTAGCTTTAATAGATTCAATAGGTTGACACAATTTTACTAGGTTTACTTGGTTTAATAATTACTAGTTTGAACTAGGTTGGCTAAGTTGACGTAGGTTTGTTAGGTCAATCTAAGTTTACTCGTTTACTAGGCTTAATTAGTTTGATAATTACTAGGTTGACCTAGGTTTATTAGGTTGACCTAAGTTTACTAGGTTTACTTAGTTAAATAATTACTAGTTTGACCTAGGTTTATTTGGTTGATCTACATTTACTAGGTTTAATAGATTAAATAAGTTGACCTAAGTTTACTAGTTGATGGTTTATTAAGTTGACCTAAGTTTATTAGGTTTACCAAGTTTACCTAAGTTTAATAGGTTGACTTCTGTTGACCTAGGTTTACACAGATTTACTAGGTTTACTAGATTTAAAAATTATTAGTTATACCTAGGTTAACTAGGTTGACCTAGGTTTATTAGGTGATTAGGAGAAATTCTTAGGATTCTTAGGTTTATTTAAATGATTAAGAGAGGTTCCTTCAACTATGTCAACCAATTCTTTATAAGTTTATTCATTCTTTGGGCTAAAAATAACAAATAAAGCAACAATGGAACAAAATTTGGCTGAAAATATGTAATAGGAGCATGACTCATTAGACTAAGAAGTCTTTTCTCCTTAAACTACAAAGTCGTTGCAATGGTGACAAACGAGTTGCAACATGGTGACAAGAGAGTTATTGCTGGTTCACCCGTTGCAACGACCTTAACTCAACTCCCTGGGTGGTCGTTGCAACAACTCATTGGTGACCGTTACAATAACTCAATGGTCACCGTAACTCACTGTTGTTTTTTACATAATCAATTGCAACAGAAAAGAGGAATTTAATAATATCTGGTAGCAATTTACTTCTGGGCACTGGATTTATTCAATATGATGCCTTGCAAACCAGATGTGAACGCATCCCACCTGAAACCTGGAAATGTTTTAGCAAAAATGAGAAAAAATGCTAGAAAAATTACTAACAGGAACCAAAAATAAATGTTGAAAATTTGTAAAAAATTGCAATAAAAGGAAAGGCAAATGGGAAAAATTCTGTCCCCTTGTTGCGAGGTGAGAAGAAATTCCACTGGTGGGATGACACAGCTCTCGTTGTATCTGATAGGTTCCCGCAAATGTCTCCCAGATGGACAACTAATTTCTTGCTCTGCAAATGTCTTGCAATTGGACACACCTCTCGCTACGTTTGATAGGTTCCTTCAAATGTATCGCAATTAAACAACTGATTTATTCCTCTGCAAATGTCTCGCAATTGGACATGCAATTGGACATGCCTCTCGCTACGTCTGATTTCTTCCCGTAAATGTCTAGTCAGAACAACAAATCTATGGATACCAACCTGCAAATGACAATAGGGCATTCGTCTTGGGAGAGGAGGAAGTGGGTTCAGAAGAAGAATTATACAAAAGAGAAATGAAGGCTTAAAAGCCCATTTACATTTGAAGTAGATGTGCATAAACCCTTCTCGATTTTTTAACACATTTGTGTCACCACAAGGGAAGGATACATGAAATCGTTGACTAGTACAGGGATTTGACGATTTAGCAGGTTTATTGTTGTGTCGCCTTAACTCACTGGGTTTCAAATTTGAATTCCTCCCTCAATTAATTTTCCAGCTTGTGGTTGGTTTAACGTCGTGTCCAAGGGAGCTGGTGCTGGGGGACGCGACATATGGAGCCTTGGATGGTAACGGCGAGGACGGAGATGAAGCGCTAACGGGAGACAAAGTATATTAACGATACGGGGCCCAAGTCCGTCTATGGGTGGAGGGTCTGTCAGAGCAGCTCGTCGGCGACGAGTCAATGTGTAACCCGAGGGGTGAAACGTCGACTCATTATATTACTCCGTTGATGGAAATTCGATCATTAATGGCCCTGTCAAGACGATGATTTGCTTGGGACTTGCGCATCAAATCTAGTGAAATCGAGTAGAGGAAATCATCCGGAATGCTGCTACACATTAAAACCCATATGCCACCCATAAAATTGATTTTCCGCAACATCAAGTTCTGTAGCCCTGATGCAGCCGCTATCTCTGACATCACTACCTAGTGAAAATAAAAACCAAAGTGAACTGTAGAAAATGCATACTTTTTTCGCAAATTGTTTTGTAAATGCATAACTAATGGGAACCCATTGATACTAGATGTCACTGCTATGCAGTGACATAAAAAAATAAATAGACTTAAGTGGCAGAAGATGAGAAAGTTGCGATGGTTTGTCTAGGGTTTTGCAAAAAAGAGAATAGTTAAAAATTGCTAATTACTTTAGGAAGAAGGAAACGTTGGGCAAGTTATTGCAATTCTTACTCCCCCAAACCCAACTGCGCGTCTTACATCTCGACACTGTTTTTCCATGAATCATTAATAGCGTGCAAATAAGAAATTTTGGGTGCTCTGAATATTCAAAAAAATAAAATATATCAATTTGTACCAACCGTGAGTACAAAATTCAACATCAAACAGATCGTTGCTTAAATGGGATCATAATATAATTAGAAATTGTACAAGGAGTTGCAAAAGAAAGTCGAAAGGAGGAGCCATGAATATGGAAGGAAATATTCTAGTTGTGCTACATGTAAGGGTACATAATCAATATCAATTTGTGGGGTGCAAAATCTCACACTGAAGGGAAAAACCTATGAAATGGACATGTTATTAATTACATGGATTATTGGATTTTAAACTATGAAGCATAAATTTTTTTGCCATCCCCACTTAGCCAATCTTTAGTTCTTATGCTATAAAGATGAGTCTTAGTTCTTATTTATTAGTTTTGGATCACAACACCCCCATTTGGGAAACTTTTAGGTCCCACAATAGGTTAGTGGTGAGAAAAGGTGGGAGTTCATAGCTCTTAACCTTTCTTTAAAGGCCATGTTTAAATCATATTCGAAATATTAGTCTCAGGGTTAATGGAAATTAGTGATGTTAGATGATATTCCACTGTATTAAAATACGATCTATATCAAATTGTATTAGCAAAATTAAGATTTATGCGAAACTAAATTTTATATTGCATTTTGATTCTCCGAATGCAAATTTTCTCTAAACAACCCTCAAATGTTCTCTAAAGAACCCAATGAATATGTATGTGGATGTTCATATGTTTCCAATCCAAATCCATCAACTAAATATGTAAAAATTAGATTGCATTCAGCACTGCTATGAAAAAAACATTTAACTTTTTTATTATTCACTTGAATTTTCATCTAGAAGAGTGTGTGTGTCTTTCTCCACTTCCCATTGGATCTTGCACTACAATATAAATAAGTCTTTCATTAACATGAGATCTCTCTTATATATCTATACTCTCTATCTAGCCTCTTGTCATTTGGGAGTTATTAAACTTCAACCATTTTTGACAGAAATGTGGATGAAGTGTTCAATACTTATCATAACCATTTTTGACAGAAATGTGGATAAGTATTCAATACTTATCATAAACATTTTTGACAGAAATGTGGATGAAGTATTCAATACTTATCATAACCATTTCTGACACAATTCTGGATGATATATTCAATACTTATCATTTGTTTGTCCATGTATATCACAATGTCTAGATTGTCTTTAGATTTTTTTCCTATCATCATGGTGTGGTTTTCTTTCTTTAGTTTGGTCTAACTATTCTGTATTATGTTGTTTCCCCCTTTTTATGCCCAGCTTGTTATAAAAATCTTATTTGTCAATTGGATTAAAGAAAAGAAATATTGCATGTAATTGTATGCAAGTTTAAATATACTTATAACTTCTTTAAAAAATAATTTTGGATGAAGTATTCATTAATTATCATTTGCTTGTCCATGTATATGACAATGTTTACATTATTTTTTAGAAGTTTTTCCTATTAGTATGGCTGTAATTTTATTTCTTTGGTTTGGGCTATCTCTGCTGGATTATTTTGCTGCCAAGTTTTTTATGCCCAACTTGATATAAAGAGCTTCTTTGGTAATTGGATGAAGGAAAATAAATATTTTATCTCATTGTATGTAAATTTAAATATACTTATAACTTCTTTAAAAAATTATTGAGTTTTTGAGGATGGTTGTCTAGTGCTCAGTCCAATGAATACAGGACCAATCCCAAAGAGACAACACAGAAATTAAACTGGATTAGTAAGTGATGCACATAAAAAACAACTACTATGCTACATTCTCAAAATATAAAAGTAATATTTTAGTGGCGAAATAAATAATGCAGACTGCAACCACTCCTTGTCAATCTTCACCATTAGAAAGAATTCTTGAGAATTGAGAATCAACAATAATAAGTTGTGCATTACTTAGTGAATTCCATAGAATGGTTTATTTGATTGACGATAATCACGGTCCAAACGACTATCTGGCACCCACAGAAATAAATAATCATACACCTAATAAAGCTTGTCCGGACTCTGAATCGCGCTGACTATGATGATGAACCCTTATCTCCTTTAACTCACAAGATATGTTTATCCTAGTATTTCAAGTACAATACAAAGGGAATATGGTACAAATACACATAAAAGGAATATAAGTTTTGTGAATAACGAGAAAATTGTGAAGACAAAATGAGTTTTTTTTTAAACCCTTGCATTCACCAATTGGATGTATAAAACTTAGAGGAAAACTTCAAAGATCTATAAAAAAATTGAGCAAGTAGCCCACTCTTGACTTTCGAAATGATGATTATAAATCTCATCAGCTTGCACATGTCCAATGCCTCTCCCCTTGGCAAAAGGACTGATGAAATAAAAAGCACGTGAGTTTTGGCAGGCGCCCTTCACATGAAGGTCTTGGAGGTTGTTTTTTATAGGATTTTGGTTATTTAGTAATTTCAAGGATGTTTGCGGTGTGTTTTTCTAGTATCTTGGAACCGAAGGGGAGGCTTGGGATTACTTTGATTTCGTACCAGTGTTGATCAGAAACATGAGGAATGGAATGATATTATCTCTACTTCGAATGATACAATGTGTGCCTAGTGAAAAGTTCGTGTCTGGAGCACCTATATGCTACCATATCCCATTTTGAGAGCCATATCCAGTGTGTTGTAAAGCCTCTAGCACCTCCATGGTCAAGCGCCAATGATCTTACACCAGTGATTTTCCTCAAAGCCCTAAATTTCTATTATGTATTAGAGTAGCACTTATATTCGTAGTTAAATAGTTGATAAGCTTGTTTATTTAGAACATTTGTTTTTATTTTTGTTAGAATTTCCCATCCATAGGCAATCAATATATTTGGTTTTCCTAGTGGCAATTTGACGCCGCCTATGGTTAACTCAATAACAACAATGACTACATGGTAGTTGTGTCATGATTTTTTAAAGTAATACTAATAAAAATTCGCGCACAAAAAAAAAAGTGAAGGTAAAATTAGAAAACCAATTAATGTTCAAGATATTTAAAATCATGACATTACTACATCGAGTAAGTTTGCCAATTGGTTTCATGGTTGTCTTGTTGGATGGAGACTTCCCTCTTACCATAGATGATTTATGTAGGGACAATGGAAGATTCAAAGGATAAAATATGCATTATGACAAAATCAAATGAATATGAGAAGACACAAAGTTTATAAAGGAAGCATACACAACATGAACAAAGAAGATTAAAGAAAAAGGAAGATGAAATGTGGACCTCTACACTTAATAAAATAAAACAAATAGAACATAGTAGTGAAATAGAAAGACGATAGAAGCAAAAGAAGAAGAAAAAGGAAGATGAAGAAATAGACAAAAGGAATGACACAAAGAAAGGTAAGAATAATGATATCATGTGTCCAATTTGAGATGAAAATGGGATGAATCCATGAAACACATCCTTCAACAATTTAACAATCATTTTCACATGGAAAAGAAATGGTCTTAAATGAGTGTTTGTATAAAAGGCTAGATTAACTTCATATTTTCGAATTTTATGTAGCTAAGTCAAATGATATTGATGTAAACCTAACCGAAAATTATCCCCCATTTAAAAGCTTGTGGTGTTGTAAAAACAATTTTGTAGGGCAAGGATTGTGGTAAGCCTAAACCACTTGTCATGACAAAGCATTGTTTGTGGTACTCTGAACCCATTTATGTTTATGGTTCAAGGTCATAGAAAACTTATTGGTGAAGTGCTTGGGATAAATTGAAACCACCTAAATATTGTAATGGATAAATGTATAATGATGTAAAACATTTGGGATGTAATGGGTGAGGGCCATCCACAAAAGCCTAGAGATGTGATAATTGAGGGTAAACCACATAAACATGGAGGTGTGATGGTTGAGGGTCATCCATAAAAACCCATAGGTGTAATGGTTGAATTTAATCCATAGAAAAACCAAGATATGGCTACACATAAGTCAAAAGGCATTAAAAGAAAATAAAATAGAATATGAGGAAAAAGATGAGACCAGTAAAATAAAGAGAAACATGTTCACCAGCACATGTTAAGGTGATGTATGAAAGATAAAATCCTACTCTCATGTATAATAAATTAATATGGTAGATTTGTAATGATGTAAAGTAATTCTATAATTCTATGGAAGAATTATAGATGAATAAAAATGAGAGAAGTTAAAGATTTTTTGAGAGAGTTATGAAGATATGGTGGAGATGGCTGAATTAATCATCCAATTATGACATGCTTGTTATGTCACCTAAAGTTATATAAAGAGACCAATTATAAAATAAGAGTACATAATATAATGTTTATTTAGTATAATTTTGTAAAAAATAAAGAGGAAAAATGGAAAAAGTCAGGGATAAAGATCTTTGGAAAGATTCATAAAGATATCATGGAGATATTTATGGAGATGGTTGAATTATATATCTAATCTTGACATAGTGATTATGATCACTTAAAATTATTTAAAGGGATCAATTGTAAAATAAAACTGCAATATTTACTTAATATAATTTCCTTTTTGGAAATTTATTTAGTTGAAATTATCAATGCACCTTGGTTTGCAATTTAGGCTATATGTTAGTGTTCAATTTGGAATTGACAGGTGGCCCTCTTAAAATACAAATGAAATATTCTTCACCTATAACCAACATAGATCAACACACATTAACCCATGGTATTTGAAAGTTCATATATATCTCTATAAAAAAATGTTAAAAATATATATTTTAATGTTGTATATAATAAGATATCCTATGGGTTATGGATAAAATATTTTAAAATGAATTAATATTAAAATATACTTAAAAATATCCTGTAGACTTGTGATAAAATACCATACAGACTTATGAAATTGCATTAGTCCTTTTGCCAAGAAGTGAGGCATTAGACATGGGCAAGCCGATGAGATTTAAACATCATTTCGAAAGTCAAGAGTGGCTCCCCTAATTGTTTACTTAAATATTAAATAAGGGAAGCCTAGACTTTGTCTATCTTAATTCAAATTTTTAATAATTTTGATATAAGTTAAGTGGTCCTGATTTTTATTAAGAAAATAATTTGATTGATTGAAGCGTTGCCTTTCATTTTAAGTTACTTTAATAGTAATCTATCCATTATTAATAATTTAATTTTATATTTTATAAATAAAACCAATTAAAAAAAATAAATTTGAATTTATTATATATATATATATATATATATATGAAAAGTTTCTAAATTTATTATTTACTTAAAATAAATTCTCGTGTTTTAAACATAGGAGAAGTTTGTAATCAAACTTCTCCTATGTTTGAGTACACCAAAGCAAAATTCACCCTTTATTTTTGTGTTGATAACAACTAAATCCAACTTTGAATACCCAACTTCATATTAAATTTTCATTCTTAAAATGTAATGTATATAATTTAAACTCTAACTCGTTTAAGATTAACTCTTTCACTATTATAGAGAAGCCCAATATGATAGAGTTCATTATAAGGGGCCAAATATGATAATATGAAAGAGATTATTCCAATAAAGTATAACAATATATAAATTTACTATTGAAATATAATCATATATAAATTTACCCAAAAACATATCTTGGTCAAGATACCAAATATAATTATATATAAATTTACCAAAAAAAATCTTG
The DNA here is from genome assembly GCA_034641835.2 of Pinus albicaulis. Classification (NCBI taxonomy): domain Eukaryota; kingdom Viridiplantae; phylum Streptophyta; class Pinopsida; order Pinales; family Pinaceae; genus Pinus; species Pinus albicaulis. Next base: position 259,864,193 of record CM076580.1, on the reverse strand, counting down.
GTCAAGAAACCAATAATATTAGGAAAACCAATATTTAGAAAAACATTTTTCTAATTTGTCCCTTATATGAAGACTCATTTTCCTAGAGGTGTGCAAAATTCACATTCCTGCGCTTCATTTTTTACCAGAGTTATCTGGTTTTGTTTGAAACAGAAGGTCAATGACTATTTGGCATTGGATTGCCCCATGAATTACACCAATAATTTTACACTGGTAATTGATGTAGTGAATTTTCACTGGTGTAACAGATGTGGCCTTATGGGTATTCAAACTATTATCTTTTGTATGTTTTTTTAAGGTCGAGAATCTGGTTGCAAAAAAAAACTTTGTAGTTAAAATTTATAATCTCAGACATTGTACTCTGCCTTCAATCAATTCAGAGAGAGATGAAATTTTCCATTTAAGTAACATATTTCATAATTTTGATCATTTTTTATTAGTCGGTTTTGAAGACAAATCACTACTAATCTTTGTTTAGTCGGATTTCAAGAAAAATCACGAAAATTAAGACAATTTGAGAGAAAACTATACTGCTAAGATCTAGCTCTGACCACAACCCTACCAAGTAGTAGTTATGGAGTCATGAGTTTGGCGGGGTAGTTGTCAAGACTGCGTCATAGCCATGTGACCATTCCACTTAGCGCTAGGTACTTGCTTAAAATACATTGAATATTTTAGTACAACTGAAACTTTGCTTGCCACCACGTCCTAATCTGGTTTGTTGTTTGGTATCTAGTTTTATTTGAATTTAGAATACGATGTGTGCAAGGGAAATGCTTCTTTCCCTGTCCACCATTCTAATATAGTCTTGCCTTTATTGCTTGCAGTGAAGTGAGTGATAGTAGCAGGCCTTGATACCATTTAGAAGTAGCAGGGAAATTGAGAACCATTTTTCACGGTTTCTTTAGCTGGCCCTGCCTTATTTATATCAGTAATGCAATATTTTTCTGCAAAGACACAAGGATTTTCTTGAATTTAGACAACTGAAAAAAGTGACCATTCAGGTTATAGTTTTGAGCAGAGATCACAATGTGGAAGCTTATGTTAATAGCCGCTATTGACACTGGATATTTTGCGCGATGTTTGTGGAAGAGGCCAGTTGTCCCTAACGAAGAAGAATCCACTGGAAATGGAGCTTTCAATAGTCTGGGTAGATGACCCCTATACTTTTCCTGTGAGCGAACAAGTTGCTGGTGAAGCTTCTACAACGATTATAACTACTCGTGGCATGTCCCTTGAAATACCACCCTCATGGAAAGGAAAGGCCAAGGCTTTTCATGGATACAAAGGGAGAGGGTTTTGAATGTATGCTCATTGTTCCGAGTAGTTTCACTTTAAACTTGGATTCATTCCTGATTTTATCATAAGTAGACAAACTGAAATCCTTGGGAGATCCTGCCATAGATATAGATTTTAAAGACGAACTGAACTTATTAGGAGAGTTTTCCATAGATATAGATTTTAAAGAAGAAGAAAATTTCGAGGCGACGAAATTTGTAGATATATGATAAAAAAACTCCAATTCGCTTCAGAGCCATCTCTTCCAATGATCGACCATGTAAAAATTTACCAATAAGTATTTGGTTAGCTTCATCATTTTCCCCAGAGGGCAAGAAAATATGAGACAAAAAGTGACCAATATGATGAATGTTTATAGCAGGACTACTGAGGATGTCATTCAGTTTCTTATTTTCACCACGGAGGACAGTTTCAAGTTCTACAGCTGGAACTCCCACCATTCACAGCAAGTGTCTGTCCCACCAATAGCATGGTGCATATTGAAGCATATCATATAAGATTCACTAGTAGTAGAATTAAAAAAATAATTTAAAGAACAGTGAGTAACTACAATTCAATAACCTCGTTGCAATCACAATAATATGCAGAAAATAATTTTGTGCCTTTTGCAACCTTCTAATGTTCAATTTTAATGTTTCTGGTGTTGTCTTCTCATTTGCAGTTTTAATGTTTTGGTGTTGTCTCCTCATTTGCAACATCCGATTTTCTTGCCAATTGTAGTATGCCCAACCTTACTAATGTTTCTATTGAGTTCCACTTAATCTCATGCAACGTCTCACTATAAGAACCTGCAATTAGGAAAACTAAAAAGTAAGCCACAACAACATATCTCTATAATGCAGCTTCTGTACAAACTGGTGCATAAAAATGTCATTTAGTACAATGTATTGAACAAACCTGTACAACAAGGAGATGTCAAACCATTTGCAGAAGTGATTGGTGAGCTTTTTCCGAAATCTAATTGGCCCCTTGTTCGGATTGATGTCACTGGAGGTAAACCCAAGGCCAAGGCATGTGTACTTGATCCACTAGGCTGGCTATTTCTAAAATCAATTGATACAACTTCAAATTAAAATTCTTGGCTGCACCACAAATTTCCGCACCAAAGTAACCCATTGTAGAGTTTGAGGCAATGATATTTTAGCCCATGAAGAAGAGCCATAACAAGTAGTGAATGCTTGCTGCAAGTAAATAACACCCGCAGATCCCTAGACCAGTGGCTCCAACGCTCTAATTCGCGCATCACTGATATGTTGCTTAAGAACCTAGGTAACTGAACAAAATAAAAAAGTTAACTGACGGTCCCTGTTAGTGTCAATATTTGCATCCTGCCATCAGTGATCAAAAATATATTTTCATATCATATTAGGGTATCATTCAGAAATTTTTTCATTTAACTAGGTCACATTCCAACATTTACTCACTCATGGTAGCCCTAAAATAAAAAAATTTCACTTTTCCGAAATTTCCATTACTTGCTGGCTCATTTTAATACTTTACTGAATGTACATCTGTCATGAGATCATACCACTTGTTCAGTCATGTCATCATGAAGTCCATTAAGTCAAGGTTTCATTAGGGTTCTGGGGTTTTTCAAGGTTTCATTAATACTCCATTTTCATTGCATAATAGCAGCAAGTAAGAAAGTGATCAAATAACCTCTCTTTACCATGTAAAGATGATTTGTAAGGAGTAATTGTTATTCCAAGATGTAATTTTTATTTCAAAAATATAATTTTTATTTTCCATTGTTTAATTTCATGTCACTCAATTTGTAATAAGTTCATGGTTCCCAAGTTGCCAACTCAGAGTTCCACATGCCAACAAAGCATCAAAAGTCAAAATGTAAAGAGTTCTCAATCATCAAATGATCAATGTGTAAATAATGAAGTCAAAAAGAGAAAAGGTATAGTTTCAAAGTGTAAAGTGAAAGAGAATGTTATAGGTCAATTTGGGCACCATTCCCAATGACCTGTTTAATTGGACATCGTCCCCAGAACTGATGAATAGGGTCTATCATTCCCTATCATTTCAGTTGCTACATGCCCTAAGACAAAGAACAAGAAAAATCATCTCTGACTTCCATTTGCAAGATTTCCAAGATTTGAAGTACATGATAAATCACATATGAGCTCACCAACGCAGTCTCTCAAGGGGCTAAGTGCGTTGCATATGCAGGTACCTCCATTCAAAGGTGATTTGCAAAGCACTCCCTGACACTCAAGGGTGCGTTGGTCACTTGGGAGCGAAATTCTCACTGTTCCGGAATCTCCACTTGGCCAGTGCCTTCTAGAAGAGTGCATATGTGTCAAACTTCGAATCCATGTGTCCATTTGATACTTCTGAGATTGGGAACATGTCTTGCATATTATTAGAAATTCATTGATTATAAAACTACCTTAAACTCCTCTATAAATTGAGCACAAATCCTAGTGCTTGGAAAGGAAGAATTTGAGTAGAGAAATGCTAGTGGAATTTCAATTGAGGGGTTTATTTGAATGACATGCTGCTAGAGAGATGTGCATTGTGATGAGGCTGGGATGCTACTGGAGATGGTGATATCAAATCAATCACTGGGTTGTAACCTCCCCTTCTATCGATTAATAAAGATTGTTACTTACTTTCCCACATATGTATATGTATAAGCTTCTTCTTTTATATTATGAATTCTTATCTAATGTCTATGGTTCATGTTTCATTGATTTAACTGAATAACTTGAATAGACATATGTATATTTATATCTATTTGTTGTTTAGTGTTCATTCTTGCAGGAAATATTTTGGCGATCTAGCTTGGATTTGAAGCTACAACAAGAGTGACAGAAGGAGAATTGGAAGCGCTTGGAATCCAATTAAGTTTCTTGATCTGTTCTGTGTGTCTATTTACTGTTAGGAAAAGTAGTTGCAACGTCTTTAAGCTATTGTTCTAAATGAGCACCACATCTAGGGAAGAATGTTTTATCTGTAATCCATAATTCCTCATAAAAAATTGCCGACTCTGCTGGGGAGTTTACCCTTCATCCTTGGTGTATTTTTCTCTGTTTTCCTCTGTTTATTCACCCAGTAGCATTTACTTTGAAAGATTAGGCTTTTTTAAATCAAAATTTTCATTAGACGTGTGTTAAACAGTTGAGTTTTTTGTTCTCTGCTGTGCCCAACTCACTGTTGAACAGGACACATTGCTTTGCATAGCACTGTCTCCCTCTCAGGGGTGCGTTGCAACACACTGTCTCCCCTTAGAGATTGCGTTGCCCCCTAGAGCCAACCAAATTCCATTGAATTTGTCATTGCATTTGCTTTCAGTTTGTTGTTTGTTGTGTTTTAAAGAGCCTGATGCCTCATATTGACCAATAAATTTATCTACCTCTTCCTCCTTAAAAAAAAAAAAAGTTTGTTCAATGTTTATTTAAAGTGTTTTTCTTTATCATTGACGAATTAATTTCAAAGTATTTTCATTGTTGCCTTAGATCCATTTGCTTTTGAAAAGGAAATTGTCATTTAATTCTTTGTTTCCTGTAGGAGAAATTGTAGTTTTATTCTTCATTTTTCCTATAAAAGAGAGATTATTGTTCAAATTCCTCATTTCTCAAAGTAAAAGGCATTTGTTTTTATTGATATGATGCACTTAGTTTTATTTTTTGCATTCACATTAAAGGGACTGAAAAGAAAAACCTGCATTTTCATGTAGTGGATTGTGTGTTTTTCATAGGAACAATTAGGAAAGCTGCATTTTAGTTTGTGCTCTTTGATTGTTTGCTCTCAAATTGATTGCTCTTTCCCTCTAGTAGTTAGGATTTTCATTGAAAAACTAAAAGTGAAAATATTGCTTATCATTTTAGTTTGCATTTTAGGAATTTCCAATACATCATCGCGGTGAACCTTGAAAGGAAAATTGTTAAACAAGATCAACTTAAAATTTACATCAATTTACCTAACAAAGCATTGGAACCATAATGATAACATTTAGAAGGTCTAGGCTAGAGACGTGTTCCGGCATCGTAAAACATAGCAATTGTCATTAATTGTCTGCGATACATTCTGAGTGTGATACCTCACTCCATGTACGTAAGTATATCGTAGCTCGTCCATTTACTTTCGGGTATATCGGGCAGTGTTACAATACAAAAAAGTATAAAGGGGTGCTCTCACTGTGCGATTTCGCATTAAACAATGCTAATACAGACTTGGGCCTCCATGTACCTTCGGGTATATTTGGGAGGACAACTTTAGGTTGCTATCCATCCATATTGAACCGACTCGGCCGCCTAGTAAATTGTGATACAACGAACACAACATTCGAGGAGATTGCTTGCCCGTACTTCTTGGTTCGCTAGGAGGTATTTTACAGTTCACAGTTTCTTCGTAAACCTTTTTTCCTAGCATTACCTTTTTATTTTGTTTATTTGTTTTTGGTTAAAATAAATCAGTAATCATGGAAGAACAAAATCTTTTTCCACATCGTTCGCGTATATTAGAATTGAAACCACCTTTACCACCAGAAGTTACTCCTGGTCGGCAAAGTCGACATCACTCTATTGAAATCAGTACTATCAGTACCTCTGGTGAAGCACCATCTTCCCATATACCAAAGTTGGCACAAGTTGTTTCTACACATCCTGGTTCGTCTACTGTTGTCGAGACAGAGTCCTCACAACTACCCGTGGTCACGATCCATCCAATCAGTGAGACCATACCTCACAAACCCAACGTTGTTCAACTGGAAGTTGATCCGGATCCCATCATGCTTTAGGGGGCAACTGTTATTGGTCAAAATGGACATCATCCCCTTGTATTTTAGTTGCTATATTTCCTAAGTGGAGAACATCTAGATCCCGAAGTCGAACGACCGGAATTTGTTCTTGTATTGGTCTCCCCACAGTCTATTGTAGCCATTGAATCTCCCATATCACATAGTCAACCTCTTGAAATATACTTTGGGCCTGACGGCAAAATCCTTCCACCTGATTTAATTTCGATTGAAGAAATCCCACAAGATGAGACACCTTTAACTCCAACTCATTTTGGGGAGGAGCTTTACCTGTATGAACCTTTTCCTCAATCACCTTCCTCTGCTTTTGTTGATCTTGTTTTACTTCGAGTTCCCATAGATTCTATAAGGTATACACTGGGTCATTTGACCATGGCTGAGATAGCATCCCAGACTGAACCATATATTTCCACTGCGACAACATCTACTGTTGCTTCATCTTCGATGTTTTGTCTATTGACTTCACCCATGTCATCATTTGGAATCCTATCGGGTTCCTCCCTTATGAGTACTAAACGACTTGATCCTTTATTCACATCTTCAGTGCAATATCAAGCTGGTCCCATCGGTTATTCCCCTTGGTGGCTAGTGATTTCATAGAAATTACCCTTTGAAATTCCAAAATTCAACAAAAACCTTGGAGAATACCCGTCAACGCATGTTATAACTTATCATTTGTGGTGCTCATCAAGCTACTTAAATGATGACTCCGTTAGACTACGCCTTTTCCAGCGCACACTCACTAGTCCAACTGCACAATGAGGATGGTTCTTTTCCTGTGTCAACCTCATTAAAAAATGAATCAGGTTATGAGGATGGTTCTTGTACTGTGTCAACCTCATTAAAAATTGAAACAGGGATTGAGGATAGTTAATTTTTCTTGTGTCAACCTCGTTAAAAAATGAAACAAGTGCCTTTGAGGATAGTTATTTTAATGTGTCAACCTCGTTAAAAAATGAAACAGGCGATGAGCATAGTTCTTTTCCTGTGTCAAGCTCGTTAAAAAATGAAAAAAATCCTCTCCTAATTACGACGAGTCTTCCATATGATCTCATAAATGGACCTTCATTCCATCCAGCTATTAGTATCCAGTAATCTACTTAGGTGAATGAAATGAAGCTTGGGGGGCACCTACTCTTGCAGGGGGCATTCGACATGTGCTCTTGTAGGGGGCATTCAAAACATTCTACTAATTGCACGCAATCAAAAGTTAAAGTTTGGGGGGCAAAAACAGGTTCAGAATTCCAAAATACAAATGGTAACTTTTAAATGGTAAAAATGAATGGTAAAACTCTTTTTATTAGTCATTTGATTATTTTCAAATCATATTTATTGCTGTGACTATGGTTTTATTCATTTTTTATCATGAAACAACTATTTTTAATCCATTTGATGTTTCTCTAAACAGGTTGGCAACTAATGAGCAGATTAGTCATGCAGATTTATTTCAGGAATTATTTGACCACAAAGCATACTTTTATCCTTATTTTTTGAGCTTTGGTAAAAACGAAAAAGGACTTGAAGTGCACTTTTATCTCTTTTTCGAGCTTCAATAACAGTGAAAAAGGAACCCCCAGAGTCTTCTTTTAGCTCTTTTTAGACTCTGATAATGTGAAAAGATTTCCAAGCACTTGTCTTTTCGAGCTTGTAAAAGTAAATGAATTGATATCTACTCAGTATCAGTTTAGCCCTTTTCTAGACTGAGATAGATTATTTACAAAAAAAGAATATCTTGGTCAAACATGACTAAAGAGGTTCCCTCAGATATTATAATTTATTTTACACTTTTTCGGATCTGAGTGATAAATTTACGAAAAAGTACTTATGGAGTTTTCTTTCGTCCTCTTTTTCAAACTCTCTAGATATGAAAAATGATCGAGGTGTCACTATCGTTAGGCTCGTTAAAAAATAAAATAGCAACAGACTTGTCGATCATGGCAAGAATTGAGTTTCATTCATTGTTAGAATCATTAAATAGCAATACATTTTTCGCTCGAAGGGTTGTATTATAGATCAAGCATATGTTATCCTCCTCTAGCTTGTTAAAAAATAAAGAGGTACTGGTCGACAAATGACCGGGGAAAATTTGGGGAAGTAAGCAGAAATTTTTATGGTAGCAGGTCGCTCTTGAACATGACACTTCACTCCATCTCCGTGACTGTTTGGGTTGGGTAATCTTCTTGACGGTTCATTCATACCTATTTTTCATCATACCTTCACTTCGTTTTTGGGTCAATGCTGCCAACTCATCTCAGTGTCATTGATATGTTCAAGAGAAGTCATCCAGTGAATACTCATCATTTTGCAATATTCATAAACCTTCATTCTCATGACAGTAATCCCTGAACATTGCTATATCAAGTCATACCTTTGTCTCCGAAAAGTAACTCCCATTTCACAATAAGGTGACTTCGAGTTGACGACAAATCGTTATCCAGGAAGTTCACTTAGAAACATCATACTCCAGTACCATGAGGCTTGTTACAACATTGACAAGATCCTCGCTTCTATACTTTTGACTGAAATATTTTGTATGGTGTTTGACATCAAATCATTTATTCACGCCTTACTAAGTGTACTACAGTACCTTGAGGCCATTAACATCAATGGTGGTTCTCTCACATTTGTTAACTACTCACATTATTGGCTGGTAATAAAATGATGTCTTACCATGTTCGACTACAAATCATATATTCGCATGGCTAGACTTGTATCTGAATGATCGAGTTAACGAGATAAGAAGACCCTGAATATAGTTTCAACCATCTGGGCTGCGATTTCAGGATTGTTGTACACATCATCGGTACATTGACCTTACATACAGATCGCCATCCGAACATGGGCCTATATCTGTAGGTAGGTTTGTATTGGGAAACATTCCAATGTAGACGACTTTCTGAACTATGTACATGTTATTAGATAGTTTATGTGCTGAGCATGGTAATGCCTTCTCTCAGCAATTTATGATCAAGAGGATATATCATGATGTAATGTATTGTAAGATTGATGCGGGTCTCCACTCCGCTTCATCTCCAGCCCATCAAAGTGTAAAGTATCTCATTCAAAATATTTTTATTATTATTCTGACTTCATGCTTTAGAGGGGAATTGTTATAGGTCAATTTGGGCACCATTCCCAATGACCTGGTTAAATAGACATCATCCCCAAAACCGATGAATAGGGTCTATCATTCCCTATCATTCAGTTGCTACATGCCCTAAGACAAAGAACAAAAAAAATCATCTATGACTTCCATTTGCAAGATTTCCAAGATTTGAAGTACAGATAAATCACCTATGAGCTCACCAACGTAGTCTCTCAAGGGGATAAGTGCATTGCATATGCATGTACCTCCATTCAAAGGTGTTTTTCAAAGCACTTCTCGACACTCAAAGGTGCGTTGGTCAATTGGGAGCGGAATTCTCATTGTTATGGAATCTCCACTTGGCCAGTGCCTTCTAGAAGAGTGCATATGTGTCAAAATTCAAATCCATGTGTCCATTTGATACCTCTGAGATTGGGAACATTTCTTGCCTATTATTAGAAAGTCATTGATTGTAAAACTACCTTCATCTCATCTATAATTGAGCACAGATCCTATTGCTTGGAAAGGAAGAATTTGAGTAGAGAAATGTTGGTGGAATTTCAATTGAGGAGTTGATTTGAGTGACATGCTGCTGGAGAGATGTGCATTGTGATGACGCTGGGATGTTGCTGGAGATGGTGACATCAAATCAATCACTGGGTTTTAACCTCCCCTTCTATCCATTAATAAATATTGCTACTCACTTTCCCACATATGTATCTGTATAAGATTTTGTCTTTCATATTATGAATTATTATCTCATGTATATGGTTCAGTTTCATTGATTTAACTAAATAACTTGAATAGACATCTGTATATTGCTATCTCTTTGCTATTTAGTGTTCATTCTTGCAGGAAATATTTTGGCGATCTAGCTTGGATTTGAAGCTACAGCAAGAGCGACAGAAGGAGAATTGGAAGCGCTTGGACTCAAGTAAGTTTCTTGATCTGTTATGTGTGTCTATTTACTGTTAGGAAAAGTAGTTGCAAAGTCTTTAGCCTGTTGTTCTAGATGAGCACCACATCTAGGGAAGAATTTTTTATCCGTAATCCACAATTCCGCATAACAGAGAAGAAAAGAGAAAGTGGGTCCCAGGGCCCAACACATCAAATTCATCAAGTATAAAGACCACCATAAGACAAAGAAGAAGCTCAATTTCTATTGCAACCATTGAGCTCGCACTCCCTCAGCTCAAAAAACCAATTTGAAGGGTAAAAATATGAGTTTTTGGGTGGTGCTGCATTTTTGGAGGGTGGCGCTACATTTTTTGAATAAGCGTTGCGCTTTTGGACAACAACATTGTGTTTTTTGCTGAAGGGCCCTGCGCTTCTGGGTAAGGCACTGCGCTTTTGGCTAGTTTGCTCAGCAAGCTAAAAGAATCATGAAAATTGCTCCTAAAATCCAACAAATTTTATTACCACCTCTTAAAAAGTAAGTAAGACACATTTTCCTCCTCATTGCATTCTTCAAAAGCATTTTCATGGTGTTTGAGTTTTCATAAAAAATTGGCAATTTGTCTGGTTGAAAACCCTAATCCCATCTCCTCATTCCCAATTTTATGCCCATAAACCTTGCATTACCTTCCTACATCACTATAAACCATATCCATATCCATAAAACACTATATCCCTTTCCCCAAATCTATTTTCCCCTATGCACCCATACCCAAAACCTGTAATAAAAGTATCATTTATAATTCCCCAAGCATTTTAACCCTCTATCACCTCCCAAAGTTCAATAACCCCTTCCCCCATATCCCTAATTTTTCCTAGACCTATTCCCACTCCCTAGACCTATCTCAACTCTCATTTCCTCATCCCTAGGGTTTCTATATCAAAAACACCATGGAAGAAGACAAAGATTACATGGAGGAAGAGGAGGATAGGCTGGAAGAGGAGGATAGAAAAGAGAGAAGGCCATATAGAGGAGAAAGAATTATTATAATTGAGCCTACCAACACCAGAGAACTAATGACATCTCCCATGACTGTCACTTGCTTCAAACATGTGGGCTGCTTTGATTTTTGGGAATTGGTCTAGAACTACGAACCCTAATCAAGCAGAAAGAGAAGGGTAAGTTGGATTTTATCATTGATGCATCCATGATAGCATGTCATACCATATCATATCTCCATGAAGTAATTATGAATCAATTTTGAGGAAATTTGAAGAAAAATTGGGAAAATTTGAAAAACTCTTCGAAGGCACATTTTCCAGAAATGTCATGTTTGGTCACCTTTTTTCAGAACATATTGTGGCCAAACCAAAATGAATTTTTTGAAACTAGAGGAGGTTTTTGTTACTACGATATAAAAGTACAAAAACCTATCTCATTTTTTACGCAGGTATTACATAATGAGAGATCCATTCACATCTTCATAGCCTATGTTTCTACCTATGAAAAATCTTGTTTAAGATACGTTTTTTCAGAGAATAATGTGGCCAAAAAAAACTTAATTTTGAGAAATTGGAAGAGGTTTGGTTGAAAACATGCCAAAAGACAAAAGCATCTCTTCGGCTTTTAAAAAACGTAATGGTTAGTGATATATCGCTTCATCTTGGAAGCCTATTTTTCTTGAAAATTCCAAATTTTGACACAGTTGCACTGTCTAGGGCGCTGCGCTTTTTCTAGGGACCTCCAATGACAACAATAAATGCACCATTGGATGAAGAAGGCCAAATAAAGTCACCCTAGCAACTTTTCTAAATTTTTTTGAGCCAAATGGTCAGTTAAAAAGTCAAAAAACACCTCAAAAAACATATTTCTGCCCTATTTCTGAGGTTGGCGTTGCACTTTTGACCATTCTTGGGAGATTGAATTTTTTAAGGGTCACATAAAGTCATTTTTGAAAACCAAGGATAGTTTTGAAAACTGTATAAGACATGCTTTCCAATGAGTTATCCTGAGCTCAATTTGGACACTGGGAACCCCTTCAAAAGTGGAGCTAAATTTGGCACTGCGATTTTTACACAGGCATTGCGCTTTTTACCAATTTTTTGTGTTTCCTGAAATTTGCAAATTTTTTGAGTTTTCTCAGTTTCACCTTGGCAAATGATGTTTTTACCATTGTAATTCAGGGATTTAAATAATCATGTTTTTAAGTTACCTAAGGGTAAATACATTAGGTAAAAACCCTTGATGAGATGTAATGAATCAATTTCCAAAAAGTGAGGGATGAGTCAGTTTGACCTCCCTACACTCTAGTTATGCAGTTCAATTTTTGGTGGAACAACTCCTCAACTTAGGGATTCGAACCTTGAGGTTGGGAGAACTTGTTTGATGTCTAAATCTATCATTTCTCGACTTATTTCACAAGAGGGACATTGTTGGATGTTGTTGCATTGATAAGAGACTCTAGTGTATTCAGTATTTGGCAGAAATTTAATGAAAGAGTTCCAGCTATTTCTTTGGGATACCTGTGGTATGGAAATTTAAAACTGTTTCTTCTTCTGTTGCATATGTATGAATGTTTTGTACTCTCCATGATCCATTTCATTTCTATTATATATTGATTTTCAAGTTGATAAGAAGAATACATCTTCTATGCTTGTTTTGGAAAAATATTCATAGTTTGTCTCATTTCTTCAGTTTAGAAAGAACACATGCATTGTCTTGCTCTTTCTAGCACCTCATATCTCTAATCCATCCCACTCAAAAACCCTAAAGTGTTAGCCTTCCTACCTACCTTGCCCCATTGAATGAACTGCGATCCTAATCTTATTTGCCCTGACCTAGCCTCTTTGACCTAATTCACCCATATAGCAAAACCAATTCAAACAGATAAACCTTTGTACTCATACCTAGCCTAAAACCCTAATTCATCCAACCCTCTTGGCTACGACTTTGTGGAGAGAGCCCTCTCTATTTTGGTAGGGCTAGCTACCAAGCTAAAAGATTGGTCTGTGGTTACCTTTGTTTGGACTCTTTCTCAGCCTTAGAGATCCAGTGGAGTGATAAACGTACCAACCAATAATGCATCACTGAATTAAAAAATTCATCCCTTATTATTGCCTAATTATAGATTTGGAACTTTGCAAGTAAAAGGCCTTTCAAGAAAGAGATCTAACAGCTTTTAGATCAGATGTGGCTAAGCATCTCTTAACCAGGATGCTATATTAAGGAAAGCATAGATTCTCTTGAGTCCTAACCTTGGGCCCAAAGAAAATATGTGCACTCTACACTTTCATAGAGAGGGCACACCTTTGTGATGGTTTTTATCATTCTTGTGTACATTATATTATTCAATAATTAAATAGATAAAGAATTTTCAAAAAACAAAAATTAAATAAGCATGAGATATTAAAAAAGAAAATAACCATTAATATAAACCAAAAATTGCTCTACACTGATGTTGACACCAACACATCCATATCTCAAAACACCACAAGACCATCCATGCCCTATTTTCCATTTTGTAGGTATGTAAAAAAAACATGACATGAAAACATTAGTTATTAAACTGGAATATTATGTGCATCAATGACATACAACAGTAATACATGTATTTGTTCTAAAATAAATCAAAGGCCCTTAACCAATGCACGTGCAAAGGAATAGTTTGAATTTTTGTCCATTCTAGCCACTATCTCAGATAATTCATGAAATAATTTTTCATGAGCTTCTTTTGACTCCTTATCATTTGTTGGAATATCAAGCTTCAATACAACACCTAATGAATAGCCCATAAGCTTGTTGAGATACTCATTGTCTTGGCTTCCTAACTACAATATTTGGATAAACAAAGAAAATATGAAATTCAATCAAAATCCACATCAATACAATACCACAAAAGTACTTTCCAAAGAAATAATACCTGAGACAAGAGCTCCACATCAATGCTTTCAAGGAGTTCTTGTTTCCAACTTTCAGGAATCAATGAAAGAAGCTCATCCCTAACCTTTTTCACAAGTTCGACAACCCTACTGTAATAAGGATGATCCTTTGCAAAGGTCTCTTCGACACCATTCCAAAAAACTTTCTCCATTGTCGATTTAACCTGTGCCTGCAAAACATATGTGAAGGAACTAAAGTGTCTGCTTACTTCATCCAAAAGAAGACCAATTCTTACCTTTCAACAGATTCTAATTATCCTCGCCTTAATTTTATCATAACCTTTATTTATACCACAAAGAATATCAACCAATGATCTATCTCTGTCATGAAGAATATCATTAACCATAATTTCATTGTCAGTTAATAATTTTGCCTCAAGTGTATCTCCCAATCTATTGCTGGAGTTAGGCTTGGTGCTTGAGGAAGTTTCTGGTTCTGAAGTGCTTTTAAATAATGACCGAGCAACCTTCTTTGGTTTTCCATTATCACTCTTTTGGACATCATAGGGACTATGAGATGGTGAAAATGATGTAGGGTAAAAAGGTGACATTGGTAGATTTCCATTCTCCTTCGATTCCATAAATTTAGCTCGTGCATCTGATAGTGCGATTTTCATCCTTGTTGCTTCAGCACTGCCATTCAAATGAAAAACCCTTTCTCACAGAAGTTTTTTTATCTTCGAGAACCTATAAAATTCATGTAATGATGAGAATTTAGACTCAAACTAGGTTTATAGAATTAACCAAAAAAACACTTATTGAGATTGAAGTAGGTATTCCATACTAAGCAAAGTTATTAACCTGTTTTAATAGGATTAATTAATGGTAAAACAAAAAACAAAAAGACCATCTGAAGAGGTGTGTTTAAGAAGTGCAACATTTTCTCAAAAGTTTAAACTTAGAATACAAATAAACAATTGAAAGCCAACTTCTATGGAAAACTAGAAACCTTGAGTTACTAAGGTGTATTGATAGTAGTTAGTGGCTTTTACAATCCCAAATCCATGGAAACCAATTGATATATATATATATATACCCTACAAATTCTTCTAGTAAAATTTTTGATATCTTCCTTATGTATCCCACCAACAAGATCATCTCATTAGAGGTGAAAAAAAACATCATAAAAAATAGAGAACAACAGTGCAAAAATTAAGATTGAAAAGATATGCGCATTTTATCCACTCACGTGCCACCCTCATAGATGAATAATTATAACTATACACTCAATATGAACATGAGAATACCAAGTGCATGTGAATATAAAGTAGTAATTTAGACCTGATTGCGAATGGTCTTTGAGTCATGACTAGCATCATCCTCATCTCTGGATGTTATCTTGCACTTCTACAGAATTGAAACTTCAAGATAGAAGACCACTCTAATTAAATCCTCTTCGAGGGATTATGCATCCTTGACTTTCCACAAAACAAATTGATATAAGTAAAAGCACCATACAACATCAAATGGAGCCAGTTGGGCTACAAATGGCCATTGTTGACTTAAAGTCTGAGGTTCTTCAGAACCCCAATAATCAGTTGCTGCATTTGGAGAAGAAGGTCTTGTCAGAGAGCTATAAGAAGGTCCATCTAATATAATGGTGATTAAGGATTCAAACTCTGGAATAATCCTAGCTGCTGCTTCTGCAAGTGCAGTTTCACGGTCTCCTCTACCACTGAAGACAGCCTCGGGATGACCCAAAATCATATAGACGCATAAAAAAGACACGCATTGGATACGTTAACAGTTCTTTTCCTTCAACATTTGGACCTCTAGTTGTCCCTTTAACGGACACTTGAGAAACAATCATCTTTGTAGCTCTATTTCTACTAACTCTAATCGAGAGTCCCAATAAGCCTTTTTAATTACTGTTTTTAGAGATGCAAGAGACAAAATCCATGCATAGAAATTTTGGGTCCAATTAAAATGGATATCATATCTTGCATCCTTGCAATGAAAGTATAACTTTTTGACAGAAAATTTTGTTATTTCCTCTAATTTTTGGTACATTGTCAAGATCGAATATTTATATTATGAAAATTTAGGTTTGCATGAATGCAAGTTTTGATTTAGAAATTTGACAGTGACATTTTGAATTCCACAAACAACTTTCTTCACGTGGTTTTAATGAAAATGTTGTATATTGTCTCTTTGCATAAAATTATTTGTTACATTGTAAATTCCACATGCTACACAAAAAACAAAAAGAAGTGCATGGATTGGTAACAAAGACAGATATTTGAACAAGGTAAAAATATTGGGATGTGCTGGCTCCATTCAAATTCTCCAATGTCCCTTATGATTGACTTTCAGAGGGATTTTATAAGGCTAGATCACCAATTCTTTGTAGGATTAGGAAACAATAAATCAAGCTGACAAAACTCAGGGCTCAAATGCAACTCCTTTCAGATGGATTTTATAAGGCTAGATCACCAATTCTATGTAAGATTGGGGAAAAATATATTAAGCTGGCAAAAATCAAGGCTCAAATGTAACTCCATGTTTGCTGGGAGGTCCACAGTGGCAGCTTAAACATTAACAAAGGAATTGAATACTTGTCTTCATGCACATACTGATTGGTGGACTCAGAACACAAGGATAGATCATAACACATGAGTGTGTTAAATAGAAGACTTAGGATACAGGGGGTTGTGGGCATAAATGGATGGAAATGAGGTAGATATTTGGTTCTTCTTGCTTGTTGGCTTGTAGTTTATGTTTTACAACATGAAATTGGAAAACTTGTTTTCTTAATGAATAGGTTGTGCACAGATTCAAAAGCATAAATTGGGCAAGCATTTTTTCCAACTAAAACCCATAAGTGCCCTTTATAGACTGATTACATCCATAATTATATGTCAATATCTGTGTTGGATGTCAACAATCGTATCCCTTTATATCGGTAATAAGAATGAGAATGTTTCAAAAGAAGGGAAAATAAAACCTTGGTCCTGTATCAGAACAAGTGCCATCAAACTGTGGGCAACATATTATTGACCTGGATAGCAAGATGTTATTGTTTGCAATGAGGCATGTATCAATTCCCTGATACTTAGAATTAAGTTTTCAAGGGATCCGTAAAAAATGTTTTATTGGAAATGGTTGGCATAAATGGTCAAGACAATGCTTACTGTTAACTTGAGATTGTCAATACAATTTGTTTTCTCTAAAACAATATATAATTTTATCTATAAGCAATCAGTGACAACATTCTAACAAAATGGAAAAAATATAATACAAATGAGATAGAATCCATGAACATAAGTGTACCGTGACAATTCATTCAAATGATAACATGGGTTGCTGCAGAATTTTATATGGTAGTCTGTGGAGCCTGTTGTATCTTAGTTAGAGAAAACCAACATCATCTACAAGCAAAATGCAATGCCTCTATTTCATAGCAAATACATTGCTGGTACAGGACATGTCGTGCAACTTCCCCTCATGTACAAAAGCGATCAATCTTAAGTATTGTACATATTTAAATATAAAATACATTTCTTGTCAAAATAAAATACATTTCTAGTAAAAACAAAATATTCTAATATGCTACGGGTATGATGACCTCAAGCCAGGGGTTTTTGTTGGTGAAAAAGGCAGAGGCAATAAAAAGGAATCCTCTACTCACCAGTAATGAATAATTAAAAAAATCCATTTGTCATAATCATAGTCTATATCAAACCCTCTTTCCCAATCCCAACCCAAAAGAAATGCTTAACTGAAACCTAATCAATGGATACATCAGGAGCTTCACGGTGATCAAATCGATAATATGTGTGGTTAATAAGCATGCAGTTACCTTTAAACGAAAGCTTTGCTGTCTAAAAATCCAGGTGCAGAAAAAATAAAGAAAATCTTCCCAAACTTCCAGCCAAACACTAAAATCCAGTCTATGAAAAAGAAACATTGGGATAGCAAGATGTTGTTGTTCACATTTCCCGTCATGACCACTTTACTCAAAATTGAAGACTTTCCTTGAACCAATTACCTTATACAAAATTGAAGACTTTCCTTGAACCAACTAGGCATTAAAGTCAGACTTCAAGAACAAAAAACCGTTATCATCATCACCACATCTCACATATTGCAGAGAAATCAAGAGTAGTAACACATAATAAACCTTTCAAATATTCAATAACATACAAAGAACCCTAGGAAGCCATTTTCGTTGCAACCAAGCACCTTATCAGTTGGTATTCATCAGTATAAAGCTTATAACTCCCATGACAATTAAGGAACAGGAAAAACCTCAAATCCCCACATCCATCAGAAACCCTAATGCAAATCATAATCGGAAAATCTTTTAAATACTTCTCCAACTCACCTTTTTCATGCAACTGTATAACCCCATCTGTACACCAATGCATTTCCCTACTATAAAATACATGGGCACGCTGATACGCTCAGTGCCCATCAATCTCTGCATCTCATGGCGATACTCGAAATGCAGAGACATCCCTTTCCTCTACAAAAATCCTGAAACCGTGAAGAATTAACAAATTCCTCATAGGTCCAGAAACCCTGGTTTTCGAAATCTGGTGTTCTGGAGGGCTCCGGTAAAATCAATGGGGTTTTGTTAATAATCCGTGGAAAAATGGTACACTGAAACCTACTACTACCAGCAGAGACGAGATTCTGGTTGATTGATACTATGGCTCATTGATAGTCTTAAGGGTTCCTAAAACCGAAACCACCGAACAGTGCGAAAGCTCATCAACGTGAGTGTTGGCTCAAAAATCGATAATGTTCCTGTGGCTGGACAGATGGAAAATTTTTATTTGTGGGAGAAATAAACTAATACTAAAATTTAATTGGTTTGGAAGAGCGAAATTCAAAACTTTTTATTGGCTGGGTAAACAATGTTTGCCCATCCCAAGCCAACAAAGAAAATGCCTAGTTAAAATATATTTGATTTCCACCCTATTAAGCGACCAAGAACCATAACTATTTAGATATCATGATTTGAATGTCATAAGGTATGCAGAGTTGTATGAATTGAATCATGTACTCCAATTTGTGCAGTATGTTATGGGTTGTATCATAGTCAATACGTACGGTGGTTAAGCGTCATAAACAACTTGTCTTGGATTTTTAATTGTCGTCGCAGGCCACAGACAAAAATCTTTGGATCGTATACAAGCTTCGAGCGTTGGAGCCTTGCCATGTTGCCTGCATTGAGCCGTAAAGCCCTAATGCGGTCGCGATCAACGTAAGCTATCCTAAAAAACAAAACCTAAACTTAATTTTGGAGGAGCATAGAAATTTGTTATTTTTTTTTTTGGGTCCGATCCAAAATAATAGTTCATAAGAAATCTTATATGTCACACAGTGCAAAAATAAATAAATAAAATAAAAATAAAAACAAAAATAAATAAAAAATTATGAAAAATAATAACAAAATCATGACATTTCTATTTCCTTTTCTTATGTTTGATTAAAGAGAATATAAATATGATAATATTGTTTTGGGAATAAAATGGTTCAGCATGTATGTAGAGATCTCTATTATATTATGGAGAATATATTTAAGTGAGGTGCTTTATGCTATGGACAACCCACTTGTTTGTACGTTTTAGTTGTGATCCCCCTAAACCTCTCACACCATATCAAAGTGGCGTGTTCGTATAGAATTGCTTCTCTCTCTTGAAAGATTTCGATTATCTAAATAAGCGGGGACATTTTATTAATGTGTTTAGTGATACACACCTTTTCAAGGCTTTGCAGAAAAATACATATTAATTTAATATTTTTTGATCATACAATTTTTGTTTTTACAATGTCATATTTTTTCTCTTTTCATGCCATGGAAAAAGAGCTACTAATAATTTTAGGTGTAAAAAGTATAATGTTTGAAAACAAAATTAAAAGATTTCCACAACCAAAGGTGATATAAAAGTCAAATTGTATTAATTAAGTCAAATTGTATTAATTAATATTTATTTGTTTTTTTAAGGTATTTGAATGTGTATTTTTTCATGCTGGTATAATAATTAAGAATATATTATTATTTAAATTTTTTATTTATTTTGATATTTTGTAAGTGGAAAAATTGGAGGAACTGATTTGTAGGGTCCATTTGAGGGGTAAGTTTCATTTTGGTGATTTGGAATCTATAAGCTTCCAAAATTAGTTTGAAATATGAAAAGCCACATTTTGGGCTCAAAACTTTACAATCATAATTATCATCCCATCGATTTGCATAAGATTGTCTCAATGATAGTTCATATGCATAAGTTATGCCTCTTGCAAGTTGACCTACCCTATTGGCTACTATGGTATCAAGTGGATGCCATGTCAACCAATCAGTCACACATGTGGGGCTAGTCATGCATGATTTTTTAGGAAGATTATAGTGTCCCAAACCCTAACACTAATTGAGGGTTGAAACATGCAAAACCTTAACCCTAACCCTAGATATCTATTAGTCTATATTAAACACTAGGTTGTTAGGAAGAGAAAGGGTTCCATCATTTTTGTGTTGTTATTATTTCAAATCGAGCACACCATCTAGGAGTGGTATATTAGAGCATAATGGAGGAGGTAGAGTATTTTATAACATCCACTCAAGCTACAACATCCATGGTAACTTGACAGTGAGTGCCCATTTGTTTGTACTTGCATTTATTAACTAAGAAGAATAGAACAATGCATAGTCCTCACCTTCTGTATAAGGATTCATAAGTCACATATTGTATTCGTTTGTTTGGATTGTGTATTGATTTTCACATTCTTTCATTTTGATTTCAATTATTTCCACAAATTTGAATAGTGAGCTAGTAATAAGAAATATGAAATGTGAGGTAATAACTCACATACTAAAATATTCCTAAACATTGTAAGATTTTTTGTGAAAAATTGTTTTAGTGGAATATCCATGGTAGTTTATACGTCAAGGACCTTTATTATTTAAATGCAAAGACTAGGTGTTGTTGGAATTATGACTAACATGTTGTCCTTGATGGCAACCTACTTGTAGCAGGATGCGTATGTGTTGTCCTTGATTGGAAACCTACTTGGTAAAGATGTCAACATGATGTTAGCAGGATGAGTACATATGTGACAGAGAGATCGGGCAAAGAAATATTAGTTCAAAGACATAGAAATGATGAGGTAAAGTTTGAGGAAGTATACACATGTTTTATGAAGCAAAGGCGCGTAAATACATGGGTATGGAAAAGAGAAAGCACGTATATTTTCCACACCATGGTATTATAAATATCAAGGGTCTTTAACATGGTATTGGACCATAATATTGAGCGCGATAACGGATATTTGATCTCGTCAAGGAATACCATCAACATTACTAAGGGTTTGACCCAAGGTATTAGCTAAGGCCTAAGCTATATAAGGATATGGAGATCAAAGTGTTTATTGTGCATATTGATGAATCATTCGATCTGAAATAAGTGTGCACCAGGGAGTATGATGATGGAACAGATCTAATGGATCTGAAATGAATACACATTGAATAATCTACTTATGGGTTGATAGATCTGTGTTGATGATGTTATGATTTGTGTCTTTTATAGTGCATGCTAATACCGGGGATTGATTAATGTTTCATTGTGTAGCAAAGGTTTGAATCAATAATTACAGATATGTTCACATGTTTGTTTCAGAAAGAGCACATACATATGAAAGCTTTCTTCTGGGTAGTCGCGTATCGATTCTGCAGTACATATCTGTATGTAGATATCAAGTTTGAAAGGTGCATGCATATGCGGAAGTGTATTATAAGGGTCACGTACATCTTCTAGTGTTTTGTAGTATGAGTTGATGATAATGATTGATGTGTTCTGTTATGTTTTCTGCTGTATCTCGATGAAGTATTTTATGATAATATGTATTTGACAGTGTTGGTTGAGGCTGGACTGATTCTGTTATGAATTGTTGAATAGTAATGATGCTAGTATTAGATTATTTGTATTTGGTTCAGAGATTTGTGAGAAGGTTAGTATATGTTTCAATGATTGATTTCAGTAGTGTAGTGACTCAGATTTAGGGTTCAATCTTTTGAGATTTTTATGCATGTTTTCTTAAGGGAAAGCACATATATACGTGGATATTATTTAGAAAAATAGCATATATATTCTGACATGTGGTTAATCAGTCTTTGTAGTGACATGGTCTAGTTTTAGTGATGAACAATATGTGTATTAGTATTCTAATGAATGGATTTACAATGACATAAGTTGATCTAACTGGTTTGGTTGTTTGAGAATGATTTGATTGATTTGGATCTCAGTTGGTACATTGATTAAGTGACTTGATACAATTTTTGGTTTCAGTATTTTGATATTGGGCTTAAATGATTGTAATGGGTCTAATTTGAAAATTTTGATGAAAAGTGGCCTACAAGTTTGATTTTTTGAGTCAGGTGGATCAAATATGAAATATTGTGAAATGTGGTACACAGAGGTGCTGATGGTTTTATATGAATTTATGAAGGAATGCAAGATAATACACATATAACCATAAATACAAATATGCAGAGGAAATAACAGTTCATTTCATTAATATCAAAGAACTGAAATTTGTTTACAGAAAAAATGGAAATAAACTAGCTAGGGCGCTAGTAGCTTATCTCTGAGAAGAGATGTGGTGGCTAAAGGCCTATGAAATGTGTTACAATGAGGCTCGAGGGAACATTTTTTATTGAGAAACAATGGAGAACCATAAACATCCAAAAATATAACCCTAGAAGATGAAGTGCCAAAACTATGGGCCTCCTTTGGGTAAATCGGTACATAACCTTCCCAGGGACGTAACATTGGCATACGATATCTGTTTGACACACACAATACTTCATTAGAAATATCTATCCAAGGAATAACACTTTTGATGTGAGAAACATCAAAGTAAATTTCGTATTGCTCCCGATTTTCCCAAAAAATGTTGTTTAGGGCCTCAAAAACAGCTCCGAAAGTTCATGACCCGAAAAACTACTAAAAATAGTAAATTGTGCTACAATTAAGGAAACTGAAAAATTGAAAGAAGCAATGGTGGGTCCCCAAATGGAATAGGCTGGTGGCCACCAATATCCACATGGATAATTCCTCCCCCCTTAGGAAGCAATGGTCCCCATTGCGTTGAGTTCCTCCATGAGATGAGGAAAATTCTGCTGAAGTTTGTCCCTAGTGAACCACTTGCCTTGGTGTAGAAGTTGGCCAACTTTGACACCGCGATACAATTGGATCTTATACTGGTGAGTGTTCTTGATTTGCAAGTCCATGATATGATCCATGGTGGCCTATTCAATGTAGTCTAGGTTTAACTATGTTGATGTGAGTTGTTCTGCAATGTCGGAGGTGTCCAGTAAAGGTGGGAAGTAGGGCAGAAGGTGGTAAACATTAAACTCTGGGTGAAGACCAAGGAATGGAGGAATACTGGGCTCGAAGGCATTGGTCCCTACAACCTTGACGATGATGTACGACCCATATCGGAGCGAGTGAAGCTGGCGGTGGTGTCCAACGACGCACTCCTACAAATGTAGCCACTCTTTCGCACACCTAGAAGTTGTGTGGCACCGGATGTTGATAATGTCATTGCTTGTAATTAGCATTGGATATTTCCAATATGTCATGAACCTGTTGGCATATGTACTGAATGCGCTTGATGAAGTTGTTCACTTTGTCAGCTTTAGACTGGACATGAGCCAAATAAGCCTGAGTAGCTGCAAATGGCATGGCTATGTCAATGGGACATAGTGGCTGGAATCCCAAGCCCACCCGAAATGGGCTGTGGTCAGTTGAGCTATGGAGAGCCCGATTATAAATGTGTTGTACATAGGGAAGGCTCTCATCCCATGTGTGTGGATGCTTTGAATTGTACATGCACAAAATGTGTACGATCATCCTATTGACGACCTCTGTCTGGTCAAAAGTTTGGGGATGGAAAGCTATGGACTTGGTGAGCTTGGTGTCTAGAATTGCCCAGAGGATGGACCAAAATGTGTTGAGGAAGTTATTGTCCCAATGTGAGATGATGGACTGTAGGATCCCAAAGTGCACCCACACTCATTCAAAGAAGAGTTTAGCAGTGGCTTCTGTTGTGATATTCTTCTTGCAGGTCACCATAATGGTCATCTTCGAGAATTTGTCAACGACCACAAAAAAACAGTCATTTCCATGCTTAGTAGAAGAAAGGCCTGACATGTAATCCATGGAGATGGATTTCCAAGCTCGACTAGGGTAGGTAGTCGAGTATAGAGGCCTTTCTTCTTGATGGTCGGTTTGGAAATGACGCAAGCAGTTTAGGATCTAATGTACTTACTAACATCTCGTCGAAGGTTCAACCAATAGAAATACTTCTGCATTACTACTATTGTTTTCTCAAACCCAAAATTCCCAGCGACCCGACTGTAGTGCGCTTCCCAAATCATCTTGGTACACTTGCTTGAAGGAACACAAAGGTGTCCTAGGTGACATAACAATGCATCCTAGAGGTGAAAATTTGTAACTTGCGTATCCTCCAATATTTTCTTGTATGTGTGGCCGAATTCTAGATCACTCTTGCAAAGAAGTAGCCAATCAAAAGTCTTGTTCCCACAAGAGTTGAGAATGGTGGTTAGTGCCACGATCACTGGTCGGCTGAGGCAGTCTGCAACATTATTGGTGTTGCCCTTATTGTACTTTATGTTCAAATTAAATTGTTGCAGATATGTGGACCACTTATAATGACGATCGTTTTGCAACTTCCCTTGTGTCTTTATGAACTGTAGGGTTCGGTGGTCTGTGTGGATGACCGTTTCCTTCCCCAAAATGTAATGCTTCCATTTTAGGCAAGCCTGCACAATGGAATACATTTCTTTGTCATAATTGGGATACTTGCGGACTGTGTTAGACAATGTGTCACTGTTGTATGCCACTGGATGCCCTTATTGAGTCAGAACTACCCCAATAGCATTGTCAGAGGCATCTGTCTCGATCTCAAATGGTTATTGCAAGTATGGTAATGTGAGAACTGGAGCAGAGTAGAGGCGATGTTTCAATTCTATGAATGACTTCTGTTGATATTCTGACCAAAATAATTTTTCTTTCATTCGTCCCTTGGGGACTTGACTCAAGGGCTAAGTCATATGAGAGAATCTGAACACATGCCTGTGGTAGAAAGTAGCAAGACCCAGAAAGTTGCGAAGCTCTGTTAGAGTGGTTGGGGCTGGCCAATCTTGAATGGCTTGCATCTTGGTTGGATCCACATGCACCCCCTGCTCATCAATAATGTATCCTAGATAATGAACCCAGGTCATGCCAAAAGTGCACTTCTCCAAATTGGCACACAACTTGTGTCATCGCAGTGTTTGGAGGACCTGTTGGATATGGTGGAGGTGCTCTTCCCAAGCCTGACTAAAGATTAGGATGTCATCCAAGTACACTACTACAAATGAGTTGGTGAATGGCCACAAGATGTCGTCCATCAGCCTCAAGAAGGTTTCAGGAGGATTCGTCAACCCAAAAGGCATGACTAGCCATTCTAAAAGGCTCTCCTTGGCTTTGAAGGCAATCTTCCACACATCAGAGGGTTCGATTGGTACCTGGTGATACTCGGACTTCAAATCAATCTTGCTGAAATATTTTTCCCCTTTGAGTTGGTCCAGAAGCTCATCAATCCGTGGGATTGGGTACCTATTCTGAACAATGACCTTGTTCAATGCTCGATAGTTAATACAAAGTCTCCAAGTTCCATTCTTCTTCTGCACCAACACAATCGGGCTCCCACAGGGCGATGAACTTGACTGGATGTGACCTTTATGTAACAGCTCCTGAATTTGCATCTTAATTTCATCGTTCTCGAGAAAAAAGTGCCGATAGATTGGTCCATTGGGCAGCGACGCACCTAGGGTCAGATCGATGGGGTGCTTGACCTGATAGTGTAGAGGCACCCCTACGGGTGAGGTGAAGATTTCCCCGTACTCCTCCACGACCTTGTCCATTTTTTGTTGTCGTGCGGAGGATCCCTATTTGGAGGTCGTAGTTATTGTATTATTCTCGCCCAAAGGGAAGATCATCAGGAAAACAAATTTCCTGGTTTTTGAAATGAGCTTACTGCATTGTTTTGCAGTAACCAAAGAGATAACGACAAGTGGTGGTACCTCTAGTATCATGTACAAATTATTTCCCTAAGTAACAATGTTGTGAAACCAGCTCCAAAAATAGAAGAAAAGAGATATCAATGCCTTAGAAATAAGCCACTTCGAGGAGGCAACCTCCAATACATTACATTAATGAAAAATTCTTGGATGGTTCAAATTAAAAAACCTCCTTTCTATATATAGGAGTCCATGGGGCCACAATGTAATCCTAGCCGACATAACAATAATAATTTAAGGGCACAATAATAACAATATGGGGGTTACAGGGGTACAATAATAACAATAAGGGGGTTACACTAACAATAAGGGACTATACTAGTAATATAGGGACCTAACATGCCCCTCTCCTTCAAAAAAGTGTTGTCCTCAATGCTTGAGTAGCTCTCGGTGCTTCTGTATAAAATTCTCATCCTCGCATGTAGAATCTTCAGTGGGTAAGTTCTTCCACTTGATGAGATACTCTGAAATTGTTCGATTCCGTAGTTGTCAAGTTCTTGTTTCTGTGACTGCTTCAGGTTCCAATATGATTTTTCCTTCCCCATCAAGTTCTGGCAATATTGTTTGAACTGGAATATTTTCACCTATAACATTCTTTAAGCATGAAACATGGAAAACTGGATGCACTCGTGAAGAAGTAGGAAGCTCCAATTTGTATGCCATACTACCAATATTTTGCAACACCCTGTAAGGACCATAGTACTTTGGCAATAATTTATTATCCTTCTTAGCTTGCTTGAGGGATATTTTTTTGTATGGTTGTAGCCATAAAAATACCCAGTCTCCTACATCAAAACTTCTCTCGCTGCGATGTTGATTTGCATGTTGTTTCATTCAATTTTGTGCCAAATTCAAGTTATCCTTTAAGAGTTGGAGAAATTCTTGTTGATGCTCGATGTGATCTTCCACTGCTTGAACCTTCGAATTTTCTCTTAAAGATGATGTGATGGATGGTGGATGATATCCATAAAGTGCCATAAATGGGGTCATTTTTGCTGCAGTATGGAAGGAAGTGTTATACCATCATTCAGCGAGAGGTAACCACTTGACCCATTGTGTTTGTTTATCAGATACAAAACAACGAAGATATCCTTCCAAACATTTATTTACTATCTCAGTTTGACCATCAGATTGAGGATGATAAGATGAGCTATGAGCTAATTGAGTACCCAAACAAGAAAATAACTCCGTCCAAAAATTTCCAGTAAAAATAGGATCTTTGTCGCTCACAATAACCCTTGGGCTTCCATGTAGCTTTTGAATTCTGTCCATAAATGTAGTAGCAACTGTACTTGCTTTAAATGAATGAGATAATGCACAAAAGTGTGCATACTTGGTAAGTCTATCAACTACCACCATGATGACACTCTTTCCTTCGGACTTAGGTAAACCTGTGATAAAATCCATTGAAATCTCCTCCCAACATTGACTTGGAATGGATAAAGGTTGTAGAAGACCCGTGGTCTTAATTGTCTCAACTTTATTCTGCGAGCAAACCAAAAATTCTACGACAAAATTTTGAATATCAAATTTAAGGCCATCCCAAAAAAATTCTTTCTTCACCTTGTGGTAAGTTTTTAAAACTTCTGAGTGTCCTCCTAAAGGAGAAGTGTGCAATTCCAAAAGAATCTTTTGTTTTAGTTGAGAATTCTTCCAAATATATAAGCGATCTTTGAACCATAAGGAATCATTTTTCCAACTAAATGTATTAGATGTACTAGGATCTTGCTGCAACTTTTGAATGAGTGTCCACACTTCTTCGTCCTTCTTCCATTCATCTCTTGCTTTGGTTATCCAATCTGGTTGGATAACATAGGTGGCACAAAGCAATGCTTCCACCTCTTCATTCTTTCTTGAGAGTGTATCTGCAACAACATTTAGCTTCCCTGTTTTGTAGATTATTTCAAAGTCATAACCCAACATCTTTGTGACCCATTTTTGCTGCTCTTCTGAAGATAGTTTTTGTTCCAAAAAGTGTTTAAGACTATCATGATCAAGTTTTACCTTGAAGTGTATTCCCATTAGGTAAGTTCGCCATTTCTTTAGTGCATGCAGTATTGCTAACATTTACTTCTCATAAATAGGTTTCTGTAAATACTTCCCTTTGATTGGACGACTTTCAAAAACAATGGGTCTTCCTTCTTGCATTAAAACAACACCAATTCCATTTCCTGAGGCATCACATTCCACAATAAAGGTTTTTGTGAAGTCTGGCGTAGCTAAGACCAGTACTAGGCACATTGCCTCTTTAAGATGTTCAAAGGCCTTAGTTGCTTCTATAGTCCATGAAAATGCATCTTTATTCAATAATGTTGTTAGAGGTGCTGCTATTCTCCCATAATTCTTAACAAACTTGCGATAATACCCTGTTAACCCGAGAAATCCTCGCAACTGCTTTATGGTTGTGGGGAATTTCCATTCCTTAATAGCTTTAATTTTGTTAGGGTCTACCTTAACACCCTCGTGAGATACAATATGACCTAGATATTCCACCTCTTGTACTCCAAAGAAACATTTGGATGTTTTTACATATAATTGTTTCTCCTGCAATAGTTTGAGCACCCTGTCAACATGTTCAACATGATCCTTCCAAGACCTGCTGTAGATTAGTATATCATCAAAAAATACTAGCACAAATTTTCTAAGGAAGGGTTTGAAAGTGGAATTCATCAACCCTTGAAATGTAGAAGGTGCATTGGTAAGGCCAAAAGGCATGACCAAAAATTCATAATGACCCTCATGAGTTCGAAATGTTGTTTTTGGAATATCTTCGATCTTCATTCTAATTTGATGATATCCTGAACGAAGATCCAACTTGGTAAAATAAATTGCTCCATGTAATTCATCCAATAATTCATCAATCACAGGAATGGGAAATTTGTCTTTAATGGTGAGCTTATTGAGCTCCCTATAATCTGGACACATTCGTCATGATCCATCCTTCTTGTGTACCAATACTATAGGAGCAGAGAAAGAACTTTGACTAGGTTGAATTATATCCGCCTCTAACATTTCTGCAATCATACATTCAATTTCGCTCTTTTGGAAGTAAGGATATCTATAAGGCCTGATGTTTGGAGGAACACTTCCTGGAATCAAATGAATAGCATGATCATGATCACGAATAGGTGGGACTCCTTTGGGAGTTTCAAACACCTTGGAATGATTGTCCAAGACTTGTTGGAGATCTGCAGAAATAGATGATTTTGATGTTGGAACTTCTAGTGAGCATAATTGTGCAATTAAGCCTCGCTGTTCTTTATTTAGAAGCTTTGTCATGACATTAGAGCTTATTATCCTTCCTGGCTTCCCCGCAATACCCCGTAATTCGACTTCCTTTCCTTCTGAAAAAAATTTCAAGAAAAGTTCTTGAAAATTAAAAGCTACCGTCCCCAAAGATTGTAACCATTGTACTCCTAGTACAACATCAACACCTCCCATAGGAATGGAAAGCATTGGACCATTCAATACATATTCCCCCATGGTTAGCTTGATATTATGGCATTTTCCAGAGCAATTTATAGTTCCTCCATTTGCAACCATCACTTGACATTCTGGTGCTGGGTATAGGAAACAATTTAATTCCTTGGCTACCTTATGATGAATAAAATTATGGGTGCTACCTGAATCAATCAACACTATTACCCTTTTCTTCTTGATATGTCCTTCTATCTTGAGAGTTTGAGGAGTGGTAATTCCTGCCAGTGCATTACACGATATGGTCGGATTCATTTCTTCCTCTTCTAGGGCTGGTTCCTAGTGTATATCCTCTTCTTGTTCATTTTCTTCTTCCTCTTCACAATCTATGTAAGATAATTTCTTCTCAGCACACTTATGACCTTTAGGGTATTTGCTATCACAACTGTAGCAAAGCCCTTTTGCTCTTTTTTCTTCCAATTGTTGTGGTGTCAACCTTGTAGGTTGTGGAAATCTAGGCGTAGCAACACTTCCTTCTTTATAGAAGTGAGTGGTAGATTTCCTTGTCGCCATAATTTTACATTCAATTTTCTTGCCAACCTGAATGCCTTCTCCAACGAATCAGGTTCCAAAACGCAAACTTCATGTTGGATGTTATCCTTTAAAGTACCTATGAAGAGATCAATCATGTGTTCCTCTGGAATATCAGTTACCCTTATATTCAATTTTTGGAAGTCCTCAATGTGCTCCCCCACTGAACACTTTTGTTTGAGATTTATCAATTGGCTAAAGAAAGTGTGGCTCTTTGTATCCTCATAATGTGCTATCATTTCCTCCGTAAAAATTGACCAAATGACAATTTTTTTACGGGAGCAAAGCCATCGATACCATACAAATGTATTTTTTTCTAAATGTAAAGTTGCAAGGCATACCTTTTGTGTGTTTTGCACATTATTCAGATCAAAATATTACTCCATCTGTAGTATCCATGTTACAGGATCCTTCCCATCAAATTACTTCCTCATATCCATTTGTGGAATATGGTGGTTCTTCCCTCCAACATTAGAGTTTATGAAATCATGATTAACCTTTATTTTGTTCTCATCATGAGTTTTCTCTACTATCTTTTCACCATTAGGAAACATTTCTTTAATTAACTTTTTCAAACCTTCCATGTCTTCTTTTAGATCATTCGTCATGTTTTCCATCTTAGCTTCCATGTCATCCATCTTAGCTTCCATGCCATTCTTCAAACCATCCATATTAGATTCCACGCCTTTCTTCAAAACTTCCATGTCAATTTTTGTTGCTCTTTGCCAGAGCGAAATTTGTTGCACTTGCTCTTGTAATTTTGATATGTCATGTTTCCATTCTTCGTCTTCATGAGTCATAGTAGACCCTTCTAAAGGCTTAATGGGTGTTGAATTATTTTTAGGGGCCATTTGAGAATCCAATACTAAAATCTATTCTACAATATGCCCTTGGAATCAATTCAATTTGATTCTTCAAACAAGACTTATGCAATTCGGAAAAAAAAATACACACCTTTTACTTGCTTTTGAGGAGCTCGATATTGAAATTGAATTATATCTATACTTGTAGATCCTCAATATCTGAAATTTGGCCTTATAGTAGTCCTCTGAAGCTTCTTTCAAATGCCACAGGTCTGACTTGATTTCGATTCTTCAAGGCAAAGTTATGTCTAATCTCCCACAATGACCTAATTATGGACTGGTTCAGTAGAGCGAACTTGTACGACTTGCCACGTGTCACTGTTTTCTCCTTGGATCTAAAATTATAGACAGGAAACTACAATCCATGTACTTCCAATCACCTTTGAAAGAATTCTAATCCGATGCTCAGAGAGAGAGTTATGAATATTTTCCCATGATTTCCTCTTTGAGATGAAATTTGGGAGCCTGAAAAAGACCTAACTTCCACAGATCATATCTCCGAAATTATTGCAAACCAAGCTCTAAAATTTTGTGATGATGTTCCTTAGGATTTCTAATTTGTGCTCTAAACATTTCAGCTTTGGAACCTTCGTGGAAAAATTTTTATAGTGAAAATTCTGCGATGCCCTTTTAAAGTGAAATTCAGGAGCCTACAAACATCCGTAACTTCCACAGATCATATCTACGAAAATATTGCAAACCAAGCTCTGAAATTTTGTGACAATGTTCCTCAGGATTTCGGCTTCTCACTCAAAACATTTTCGCTTCTGAACCTTTGTAGAAAAAAATGTTATAGCGACAATGCCACAATTACTTGTTTGGAGCAGCGAAACCCTAGAATCCAAAGCTCTGATACCAAATGTTGTTAAACCAGCTCCAAAAATAGAAGAAAGGAGATAGAAACACCTTATAAATAAGCTAATTCGAGGGGGAAACCTCCAATACATTACATGAATGAACAATTCTTGGATGATTCAAATTACAAAACCTCCTTTCTATATTTAGGAGTCCATGGGGCCACAATGTAATCCTAGCCAACATAACAATAATAATTTAGGGCACAATAATAAAAATATGGGGGTTACAGGGGTACAATAATAACAATAAGGGGGTTACACTAACAATAAGGGACTATACTAGTAATATAGGGACCTAAAAAACAATGAGAACGTGAGACCAAGACTCATAAATATCATGTAACTTCCACAAGTATGGTTGGCTTAATAATACACCATAAACATCCAAAGGAGCAATGTCACATAATACCTCATCCATGAAGGGATTGATGATGTAGGGAAGGCAACACTGCTGGCTGACGCGAAGATCCTGTCCTTGGTGAAGCCACTCGATGGTGTAAAGTTGTGAGTGTGCTATGGTCGACAAGCCCAAATGCTTGAAAACCTCTGCTGAAATGGGGTTCTTTTGGCTCCCGCTGTCGAGAATGAACTATAGCGGGGAACCATTTACCCACATTTGGGAGTGGAAGAAAGGCTCTTCCTCATCTGGATCTTCTGGTTCCTCCTTCTGGATCTTCTTGGTGGCAACGATGGCCTTGGGCTTCGCATTGATAATATTCTTCCCTTTGTCATTCCAATTTTCAAGTTCTGATTCAAAGTCGTAGGATACATCTGATTCAGAAGCCTTCATCTCGGTCACTAGTGACTGCTTAGCCCGACACTGACTTGTGTTGTGAGTGGAGCTCTTATGGAAATCACACCACTTTCCTGTGTCCTTCTTCGGCTTCATGATGTTGTTCTTTGATTCTGGATTTGGTAGGTTTTCTTGGGCCACCATGCCTTGTATTTTTCCTTTTTTCTATGGTTTGGGGCACCTTTCCCTTTATTTTGATTCGTAGATCCAAAATCTCGCTTCTTTTGTTTGAATTTCTGCTCAATATTGGCAGCATATCGGTATGTCGTATCAAGTGAGGAGATCTCAAGGAACTCCATTTCATCCTGAATGTATCTGTGCAGTAAAATTCGGTACTTCAACACCAAATTTTTCTCTGAATCTTTGATACCCAACTTTGTGTGCAGGGTATGGAACAGATTCGTCAGGTCATGCACATCTTGATCCCTTTGCTACCGCAACGTAGTCCATTGTATGTACTTGTCCTCATAGCTCCCCATGGGATAATATTGTTCCTTGGTGGCATCTCAGAATGAATTCCAAGTTGTTATGACTGACAACATAGAGGGTTCCCCCTTGTCATTTTTCTCACAGTGGGTTTCCCACCAGTCCTTGACATGGGGGGCAGCTCTGAGGAGTGCAAAAATAATATTCTCTCAATCAGAAAAGTCATGAGCCAAGAAATATCCTTCTAATAGATTCAACCATCTATCTACAACGTATGCATCTATTTGGCCCGCAAATATGGGAATGTTAAATTTTACTTGTACCTTAAAAGGAGTTTCACCTCCAGAGTGGTTGCCGGATGAAGATGCACCGCTGATGGGTAGTCGTTGAAGGACCTGGGCAAAGTCATCCATCATCATGTTCCTTTTTTTTCGAGGGCCTCCTCGAGCAATATTTTGATAGGATCTCCTACTCCCAGCTCATCTTTCTTTTCATCCCCCATGGGCGGTCATTGGGGTTTGTGAAGCTGATCTTGCAAAGGTTCAACCAGATCGAGCCCTAACTCCTTATACCTCGACCTTGTTGGGGACATGCAAAGAAGGATCGAGA
Source organism: Pinus albicaulis (assembly GCA_034641835.2). Taxonomy (NCBI): domain Eukaryota; kingdom Viridiplantae; phylum Streptophyta; class Pinopsida; order Pinales; family Pinaceae; genus Pinus; species Pinus albicaulis. The sequence continues at coordinate 259,830,564 of CM076580.1, read as the reverse complement.
AAGAGAAAACCACTTTGATACCACTTATCCAGATTTATGAAGGTGTTATTGGTTAATTTGGGCATCACTCTCGAAACTCATATAAGTACAAATTAGGGTCTATCATACTCTAAATCGGTTGCTACTTGCCTTAAAAAAGTCATCCCATTGTTGGTTTTTATCCATGAAAGTTTCACTGCTTGAAGTCTAGTTGAAATGCGCCATTAAGCCATCAACACACCCCTAGACTACAGTAAGTGCTTTGCAGAGCATTTACTCCCATGCAATGCAACATTGCAGAGAACCTAGGCCCATTTAATAGTGTGTTGTTTGACTGGGAGTGAATTGTTCAAAGGATTCCAGGTATCTTCCCACTTCTAGTGGCTTCTAGAATATTTTCCAGCTATCATACCATCTGATAACCTCGAATATGAACACCATGGAGCCATTAAATCACTTATCCTCCTATCCCATTTAATAAGGAAACTTTTTCATACATTTATGGAAAATCCATTCAATGGTCAATTAATGCCAAACTACCCTCATAAATTGAGCACTGATCATAGTGCACAGGGAGCAAGAGTTTGAATCTGTAGAGTTATGCTGGTAAGATTATAGCTCTTTGAGGTATTGTTTGCATGTAATGTTATGCTGCTAGAGTGATGTTGCTGATGTGATGAGGATAGGACTGAAGCTGGAGCAAGTTAACATCGAATTGATCCAACTGGTTGTAACTTCGCCTTCTACCTTATAATAAAGAGATTTGTTCCTTTCCTAATATATGTGTTCATTATTTTATATGTGCATTTTTAAATGAAATTGATTTAGTTTGTTTAAGATGAATATATCATATGCCTTTATGTCGTTTTCTGTCTCCTGTTAGCAATTGCACGTACCAATCAAGCGATTTCAGTTCGATTGAGAGCGACAGAAGTGACAAAAGGGAGACGAAGAATAGTGAAATATCACAAGTAGGTGTTCTTCTCTTATATTTTTATCACAATGAAAAGGTCAAGTGTCTTTCATCTATTTTTCTAAGTGCGTCCACCATACTTAGGGAAAATTATCTATCCATAGGTTTGATTTCTGTAAAACAACAGGAACGCAAAAAAATACACATATAACCATAAATAACAAGATGTAGTGAAATAACACTTCATTTCATTAATATCAAAGAACTCAAATTTGTTTACAGATAGAATGGAAATAAACTAGATAGGGCGTTAGTAGCTTATCTATGAGAGGAGATGAGGTGGATATAGGCCTCTAAACTATGTTACAATGAGGCTCGAGGGGCTATTTATTATTTTGAAACAATGAAAAACCCTGAACATCCAACACCTAACACTAGGACTACAACTTTTGATGTGAGAAACACCAAGGATCTTACATGTTACTCCCGGTTTTCCCACAAAACTTCATTTAGGACCTCAAAACGGCTACAAAAGTTCATGACCTAAAAAACAACTAAAAATAGTAAACTGTGCTATAATTATGGAAACAAAAAAATTGAAAGAAATAATGGTGGGGCCCCTAGTGGAATAGGTGGGTGGCCACTGATATCCAATTGGATCATTCCTCCCCCTATAGGAAGAAATGGTCCCCATCACAATGAGTTCCTCCATGAGATGAGGAAACTTCTGCTGAACTTGGTCCCTAGTGAACCACTTGCCTTGGTACAGGAGTTGGCCAGCTTTGATAACCCGATATAGTTGTATCTTTTGATGGTGAGTGTTATTGATTTTCATGTCCATGATACGATCCGTGGTGTCCTGTTCCATGCAATCTGGGTTTATCTCTGTTGGTGTGAGTTTTTCTACAATGTCGGAGGTGTCCAATAGAGGTGGGAAGTAGGGCCGAAGGTGGTCCACAATGAAAATTGGGTGTAGACCAAGGAATGGTGGAATACTGAGCTTGAAGGCATTGGCCCCTACAACCTTGGTGATGGTGTACGACCCCTATCAGAGCGGGAAAATATTGTGGTGGGGTTTAACAACGCACTCCTTCTGCAAATGTAGCCAATTTGTTTCCCACCTAGAAGTTGTGTGGCACCCAATGTTGATCATGTAATTGCTTGTACTTAGCATTGGCTCTGTCCAATATGTCATAAACCTATTGGAGGATGTCTTGAATTTTCTTAATGAAGTTGTTCGCTTTGTTAGCTTCAGACTGGACATGAGTCGAATCGGCTCGAGTAGCCGCAAATGGCATGGTTATGTCAATGGGACATAGTGGCTGGAATCCCAAGCCCACCAGAAAGGGGATGTGGTCGGTTGAGCTGTGGAGAGCCTAGTTATAACAGTGTTGTACATAGGGAAGGCTCTCATCCCATGTGCGTGGATGATTTGAATTATACATGCACAGAATGTGTATGATCATCTTGTTGACGAACTCTATCTAGCCATTACTTTGGGGATGGAATGCTGTGGACTTGGTGAGCTTGGTGTCGAGCATTGAATGGAGGGTGGAACAAAATGTGCTGAAGAACCTGCTGTCCCAAACTAAAATGATAGACTATGGGATCCCAAAGTGCACCCACACTCATTCAAAGGAGAGTTTAGTAGTGGCTTTTGTTTTGATATTCTTCTTGCAGACCGCCATAATGGCCATGCTCATGAATCAATCGAAGACCATGAAAACACAGTTGTTTCCATGCTTATTGGAAGGAAGGCCCAACATGTAATCCATGGAGATGGATTCCCAAGGTCAGCTAGGGGTAGGTAGTGGAGTATAGAGGCATTGCTTCGTGATGGTCGGTTTGGCAATGGCGCAAGCAGTGCAAGATCTGATGTATTTCCCAACATCCTTTCGAAGGTTCAGCTAACAGAAATAATTCTCCAGTACTACCACTAGTTTCTCGACCTCAAAATGTCCAATGACCCTACTAAAGTTCACTTTCAAAATCATCTTGGCATGCTCACCTGAAGGAAAACAAAGGTATCCCAAGTGACATAACATTCCATCCTGTAGGTGACAATTTGGAACTTGCATACCCTCTAAGAGTGTCTTGTATGTGTGGAAAAATTCCGAATTTCTCTTGTAGTGCAGCAACCAATCAGAAGTTTCATTCCCACAAGAGTTGAGAATGATGGTTAGCGCCACGATTGGTGGCCGACTGAGGCATCCTGCAACATTATTGGTGTTTCCCTTCTTGTAGTTGATGTTCAAATGAAACTTTTGCAGATATGTGGACCAATTCTAATGGAGATTTTTTTGCAACTTCCCTTATGTTTGTATGAACTGTAGGGGTTGGTGGTTTGTGTGGATGACCGTTTCCTTCCCAAAAATGTAATGCTTCCATTTTCAGCAAGCCTGCACAATGGAATACATTTCTTTGTCATAAGTGGGATACTTGCGTACTGTGTCAGACAATGTCTCACTGTGATATGCCACTAGATGCCCCTGTTGAGTAAGAACTGCCCCAATAGCATAGTCAGAGGCATTTTTCTTGATCTCAAATGGTTCTTGCAAGTATGGTAGTGTGAGAACTAGGGTAGAGTAGAGGTGATGTTTCAATTCTACGAATGCCTTCTGTTGAGATTTCAACCAAAATAATTTTTCTTTCACTCCTCCCTTGGTGACTTGACTCAAGGGCCATGTGATATAAGCGAATCCCAACACGAACCTGCGGTATAAATTATCAAGACCCAAAAAGCTACGAAGCTCTGTTAGAGTGGTTGGGGTTTGCCAATCCAGAATGAATTGGATCTTGCTTGGATCCACATGCACCCCCCGCTCATCAATAATGTATCCCAGATACTAAACTTGGGTCATGCCAAAAGTGCACTTCTCCAAATTGGCACACAACTTGTGTCGCCACAGTGTTGGGAGGACTTGTTGGATGTGGTGGAGGAGCTCTTGCCTAGTCTGGCTGAATATACAGATGTCATCTATCAGCCTCATGAAGGTTGCGGGAGCATTCGTCAACCCAAAAGGCATGACCAGCTATTCGAAAAGGCCCTCCTTGGCTTTGAAGGCAATCTTCCACACATCATAGGGTTCGATTGGTACCTGGTGATACCCAGAATTAAAGTCCATCTTGCTGAAATATTTCGCCTCTTTGAGCTGGTCCAAAAGGCCATCAATCCATGGGATCGGGTACCTATTCTGGACAATAATTTTACTTAACGCTCGATATTCAATACAGAGTCTCCAAGTTCCATCCTTCTTCTCCACCAACAAGATCCGGCTCCCACAGGGCAATGAACTCGGCTAGATGTGACCTTTCTGTAGCAACTCCTGAATTTTCCTCTTGATTTCATCATTCTCCAGAAAGGAGTACAAATAGATCGGTCCATTGGGTAGCGACGCACCTGGGGATAGATAGATGGGGTGCTTTAATTGAAAGTACAGAGGCACCCCTGCGTGTGAGGTGAAGATGTCCCCATAATCATCCACGACCTTGTCCATTTGTTGATGTCACGCGGAGGAGCCCTGTTTGGAGGTCATGGCCACAACCTTATTTTTTCCCTGAGGGTAGATCATCAGGAAAAAAAATTTCCTGGTTTTGGAAATGAGCTTACTGCATTGTTTTGCAGCAACCAAAGAGATAGCGACAGGAAGTGGTACCTATGGTATCCTGTAGAAATTATTGCCCAAAGTAACAATAACAACACAAGGTTGGGACTCGTACATAGCATGTTTCTTCCACAAGTATGGTTGGCCTAATAGTGCATCAAAAAAATCAAGAGGATCAATGTCACATAATACCTCATCCATGAAGGGCTTGATGCTGTAGGGAAGGCCGCACTGCTAGTTGGTGTGGAGATCCTGTACTTGGTGAAGCCACCCGATGGTGTATAGTTGTAGGTGTGTTGTGGTCTAAAAGCCCAAATGCTTCATTAGCTCTGCTGAAATGAGGTTCTTTTGGCTCCCACTATCGAGAATGAACTCTAGCAGGGAACCCTTTACCCACATCTGGGAGTGGAAGAAGAACACCTCCTCATATAGATCTTTCGGTTCCTCCTTCTGGATTTTCGTGGTGGCATGGGTTTTGATTCAAAGTCAAATCATGCATCTGATTTAGAAGTCTTCATCTTGGCCACCAGTGACTGCTTGGCCCGACACTGACTTGTGTTGTGAGTGGAGCTCTTATGGAACTCTATGGAACTCACACCACTTTCCCATTTCCTTCTTCGGCTTCGCAATGTTGTTCTTTTCTTATGGCTTTGGCAGGTTGTCTTAGGCTACCATGCCTTGGCCTTTTCCTTTGTTCTATGGTTTGGGGGAACCTTTCCCTTGATTTATATTCGCAGATCCAAATTCTCGCTTCCTATGTTTCAATTTCTGCTCAATCTTGGCAGCATATCGGTATGACATACCAAGCGAGGAGATGTTGAGGAACTCCATTTCCTCCTGAATGTATTTGTGAAAAAAACTACGGTACTTCAACTCCAAATTTTTCTCTGAATATTTGATACCCAACTTTGTGTGCAAGGAATGGAACATATTTGTCAGCTCATGCACATCTTGATCCCTTTGTTGTTGATGTGTAGTCCATTGTATGTACTTTTCCTCATAGCTCCCCACAAGATAATATTTTTCCTTAATGGTATCTCGAAAAGAATTCCAAGTGGTTACAACTGAGAATAGAGAGGGCTTACCCTCGTCCTTTTTCTTACCGTATGTTTCCCACCATTCCTTGACATGGGAGGCGACTTTGAGGAGTGAACAAATTATCTTCTCTCGACCAGAAAATTCATGAACCGAGAAATATCCTTCTAATAAATTCAGCCATATACCTCTGACATCTACATCTATTTGGCCCTCAAATACAGGAATGACATATTTTTCTTGTACCTTAAAAGGAGTTGCGCCTCTAGAGTGGTTGTTGGATGTAGATGCGTCGCCGGTGGGCAGTTGTTGAAGGATTTGGGAAAAGTTATCCATCATCACATTCCTTTGTTTTTTGAGGGCCTCCTTAGCCAATATTTTGATAGGATATCCTACTCCCTCATCTTTATTTTCATCCCCCATGGGCGTTCGTTGGGGTTTGTGAGGATGATCTTGCAAAGGTTCAACCAGATCGAGCCCTAAATTGTTATACCTCGACTTCGTTGGGGACATAAAAAGAAGGATCGATAAAGAGTAGACTGATCTGATACCATTGATCCGAATTTATGTAGGAATGCAACAGAATAGACATATAATCATAAATACAAATATTTAGCAGAAATAATACTTCATTTCATTAATATCAAAGAACTGAAATTTGTTTACAGATAGAATGGAAATAAACTAGAGAGGGCACTGATAGCTTATCTCTGAGAAGCGATGTGGTGGATACATGCCTCTGAACTGTCTTACAATGACTCTCAAGGGTCTATTTATTATTTAGAAACAATGGAAAACCCTAAACATCCAAAAACCTAACCCTAGGAGATGAAGCGCCAAAACTATGGGCCCCGTTTGGGTAAATTGGTACATTGATTTCCCGGGGACGTAACATTGGCATACGATATATATTTTATGCACAAAATACCTCATTAGAAATATCTATTTGAGGATTACAACTTTTGATGTGAGCAACATCTAAGGAACTCCCATTTTGCTCCCGGTTTTCCCAAAAAAATGTCGTTTAAGGCCTCGAAACGACTTCGGAAGTTAAGGACCTGAAAAACTACAAAAAATAGTAAACTGTGCTACAATTAAGGAAACTGAAAAGCTGAAGGAAAAAAATGGTGGGGCTCCAAGTGGAATAGGTATGCAACCACCAATATCCACCTGTATGAGGGTTGGAGCCTTAGTAGTAGCTAGTAAACTAGATCAAGGGATAGGAGCTCCCTTTCGGCGAGTCTTGGTAAACAAGATTAGGGGTTAGAGCTCCCTTCTAGTGGGTGGAATAAAACAAAGGAAGGTGGTAGCCTTCTTCAGGTGGGTTCCTGTGTGCTAGTATGAGTCTACATTAATACAATATTGTAAGATTTTTTTCATTATAATAAAAGGTGAAGACATAGACGACAACAACGGTGGTTTTATCCGAACTTGGGTTTCCGCCTAAAAATACCGGTGTTCACGTGTAGTGATGTTTTTATTATGCATGATGGTTTATTCCGTTCTTACTGCACATGGTTAATGTTTAATTAATGCCTAATGAAGTTATGATACACTGGTTCAAGTTAAAAAAATGATGAATTAACTAATTAACTAGATATACGCTAGTTGTCTACATAACACTCACATACATATGAAGGTTTACTTCATTATAGTCTCATACAAAAATATAAATAAGAAAATAAAAGTTTACATGAGTTTTTAAAAATATTGATTCACCCTCCCCCTCTTAGTATATTTTCCCAAAAATTTGTATCAGAGAAAGTCCTTTAGAGTAAGCTTGATACCCTTTAAGGAAATCCATCAAGTTGATGGGAAAGAAGAAGATAGCTTGAAGAAATGATTCAAATGACAATGATATATCAAATGTAGTGGTAGTTACAGATGTCATCAAATATTCAGTTTTGGGAGCACCCCACTTTCAATTGATCAAGACTGAAGAAGACGATAACAAAGAATTAACAGGTATGGGATTTTGTTTTAATTGTGGTCCAATTCCTTATATATGCAATAGTGATGATAGTGATGATGATAGTGAATAAACTGAACTTGCACTCATGGGTAAAAGTGAAAGTAAGCACTCTAAAGAAAATACGTATTAAAAAATGATGGCCCTAGAAGCAGAAGATCAAGGAAATTCAGAAACAATGGACATTGAAGGTGTGCATATGCTAAGCAACGACAATTATCAAGAATGGAAAGAAAATATGAAGTATAAACTAATAAAATTTGATGTTTGGTATCTACTATACAATGACTACACCAAAATTCCCCCATCATATGAGCAAGTGCAGAAGAACAGTAAGGAATTAAGTAACATCATTAATTGCATACTTGATTCAACATTAAATAGAGTTATGCATTATACAACTACAAAGCAAGTGTGGAAAATCTAAGTGCAATCCATAAAGAAAACCCAAAGGAAGGCTCCTCGTCAAGAGAACTACCAGGTAATCCTATCTCTGAAAATGTAACAAAAAATGAACATGATGAAAAAAAAAATTTGTTATGTCAAATGGAGTTACTAATTCAAAAGAAGACAGGTTAAAACAAACTTTTTATCTTAGAACAAAACTTGATCTTGCTTTTAAAAAAAATGTTAATATTAAAGATAAGTTGTAGGCATATGATAGCAAGGACCATGTTAAATCTGTAAATATTGTTGTGGAATATAAACAATATCTGTTACACGTCATTTTGTCACCATTACATTTGACTGTTCTTATGGGTCTATCACCATCCATATCATGTTCCCTTAGAGGTCACTGAACACTAATGTTCCTAAATCAAGACTTGGAATTGGAGAAAAGCTCTATAAAACCCTTAAAATTATACCTGCGCAGTTTTTCTAGCCTTTCCTTGTCCATGCGATGCTCTTATTTCAATAAACTACAGCACCTCCCGCACTCTTTTCCACTATTACCTGCACACCCCCGTGAAAAGAAAATAAAGAAAAAAGTAAATTCTAGAAGTCTAGTTGGTCGAATATTATCCCAACTAGAAGCTTCTAGAGTCGCGATCAGTTTGAGCTTTATCCCTCCACTCATGGAGTTTATCCCTTGGTCCATGGAGCTCAAATCCCTTCATGAGAGGAATCCATCCCCCTCTTCATGGAACTGAAACTACCTCCATTTCCCTATAAATTGAGGTCAAGTTTCAGGTTGAAGGGTAGATACTAATGTAATTAGAGACTAATCTATATAGTTTCTAAGCTGAAGAGAGTTCATAAGAGTGCATACTTTCTACACTAGTAAGTTGTTGTTGGAATGAGAATGATCACACCCTTGTGTCTATAAATTCATGTTGGTATTCATAGAGGAGGGCTTATCATACTGGAGGAGAAACGATTGTTCAGGACCCTTAGAGAAATCTGTAGAACATCAAGGCATTAGGTTGTAAGATTACTCTTTTTCATTCAAGATAATACATATGGATCTCTTTTTCTCATTGCTTTGTTTCTATGCTTATTGGAATAATGTCAATACTTATACTCCTTGATCACTAAGTTGGATTAACATTTTATGATTATTATATGTTGCAGATGCTTTGATCCTTTGTCTTGTCTTTGATTATAGGTTCTACTCATTGGAGAAACCACTTTGGAGTGATGAGACAAAAGGCTACGTCAAACATTTGGATTTCAAGGTAGGGGCATGTCCTCTTTACTTTAATATTATAATATTGGAATGCAATTAATCTAGGGTAAAAGGTTTTCAAATGGACCTTTGTTTCTATTTACTCGCTGAGTACTAGGGAGATTGCTCTTGTCCGCAAGATGGATGAATCCATGTAACAAAATTGCGACCATACTAGGGATCTAGAGCTTAGTTTTCTTTGATTGTATTCAATTTGAATTTTAAGTTTTTTGATTTTGACTCCTCTGAGTCTGGTTGGGTTGATAACTTTTAAGAATCCCTGAAAAAGAAGCTTGTTATTTATTTTTTCCAAGTTTTTCCTTAATTAATGCGCAGTTTTCGGCAGAATACAATGCGACAACCTGCGCAACTTTTAGTTCAATTTAGTGCGCATGGGCATTGTATTCCACTGTAAGCTGCGCACCCTCGGAAAAATTATGAAAATATCAAATTTCTCTTTTTTATAGCCAGATAACCTGATTCTTTACATTTTCCCTGATCTATCTTAGTTATCAAATCTTGTGTGACAACTTCTTTTCAGAAATTTTGGGTTTTGTGTGATTTATCATCTTGTTTGCATTTTATACGTGAGTGTTTTCCCTAGTTTATTTGTTTTGAGCCATTAGGATCATTTCAAACCCTACTTTTTTGAAAACTTGTTCACTTTTCATTTGCAAACCTGGAAGAGATTCTAGCTTAGTGAAGCAAGATTTAACACCACAACACTTTTGGATGTTTTAATTTCTGCTGAGATAAGTGGAAATTTTCTTAATCTGATCAAAATTAAGAGAAATCATCCTTAAAACATTCTAGATAGACTTTAGAATTAGAACTTTATTTGATTTTGAAATTTATGCTCTTAGAGTTTTTTGAGATTGTTTTCTTTTGGAAATTGATTGTTTGTTGAATTCTAGTTTTTGATTTGATTGTTCAAGGAATTTTATTTCAAAAGAGTAGTTGATCATTCTTGCAAATTGAGTTCTTCATGAAATCGTATTCTTTTCAAAAAGGATTTTGTTTATGAATGAAAGAGTTTGTGTTTTGGAAATTGATAAATCTCTCAACTTTCCCTTAAATAAGATGCATTGAAAAGAAAGAGTTGCACTTCTCATATATATGCATTTAGAGTATTTTTGATTCGGGTCACAAACATCATTAAAGTTTCAACTCCATACCCTTTGTCTTAAGTAAAAACCAAATTAATACTGCGCCTTAATAAAATCAATCTAGATATTTTAGATTTTCTAGGGTTCATTCCACCAACATAGCTTAGAATAGTGTTTTGGAATAGGTTGTAATAAACATTCCAAAACAATTTAAACAAACAAGTATAATCTTGTGGTAGGAAAATCCAATTGTTGCATTTGTGCTCTGGGAAGCTCTTCTTAAAAGAGTCAAGCACGAGATCATGTTGGACTGGCCAGTGAGGTAATTGTACGTATCTCATTGGAAAAGATAGAAGATGTGCACGTAATACAAATGGTAAACCTCAGATTAATCATTGTAGAGGATCTTGGAGTCACTTGTTGACAAACCTCAGATTTACCATGTCGAGAAGCCTTCAAGGGGATTGAGCTTGATATTATGCCCTTGCGTGTATATCAGATTGTAGATTATTCCCCCAGGTGAATTTTTTTCTGTTGGTGACCTTAGTGACCATAATATTGAGGATTTTCCCCAAGGTGACGGTGGAGGGAAGGTCCCACTGTACCTGGAATAGATGTTGGCTAGAATCACTTGGGATTTCTGGAGGGTACTCTTCACTTCTAGATGGTATAAGTGGAGGTACTTTCACCAGACTATTTCATTAAGCAGGTTGTCAGGGTAACTGTTCCAACCGCCAAGTTTTCCACATTAAATTTTTACGATGTTGGATTTCATCACCAACTAGTGTTTTTAGTGTGGAAACATACTATCTGTGTGTGGATTGTCACTTAGATTTTGTAGGCGTGTGTTCAAATTTCTTGTTTCCTTAGTGACCTTAGGTCTATTTTGTTGAAATAGTTTTTGATTTCGTGTGTTAAACATTAACCGTGGCTGAATTACCAAGACACTCTCGTACAATGCAGGGGAAACCCCCTGAGTATACACCAAGTCAATTAGAAGAGCTTAAATCTGAAAGAGGTCAACAATCATGAACCATATCTACTGAATGAGAAGAAGAATCAGTAATCATACATCTCGATTATGAAGTAAATCAACCTCAGGTAGAAGAACAACCAAAAATTTTCAGAATTAATTACAGTTGAGTCTGCAACCAGTGAATTCTCAGATAGTCAACTTACTGAACCTGAGATATCTAAACCTGAACTGAATCTACTTCATGCGAGTCAACTTCGAAGTTCATAGCCCGAAGCTCTGGTCATCCTCGTTCACCTCGAGAGAAGTTTTTCATTACTGAGAACCTTCCTCCTCGTCTCATTAGCATCGAAGAGATTACTGACATGGAAGAAGAGATTGTAATTCCTTTGCGTCAACAATATTTAGATCTAAGGCATAGTGAATCGATTTACCATTACAACCCATTTAAACTGAACCCTTGGTATTCTCAGTTAACCAAATCTCTACATTATTCTGGTCTCAATTATTCACCACCCCGTATTCATTTTTACTCCATAACCAAAGGTAATTACATGCCTTCATCAAACATGTCTGGTAATTCATCCATTTTTTCTTCTTTTCCAGAAACGTTTTTGTATGGTGGTCCATCAATTCCTACTAGATACCAGTCACTCTTTGGTACTTTCTCAAGAGCATCTCCCTCTTCTGAAAAACATACACAATCAACTGGTTCTAATGAATATGATACCAAAAAATTGACAATGGAATAAGTATACATGATGTCTGGAAATATTCCTTTACTTGACCCTCAAGGTAGCAATTTATCGCTTGGGGGCAGTATACTCCTCAAGGAAAACCTATTCAAGGATAGTACTCTATACTAGGGCCACAACCTCTTCAAGGGAAATAATTTATACCAGGGCCACAACCTCTTCAAGGGAAGTACCCTATGTCAGGGCCACAACCTATTCAAGGAAAACAGTCTCCTTTGGGAACCAACTTTATCAAGAGCAACAATCCTTTCAGTGAGGTCAACCGTTTACTGGAAATTATCTGGAAAATTATCGAACTTATGTTCCAATACCTCAACCTGGTTATGGTCAACCTTACGCAACACAACCTTTAATGGGAGCTCCTTATCACATATTTAACACCATGTGGAACCTGTCGTTGAACCAACAAAATTTTCAACCTACTATGCAAGTACCTTATAAGCAACCTGGTCAGCCAACTATTCAATTTGGTTATACCCAAATCCAGAAAATTGTCCAACCTACACTTCAAATTGCACCTCAAGTATCTGTACCTAGTAGTCAGAAACCTGGTCCAAGTACACTGAGAAATCCTGTCCAATTTGTTATGTAAACTTCTGTCCAACAACCAAGTACACCTATCCCTGGAGTTTCCCAAGTCCCCATTGCTACAGCCCCTCAAACGGCGACATCAGCTCTATTACAGGAAATCCCCCAAGTCACTACTCATCAACCTAGACCTGTGGTTCAGTCTACCATTCAAACCTCTACGGGACAACCTGTTACAGCTACAATTCCAACATGCCAACCTTATACAAGTCAGTTTGTTAATCAACCGTATCAAGGGCAGTTCCAATATGGACCCGTAGGACAAAATCGAGTCTACCAAAGTCAACCATACCCTTGTTATACATATCAGATGCTAGCTCAACCTCAGTTTGGTATGGCTAACCCTGGATACCCCGAAGGTATTCTAATCCCAACTGCACAGGCTATTCTAGGCTACCTTGGATATCCTCCTCCAGGTACTAGTATCGTTCCTCAAAGTTATTATTTTGCTCAGCTGGACCTTAACCATCAGTTACCATTCATTGCAACTTTGGACTTACCAGATTTGTCATGCCTCGCAAATGATCTGATTTATTATCTTCCGTTTTGGCTGCCAATGCCAAATAAGTTTCCCAATGACATGCCCAAGTTTGAAGTAAAATCAGGAGAAGACCCCTCAAACCATGTTTGGTGCACATCCAACTCTTTAATCGATGATTCCATTCAATTGAGACTGTTTCAAAGAACATTGATAAGCTTAGTTGCATAGTGGTATATTGAACTACCACATGGCTCTTTCAATAATTTCAACGCGTCTGCAACAACTTTCTTAACTCACTTTCAATTTCCAGTCTGTTACGACAATGGCACGAAACTCTTAACTTCATTAAAACATAGTACATCTACATAAATTTCATATCACATGCATGAATGGAGATGTGGACGACGTCTAGTGAAAGTTTTCATTCTGGATCAAATCTTAGCAGAATGGTTCATCAAATCTTTACTTCCAAATATCACTAAATATGTAGCTAAGGGAGGCGTTGTTACAAGAGAATAGGTCATAGCTCAAGCATAGTAATTAGACCTTGTATACACACAGTCTGGTACTTTATACAAAAAAATCTTGACTTTCCACGCCCAGGTAAAATGATTGTGACTCCCTCTAGTTCTCATTCTGTAGACGATGTAATTGGTATAGTTAATGCTAACAAGAGTAAGAATAAGCCATCCAAACTTACCTCTCCCATAATAACTTTTCCAGATTCACCTAAAGGGGATTATTCCCATGAAACTTCTGTCGACATTCATGTTGTAGATTCATCCACAACTAAAGCTAAAACTGGCAATAAGAAGAAAGGAAAGAACAAAAGTAAACAAAATACATCTCCTAAAGAGAAAACATAAAAAAACGAACCAACTGATGAAAAACGGAAACCTCGCTATCCTTGTCTTACCTGTGACGAGGATCACTATACTAAAGAGTGTCCACATCGGTCCGAGGTATCCAAATTTTTCAAAGTTTCACCCACGCCCGTTGTCTTGAAGGATCCTTTTCCCACTCAAGATAGTAAAATGATAGGATCTTCTTCTAATTCATTGCTAGCTATTTTAATGATGTCTCTCGTCATGGTTGCGACACAATCTCAATACTATTGAACTAAGAATCCTATAACTAGTAAAGAGACTGAAAATTCTAGTCAAACATCACCTATACCTCCTTCAATTTCCGAACCACTTCAAATCGATAAAGCTAATCCTGATCTAGTGATTAAAATGCCTGCTAAAGGTGTACTTCGAAAGTCAGCTTTCAATCCACATGCGAAAGCTGCTCATAATTACAAAATTGTTGAGGACTTGGCAATATCCTCTTCAGCAATGTTGGCCTTAGAAGTGCTACAATCATGTCCAGCACAAAGGAAATTAATATTATCAGCTATCAGAGATATTGATCCTCAGGATTTGAATCTCATGGTCTTGACTTCAAAACATTTGTACCTAGACTCCCTCATCAGATGGCTTTTTAGATTCTAGTATTAGTCAAATCAAGACGAGTTTTTCATACTGTAATTGATGAGGGTGAATCTACGTGTATAATGTCATTAAATTGTTGGAAAACCCTTGGTTCTCCAACACTCAACCAATCACCAACTATCCTTAAATCCTTTGATGGAAGAGGATTTCATCCATATGGAATACTCCAAGATCTACCTATAGAAGTAGAAGGAAAAACCGTTAATATAGAAGAGGAAGTTGTTGATGCCCCTCTTGATTACAACCTTATTTTGGGCTGTAGTTGGTATTTTTCCATGACTGCTGTAGTTTCATCAGTGTTTTGGGTAATCATGTTTCCTCATAAAGGAAATACTGTGAAAATCGATCAGTTGTCATACTTTTCATTAGACCCTACTCCTACAGATAGCATCCAACATGTCAAAAAATCGGTTATCCCATACGAAGATGTTGGTGTAGGATTAATGAAGGATTCCGCTCTCATGGAAACTTTCGCCATACCTCCACCCAATGTACCGCGAACAATTTCCAACATCAATATGATGTCATCAAGTACTATACCATTTGATGACACATGGGTCGTGCCTTCAGAATCAGAATTGGATTCTTTCAACGTCAAGATGGCTTAAAGTCCTTTTGAAATGGCATATGTATGTTAAGTCCCTATATTACTAGTGTAGTCCCTTATTATGTTAATGTATCCCCCCTTATTGTTATTTTTGTACCCCTGTAACCCCCATATTGTTATTATTGTGCCCTTACATTATTATTGTTAGGTCGGCTAGGATTATATTGTGACCCCATGGACTCCTATAAATAGAAAGGAGGTTTTGTCATTTGTATAATCCAAAAATTGTTCATTTATGTAATGTAAAGGAGGTTTCCCCCTCGAAGTGGCTTATTTATAAGGCGTTTATCTCTCTTTTCTTCTATTTTTGGAGTTTTTTTCATAACATTTGGTATCAAAGCTTTGGATTCTAGGGTTTCATTGCTTCAAACGGGTCATCATGGAATTTTCGCTATAACCTTTTTTTCTACAAAGGTTCAGAAGCTGAAATTTTTACAATGCGATGCCAAAATTATGAGGAACATCTTGGAAAAATTTAGATCTTGGTTCACAATATTCTTGGAGATATGAACTGTGGAAGTTAGGGTTTTCTCAGGCTCCTAAATTTCACCTAAAACAGGTCATCGTGGAATTTGCGCTATAAATTTTTTTCTACGAAGGTTCAAAAGCTAAAATTTTTACAAAGAAAAGCCAAAATCCTGAGGAAATTCCTGTAAAATTTTTATATCTTAGTTCACAATGTTTTCGGAGATATTGTCTGTGGAAGTTAGGATTTTTTCAGGCTCCCGAATTTCATCTCAAAGAGGTGACCGTGGGGAAATCGTCATAACTCTCTCTCTGAGCATTGGATTGGAATTCTATAAAAAGTGATTGCAAGTACATGGACTGTAGTTTCCTGTTTATCAGGTTCAGAGCCGAAGGAGGAAACAGTGACACATGGCACAATGTACAAGTTTTCCCTACTGAACCAGTCCATAATTGGGTCATTGTGGGAGATTGGGCATAACTTTTCCTTGAAGAATAAAAATTAGGTCAGACCTATGGCATTCGAAAGAAGATTCAGAGGTCTACTATAGGGTCAAATTTTAGATATTTATGATTTTAAATCACAGAGATAATATAGTTTCAATATCGAGCTCCTCAAAAGCAAGAAAAAGGTACGTATTTGTTTTTCAAAATTGCATAACGTTTGTTTCAAAAAGAAGTTTGAAGTGATTCCAAGGGCATATTGAAGAATTTTTATAAGTATTGGGTTCAGTAATGCCTCCAAAAAATAATTTCATACCCATTAAGCCCTCAAAAATCTATACTATGACACATGAAGAGGAAGAATTGAAGTATGAGATATCAAAATTATGCTACAAAGTGCAACAAATTTTGATCTTACAAAGAGCAACTGAAGATGAAATAGATGGTTTAAAAGCAGAAATTGAGGCTAAGTTGAATGGTTTGAAGGATCAGATGAAATATAATATGGATGATAGAATATCGGAAGATCACATCAAGCATCAACAACAAGTTCTCCAACTCTCAAAGGTTAACCTAACTTTGCTGTAGAATCTAACGAAATAGTAGGAAGATCAACATCACATCGAAAGAAGTTTTGAAGCAGTCACATAAACAAGAACTCGACATGTATGATCAATTTCAGAGTATCTCAGCAAGTGGAAGAACTTTCCTGTAGAAGATTCCACATGGGAGGATGAGAATTTTATACAGAAGCATCAAGAAATAGTCAAGTGTTGAGGACAACACTTGCTTGAAGGAGAGGGGCATGTTAAGTCCCTATATTACTAGTGTAGTCCCTTATTATGTTAGTGTAGCCCCCCTTATTGTTATTTTTGTACCCTTGTAACCCCCATATTGTTATTATTGTGCCCTTAAATTATTATTGTTAGGTCGGCTAGGATTATATTGTAACCCCATGGACTCCTATATATAGAAAGGAAGTTTTGTCATTTGTATAATCCAATAATTGTTCATTTATGTAATGTAAAGGAGGTTTCCCCCTCGAAGTGGCATATTTCTAAGGTGTTTATCTCTCTTTTTTTCTATTTTTGGAGCTGGTTTCATAACAATGTAGTAGTAAAATCGTACTCTGACACCCATTCAACTATTTCTAATAAAATGAATGTGATCAGCAAAGAATCATCTTCTCTATCAAGCTCAACCTTGACACCATTTTCAGATCCCTTTCAACATGTATTTGAAACTGATGAAAGTATTTGGGAAATTGTGTCATTGGATGAATTACCCTAGGATGATCTACATCATAGATTTTCATTTTTCCCTGATATTAATAAGCTTCAAAATGATTTTTCGTCTATTTTTACGATTTGTTATGTCAAGGAACCAAAGAATCCTACATCAATTACACATTTGGATTCTGAGACAAATTTGGGAAATATTTCTACAACAGTTCCTATTGACATATCAGTTAAACCTGGAATTATTGAAAACATTCATATAGTTGTTTCTTGTTCGATAGAAGAGATTAACACTTATAAAGCCCTATTTCAAGAATTCTGAGACATTTTTTCCTGTTCTTACGAAGAGATGCCAGGAATCGATCCTAAGATTGGAATTCATGAAATTAAGACATAACCAGATGCTAAGCCTATTAGACAAATATTAAGTCCAATACATTTGCAGAAAGCTGCAGAAATCAAAGCTGAAGTTGAGAAGCTACTACAACCAAGATTTATTTTTCCAATTCCTTTGATGGATTGGGTATCTAACATAGTTCTCATTTCGAAGAAACAAGGGACTATAAGAGTATGTGTCGATTATCGGGACATCAACAAAACGTGTCCAAAAGGCAACTATCCTACGCCCTATATTGACCAAATTATTGATGATTGTGCCGGAAATGAAATATTCTAATTTATGGATGGTTTTGCTGGCTACAATCAAATCAACGTACTCCCTATTGATAAAAAAAAAACAACATTTATATGTCCTTGGGGCACATTTTCCTATTGCAAGTTACCTTTCAGACTAAAAAATGTTGGTGCAACTTTTCAAAGAGCTATGTCTTATGATTTTCATGATATCAAACATATTGTACAACCTTATCTAGACGACTTACCTGCTCATTATTTATGCAGAGAAGATCATCCTATACACTTACGAGCTATCTTCATGAGATTTAATCATTACAAAATTCATTTGAATCCACACAAATGTGTTTTTTGTGTACAATCAGGACGATTAATTGGATTCATCGTTTCGAAAGATGGCATTCGTGTCGACCCTTCGAAGGTTTAGGCAATCATCAATTTACCTCCTCCTTCCACTCTTCGCCAACTCCAGAGTTTGCAAGGGAAAGAAATTTTTTTACGTAGGTTTATTCTGAACTATGTTGAGTTAACAAAAGGTTTTACCCAGTTGTTGAAACAAAGTGTTGCTTTTATTTGGGATGAGATTGTCGATAAATATTTTTATGCACTAAAAAACGTGTTCACCCATACACCGTTATTGCATCCTCCAAATCACCACCAGTATTACTTTCTATACTTAGCTGCTTCTGATTCCATAATTGGAATGGTTTGGTTCAAGAGGGTGAATCTCACAACGTACATGTGATCTATTATCTAAGTTAGAATCTCAACCCGACAGAAATAAAATATTCACATGTGGAGAAATTGGCCTCGACAGCAGTTCAAGCTATCCAACGATTCTGTCACTACATGCAGTTATGTAACACGATCATGATATCTAATTGTAACCTGATGATGTATATATTGACAAAAAAATTTAGTTGGGGGGAAATACTCCAAATGTATTGTGATCCTACAAGAGTTTTATTTGGAATTAGAGAAATCCAAGTCAAAGAAATCACTAGTGTTTGTCGAGCTTATGTGTGGTTTTCCCAATACTAAGATGGAAACCATGGAAGAGAATCCTATTGCAGATGACTCTCTCTTTCTCATCAGTACTCTAGACCCTTGGTATAAAGATATCATTATATATATTCAAACCCAAACCTTTTGCCCGGAGCTTTCACGTTCAGATCGACGGAGAATCCGATATCAATCCCAACAATACAATATTGTTGGGGACACTCTTTATCTTCGTAGTGGGGATTTTGTTTTTCGATGTTGTTTAAATCACGAAGAGGTTGAAAAGGTTTTTAATGATTTCCACTCTGGAGCATGTGGTGGTCATATGTGTGGGTTTGCCACAGCCCAAAAGATATTGTGCGCTAGTTATTTTTGGTCATCTTTATTCAAAGATTGTATCATCGCGGTCCAAAAATGCCACAACTACCAAATTTTTGATCTAAATATGTGTGCAACTCCAGCTCCTCTTCACCCAATCATTTTTGTTGATCCTTTTGCAAAATGGGGTGTCGATTTCATTACATGTAACCCTCACTCGCTCGGGGGGCATGGTTATATTATTATCTCCATAGATTACTTTACCAAATGGTCCGAGGCGATGCCTACATTTGTGATTGATGGAAAAACTGCAACTACTTTCATATTCAATCATGTGGTTGCTCGTTTCAGTGTCCCTCAAGCTATTATTATGACCCATGGGAGTCATTTTCGAAATATTATGATGACTGAACTTTCTGATCAACTTGGCCTACACCATGATAATTATACTCTATATTACCCATAGACTAATGGTCAAGTTGACGCCGTCAACAAGGTTTTAACCACCATGATTAAACAAATTTTCGGGACTCATAAATCGAATTGGCATACCCTGCTTTTTTCTGCATTATGGGCATACTGAACCTCTCCAAAAATTGTTACAGGGTTCACTCCTTTTCAACTTGTCTATGGTTTAGAAGCTGTGTTACCCATTGAATGTGAAATACTGTCACTCAAATTAGCCATTGAGTTGTTACATCTACCTATGAAGAGGAGAAAACCTTTCTATACTTAGCACAATTAGATGAGACTCGACGCAATGATGCATTGGCTGTCGAAGCTCACAAGAAATGTGTGAAAGCTCAGTATGATCAAAGTGTTAACCCTCACATTCATTCATAAGGAGACCTAGTTTTATTATACGATCAAGCTAACGTCAAGCTAGGCGATAGTAAATTCAAACCAATGTGGCATGGTCCCTATATTTTCAAGTGTGTACATGCAAAAGGAACCTATGAATTAAGTGATTATGAAGAGGTCTCTTTAGATCAACCCAGAAATGGTCTTTATCTTAAGAGATATTATGCTTGACTTTCGTGTGAAGATCTCTCTTGTACAATAGTTACTTTTTATAATAGTGTTCCTAGATTACTTTTTGTTGTTACTACTATCGCTGCTTATCTTGATTACTCTTGATATTGCAGATGTTTTTTTTCCTCAGTAAAATTAATCTATTTCTATTGAGTAAAATATAGTACAATCAAGAGAGACAAGAAACCGGCCGACCAAAAATGATGAAACTATCAACCTAGGTCCCAGAGAAGGAATGAACCCAACACAGAGCTACAACAAGTAACTAGAGAGAAAAAGACTGACTTTTACCCCACATGGGCAGAAGTCTCAACACGATGTTTTTTCCATTTATTTTTATTGACTTTTATCCAG
Organism: Pinus albicaulis; assembly: GCA_034641835.2. Taxonomy (NCBI): domain Eukaryota; kingdom Viridiplantae; phylum Streptophyta; class Pinopsida; order Pinales; family Pinaceae; genus Pinus; species Pinus albicaulis. Next base: position 259,809,908 of record CM076580.1, on the reverse strand, counting down.
CCATCCTGGGGAGTATGAGCTAAAACAAATTGAAGACTGGGATTCTCCAACAGGGTGATCTCCTTATCTGATTCAGAAGAGGAGGTCTCATGGACGCGTTTCTGGGTGAATGCTGTGATAGTGGTGTGCGCAGGAGTATCAGTGGACGGATCCATCGTCTGAGTCGCCTGGTCTGGCTCTACATCGCTCCCCTCATCTTTCGAGCTTGAAGAATCAGAGCTAACTGCTGGCGGCGGAGAACAAGGGGCCCTACACTTGGGTTTGGCCTTGGCAATGTTGTCCTTTTTCGTTTTAGCAGTGATCGATGGGCAAGAATTCTGTAGGTGCCCTGTTAGGTGACAGTGGCGGCAGCGGAAGTCAGTGTTCTCGTAATCGAGGATCTGAGTCCAAACATAGTCATTGGTCTTGAGATTGATTTGATCTAGCAGTCCCTTGCTTAGATCTAGCTCCACACATATTCTGGCATATGTGTAGAGACCTTGATGTTCCCGCCAGGAATCCCCCATTAAAAAGCAGCCCAAGGTGTTGCCTATGCTCCTATAGACAGTTATATGCCACAGGTGAGCTGGTAAGTTTGAAAGTCTGATCCAGACAGGCGTTTTGGTGATGATTGCAGTTGCTGGGTCAAAATCAGGGAACCATGGAGTTAAGAAGAGTCCAGCTATACCCATAAACCAAGGACCTTCTTCTAAGGCTTGTTCATAGTGCTTAGGATTGTCGAACAGAACTATAAAATATCCTTTTGAGCAGAAGCTGACCTTGCAATGGTGAGTCCAGTTGTCATGGATCTAGTCATAGAGGACCTTAGAGTGCAGCCAAAGCCCATTGAATCTACAAATGATGGCCCTTTCAGCAAATTTTTGAAGGTCATCTGCGAGGCCAAGGTGGGATATCTCAACAGAGGGAACCTCCTCTAACTTGTCAACCAGAAAAGGCTTGGGTTTGGGAGCCTCCGGGGAAATGGGAATCTCAGAGTGTACTGCATCTTTGTAGGAGAAGGGAGGAGTAGAAGAAGATTGTCCTGCAACGCCACCTCTCAAACGAAGGGAAAACACTAAAGAGCTATTGTTTTTAATGCAGTAAGAAGAGAGGGGAAGAGGATCATCGAGTTGTTTACCTTGAAAAAGAAGTCTCTGTAGGGCAGAAGGAATCCCAAATCGGCGTTCCAGGTTTACCTTGAGATTCTGCACCAGATCAGAAGGGTGTACCCATTGTAGAATGGTCTTGCCCGAGAGCTGTGAAATTTGAACCTGAAAGGGGGCAGAGAAAGTTTCAAAAGATTTCTGGATTGACACAATGCCGGATTCTTTTGGGTCTCCGATATCCTGACGAGCCGGAGGCGGTGGGGGAGGAAAAAGCTTCTGCAGATGGAAGCTATCGCTCCAGCCCAGATTTGTTGCAAAGGATGGGGCGGCAGATCTGTAGAGGGGTCGAAAGATCATACACATCAGACAAACCCCTACCTTGCTTCCTGTTTGGAGGAAATCGAGAGAGGAAAACTCTTGGAGTGTGTCCATGGTCTCTGTCGCAAGAAAAAAGTCTGGGCAGCATAGGGCGTTTTTACTAGAGTGGACAGCCACATTTCTCTGCATCAAAAAATCGAGTGTGAGGGGATCTCCTCCAGTCCAGAACCGGAGTTCGCCAAAAAGGTAGTAGGGGTGAGCGGCATGAGCCCCCTCTTGGTCTGCATATGATTTTTCAATAGGGTCATTGTTTGCTGTAATTTCTGACCACTTCCTGTAGAAAGCCTCCGCGAAGAGGCAGGGAGAAGGGAGCCCACGTCGGGTTCCATAGGACTTTGCCTTCAGGCGTGTTTTCAAAGTGCTGAAGACCCAAAAAGTACTGCCATCTACAGTGCAATCGCCATTGAAGGTGGAGGCGGCAGGGCCAGGAAAAGCAGGCATGGGAACTGTGTTTTCGGTGAAGGCGGCGGTAGAGCCAAACGAAACCCTAGCGGCAGCCATTTTCAGATCGAACTTTGGAGATTGTTCATATTGCAGATGTTGATATGCCTTCAAACATACATTGGTTTTGCTGATGGTGCCTATTGCAATACACATAATATTTCTTCCATGGCTTGGGTTATCTATTCACCCACTGATGGGTTAGTTTCTATTCATGGGATATCCCTTGGTCAAACAACAAACAATATTGCAGAATATAACACAATTATTAAGTTATTATCTGATTCCATTACATTTGGTATTCGACGTTTGATCATTAGGTTGGATTCAAAACTCATTGTATTACATTTAAATAGAGTTTTTGCAATTAGAAATACAATTTTGCTAAGATCACTTTTAAAGGTTCGTCTCTTGGAACGACAATTTTATTATATCGAATATCAACATATTTCAAGAAATTTAAACACATTGGATGATGCATTAGCTTATCACATTTTAAATAGAAATTTGCAACATTACAAAGAAAATAAAAACAATATTCAATCCATTTTGAACAAAGATACCCAGAGAAAGAAATTATTAATATCATTAGGATAGATAAGTTTGTGTTCAAAAAAATATTACATCGTCTGTGATCATAGGTTTAGACACCTTATGATCTAAAAGATACTGATAAAAAAAACAAAAATGTTGATCTACATTGACCATCAACTATTCATGATGATGATCATGGTAATAAACTATAGCACGCGCCACCTTGCATAGGAATATCCTGAATTGACCTAGAACACCTGTCACGTGTCTCTGGAGCCTGAGAGGGATATCATTGGTTCCTGTCTTAGGAATATCAATGGTAAACCTCTCAAGGTTGTGCTCCACGTCTGCTAGAATATCTGTTGCATTGTCCTATGGAGGTGCTATGGGTTATGCCTCTCGCCTGTCAAAGTGACGAAGCATTGTTGGTCGTTGCAGACTGACATCTTCCTTTAAAATTTTTGTCAGTATTGGACAATAAAAATAAAATAAAAATTAGATTAAAAAATTCAAAATGATTCACTAACCTGTCTCATCCCACTGTGCCCCTGGAGGCAAAGATGTTTCAGGATCACCTCTATAGTCCATTCCTGCATAAGGAAAATCTTCAATGGTGAATACTTGGTTCCTGAGCCACATGAAATAAGCTGGAGTAAACCAAACTACTGAATCACCCTCGCCACCATGGCAAGCCATTAGTGCTACCCATCGCACCATCCGAGGTTCCTGACGATTCCCACGATCTACTGGAATCAGTTGAGGAGCGACAAGCGGAATTCTCTCTAGAGAAAATGAAATAAGAATGGCACCGTATCTGAAGTTTTTCAACTTTGCGTTCTTTGCTCTAGTCAATTGGCCTTACATATCGGCCAACACTCCCTCACACCAATTGAATATTGCTCCTCCGAAACACTCGACTGTAGTTTGCATTTGTGATTTAGTAGCCACATGAATAGCTTCACTCCCGCATAACCTGGTCACTGTGAATGCTATGAATTTAAGCTCCAGTCGAAGATATTTTTGATGTCTATATGAACGTCCTTCAACTCTGCATTACTGCTACAATTCTGAGCTTTGTAGCGGGCAGTAGGAAGACCTCCCTATCTAGTCCCAAATAAGGATATGTTTCTCCCTCTCTGATATAATCCGGTAAGGAAATATATGTCTGTTGGATCAATCTCGAGCCGATGGTCACCAATTATGAAACATTGGTCTTGTACGTCCCATGCATTCACAAGCCAAGTCATTAACTCAACTTGTGCTTTCATTCCCTGAATAGCCCATAAATTATACAAACCAAAGGTTTTTAATGCATGCATGGTGGCATTATGATCCATGGCTTTGTTATCGATGAGCTTGTGTTCTCATTCTCACCATTCCAACATGATTGAAAAGCCTATAAATAAACAAATTAAACAATTAAAATCAGTTGGAGAAAACTTGAACCATTTTTTGGGAAGAAATTTTAGTTTTCAAAAAGTTCATGGTGCCTACACAGGTTTTGTGTGCAGACAGTGTGGTCTTTCACATGCGCTCCACACAGAACCCATGACAGCCCGATGATTTTTCTTTTAAAAATATCGTCAGGGTGCGCGATTATCACATGGATCACTCATGCACCCCTGAGGGCGTATTTTGAAACATAAATTTCTCCCAAAAAATGAAATAAAATCTCAAAACAAAAATGAAATGGATGAAAACGTAGCTAAGGATGATGTGGATTACCTGGTTCTGACGGTTTGAGAAATGAACAATCGGTTCTCCTGATATCGGTTCTGGAAATTTTTTGGCAAAAATCTCTCTATGCACTATTCTAAAAAAAGAAGGTGAAAATGACTTATTTCAACTCCTTTTTATAGCTTTTAATGAATAAAATATTATTATTTTATTTACTTTTCACTTTTAAAAGGTAATTTTTAAATGTTTTTACTTTTTGGAAGCATATGCTTGTAATTTTTTGAGTTTTTGTGTAGGATATAGAATCTTTGGTGAAAAGAATTATTTTGACATTAAGTATACTTTTATCACTTTTTTGGGCTCTGTAAAAATAAGAAAAAGTGAAACCCTATGTTGGCTCTATGTAATTTGCAAGATTGGCAAGAATAGGTAGCAGGGAACCACATCAAACCACTTTTGAGTCCAAGGACCTAGCCTTCTTGGGCTCAGAGAGGGCTCTCTCTGTGTTTATGATTAATTGATTTATATTTATGCTTATGTTTTTATGATTTTAGGCTAGTTATGAAGTTTTGTGGTTGTTTGTTTCATTTGGTTGATTGTTTGTTTGGACAAATAGAGTTTGGGAAGCTTAATCAATTGTGCTATGGAATCATAAAAGTGTTAAATTGTAGATCAACTCTTCAAGGGTTTTCATAGGGCAAGCTAAATATATCAAATGGATCTTCTTAGGTAAGATGAATATGAGATGACAAAAAGTTGTGAATTCAGTAAAAATAAAGGGCAATTAAGAATCCTTTAACTATACTTCAACAAGAAATCCTTTAAGATAACAGTTTGGTAAAACTAAAGAGAAATTAAGAATTCTTTAGCTATACTTTACTAAGAAAAACTCAAGACAACAATCCAGTAATACTAAAAAGCAATTAAGGATTATTTAATTGTAATTTCAGATAGAGAAAACATTCAAGACAACAGTTCAATGAAATTAAAGAGCAGTTAAGAATTCTTTAACTAAACTTCAATTAAAGCCTTTGAACCTTCATTTGTCTTTTCCTTAATCCTGTTTTCTCATTTTGTTCTTTCATCTATTCTTTCTCTTTACTACCTTTGCTGTCACTATAATATCTTTCTTAGCCTCTCTTATTTGTCCTTTATCTGTTTTCATTTTTTAACTTTTGACTAATATTTTTGAGTAATTGTATGGTCCTTATTGGTCATGATCCATTGCTTCTTCTGATTATTCTTGCGCTCCAAATCCTTTGATGATCAAGGCTTCTAAAACGTCATCCAGAGAGCCCAGTTTAACCAATTTTTGGAATTAGAAATGAAAACTATGCATTTCCCGACATGAATATCACTTGAAAAACTCAAAAAAATTTGTTAATTTAAAACATAGGGCCTTTGCAGGGAAGCGATATAACTTGGAGGCAGCAGGGAAAATTATGGATAGAGTCCGGATATTGGAGGTTCTTAATTTTCCGCGTTTGGCCACAACCTTCCAGGTTTGTTAAACACGATGCAGGGGCTATCATAAAGGTTCGGGGTTTATCGTAATGGCTCAGAGTCAATGGGCTTATCATATAGGCATGGTGGGTAGGTGGTTTGAATCGTAAACGGAAGACAATTTTCATTCATGCGTGGGGAAGCGGTTTCCAATTTATCTCATGGGACGTAGGCTGTTTGTGGTTTTGGTTGGGGGTTATGCGATGAGATAAGGTGGTGACATGTGATGGAGGGGAGGGGTGCGAAAACCGCCTATTTCGCAAGCCCTCCAAGGTTTTAAACGTTGGGCATTTGCGGTTGCGATATGAGGTCAGGGTCATCGGATCAGGCACGGGGAAATCGGACGATGGTCGAGGTTCAATTGATCGCGGGTTAGTTTGAAAGGGTGGGGTTGGGGTTTAAATAAAGTGGCAGGTTTAAATGTAGAGTGGGGCCCAAGTATATCAAAGCGGAGGTGCTTAAATATAAAGGTGGGGGCTAGAGTCATATGAAATCGGAGGGTAAAGGTTTAGAGCAGGGGTTCAAACATAAAGGGTCGGGTGTTTTAAAACAAGCAGGGTTTATTTTAAAGAGTGGGACCTGAGAGAAAATTTATTTCAAAGCAATGTAAAAATGGGTTTCTACACTGTTTTGAATAAACGGAGGGGAAAGAGTGAAGGGGAAGGGATTTTAGTGACAAAAATGGCCTTTTGAGCATAGGGAAAAAGGTTTTAAGAAAGGGGTAAGGCTAAATGGGGGGATTTAAGGTCAGCAATGGGTTTTCAGAGCATGAGGGTATTGGAAAAGGAAAAATGAGAGATAATGAGTAGGTTAAATGGAAAATAATGAAGGCAGTGAGATTTTTGAAAAAGAATGACAATCAGGGAATATTATTTTCAGCAGATTGTAAGAAATCCACAGTCATCTAGTGATACTGTAGAATACAGGAGACTAAGAGTGGCTCCATCCGGGGAGGGTATCTCCTTTAGGAGGTGTCAAGAATATTTGTAGATCAGTATCATGTTTGTATTTTTCTGATTTTCATTTTGTAGTTGCTGATCTGTTGCAACTTTTTGTGATTGTGACCTTCAAAAATTTAAAACCATGCTTCCTGCAAATTAATTCTGCCTACCCATCACCTACTCTAAAATTTTTTCTTCATTTATTGGGTGCATTTAGACATGCAAACCTTGACGTCAATTTTCTTTTGAAAGCAAAATATCTGCTTCTAACCTTATAAATTCCAAAGGCTCAAATTAAATTGATGAGATCTTTTATTATCTACCTAACTACTTATCTGCCAAGATTAAATAGTTTGACATATTTTTATTCACTAACTATCAACATGAAATTTAAAGCATGACTGAGTCAAGATTAAGCAGTTTTATCATCATGAATTATGGAATTTTTGGACAAGATGCACAATATTATTTGCAAAAAGTAAACTAAAACTTTGGTCTTGAATCTTTCATTTATCACTTATCCCTCACTTTTCTTATTTGTTTCAGATTTAGGCTTTGGAACCAATGTAATTTTCTACTGACCTACTAATAAGCCAAGTTTAAACATTTTGGAAAATATTCATTTTCTAACTTATCAACAAAAATTCAAAATTTGTACAATCATGTTTAGGCTGTATGATTGAACAAGATCTTTTCAAAAGTAGTGGCATTTTGACTTGCACACTTTCAAACAAATTCATTTTTTGGTATGGGGCTTACCCTTTTTCTTTTTATCTGCCCTCTTTTCTTCTTTTCTTACTTTCTTTTTTTGGATCAGTTTTTTCTAAGATTTTGTTTAAGCAATGTTATATACAATGAAGAAAACTTAAACTAAGATTCTTAACTGAAGTAATGTTTCAACATTCTGCCATTGACAGGACCTCTGAACAACTCTATTCCATCCATTTCTTGTAAGAAAAATGCATTATTACCTCTTGCAGAATGAATGATGTATGGGCCTTTTCACAGGTTATCGACATTTCCATGTTTTCCTTTGTCCTCTCTTCTTGAATCCCGCTTCAACACTTTGTCTCCAATGTTGAAATCATTTTCTTTGGTCCTTTTGTCAAAGATATTCTTGATATTTTCTTGTAACAGTTGTGTTTCTATTGTATACTCCTTCTCTAGTTCACTGCAAAACCTCTATGGCTGAAAAGCTTCAGGCTTGAAATCAACACTCTTTGCATTTGAAGTCCAGGATGCCCTTGTACAGAAAATTGGAAAGAAATCTGAAACTAAACTAAAAAATATTCTCATAATACTGAGCTTATTTGCACATCCACCTACCCTAATCCAACTTGGAGGTATATATTCACTAAGTGAACTCCCTTCTCTAGTGCAACCAATCAAGTAAATGACTACATGATTGATTTTTGTTCAGCTTTTTAGGTATGCTGAAAAAACAAGAAAGCCACTCCCATCCTACCTGCTTTTGAACAGCAGTGCTCAAAATTTTCTTTAGACTTTGCCATAAAATATTCATGGCATAACATACTCCTTCTTTAGATGTCTCCAAGAAATTAGCAAAAGGATCTTGGAATAATACTTGGCCCTGAGGATTTAAGTAATAAATTTCTTCTAGGACTATTCCTTGTTCCACTTTGGTGTGCTCGAGATTATTTTGAGAAAGAAACTCTACCTCTTGTTCATTATCATCTGACTTGGTAGCCTCATAATATACTACCATGTTTCCCTTAAGAAAACCTTATATGCCTTGTTTGAGTGGCTTAAATTATGTATGAAGGCCATCATTAGGAGCATTCTCTGGAAATAGGTCTTCTTGAGAAGGTAGTACAACATCAGTATCAATTTGTTCCTTTTTTTCTTCATGAGGCAAAGCTATAGTACATAAATTAATAGTAGAACAAATAGAAATAACTTCTTTATATAAAAATTTAGAGGCTGGCTACATGCTTAAAATATGGTTGGTTTCCTCTTCAGTTAAAGGAGGAGGCAATCTTTTTTTTCTTTGGATAGAACCACTGTTGTTCTATTTCTCTTGTGAAGACTGATCATAAGGTTGAATGTCTTCTTGAGCCTCACACAAAAGAGCAGATGAATCATCATTTGTCCCTTCAGAGAGATCTTGGGGATCTTCTTTCATTTCCTGATTTCTTTCATCCTTAACCAACTTCTCTTGGTTTTCATGACAGTTAACTTGAGCAAGAGATTCATGAATTGCTCCTAACATATCCCCAGGATGCCAATTTCCCAGTTCTTCATCAATATTTACAAGGTATTGTATAAGATCTTCAGACTGATCACAAAATTTTTTAGCTAATGATAAAGATGAAGATTTTTCTTTATAATTTTCATAAAATACCGTGTGGAAATATTTTAAAGAAAACAGGCTACCAGGGTTCAGACCTTCATACCATTTCCTTGCTTTTCCTTCTAATGTTTGCATGAACATCTTCATGAGGAAATCCTCATGCCAGTAAATATTCAACATCCACGACTGTATACGAAATTTAATGAGATGTAACAAGGGGTCATCAAACTTTTCATCTTGAAAAATAGGCAGGTTTGTGTCCCAATTCACCTGAGGCATTTTGTGTGGGAATGCTGGAATGTGATCTCTGTTCATTGGAGCATACCTGTGTTTTATTCTTGAATCCATATTTTTCAATCATTCAGAGAAAAGGGGTCACTGCATCTTCACAACTAATATAGATTTTCTATCATTGGAGTCTTTAGGCCTACTGAAAACTATGGAGTCGCCAGGTGGACGATTTTAACTTTCTTGAGGCTGGCTATTGTCCACCATCAACAACCAGATACCAGTCTTGGATAATATTCGAATCATCGAAATTTGAGTGGGGTTTCTGTGTTCTTGAGGAAATATTAATCTTTTTTTAATAACTCAGGTTCCCCAGTATGGTCGCCATTATGTTGGCTCCCTATAATTTGCAATATTGGCAAGAACAAGTAGTAGGGAACCACATCAAACCACTTTGGAGTCCAAGGACCTAGCCTTCGTGGGCTCAAAGAGGGCTCTCTCTGTGTTTATGATTAATTGATTTATCTTTATGCTTATGTTTTTCTAATTTTAGGCTAGTTATGAAGTTTTGGGGTTGTTTATTTCATTTGGTTGATTGTTTGTTTAGACAGATAGAGTTTGGGAAGCTTAATCCATCGGGCTATGGAGTCATAAAAGGGTTAAATTGTACATCAACTCTTCAATGGTTTTAATAGGGAAAGCTAACTATATCCAATGGATATTCTTAGGTAAGATGAATATGAGATGACAAAAAGTTGTGAATTCAGTAAAAATAAAGGGCAATTAAGAATCCTTTGACTATACTTCAACAAGAAAGCCTTTAAGATAACAGTTTGGTAAAACTAAAGAGAAATTAAGAATTATTTAGCTATACTTCACTAAGAAAAACCTAAGACAACAATCCAGTAATACTAAAGAGAAATTAGGGATTCTTTAGTTGTAATTTCAGATAGAGAAAACATTCAAGATAACAATTAAGTGAAATTAAAGTGCAGTTAATAATTATTTAACTAAACTTCAATGAAAGCCTTTAAGATAACAATTAGGTACAACTAAAGAGCAATTAGGAATTATTTTAGCTATACTTCACTAAGAAACCTTAAGACAACAATCCAGTAATACTTAAGAGCAATTAAGAATTCTTTAGTTATACTTTCAGAGGAAAACATAAAGATAATAATAATAGACAGAGTTAAGGTGCCCAAACAACATATCTCAATCTAAAATTTATGTTTTATTATCAGAGAAATTGATGTAAATATGGAACACAAAGGAGAAACATTAACAAAAGAAGGATAACATCACCATTAACATAGCTCAAGAATCCTGTGAACGTGCTTGTATTAATGATGTCTAGCTAAAAAATAGTTACAATGCTTCAATGCAATAATCTTTGCAACTCAGACTCTGATCAAAATCCAACCTAGCAACCAACAATAATAATGAACAATACATGCAGTATTTAATTGCAGATGAGGAGGTCGCCCTAATCTAGGGTGACAGATTTGTACTTACTACAGAGTAAATGATGTTTGACAATTGAGACCATGCAAGGCCCAATGCCAAAATATCTCTGACTGAACTATTGTAGTAATAACTTTCTAATTTAATATTGAGCTAACTTTAAATTATCTTTGACTAATTTTCCTTCAAACATTAACTTTTACAATAAATTCTAGATTGTTGCTAAAATATCTCTGACTGCGGTATTAATTGTAGCTGCTTTCATTAAAGCAGAATTAGGCTGTAGGTGGCTGATCTGACCATGAAGAAGTAAATGCTAAGTGGATTTGTCATTTGGCTTTTTCTTCTGTTTTGATTTATCCTCTGATTTTTCTTCGAACCTTCATTTCTCTTTTCCTTAATCCTATTTGTTAGTATGAATCTTTCATTGTAAAATATCACTTTAGCTACGCATAAAAAATAGCCCTAACATCGATTATGGCTGCAAAATATCTTTAAGTCTGCTGCACAAATTCAGATCTAAGCACAAAAGACATTAAGCAGATAAAATATAATATGGCTCCATGCATCCAATAGACAAGACAAGAACAAAGTGTTTAAAAGAATAATTTGTATTATATTAAAGAATGGGGCACCTGAGAGGAAAACAAAAAAGGTGCTTTCCGGTTCTCCTCAATGGTATGGGTTCTTGAAAGTCCTCAGCGTTTCAAATCTAAAATTCCTCTCTCTGATTGTGGTAGAAAACCCTGACAAACATAGAACTCAATGGGAGCTCACAAAGAAAAAATGGAAAATGGTGACCAAGAATAGATCAAGTGTGATCTAATGCAATGAAGGTCACTAATGAATGGGAAAAACCCTCCTATTTATAACAAAATATTGGGGCGGCCTAGAACTCGGTGCGTGAATAAAATATTATTAATCGAATTCTAGAAGCACCCTTTAGGAATATTTTACTATATTTGTTGGAGGGAAAATGATTCTTGACTTGGGTCAATTACTTTATTTATAAATAATAAATAAATAAATGATTTATTTATCATTTTAGGGAAATGATGGGAATATAATTAAATAAATAATGATTTATTTAATTGTTTAAAAATGATTTAGTCAAATTTAACTAGGAATGTTATTAAATAATGATTTAAATAACTTGTTCCTAGGAAATAATTAAATAAATAATGATTTATTTAATTAATTTCCTTGTTTTGGGTTAAATATGACCAGGAAATGTGGACCAATGTTATTTGACATGGTGAAAGCAATTTTACTTAGGGTAAAATTGGTCTTACATGGTGTACTTGGGTTCATCTAATGATAATGAGTTAGATGACCAAAAAAATGGTGTAACAGATTGCCCCCCAATGTACGAGTGTTAGGAGAAAATCATATGACCGAAGTACGTTGTAAGAACTCAATCAATAGGTATCGAAAGGGAGGTGAGAGAGAGGAATGTAAGGTAGTCTAATGTGCTAGAGGACTAGACCCGGAGGAGATGAGACTTACAGGTGCAACAAGTCTCTAGGTGATGAAGTGGTACCAGTGTTAAAGGCGGCAGGGGAGGCATACCTATGCCCGCCGAGACAATAGTACAAAGAATAAGGCACCTGAAAAACCACGGAACGCAATAGTGAAGCATATCACTACAAGAAAAAAGCACATTGGTGAGGGTCATGCTTGTGACGGAACTTTAAGGTCTGTCACCAATGTCACATTGGTGACGGCCTTTAAAAAATCGTCACTGTAAGTGTATATAGTGATGGTCCTTTATGGTCCGTCACCAAAGACATTTTCAATGAAACTTTTGGTGAGGGTTGTTAAAGGCCCGTCACTAATTCTCTCTTTGGTGACACTTCTAGTGACGAAATTTTAATGACCCTCACCAATGCTCTTTTTGTTACTTTTGGTGATGGTCAAAAAATGTCTGTCATCATTGATCATTAAAAAACCGTCACTGTAAGTGTATATAGTGATGGTCCTTTATGGTCTGTCACCAAAGACATTTTGAATGACACTTTTGGTGAGGGTCGTTAAAGGCCCATCACTAATTCTCTCTTTGGTGACACTTCTAGTGACGAAGTTTTAATGACCCTCACCAATGCTCGTTTTGTTACTTTTGGTGACGGTCAAAAAATGGCCTTCATCATTGATCATTCCAATGATTTTTTGATGACGCTTATATGTACCTATTAATATATTTTTTTGTCAAAAGTTAACGATTTAATACCATTACTGTGGAGTATTTTTTATAATATGTCCAAAGCCATAGTGGTTAGGGTCAGTGAATTTTTTAGAAGTAATTAGTGTGTATCATTTCCCTCAAGTAATAACTAGTCAAATAGAGATTTCCTATGAGTCAACAGATTATTCATATATATTAAGTTTATTATCTAGAAAATTCCCTTTAGATAAAGTTCCACTATCGTGTGTAGGAAATATATTATTTAATACATAATCAAGCTTTGAAAATTCTATTAATGAGAAAGACCTAATGATCCTCACCAATCTGGGCACGCCTTAAATTAATGCTTTGGCACAGACTAACATTTCTTAGCACCCCACATGTATTGGAACATCTTTGTACCTAGAACATCTTGTGATGACACTTACGCCCAATCACATGGTGACATGCGCTAGCACAACATCGTACTCTGCTAACATGTGTTGGCATGCTGCATGTAGTCCCTAGCATGCCCTGGAACACCTTGGTTGAATGCATTGACATACATTAGCACTTGGCACACAATGCCACTTGGCATGTATTGGGACCTATTATTAGTGTGCCTAGCATGCCCCTTTTCAAAAAGATAAAGTCCCGACTTATTAACCCTCTTATTGGTTCTTCCTTTTGTTGCCTTGACACATATTGACATACCCTGGCACCCTGCACCACATCCTTAGCACCTACCATGTATTGGCATATCTTGGCACTATTAATTGGCACATGATATAATTAGCACACCCTGGAACTCCCAAGCACACTTTGGGAATTCTTGACATGCCTTGATATTCCCTAGAATGCCTTACCAATGCTTAGCATACCTTGTCAGTCCCTCCTTGGCATGACAACTAACACTCATTAACACTAGTCTCTGGCGCACGTTCCTCATATTCATTAAATTTCATGAATTTTTACTTAGTGCTCCCTTAATGTTTTTTCCTAGTAATCCTTAACACTCATGAACATGCATTATCACTCTCTAGCACACTTTAGCACTCTTCAACATTCCCTTCCACTTCATAACATGCATAACACTAGTTCCTGACACATATTGGCGCTTGGCACGTGTTGGTGCTTGGAAAGTCTTAGCATGTGTAGAATACGTTGAGATGCCTTGGTATGATTTGGCATGGTTTAATATTAAATTTATTTGTGATTATCAGTTGTTGGAAAGTAGATGAGAAGCAACAAAGGAATACTTGGCACTTAGAATGCACTAAGACTTTGCACTTGGCACCTATTGTTGCCTAGTGTTGGTGTGCCTAGTATGCCCCTCTTGGAAAAGGTAAATTGATGACTTATTAACCCTCTTATGTGTTCATTTCCTTGTAGTTTAACTTTTTTCTCCCTTTTGTTGTCTTGACATTCCCTGACATGCATTGACACACCCTTGCACATCTTGGCATGCCTTATCACTTAGCACATATTAGCATGTTTGACATGTATTCCCACTATCCGGCACATCAAGGGGGTGAAGAGAGATGTAGTCCTAAAGTAGGTCGAGTACGAGGGCGAGTAAGGGTTGCTAAAGGGAGGTCATGATCATCCTCCAAGAGCAAGATCATCATGTGAGTGTTCAAAAGAATGTTACATACCTTAAGGGTCGGTTTGCGCTAGGAAGTAGGATGGCATATTGTTGGTTCTCTTCTGGCAGATCGAGCTTAAGAGAGGTTTCTCATGAGAATATGGGCATGTGATTTCAATGGTGTCTTTGTGTGAAGGCCGCATCAAATTCTGAAATGTTGAAATTTGAAACAAGAAACAATGCTATTGGAAACCAGAAAGGACAAAAAAAAATGCACCCACACTGGTGAGTAATTTTGATGCACCAGGAGTGAGGAATGTGGGGCGTCTAATTTATTTTTCCCTTAAATAAATTGGACAATAAATTGTTATTTCATCTCATAACAACTTGTGTTAGTTAATTAAGTCATGATGACCGAGTTAGCTCAAGAAATTCAAGTACTTGAGGGTCTAAGATGAGGCATCTAGAGGGATTCTAATATTTTTTGGGTCCAGTTGAAATTGATGCATTAGTGGGGTGCAAGTGTAATTAACTCAATTAAATGCGTTAAAATCAGTTTAACTGGTTATAACTAAGTTATGAGCTAGCGAGAGGTCCAGTGAATTAAATTAGATTTAATTCACAATGAGTGATCAATCATATAACTGATAATTCACTATTAATAGTTGTATGCATGTCAGTTTCGAGGAATACCCAGTTGAGACAGAGGTTAAAGGGAACATAACTATCAGTTGTATTCAGAGAAATTTTCCCATGTGAAATTATAAATTCATTGGGATTCCATAATGGATTGTGCAATCAAGGAAGATTGATTTTCCTAATTAATAAGCAGTTAATTCCCTAGCTAGGATTGTATGAGCAAGGCAGGCTGAAGTAAGGATCAGAATTGGCTAAGTACTAGACCGAGTTTGCCTAGATCAATGGGAGACAATTGACAGAGTGTCGGAGAATCTCATGAGAGATTAAGCATTAATGTTTTGTTTCATGATTCCTTGACTTAATACACAATAGAGATAGAGGGCCTTTGAGTAGTTTCTTTCCCCAAATACATCATGTTGTTCTGTGATTGATAATTTATTTCTCTTACTTATATGTGATTGTGCGATCGTGTTTTGTTTCCGCAAATTGTAGGAAGGATTCAATATCTTGTTTTAGTATATTACAAGATTAGATTGAATCTTGTTGGTTAGATTTTCTACATGGTATTAGAGAAGAATTTTTTTGGGCGGCGAGTTTGCATAGAATATTTGAATATTTTGGTGTAAAATTTTCAAAAAAAAAAAGGCTATTTGGATTCCTTGCGAAAATCTACCGAAATAGAAAAAAAAAATCGGTCGAATCGGAGCTTGGATGAGGGAGATATCATCGATTTAAAATCAACTCTTTTTTAGAAACTTTTTGTAACGTCGGGACAATTACACTGTGCGCGAGTCAAGAACGTATATGTAATTGAGGTACCAGATGCATGAAAAGATTTGAGGAGAAAGGTAGAAGTTAGAGACTTGGTGGTTTAAAGGGAGCATAAATACCTCTTAACATGAATCTTCATGAGAAGCGGTCTCAGAAGGTTGTGGAGTAGTTTCCACAATTGGAGAAGCAGAGAGGAGACTGAGTGGAAGCATCCACTCAAGCAGAGACCTCCATGAGGGGGAAATTTCGAGCTAGATGGGAAGAGGGAGCAGCCATACCTGGAGATGTAAGCTGGTGGGGTGATGTGTAGACATAATCCCAAGATAAGAAATTTGGGCAAGGTCCATTGAGATGGCGTGTGATCTCATGGATCGAACCTGGCTACGAGGAGCCACAGTACAATAGTAGTAAGAAGGATCGGTTAAATTGATGTAGTCAGATGTCAGCAAGACAAAAATCAGAGTCAGATGTCAAATATTACTGGATCACAAATTAGAGTTAGCAATAGTTCAAAGGGCACGGATGCAGATGTTAGTAGCAGCGCAGAGAATCCAGTACTAGACAGATGCAGTAGCTAGCAGCAGTCAGAAGATTCTGATGACAGATGCATTATACTGAGTAAGTTGTTCTGAGTCTATTCAGTTTTAGGACTTGCAGGTGCAAACAACACTAGAGAAGTGTAGCATGCAGAACATTCCAAAAGTACCGAATGGAGATATATTGAATTCATTTCTAGTTGAGAGGGAGTATTGAAATTTGCAACAAGAAATAGTGAAATTGGAAACTAGAAAGGACAAAAAAAAATGCACGCACACTAGTGAGGAATTTTGATGTACCAGGAGTGAGGAATGTGAGGCGTCTAATTTATTTTTCCCTTAAATAAATTGTAATTTCGTCTCATAACAACTTGTGTCAGTTAACTAAGTCATGATGATTGAGTTAGCTCAAGAAATTCGATTTAAGGTGATCAAGGTGGATATTGGTAGCCACCCGCCTATTCCACTTGGGCCCTCACCATTGTCTCTTTCAATTTTTCAATTTCCTTAATTATAGCACAATTTACTATTTTTGTCAGTTTTTCAGGTCCTGAACTTCTGGAGCCATTTTGAGGCCCCAAACGACGTTTTTTGGGCAAGAAAGGTTTAGTGATTTCATAGAAATCACATTAGCAGTTGTAGTCCTCGAAGAGATCTTTCTAACAAGGTATCATGTGCATCAAACAAAGATCATATGACCAAGTTACGACCCTGGAAAGTTGGCTGCCCAACTAACCCCAACGGGGCCCATAAAATCTTGGTGTTACATCTCCTCGGGTTACAGTTTTGATTGTTTAGGATTTTATCTTATTTTTAAATAATAAAAAAGACCCTTCATCCTTATTGTAACACAGTTCAGAGGAACATAACTATCAGTTGTATTTATAGAAAATTTCCCATGTGCAATTATAAAGTCATTGGGATGACATGATGGATTGTGAAATCAAGGAAGGTTGATTTTCCTAATTAATATGGAGATAATTCCATAGGAATTGTGTGAGCAAGGCAGGCTGAGAATTGGCTAAGTATTAGACCGATTTTTCCTAGATCAGCAGGAGACAATTGGTAGAGTGTTTGAGAATCTCAAGAGAGATTAAGCATTGTATTGTTTCATGATTCCATGACTTAATACAAAATAGAGATAGAGGGTTTTGAGCAGTTGCTTCCCTAGATACATCTTGTGTTGTGCGATTGATAACTTGTTTCTCTTACTTATATGTGATTGTGTGATCGTGTGTTGTTTCCACAAATTGTAGGAAGGATTCAATATCTTGTTTTAGTACATTACAAGATTAGATTGAATCCTGTTGGTTAGATTTTCTACATGAAATAGAAGAGAGGGTTGATACCATCTTGCCTTGTGGTGGTTAGTAGGCCGCAAGGTCTGTGATAAAGACCAACATAAATGGAGGAGGGATTGCACTGTAATTTAGAGCCATAACAGAAGTCGACACAGGTGTAATATTGACTGATTTAACCCTAGTTTGAGGGTCGACATTGAGATCTGAAGTTCATGTCAAGATTCAGTCAAAGAAATGCCCAAAATATATGGATCCATATGAACTAGGTCGAGTCTCTTATGGGGGCAAGAGTCATGTTTTTTCTATGTGTGGATAGGGTTTGTTCTACAACAATTAGAAGTACATAAGTATAATGCCCTAGTTAGGACAGTTTCCTAGCATGTTTAGTTCATAACGTATGCCCTTAAGACTGTGACAAATTTGCGTAGAAGAAGACAGGTTGTGACCCTTAGAGCGAGGTTTATTTCTGCAATAAAGACCACAGATATGGAAGATGGTTTGCAGATTCAGTATGTGTGGAGACAATAGATCCAAAGGAGGGTGGAACCTGAGAAGAAGATTGAGCATGAAAAAGAAATGTGCCATATGGAGAATGGATTGACATGCAGAGGAGTTGATTTTGGTGGACTTTCCATAGAGTTTTAGACAAATATCTGAAGAAACCTATAAAAAATTAGTAAATGGACTATTAGTGGCTGATTTGTGACCCCAGTTCAGTCATCTAGAGATTGTTAGAAGTATGATAAGAGGAGTAATTCATATCTGTTCGTAGATTGGACAACAAAGATCAAATTTTCGATACACAAGAACAGTGATCTTGAGAGGACTCAAACCCTTGTTAGGTGGCAGATTTGAAGAGCCCTAGATGAAGACAATATTGTGGGGCCCTAGATCAGTAAAAAGAATTGATTGTGGTTGGGAAGATTGATGGTAGTCCAAGTACAGTTGGAGGGTTGTTAGATTACTGTCAAAGAAGAGCCCTGACTCTTGTTCTGGTGAAGGACAACAAAATTGGTAGAAGCATAGGTGTATAGGGCCTAAGGATGTGCAGACTTTCAAGGACTAAAGTAATAGTCAAGTGGGCAAACCAACTAGCCCTAGTTCACTATATTGTAGAGGATTGATTAAGAGAGAAGAAGGGCAGCCTCCATAGCCCTGGACTTCTCATCTTGGAGCTGTAATATGGAAAAAGTGGGCATACGAAAGAGTTGTTCACAAATGGAATTGTGAAAAACTTGTTACCACTCAAACTAGTAGTGGACCTAAAAGGTGTTCCTAAGAGGGAAATTGCTAGGACAAGGGAAAATATGGAGGCTTAGCCCATTGTCACCACAACTAAGGCTTCGTGCTCTTCATGGAATTTCACCGATGGGTGTAGTCTCGGTAGTTTAGGAAGTCACTTGTAGAGTATTGGTCAATGAATAGGTGGGAAGTGACCCTCGAAACCCTTTCTCTAAGATAAAATAAAGAGTGGGACTTGCTTTCCTTCTAAGCAAGTGAATTTATCTTCGAGGGAGAGAAGAGGGGGATTGAAGGGTTGAGGGAGAAGAAAAAGACTTATAAAGGAAGTTCTCAATCCCTAAAATCCTTTGGGAACTTGGATTCCCAAATGGTCCTTGATGAAAGGCCTTTGACACCAAATGGGACCACACGGGGCCAAGTGGACCCAGCCCAGGTTCGGGGATGGAATTTAGCCCAATGATGTTCCTATACTGGAAAGGTTATGGGAAAGGATCAGACAAGAGTTTCTACTTCGATAGGTCAAATTGATCCTACTAGGTTCTATCCTTGGGACCACCTAGGCAAAACTTGATCCTAGAGCTAGGGCTTGAGGTATCTGAATATTCCACCGTCGGAATTGGCCCAAGTTTTGAGGAGAGTGAGGGTACCCAACAACGCAGCTCTAGGAGATATAAGTTTTCCTCTAGCTAGATTCCTAGGAAATTGTTGCCCTAGGTGACCTAATGGGGCTAGACCTAGGGAATGTGAAAATTTTCTTTAACTCTAAATCTCCAAATTCATCAAATTATATCCTATATTCAAACCTGATCCTCTATGTTAGCCATTCTGAAGATAAGGCTGATAACTTACTATAGAACCATCACCTACATGTAGTGATCTTATTCTGTGAGCAGACAACCTACTTTCGAGAAGACACGGAAAGGTAAACACTCTCTGCCAAGATTTTCCATACAGCCTAGGTTGAGCAACCACATATACATCACCAGTTTTTTCTCTTCAGATTTGTGACTTAGAAGAGCTTTGTCTGACCACCTCCGAGTTGCTCCCAGAGTCACCCAAGCAAGCCCTCTCAGCATCATCCTCTTTCTGTAGTACCTAATTAGTAATTTAATTAACCATAACAGTTTCTTGATCATGCAAGTATTTCAAATATATTGCCAATAAGCATAAAGCTTTCATGTTAAACAATCAAGTCAAAAGACTTTAGACTATGATGCAAAAAATACAAAGAAACCTCACCAACACTCAAAGGACAAACAAATTCAAACCTCTACAAAGTATAAATAGATATCTGATAAACTTCATTCCACCATAAAAATGTGCTTAACTAAAGAAAATTCTAATTACTGTGCTTTCAAGACAAAGCTTTCAAGGGCAGTGATGTTATAAACATACCCCTAACACCTCGTGAACAATCAATGTGTATAAGTAGACCATCATAAGGCTCATTTTAAACATCAATATTATCATTTTATAAATCATTTTTATCAAATCAACAAGAAGCAAGCAACAATTGCATTCAGTTCCACTGAAGCAAAGTATATGGCAGTTTCATATTCTTATTATGAAGCTATCTAGATTTGCAACTTGATTGTAGAGTCAACCAATCACTTGTTGAAGCCCAATATTGTATCTTGTGAGAATCAAAGTTACATCAAGCTCTATGAAAATCCAATGTGTCATAACCATTTCAAACACATTGATATTCAATACAAGTTCCTAAGATTCCAAGTTCATTAGGGAGTTGGTAGTGTTGGACCACATTCTGACAAAGTTGCATATGGTTAATAGTTTGACAAAGCTCCTAACAAAGGGGAAGTTGCACATGGTTAACGCTAGTCATATCTGTAGAAGGAATATTATAAGCATAATTTACTAGAAAAACAAAAGAACATTATTAAAGGAATAGTCATGAGAATGCAGGTTGCATAGAGGATATCTACATGTACAGGATTTTCTAGAAGTTTAAACACCAGCCCAAGGAAATAAAATCAAGGGAAGGGCTTGATGCTTCATCAAAGCACTGATCCTAAGATTTTCCTAACAGAAACAGAAAAAAAATGCAGCAAACCAGAATTTTCCTGCTATGAAATGACGGAAATATTGCAGACTGGACACTTGTTTTTCTAAAGCAACCACTTGTTTTTCTTAAGTTTGCTTCATAACTTCTCACGGTGCTTAACTTGCTTGTTTGTACATGTAAGTGAGACTACAACCCCCCAACCTCTCTAACAATTCCACCTCTTCAACCCTTGTTAGTGTCTTCTTAGACATGCACACATGCCTCAAACAAAACTTAACACTAGCATCCAAAATGTGCATGCTCGTTTCATCTTTTAATGCCTCGCTGAAACCACATTATCACATTTCTTAAAATGAAATGTTCACAACTTAAGGCAAAACACCTACTTTGCTTATGACAACCTAAAATATGCAAGTGACTTCGAGATGACTTCAGTTTCTCAAGATAAAAACACATGGTCTTACAACCCCATTCACACAACAATTTGAATATATTTAACCTAGAAAATGGTACATATGCTAGTCCTTTCAAATTTGTCACGCGACTTTCAAGAAACTAATACTTTGTGTTTTAACTATCAAATCCAGTTACTATATACTCTTTTTTTTGTACACCCACCTAATATACAAGAAAAATTAATTTTTTTCAATGCAACCAAGTTAAAAACGCATATTTCCTCTATACACTTAAATGTTTTCAACACAACCAAGTTAAAAACACTCTTACATTCAAATTCCAAAAATACAACAATAAACTTTAACAACAAAAACATTACATAAAATTAATAATCTTAAAATTAAATCATTATTATTATAATAAATAATCCTACCCTTTCCATCACAACCAAAATCATACACTAGTTTGTTAGTTCCTCAAATACAACAAAGATATGTAAGTGAAAATACAAAATAAATTAAATCATTATTATTATAATAAATAATCCCACCCTTTCCACCACAACCAAAATCATGCACTCACCACAACCAAAATCATGCACTATGTGAGTTCCTCAAATACAAAAAAGATCTTACTATGTAAGTGAAAATAAAAAATATTGTAATTATTGTTTTTCAAGAAGCGAAATTCCCTCCGAACCCCATTTTTTGTATCTGCTGGCTTTTCATAAGGAGGGCACCAAAATGGGATTGAAGAGAGTTGCGACTTATGGTTTTACCAGTAGCAGACCCGATATCGAACCCCACCACCGGTTTTTCGACAGCGCCAAGGTACGTTCCATGTTCAAAATCCTCTGTATTTTTGCATCCAACTCTTGTATGTTTAGAAATTAATCTTTGTGCTTGATATTGTTACTATTCGCAGGGATGGCATTGGCATTTGATGAGTCCGAGAGACCATTTATCAAAATACAGGAGCAGTAGCAGAATACCTGAATGCGAGGCTTATATGCTCAAAAGGCCAACATTGCGACCACCAGGGCATTGCGAGAATCTCCGCACCTCGCTCGGCCTCAAGGGAATAGAAAAGATGCTGAAGAGCCCGGACAACGATGCCACCATCAGTGAGTTCTTGTTCCATTTATTTATTCTTTATTTTTAGATTGTTGGAAACCCTTAATTCTTGAAAATAAGTAGAAAATGTATGATTCACAAGTAGAAATTACTTTAAAAAAATTGTAGATATTCTGCAATGAGTGAAACAAACAAATATTGTGTGATCTGTTCACTCTTTCTCAAAAACAGTGAAGCCCAACGAGCTAGATGCTCTACATAGGCCGATGCCTGCCTATGAAAGCTATCGAAAATTGGTGAATGCATTCAGGTGTCACCAATTGCATGCTCTACAGGGATCTACTTGGCGTAGAGGTACTTGTGGTGGGCCTTTCACTGGCCAAGAGCCACCTGCTTACCTAGTTGGATACTCACTGCTCAACCGATTGCCAAAGCTCCATAAGAGATGCATTTCCCAGTTCTAGTGCTAACGCCCAAAGAAACAAAATGAAATTGAAAGCAAAGGACATTAAGCCTTAGCCCTTACAAGCAACCTGTTACCCCTCAAAATGCATTTGCATTTTCAGCATATTCTTTCGAGTAGTTCATCTAATCTTAGATCAAGGAAGCAAAAAGGAGATTGGTGTAACAATTAGGAGGACAAAATCAGCAATTAGAAGCATGCATTCTCCAAATTTTTTCTAAATATAGTAATATATAAACATGCAAATTATTTTTTTAATCCATTCTAAAAGGATGTTGTTCTGAGATCCTAGGTTGGACTAAGACAATGTGCATGAGCATATCTATCTGTCAGTGATGTTAGCACAGAGTAAGAAAATACTATTTGTGTTTGTGGACCCTAGATAAGGGTTTTGGATATAGAAGCAATCATGTAGCACAACTCAACAGATTTTTTGGATACCCATTACAACATGGGTGCACAGATCAAAATGATGGTTGAAGCCTGGGAATATATATTTGCTAATTGGTGTTTGTATATCCTTCCATTGCATCATATTCATAATTATTTAATGCTTTACTTACACCTTTGTAGGTTGGTACTGTAATTGACTTCATGCCAAAATGTAGCAATAGAGGTGTGAATGATACCCTATTGCTGGAAACAAGTCTGAAAATGCAATATCTGTGTGATGGATCCAGACTTTTGAAAGGTGGCTGCATCATCTGCACATCAGTGGCATCTAATGATATGTGGCTAATATTCTCATCCTTATCCTATTATAGAGCAATGATGAAGCATCAATAGGCATTAGCTCTAGAAGCATTATGGTATGACTGAGTTTGTAATGACACTGTCAAATATTTTCCATGGAATCTGCATAGGAGGCACAATGGGTAAACCCTCATTCCTATAGGCACATGTGGTAGAAAGTAAGCCCTTATCAGATCCATATCTCTTGTTTCTGTAGTGCCAGCTATTGCATACTTGTTTCTGTTGAGAATTTGGAGGGCTGGAGATTAATTCAAATTCTCTTCTTGATAATTACTTATGAGCTTACTTGAGTTATTTATGTCTTCTCTTCTTTAGCTTATTTAATCTTTCATCAAGTCAATTATCAAAATACATGAGACACACAAATTATGCTCCTAGAATCAGGGAAAAATCTCTCCCTCTTCGAGAGGAAAACCCATGAGAAATTCTTTTTATAGATCTTCAAATGACAAGTACCATGACCCAGAATTAGACCCTTGACCTATGGATGCTTCCAAGACCTTGTTACTTATTCTTTTTCGATCTTCCATGCTGATCTTTCTTTCTTGCACCAGTCTGTATTGTCCTTTCTTTTATTAACTGCAGAGATTTACCTTCCTCTCTTTTCTTATCCAGCAGTGACCCTTAATTTTCACATCCACTTAAGACCTTCATACTGCAGACCTGATTTTGTCATAGACAATAGGTGCATATTAGTGAGATTGCCCAAATATCTTATTCCAGACTTGAAAACAACATACATACATTCATCCGCATCATGGTAATCCACACACATCATGGTGATCTGTTGAACTTAACACTGTTCCATTTCAGAGAAAATGACACTTATATACTGCACTTTTAAACAGAGGAATCCGCAAACTTCAGCTTTAGAAATCCATTTTTATAACTTCAAGAAATCCACATTTTATATCTCCTTAAATATGCATATATATCACTCCTGAAGTTATCTGCAATTTGCTTCAGGTTAGCCGCACTTCTGCTTCAGTCAATGGTGGCATTTCTGTTCTAGAGACTGCAACTCTTTATTATATTTCTGGTTATCAAGTATATATGCCTCCTTTTCAAACTTAATTCTCCATTAGATGTTGTCAAAGGTTCGCATTCTAGCTCACATATATCCGCACTGTATTACTAAGAAAATCTGCACTTAGTCACATATGTAGTCTGCATTGTATCTTTCAAAAGGCCGCATTTCTATTTCTGAGATTCACCAAAAATCTTACTCAAATAAACCGCAGAGGTGTGTATATATATATATAGTGCACTTGTCAAGTCTTTTAGGCCGACCATACAGTCAGCTAGAAGGCCGACTTCTCAGCTGATAATTAGGTCGACGTGTAGCTGCATATAAGCTGACTTTTATCATCCATCTCCAGCGTTGAGTTGAGTCAGTTTCAAGCCATCCTTTTGCGAATTCTTTTGCAAGGCCTTGGAGCATATCTTTTGAATAGATCCTTCATATATAAATGATACTTAATTACATTTTTATCTAGAAGACAAAGCCTTAGATAAACATCAAGAAGAAGTCTATTTAACTTATAATAAAATCTTGCTCATGAAACCCATGAAGCAAGTACAAAATACATTTTATTACCTTTGTCTTCTTCTTTACATAAAATATATAATTACATAGTCAATATGAAGACTAACCTAGTTACACTTTTCAACACTCCCTCTTAACTAGGGAGGTATTGATATAGGTACATGGTCACTTTCAAACTGAAGAATCTCATAAGAAGAATCGGATTGGCAATCGCATATATATAGCATCATATCAACCAACATTTTCCTAGTGTAAGGCCTTGACTAACAACCCCATCTCTCAACGAGACAATGGGCTACAATGTTGGCGAGACACATGACTTATAGACACCAAATTCATTGTCTCTCCTAGGTACATACCCCACCTAGGTGTTCCTAGAGTATCACCTTCTTGGATTATTCTTCTCTTGGGTAGCCAGCCCTCAAAGAATATCGGTCCTTGACTACTCTTATATTGAATTCCCGACCTCATTCTCAAAGAGTATTGAATGGCAAATGATTACCCAATCCTCTATTCTATCTTCCAGGTGAAGACCAAAATGATGTGTCTATCCATTCTCTTCACATGGCATTCACTAAGACTTACGGCTGTTAGTCCTGGTATAGTGCATGACACATGTAATAGAGAATTACATACGTCACTCCCTCTTAACATAGAAAGGACATACTTCAAGTTTCTTCCAAGCAAGAAACTTACCACCAGGCTCCCTATCAACCAGGGTCCTGCAGCAGCAATCCAACTACTCATGAAGAATTCCTCCCCTCGATGTCATGGATTTCGATATTGAGGAATCTTCAACTTTTGGCTTCATATGGCATAGATCATCCATCACTTTTAGTCACGAGTCATGCCCACTATCAGAAAGTGATTCATCAGTCTTTATCATCTGGTCCATTGTTATTTCATGCTGCTTTCCTTCGAATCATCTCCAAGGATCATACATCCTTTCTCATGATTAGCAACCCTACACAAATTAATCTCGATAAACATAGACATATGAACTTTTAAAACCAAATTTACCTCAGTGATGACCTTTCACCATGACATGTTTCTGTGAGCATCAACATCCAGCTTTATTCAGATTGACACATCTCCTAATGATATGTTTTGTCAAGGGTCTTCTTCTTTACCAGACTTCTGTTAGAGTCTACATATCTTCCCAGGAGATCTCCTAGTCGCATCTTCTTGGCTTCCGGATGATAACTGCCTTTAGACATGGTTGCATTTCATAATCTCTTCCTTTCTGCACATTCTTCATTCCCAAGAACTTACAAATTTTCCAATTCCTCGTTCATGTACAACCACCTCATATTCCATGAGGATATATATATGTTGATTTCATCTGTCAGTGCATCAAGAGATACTCCTTCGTAGATCATACTTCTAAATACAAAATTCCATTACCTGCAACCATATGACATGAATTCACAGTATCCAGTGTCAGCATATAAATATGTACATACCTCATACTTTTTTTTTTCTTGAGTCATCCTGTAGCAGGTTTTCTAGAATGAAGAGATTCATTCCCTTTACTTGCTCCATCAATATGTCATCTGAATTTTGTTTCCATGATGACCCTTGATCTTGATGACTACCTTCCATTAGCAATGTTATTAGAGAGGATTTCCCGGAGCTGTTTCACCAAGAGCTCCTACCATGCTTCGATCATGATGCTACACTGCTTCCTATCTTACAACCAACATAAATCACTTAAAGGAGAAGATGATCTCAATCATAGTGGATATCCCTTGCTTCTTCTTTCTTAGATTACTTTGCATCAGGTTCTTCCCTCATTTCAGAGACATGGGATTCTTCCCTATTTCTCTTGTCCTTTTCAGATTAAGGACAATTTCTATTATAATGCCCAAGTTTATCACATCCAAAGCATCGTGCTTTGTCCATATTTCTTATTCTACTCTGAGGACCAAACTTACTGAATCTTCCTTTCTTCCCGGACATGGCTGCAAAGGCTTGATTCCCTTCACTTGATTCTGTATCAGCTTTGGCTTTCAGTCTTATTTCCTCTATTTTACATAGAGACCCTAAATTGTGGAATGGTGCGGCTTCTTTCTTCCAGAATAAGCCTGAAGTGAAGTTTCCCTATTCTTATAGTAGAGCATTCAACACCAATGTAGTCATCTCAGTGTCAGACATTACTTCTCCCAGTTCCTGTAGTTGATCTCAAAGAGATTGCTTCTCCTGCAGTTCTCACATAGAATAGCTCCACCAATTTCTCATATTTCCTTTTGATGATTCTAGATTTGGTACATTAGAGATGAGAGATTCTTTTATGGATTCTGTAAAAATCCTTTGGGCTCTTATATATCCTTTCATGTATTTGGCATGACTTCATTGTCCTTGTCTTCTATGTAGGAAAGTTTGAAACCCTAACCAGTTTGTTGCTTTCTTTGCAAAGAAGACATTTTTATAGATTCATATGAAGTCATAAAGATACTTACTTGAGTAGATGCTTTTCTTCTTCTATCATCTTTCTTGTTGAAGATGATGGCAGGAACTCCCTCTTAAACTGATTTCAAAGTAGGTGATCTTGGATCCTCCTTGCTGTGTGGATTATTTGAAAGTCTTCTTGAGATGGTTTGAGGATTTCCTTGATTTTAATTTTCACCCAAACTTTGATTTTTTCTTCCTCGAGTGTCTCTTTGTCAAGCCATCCTTGTGTTCAGTACCTTAGCTCTGAAACCATGTTGAGAATTTGGAGGGCTAGAGATTAATTCAAAATCTCTTCTTGATAATTACTTGTGAGGTTACTTAAGTTATTTATGTCTTCTCTTCTTTAGCTTATTTAATAATTCATCAAGTCAATTATCAAAATACACGAGACACACAAATTAGGCTCCTAGAGCCAGGGAAAAACCTCTCCCTCTTGGTGAGGAAAACCCACGAGAAATTCTTCTTATAGATCTTCAAATGATAAGTACCATGACCCAGAATTAGACCCTTGACCTATGGATGCTTCCAATACCTTGTTACTTCTTCTTTGTCGATCTTCCATGCTGATCTTTCTTTCTTGCACCAGTATGTACTGTCCTTTCTTTTATTAACTATGAGAGGGAAGGTAAATCATCCTTCCTCCCTTTTCTTATCTAGCAGTGACCCTTAATTTTCACATCCACTTCAGACCTTCATACTGTAGACCTGATTCTTTCATAGACAGTAGGTGCATATTAGTGAGATTTCCCTAATCTCTTATTCCAGACTTGATAGAAACATACATACATTCATCCGCATCATGGTAATCCACATACATCATGGTGATTTGCTGAACTTAACACAGTTCCATTTCAGAGAAAACGACACTTATATACTGCACTTTTAAATAGAGGAATCCGCAAACTTCAGCTTCAGAAATATGTTTTTATAACTTCAATAAATCCGCATTTCATATCTCCTTAAATCTGCATATATATCACTCCTGAAGTTATCCGCAATTTGCTTCAGGTTATCTGCACGTCTGCTTCAGTCAATGGTGGCATTTCTGTTCTAGAGACCACAACTCTTTATTATATTTCTGGTCATCAAGTATATACGCCTCCTTTTCAAAGTTAAATCTCCATTAGATGCTGTCAAAGGTTCGCATTCCAGCTCAGATATATCCGCACTATATTACTAAGAAAATCCGCACTTAGTCACATATGTAGTCCACACTGTATCTCTGAAAAGCCCACATTTATATTTCTGAGATTCACCAAAAATATTACTCAAATAAACCGCAGATGTGTGTATATATATAGTGCACTTGTCAAGTCTTTTAGGCCAACCATACAGTCAGCTAGAAGGCTGACTTCTCAACTGATTTTTAGGCCGACGTGTAGCTGCATATAAGCTGACTTTTATCATCCATCTCTAGCATTGAGTTGAGTCAGTTTCAAGCCATCCTTTTACAAATTCTTTTGCAAGGTCTTGGAGCATCTCTTTGACTAGATCCTTCATATATAAATGACACTTAATTACATTCTTATCTAGAAGACAAAGCCCTAGATAGACATCAAGAATAAGTCTATTTAACTTATAATAAAATCTTGCTTATGAAACCCATGGAGCAAGTGCAAAATACATTTTATTACCTTTTTCTTCTTTACATAAAATACATAATTACATAGTCAATATGAAGACCGACCTTGTTACACTTTTCAACAATTTCCACTAGGGAGGACTCTAGTCGTTGTGGCTGTTTGGCAGCATAGAAAGCATGAATAGTAACTGTATTACTTTGGGACACTCAACTCTTTATAGGCTAGATTTTGTAGCAGAAAAACAATGCATTTGCTATGAAGATTAGACCTGTAGCACGATTGGGAGACATATAACAACAGAAATTTACTGAGACAACATTAAAATTCAAAATGCAGGAGACTATAGGGATATGATGATGTGGCTACAATTTGCAGATCAATTTGTGGGAAGATCCTATAGATTGTCATGATCATCAAAACAATAGCTGAAAGGTATGCTTTTATATCTATAAAACTAAATTATTTTTCCATCTTGGAGAATGCCTTGCCTAGAATAAGGTTTTTTTAAAATAAAAAAATCAAGAAAACATTCCAGATTGAGAGATCTCAGGACCTCTTAACTCATCCATCACACAAACCCTAGGATGAACTCTCTTACTATGCAAGTTATTTCAGGAAATATGACACAATCAATGACAGATTTTAAGGTGGAAAAAGAGTGCGTTATTAAGGTGGGTTTTCTAAAATATTTGTGTGGTTTATAGAGTTTTGAAGATAAGCTCATACTTTGAGGAAACTCCCCACCAAAAAATGGAGTTGTCTAACAACCCTTGATCTTTTTTGCACATATCTACACGAGTTGTGTATCTCTCTCCTGACCTTCCTTACCAGCTAGCTATAGATGATGTCCACTTAACTTGTGGTTGTAGACAAGCCATGGACTCCCTACCAAAAAATGCAGTTGTCTTAACAACTCTTGATCTACCTTGCACATATCTACATGAGTATCTTTTAGCAGTACTCCCACTTTGAGTTGTGTATCTATTACAAGTTTGATGGAGTTTGTTAGCCTTATTTCGAGTGCTCCACTATGAAGACAAGTAGTGTGTGAAGCCCTTTGGCATGGTCCACATGTGCATATTTTAGGAGTTCTAAGGAGACGAGAACCCCCTTTTTTGTGGTTTATCCTTACAAAAATCATTCCCAACTTCTATGAATTATTATAGCATTCCTAATCTACTGAATTTAGATTCTCCATGTACAGGGGCATCACTAGAGATAACTACCAAAAGCAATGGTTTGAGTAGAAGTTCTTTTTCCATTGGAGATGTGGCAATCTCACAGGTATATCTTTGTGTGAAAATGCCCAGTTTGCTCCAGAATTTATATTGTTGGTTTCCTTTGCTCTCAGATTATATTATCCTTCAGTGTTCAGTTATTCTTATTTGGTACAAATGAGCTGGACTAGTGTAAGGGTTGAAGTTGCTCCAGTGGCTTTCAAAAGCATTTGCACTTGATTCTTATCCAAAGACACGAGTCACACCATGTTGCAATTCAAGTGTTTTTGCTCCTTAAAAATCCAGTCATACTCTCAGAGCAGTATTGGTTCTATGATCCTTTGCCAAAGTGCTCCCAAGTATCATTTCATCTAACATGAAAACTGATGAATACCCTTAAAGAGAAGTAGGTGCTCCATCCTAAATGTCTTGATACTTCTTTATGTTCCATACTTATGAATATAACAAAGGGAATATCTTGATAAATAGCTTCATTTCCAAGATGTCCTCTGCTGCCAAGAAAAGTGCCTAGAATGGACCCTTTCACGTCCAAGATGTCCTTTAATACTAAGAAAAGTGCACAGAATGGACCCTTTTCTAATGTAGCAAACCTCTATGCTAATTTTCACACACTTCTGAGGGAAGAGTTGCTCCTAAGAAGGTGTCTCCATTGTTCTTCATGGTACCCAAAACAAAGATCTCCAAGGTTACTTCATGATGACCAATGCGTCATGGTCTTCAACATTATCTCCACGACCTTCAAGGTGTCTTCAATTGGCATCCCAAGTTCTACACCTACTCTAAGCCTCTTCAAAGGCTTCTTCAAGAACTCTCCAAGAAAGTGTTCACAAGGTGCTTCAAGAGTGTCTTCACATGGTGCTCCAAATACTTCAATATTTGGTCAACAATCTGCTCTAATATGCCCACTGTCAAGATCTTCTTCACTTGTACAACCTTTCAAGCTCACTGTTCATTAATGCTCATTCATTATTCTTCATAGGACTGAAATCCAAGCATGTGGTCCCTGTTTTGATGTCCGAGCCTAAAGTGGACTTGAGCCTTCAAACCTTGATGTAAAGCTGGGTCAACGATATACAGTTGTATCACAAGTATATCTAACAGGTGAATTATCTCAAGTCTTCCATCAATTTACCGAGTCTGAGATTGTTGTTTATGCTAGGACATGAAGAGCCTTCACTATCACACTTAGCACAGTCACAGTAGTAAGCTCGAGCTTGTTAAGATTCCAAGAGATCTGAGTTGTGTTGTTTCTAAGGTGTATATCTCTGTTTCTAGCCTTTACAATGCTACAAAAGACTGTCCCTTTTCAAGTCCAAGGTCTTACAAATATGATATAACACACTGCCCACCAGTCTTGAGCTTATCCTTCACAAGTGACTAACACAGGTCTGAGCTCTTGTAAGAAGCAGCTACAGGACTATGGTCTGAGCCTCCAAGCTACAATTTCTGGTATTTTAACACACAGGTCAAGGTATCAAGACAACTAATCAGAGCTTATTGTTCACAAGTTATCACAAGTCTGAGCCGAAGACACGAGCTAATCTAACACTTCACTGCCTTCAACGCCTTCGAGCTAGTTCACATAGTCTTGTGCCTTTTTAACAATTATCCTAGGCTTTTTATAGTTGAAAAGAAGTTATGTTGCTACCTGCGGAGGTGTCCTACAGCAGCCTGCTTCAATTGACAAATAATCCTGTCCTTAACCCAAACCAAAAGATTCTTGTCCTCGTTGTGTTGTCCCTTGACTGAAATTTGGTGAGATAAATGACAGACGGTGCTTGCATTTATATGAATTCGACACTGGAATGAAGGGACACGTCCTTTGGAATTGAGGCCGACATGAGAGGCCTTAGCACACGTTGGCTCAAGGACCAGATAAATACCCTTAACTTGTAAAATCTATATCTCCCAAAATATTTGGAGTTTCGGGCCAAGTAAGAGCTCATTGGAAAGAGGAAAAATACTCTTTAATATGGTCTAGGTCCCATTGAGAAAAGATGCCTCTAAGGTGGCAAAAATTATTTTTCTTTGTGACTGTCCTTAAATTTTATGCATAAATTTTTTTGGACAGCATGAGGAATGTTTTGGATAGTATGGCTTCTCCATTGTTTGGCTTCTTCATCATCATATGATCATGTAGGATATCCATGCCATCCAATAATAGTGCAGTGATATGTCACCGACCATAGTGCAGCATTTATTAATTTTCCATTAGGAGATTTCCAAGTCCTTCATGTCATGTCTCCAATCATTGTCCATGTCATTAAGACCTTCATCAAGTGCCATCACCTATGACGTTATCAAGTGTGGTCATTCATGTATAGTCCTTCAATATCAAGGGTAAGGACATCATCTGAGTTCTAGGCTTCTTCATCAAGAGTAATAACGTCATCATCATTTCTAGTTCATGGTTAGTTCAAGCATCTAGGACAAGACTACTTCTTAGTGGCTTGACATCATAATGGCATCATTAATAGCTTGTCATATTCATTAATGACATCCTTATAAAACAAGAGGGACTTGTCACCATGAGCAAGGACATCATCATATTATGCATCACAAGAATATTTTCTATCCCATTAATGCCATATTCACATCAATGACAACCTTGTTTAACATCTATAGCAAACTATTACATAATCGGTCTACAGTGTGGACAAGTGGCATAGGCAAGGTATCTCTCTCCTGACCTTCCTTACCAGCTAGCTGTAGATGATGTCCACTTAACCTGTGCTTGTAGACAAGCCATGGACTCCCTACCAAAAAATGGAGTTGTCTCAACAACCCTTGATCTACCTTGCACGTATCTACACGAGTATCTTTTAGCAGTACTCCCACTTTGAGTTGTGTATCTATTACAAGTTTGATGGAGTTTGTTAGCCTTATTTAGAGTGCTCCACTATGAAGACAATTAGTGTGTGGAGCCCTTCGGCATGGTTAACATGTGCATTTTTTAGGAGTTCTAAGGAGATGAGAACCCATGGCAGCAAATCACACTTTGGCACATTCTCCAATGCCAAAGAGAACCCCAGATTGAGGGGCATCCTTCTTTTTAGGACAACGGTCTTATAACTTAATACTAATA
This sequence comes from Pinus albicaulis, assembly GCA_034641835.2. Classification (NCBI taxonomy): domain Eukaryota; kingdom Viridiplantae; phylum Streptophyta; class Pinopsida; order Pinales; family Pinaceae; genus Pinus; species Pinus albicaulis. The sequence goes on along the minus strand of CM076580.1, from coordinate 259,776,500 downwards.
TACCTACTCTGTGGTTCTACTTGTAGTTCACAAGACTTCAGAAGCCTGGTATCTATGGTTTATCCTTACAAAAATCATGCCCAACTTCTCTGAATTATTATAGCTTTCCTAATCTATTGAATTTAGGTTCTCCATGTACAGGGGCATCACTAGAGATAATTACCAAAATAAATGATTTGAGTAGAAGTTCCTTTGCCATGTTATAATTTTTGTTTGTTAATTTTGTAGGAACATGAAAGTATATAAGAGTTATGTTAAGAACAAAAATAGGCCTGAAGGATGCATAGCTGAAAGCTATACTGTGTAGGAATCAATAAAGTTATGTGGAGGATACTTGAAAGGTATGGAAGCTATTGGATCCACACATGGTCGAAATGAAGTGTGGGATGAAGAAGTTGAAGAAGTTATCCTTGATGGAAAGCCATTATCTGCTCCAATTCCTTCAGAATTGGATGGCATTAGTTGGGAACAAGCCCATAGGTGGGTTCTATTTCACACAAACGAAGTTGATCCATGGATAGAGTAAGTTACATATTTGGCCTGTAATTTTTTCGTTTGTTTGTTTAAGGTTTAAGATATTTGACCTTTACTTTTTTTATTCATATTTAATCAAAACACATTAACCACCATATCTATTGTCCATAATTTTTGAATTAGGATCCACAAAATGGAGATTGCCAACTCAATTACCCAAATGAAAAAAGATGAAGATCTATTGCAGAAACTCCACAGCCATAAATTTACTAGCTGGTTAAAACAACAGGTAAGTACATTATTTATATTATAAGTGTACTTAAAAATCATTACATTGGAATATTATCATGCAGGAAATTAAATATTTTTTTTAGAGGTTGAATGTATGAATTCTAACTACATTTAAAAATCTAAAACTATACAGGTGGAGGGAGATGGAAATGTGTCTGATACACTTAAATGGCTAGCGCGTGGTCCTAGGAAATTCATGAATAAGTACAAGGGATACCTAACCAATGGTTATAGATTCCATACAAAAAGCATGGAGAATGAGAGAACCACCCAAAATAGTGGCGTGTGTATGGAAGCTCAAACAATGATGAGGTCAAGTTCCAAAGATGCAAACCCTATACTTCAAACCACAACATTTTATGGAGTGGTAGAAGAAATAATTACATTGGACTATTTTTGTATGGAGTACACATTGTTCAAATGTAATTGGATTGATGTATACAATAAGAGAGGGATCAAAACTGATGATTTGGGTTTTACAATGGTGAATATGAAGAAAATTTTAAGCCAAAATCATTGGCAAGATGATCCATTTATTCTAGCATCGCAAGCTAAACAAGTATTCTATGTACAAGATCCAGTTGAGACTGACTGGTATGTAGTGTTAACATGTCCTCCAAAAGGATTGAGAAATAATGCATCATATGAACCCGAGTATGCAGATTTGTCACATGTTGTGGACTTTCAAGACACAAAATGTGTAATTGAAGAAGATATAGCTGATGTCGATGTCAACGTTGACGTGAACGTGGATTATGTCCGTTCAGATTGTGAAGGAATATGGTTGAACCTTAAGAAATAAAACATATTGATTTTTCTATTTTGTTTCGAGAACTCCAAAATTGATATTTGGTTATGAAGAGAGATTCCTTTGTTTATTATCTATAAAATGTTTTAGGCCCATTTAGTAGATATATTTTTAGTCCTTGCCAATGACAGTGACTATTGTTTTCGGATTGCACCATTAATCTTGTCCATACAAAAAATTGAACACATAAAAATTTGATATGTGCGAAGTTTCTACAATTTTTATATTTTTTAAGATTGAAATGAGAATTTTCTATATTATTATTGGATCATAGCCCTAGAAATTACTCATTTAAAAGAACCCAGAAAATACAAATTTCTTGGGCACATGCCATTTTTTAGCCTTCTTCAGCGACTGTTGGTTTCAAAATGAACTATTCAGTTGTGGGTTGCAAAACAAACTATGGAGAAAAAGGAGCATAAAGAATCTGAGCATATTACTGGATGGTCAATTGGAGGATTCCTTAGCTTAAGCACAGTTAAGCTAATCATTCTGCATTTTCCTCCATGCAGGTCAGCAAAAACCAGGATGAACATTTACAAAAACGTAAGTGCCATTCTCACATCTCAGTTTCTTTGCCAACAGTGTTGTAGGATAATATCTACCTTTAATCTTAATATTTCTTGTTTTATTCCTAAAGGTTCTAGCTTTAAGAGACTGTATAAGCTAATAATTCTACATTTTCCTCCTAGTCCTTGAGATAATACTAACTGGTATTCCATCTCCATTCTTGGTGTTTACTGGTGCTTTAAAATATTACATTGACATTCTGATCTACTGGGGATTTATAATTGTAATTCAGATCTTCTTGTGCTTCTTTATGTATTGTCCATCCGTGCAGTGATTTTTTTTTTCCAATTGATAAATTGCTTCTTCCAACAGTTAAAAAATAAATATGACTGTAAACTTGCCATTCAAGTATAATTGTTTATTTCCTTGGAAACTATGTAGGTGCTTGATAAGGATGGTGACTTTCTTTAAAAAGGTAACCTGGAAAGTGGTGCAAGCTGGTCAGTGGAATTGGGTCGTCAAACTATGGGGTGCCCTATCATAGTGGAGAACATGAGTCAACCCCAAGAATCGCTTATAGAGGTCAGTTAAATTGTTAGATTAACAGGGTTTTTATATGCACTCAATAATTCAATTTTGTTATTTTGAGACATGGTTTAAAGTCGCCATGCTATCTTTAGTTGGTTTTCACCAATTTTGTAGATGCTATGTGAGAAGCGGGGGCTGTTCCTTGAAATGGATGACATCATTTGAGGCTTGGGGCTTATGATTTTAAAGGGAGTCATGGAAGCTCACAGTGACAAGATCTGGGATCGCTTTGTTGTTGAGGTAATTCCATAGTTGCAAAGACCTTTCATTCCATGTAAAGCTTCCTCTTGTGTCTGTGTTTGGTTGCTTGAACATACCATAGACTTCAAGAATTGGCATTGTGATTTATAATGAGAACAAAGTATGCAATTTATTTGAAGGTTGCGTGTGTTTCTAGAGACCAAACAAATTGCCTGGTTGATGCTTAATGGTTCTTGGGAATTTGATTGTGTAGGGTTGTAGACCATAATATATTCTAGCTATATTCTAGAACAGAACATCGTCACTATTTTCAATGATTAAAGTTAAAATCCCTTTTCGTTCCCAATAATATCTTTAAGTTTCTGAGGATAGGTGGCTTCTGGTGCAAGCTGCACTGATTTCTCAATATTTTCAGGTTCCTCTACCAATGGATAAGTCTTGTCAATATCTCCATTCTCCGCTGCCATGCCCGTTTTGGCTATCTTCATAATGTGTCTACAATCATCAATTCACTTTCCCACACATTCAATATTAATTCATTAGATTGTTGTTTAAGATGAGGCTTCTAATCTGTGTTGATCTGTGAAGTGCCCAATAAAATAAGAATGAGAAATGCTTTCCCTCATTTTACATTTAGACTTGATTATAAAACTAAAGACATTGCAGAACTAAAATTCATTTCCCAACAGAGTTCTACGATACACATTAGCTATTTACTAATAAAATTATGAAGACTTGTAATAGCTCACCTTTTGGAAAGGGAAAGGTCCTATTGAAGTAGACATATTTTTAGTCTCTAAGTTTTTCATTGCATCACATTCACTCAAATTAGCAATGACAGATTACGAAACTAAAGACATTGTAGAGCTAAAATTCATGTTCCAACAGAGTTCTACTATGCTTGAGTGTTAGATATTTAGTGATCAAATAATTAAGACTTGTAATAGCTCACCTTGTGGAAAGGTAAAGGTTCTATTGAAGTCATAGTTTTAAAAACCAGAACTGGTGACCGGACCGGTGGACCTAATGAACCAGGTTTCTAATTGGAACTAGTCTAACCGGGAGCGGTCAGATGCCAATGAACCAGTTTTAAAAAAAATACATTAAATAATTATTTTTTTAATAAAAAAACTACTTTTAAGATTTGCAACCATGATTCCAAGCCAATAGAGACAAAATATGCAACAGGAGGGCAGTTAGCCAGTACTGGAGCTGATGTACCTAGTCTGATATTGGCTACTGGGTTTGGAGCTTCACTTTACTTTTTACGCAAGAAAAACATGAAACTAGGTGAGAACATGAGCCATGTATTATTTTGTTCACATTGCTCCAAAGAAGAAATTTGTCTTGGATGTTGAAACTTGAGATCTATGGAAAATCAAGAGGATAGGATTAGTTCCTATCTGAAATATCACAATAAATCTGCATTAAAAAGAATAAATAAAAATAAAAATTGAAGTATTAGCACATTTGAGATTAGATGGGAAATGGACTGATTTGAACTTTATTACTGTCAGGTAGTCTGTCCAGCCTATGGGACTTGTAACAAGGGTTTCTAGAGTGAAACTTCATGAGTTCTTGCATTGGTGATTTCATAAGGGAATCTAGTAGGACTGTTGTATAAATCAAAAGGTTAAAGGTCCTGTAGTTTGTCCTCTTTAGGGTGCTTGCTAGACCTAGAATTTGTTATGAGAAACACTGTATATCACTTTCTTAGATGGTTGTAGGTGAAGCATCTAAGAATGGGATGGTTGTCAGTATGGTCATTGTCTAATTTTCACAATCGTAAGCCCCTTTTCTTGATTCATACATTGGCCATTTCTATCTACCAAATTTAAATTTAAGTCATGCAAATTTGTCCTATTCGTCGATTTTCAATATTCACTTTCATTTCCACCCCTCAGCAGCCCTACCTATGTCAGCACATGTCTGTTTACAAAGGAATAAGAGATTAGGAAATAGGTATCTTGCCAAACACCCGGTCTGGTGTTTTTGCTAAGGATTCATATACAGAAGTATGAAGTCTTGACTTTGAAGTATTCTTGTACTTTGCTGCCTAACTTTATGTTTTTTGCTGATGCAATGGATTTGCATTTTTTCTAGAAATTTCCTTTTAGGTTGCCATTGTCTACGTGATTTAATGAATGCCATCCATTCAACCATTTGCAGTTTTGATTTTCCAGGTCCCAACTATTGTTTGTCAATTTCTGTTAATATTTCCTGCTAGGTTATTTGTTTAATAGCAGATAGTGTTAGATGATGTCACAGATGATAGGAATCTCCACAGTTCGCCATGAGTTCCTAAGGATCTCCACGAGTGTCTCATACTTTCTGCGTGGTACCGTTTAATCCCAGTCAACTGCCTCATCTTCTGGGTCCTGATTGTGGTTTTCTTTTAGTTTTATTGATTGGATCTACAACCTTTGGGAGAGTTTTGGTACCTCAAATAAATTATTTAATAGTTAATACCTAGTTTGGTGACTGGTCACATTGATGAGAAACTTCACTGATGTATCCTTCTTCGGGGCTATCACAAATTCACAAATTCCATTAGGAGAAAAACTCATGCATATTACAGGTCACTGTAATACAGATGTAAACTGCAGAAGAAGTTGATTTAGATGAGGCTAGTTTCATGGAATGGGCAACTTGTGAAATTAAATTATATTGGTAGAAATATGGATGTTCTAACTTCTATGTGACAATGGATAATGTCGGAGATGCTGTTGTCGACATGAAATGTACTGGTTAATTAGCTGAGAATGATGTCACAGTTAATGTCTTAGGTGATGTTCTTCAGTATAAGTGCCCTCCTGTATTGATGCCCTTCTTAGCATTGGTGTAGCCTGTAAATGAGACTTCCTGTACAGATGTTCTCTTGTTAAAATTATGATGGCTTTGACAAATATATATTGCTGCACTTATGACACCTTGTATGGTTGTTTTATCAGTTGCAATAATGATGTCTTGTACATTCACCATCTCATTCTCCTTAATAATAATGTCTTCAATTGATGTGGTCCTTTCAATTAGGGTGTCTTGAATGGATGCCCTTTTATCTATGAGAATGATGCTTTCTAGGGAGGTTCTCTGAGCTACAATTTCCGCATGGAATTATTTAATGGGAAATAACATGGCTACAAATTCTGCATAGACTGTCAATAACATATTACAAATTACATGACATCAGTGGAAAACTCGTGTTCAATTTTATGAACCAAGAAACTGTAATTTACTACCTAGCGAGATTCTGAATCTGTGGCAGGAGAAGTAACACTAGATACTACTTGGAACATCTTCATTTCGATTATTCACTTCATAACGAAACCAATCATAGAATATTCTTATTTTGTGCGGAGCTGAAATCCATATTGGAGGAGGGTGGCAGACAAAAAATAAACACATTTCTGGAAGTGGATTCAATAAAATTGGCGGATCTTTCGGTGTTTTCTCAAATTCACTGTTGTTCATACGGTGCATTTTGAGAACTCTTACTAGCATATTAACATCTCTTAATCTACATGTATCTATAAAATGTGGCCTCACACTGACACTGAAAATATAGATAATAATCTCTGCCTTCTAGATAACATTGCTTATCAACTCTGATATACCGGGTCAAACAAGTTTCCTTGAGATCAGTAATTTCCTCTTTTCAAATAGAGTTTAGAAGCATTTGAACAGATTCTGGAGTTGTTTCTTCTGGCCATACATTTAAAGGTCTCAAATTGCTTGATTTATATGTATTTGCATCCATTTAAAGGTCTCAAATTGCTTGATTTATATGTATTTGCACCCATTTAAAGGTCTCAAATTTCTTGATTTAAAGGTCTCCTCCTCATATGATGTACTATTTTGAATATTCTATTCTTTGCATATCAAACATTATAAAGCCTCTTGCACACTATTCTCATCTCTTTTATTTGAACATAATTCCGATAATCATTGCATTCATGAAGAAAGGATATATTCATGTGAAACCCAATAATTTTTACTCTTATTCATAATACTATATTTATCCCATAGAATCCAACAATGGATGCCTGACTTATTAAATGCATTTATGGTACTTCTATTTGAGATTAGACAAAGAGAGTAAAATCTCTCCTTCCGAGAGTCATTATACGTACTTTGAACTTAAGGTTACTCTTTTCCTTCCTATTTCTATCTGAGAATCCAAAAACTTATGCAGTCCATCCTTCTGTCTCCCCTCCTTGCCAGAGTACAAAAGCACTTCCATCCTCGTCCTTATATGCTCCTTCAGTTAAAATCCAAAATATCATTTCCACTGGAGCCTTTTTCTGGCAGCTGCTACATTTCGAATGTATTTGTCTTTAAGTATGCATTCTGATACTGTGTTTCAAATTATTCAGTACTTTGAAACAGTGTCTTTTAAAGATATTCTTATTTTATGGGCACAATCCATGGCGAGGAGGAATTGACGTGACAGCAAACAATAAACCACATTGCTCAGAGGCATTCAACAAAATTGGCAAATCTTTGGTGTTTTTTCTCAAATTCACCCGACTGTTCAGACGTTGGCTGATTCTTCTTACCTATATTTTCAAACCCATATCCCAAAATATATAGCCATTTAGAAGGTAATGACTCTTTGAGCCCTTTGAAAATACACCACATAATAATCTATGCCCAATTGTTTGAGCTGCTTATCAACTCACCAATGTCTGGTCCAAACAAGTTTCCTTCAAGGATCAAACTAATTTCCTCTTTTCAAATAGAGTTTAGAAGCATTTGCACAGATTCTGGAGTTTTTTCTTCTGACCATACATTTAAAGGTCTCAAATTGCTTGATTTATATGTATTTTCACCCATTTGAACTGAAAGCTATATTGTGCAAAGTTGTTTCAAGCTCAAAAGTATTATCCTGCCTATAGAAGCCTGAAACCCAATAATCCTTGCAGTGGCCACTTTCACCAAGTAGAATATGTGCTTCATAAACATCATCAAACCTCAAACCTCAATTTCCCTTCCAAGTTTTTCTCTATAACAATTTTTGTGAGTCTTGCTTGCCGGACACCAGTTACAAACTTTCTTTCACTTGAAAATTCACAACAATTGAATTTAAATTAGCCTCACATGGGTTGTATTTCATTTTTAGTATATTTTGCTTGATTATTTCTTTATACAATCTCCCCACTTTTCTTATCCATGTTCCGACGTTCCTTTGCACCTCTTGGTGCAATTGCTAGTTATAAGAATATTTAAGATTCTGGATCTATTGATCTGAGATGGATATTGCAATATAAATCTGAAAGATTCATGAGATTACTCCATGTTTGATCAGATTTTTTTAATGATAAATGTTATCTTGCAGGAAAATTTCAAAATTTGAAGTCATATTAATTCAGTACATTGATGCAAATTCATACGCTGGTGCGATGTATATGATGGAAATTTCATTTTTTTATAGTTACTTTTAGTTTAATTATTTCATTTAGCTCGATGCTTTCCATATATTTAACTAAACCTTTCTTGCTTAACAAGACTTTGTCATTTCCATGTTTTGGTGAAACTGTTTATGGTTTGATACTCTCATACAACCTTTATCAAGTTAGATGCACCCTCATTCGAAAAAACAAGAGAATTTTGCTTGCCATGACTAAGTTTCTTTGTCATTGTTAACTTAAGAAAGTCTTTTAGCTAAGAAACTAGTTTCAAGGTTATGGCATAACTTGTCATATAAATTGAACATAATTTATATCCAAAATGTTAACTTGTAAACTACTTAGGTGGTTTTAGGCTTTCCATTTAAAATCTACTTCAGTTTGAACTTTGAACGAGTTGTTCCATAGACTTGAATATTAAGAGATTTTGGTGTAAGGATTAAAAATTAGCTCGTAAGGCCTCTCAGTTATTCATTTGTTTTATCTAATATAACATTTACTATTAAATTAGACCCACTCGGCACAAATACGTCATAGATCAAGATCGTACTTTGTAGAGTGTCGTAGAATAAAAATAGGAGCAAGGACACTGAGTTCTTTCGGTTTTCCTGGTTCTTATTCCTTTGGTGTATCTTTGCAACTTTAGGGGCAATTGCTAGTTTAAAGTCTAATTCTTTAAAGGGTGCTAGCTCAATGGAAGAGCACCTGCTTTACAAGCAGGAGGTTGGTGGTTTGATTCCATCGTGCCTTGATATTCATATATAGGGAATGACGAAGATCAATTTTTGGTGACGGATGCTCTTTTGACCATCACCAATGAGCTTATGGTGACATTTTTCGACCCTCACCAAAATATGAAATGGTGACGGTCAACGAACGCCACCATATATACGCATCAATAGTGACGACCATTAAAGGTCCGTCACCATAAATTGTTGTTGTTTATATGAAATGGTGAGGGTCACTGTTTGTCATTATAGTCATTATTCGTGATGGACTTTGATGTCACCAATGCGTTTATGGTGACGGTCAATGAACGTCGCCATATATATGCACCAATAGTGACGGCCATGAAAGGTCCATCACAAAAAATCATTGCTGTTCATATGAAATAGTGACGGTCATTATCCGTCATTGTAATTAATATTCGTGACGGACCTTGAATGTCACCACAACACATACTTTCGACGACGCCACCTTTGGTGACGTTCATTTTTTTGGTGACGGAGGCTATTGTCCGTCACCATTGCTCATATGAAATGGTGGCGGTCGCTATCCGTCACTATAAATCATTATTGGTGACAGACCGTGAATGTCACCACAACACACACCTATACTTTACGACGCTACTTTAGTGATCTCAGTGCATTCAGTAATGAAGGCTAATAACCATACTTATTTATCCTGAAATGGTGACAGTACTATCAATCACTATAAATCATGTGGTGACGGACCTGCAGTCTCACCACAACACCTCTCTTTTTTTCGGCATACCTTTGACAGACGTGTCCCAGTTTTAAATGACGAAGGCTCTTTTGACCCTCACCAATGAGCTTATGGTGACCATTTTCACCCCTCACCAATGTGCTTTTTTCTTGTAGTGTATGCTGGCCTAATCATGAGCTAGATAAACAAAATGATGAATCCCACATACATGCGATGCATGGAATAATCTTCAGGACTTATGCAAGGAGAGTTTAGTACATGAGATACAAATGCACCCAAATGCCCCCTACACACGGGGAAGGGCTCGCAACATCGGACTGGTACATGCAAATCGAAGAGGCGCTGCAGGTGGTTGGGGCCGATATCATCAAATGAGAGGAGCTACATCAAGGGCGAAAATGAAGAATTCATCCGGGCATGTGGGGGGCTACCTACAGGGCCACCCCCTCATGAGGGTTGAGACATCTCACACATGCCCAGGAATCACCAATAGCTGCTGCTGCATCACTGGACCGTCAAGTGTATAGATCACCATCATGCTGAGAAGAACTAGAACCAAGGTACACTGCCCCCTAGACCTGGCTTCTGGAGTAAGGAAGTTGATGTCGACAAAAGTCAGTTCACCATAGGTGAGGCAATAAGGGAACCCCAACTAAGGCACGAGGGAAAATAATAGAGTGACGAACAAGTAGATACTGATAATGATGATGGAATGAGGGGTTCGGAGGAGCGGTTGGACGACTTCCCTTGTTAGAGAATAAAGGGTATGAATGGCTTGGCAGCGACTGACACAATATCATGAGGGGTAGGGGACAAGGGTACTGAAGGCCATAATGTGCAACACGAGAGAGGGATTAGGCAAGAAATGATGGAGGATTATAGCAGGGTATGAAGGGACTCGGGATAGACTCCATGGATGTGATGATGACTCGACTCAGATGCTCTAAACAAGGGTGACTCAATGATGCTGCCTTATAGTACGGGTCCAATGGGGGACCATAAAAGCATGAGTACAATAGGGTAGCTCATGACGAAAATCAACACGAACGAAGACGACTAAGGGGGCAAAGTGGTGCCCCAAGTACAAGTGTCGTAAGTGGAGAGATTCAATTTTAAGAAGAGGTGAATAGACCCTTCATGGACAAAATGTGTCCTGGTGAAGTATCAACACATGAAAATCTGATAGATACCCATTCGAGTGTTCGGTGAGAGCTTTCCAACGGTCCAGACAGTATGTCAAACGGGGCTACGGTTTGGTCGCAGCGGGCGAAAGAAAAAACAGGGGTTTTCTTCTAATAAGGCGTTTTCCCTCCAAAATCATTCATTTGCTTGTGTAGCTGTGGTGAATGTGGAGAGGAGAGAAGGCCCTAAATCTTGCGGCGATCGTAGCAGACAAACCGATCATTGGAATTGTGATCCGTCAGTTGCAGGTAAGAGGCCTAATCCTAAGCTTTGTTTTTGATGGATTCATATTGCATATTAGGGCTTTAAATCTCAGTAACTGCCCTTACTTCATCATTACGGTCAGGTCACACCTTTTGAGGCAAAAGCTGTGACCTGGGACGCAGGTTTTGGCCTGAAAAGTGCGACCTGGTCCAGGTTTTGCTCAAAAAGTGCGACCTGCTAGATGTGGGGGGTTTCAGTGTAGTTATGGGCTGAGATTTTGTGTTGGTGTATGCTAATGCAGTTTTGTTGATCTGGAGGCTGAAAAAAATGATGTTTTTGTGCAGATATGGCAGATATACAGATCAAGTGGAGAGAGAGAGACTTAGGGACATTACGGATGGAAATCCAGGTGGATCAGGGTGTCCGTCGTGCACTGGCTAGGCATGGGGTTCTGAAATTTTTGGAGAACCCTTTGATGAGGGCTGGAGAGCCCTTGTTGGCCCGGATTATCAGTTATTGGGATCCAGATCATGAGGTTTTTGTAGTGCAGGGACACAAGATCGAGTTGACGGTCTAGTATTTGTATTTCTTGACTGGTCTCCCACCATTAGGGATGGTGGGAAATACGCAGCCAGTGTTACCACGGGGGCGTAACATTATGGAGTTTGTTGAGCGACATTTTCGACCAGGTGTCTAAATCAAAGGGACTCGGATATCCATTGGTGATCTAGAGAGGTTGGAGACCCGGGCAGTGGCCGCAGCAGTGTTGCGGATCTTTGGCAACTAGGCGTTCCATCACATCACTGGAGGGCAGATGATGATTGTAGAGAGTGTGTTGGGGGGCACCTACTATGGGTGGGCCCAGATGATGTTGGTGTCGGTGAAACGACAGTTGTCGCTATGCAAGCGACAAGTGAATCATGATTGTGCCTATGGGATGGTTTTGTGCTCTTTATTCTTTTAGAAGATCCCAACCTTGCGACATCGTATACAGTTACCTGATGGAGGTTCGATAGAGCCTCAGATGCATCGGTGGGGACAATTACTATGTAGAGGAGGAGGAGGGGCAGTCAGACGGGTGTTCCGACCAGAGTTCTTCGCCCATTGGGATCATATGCCACTATACATAGACGACTATCCCTATAGTGGGATGAGTTATTGGGGAGATATGGGCTTGCCGCTTCCGCCTGGTCAAGTGTGGGGGCCTGATGGTAAGTAAAGCAACTATTCTGTTATGTTAATTTTAGAGTTTGTGACTAGTATACATGGTGCTAATCGTGATGTTTTTTGGAATGCAAATATAGCTCCGGTAAAACCGGCCGGATATATGGGACGACTTGCAGCGACAGGAGCTACAGGTGCAAGTGGATCAAGGACGGCGCAAAATATCTTTAAGTCTACTGCAAAAATTCAGATCTAAGCACAAAAGACATTAAGCAGATAAAATATAATATGGTTCCATGCATCCAATAGACAAGACAAGAACAAAGTGTTTAAAAGAATAATTTGTATTATATTAAATAATGGGGCACCTGAGAGGAAAACAAGAAAGGTGCTTTCCGGTTCTCCTCAATGGGATGGGTTCTTGAAAGTCCTCAACGTTTCAGATCTAAAATTCCTCTCTCTTATTGTGGTAGAAAACCCTGTCAAACATAGAACTCAATGGGAGCTCACAAAGCAAAAATGGAAAATGGTGACCAAGAATAGATCAAGTGTGATCTAATGCAATGAAGGTCACTAATGAATGGGAAAAACCCTCCTATTTATAACAAAATATTGGGGCGGCCTAGAACTCGGTGCGTGAATAAAATATTATTAATCGAATTCTAGAAGCACCCTTTAGGAATATTTTACTATATTTCTTGGAGGGAAAAGGATTATTGACTTGGGTCAATTCCTTTATTTATAAATAATAAATAAATAAATGATTTATTTATCATTTTAGGGAAATGATGGGAATATAATTAAATAAATAATGATTTATTTAATTGTTTAAAAATGATTTAGTCAAATTTAACTAGGAATGTTATTAAATAATGATTTAAATAACTTGTTCCTAGGAAATAATTAAATAAATAATGATTTATTTAATTAATTTCCTTGTTTTGGGTCAAATATGACCAGGAAATATGGACCAATGTAATTTGACATGGTGAAAGCAATTTTACTTAGGGTAAAATTGGTCTTACATGGTGTACTTGGGTTCATCTAATGATAATGAGTTAGATGACCAAAAAAATGGTGTAACACTATTTTCTCATTCTGTTTTTCATATGTTCTTTCTCTTTACTTCCTTTGTTGTCACTATAATCTCTTCCTTAACCTCTCTTATTTGTCCTTTTTCTGTTTTCATTTTTTAACTTTTGACTGATCTTTTTGAGTATTTGTATGGTCCTTATTGATCATGATCCATTGCTGCTTTTGATTATTCTCCCGCTCCTAATCCTTTGATGATCAAGGCTTCTGAATCATCATCCAGAGAACCCAATTTAAGCAATTTTTGGAATTATAAATGCAAATTATGCATTTCCCGACACGAATATCACCTGCAAAACTCAAAAAAATTCATTAATTTAAAACACAGGGCCTCTACAGGGAAGCGATATGACTTGGAGGCAGCAGGGAAAACTGTGGACACAGTCCAGATATTGGAGGTTCTTAATTTTTCGTGTTTGGCCACGACCTTCCAGGTTTTCTAAACACAATGCAAGGGCTATCACAGAGGTTCAAGGTTTATCGTAATGGCACAAAGTCAATAAGATTATGATATAGGCGTGGTGGTTAGGTTGTTTGAATCGTAAATGGAAGACGATTTTCATTCATGCATGGGGAAGCGATTTTCGGTTTATCGCACGGGGCGTAGGTAGTTTGTGGTTTTGGTTGGGGGGTATGCAATGAGACGAGGTGGTGATATGTGGTGGAGGGGAGGGGTGTGGAAACCGCTTATTTCGCAAGCCCTCCAAGGTTTTAAACCTCGGGCATTTGTGTTTGCGATATGAGGTCAGGGTCGTCGGATTAGGCGTGGGGAAATCAGATGGTGGTCGGGGTTCAATTGATCGCGGGTTAGTTTAAAAGGGTGGGGTCGGGGTTTAAATAAAGTGGCGAGTTTAAATGGAGAGTGGGGCCTGGGTATATTAAAGTAGAGGTGCTTAAATATAAAGGTGGGGGCCAGAGTCATATGAAATCGGAGGGTAAAATTTTAGAGCGGGGGTTCAAACATAAAGGGGTTGGGTGTTTTAAAACAAACAAGGTTTATTTTAAAGAGTGGGACTCGAGAGAAAATTTATTTCAAAAAAATGTAAAAATGGGTTTTTACATTGTTTTGAATTAACAGAGGGGAAAGAGTGAAGGGGAAGGGATTTTAGTGAGAAAAATGAGGTTTTTTTAGCATGGGGAAAAAGGTTTTAAGAAAGGGGTAAGGCTAAATGGGGGGATTTAAGGTCAGAAATGTGTTTTCAGAGCATGAGGGTATTTGAAAAGGAAAAATGAGAGATAATGAGTAGGTTAAATGGAAAATAATGAAGGCGATGATATTTCTGAAAATGAATGACAATCAGGGAATATTATTTTCAGCAGACTGTAAGAAATCCATAATCATCTAGTGATACTGTATAATACATGAGACTAACACCCTGGAGTCCTCTTTTAAGCCCTTTTCAGACTCTCAAAATATGGAAAGATCGTTGAGTACTTGAATATTCGAAATTGTTAAAGTAAATGAGTCGTCATCCATTCAGTATAATTTTACCCCTTTTCCAGACTGAACTAGACTGGTTACGAAAAAGGTATACGTTGACTAAATCATGGTCAATAGAGTTCTCTCCTGCATTATTTTATCCTTTTTCAGGCCTGAGAGACTAAATTTACAAAAAAGAACAACCATGGAGTTTATTTATGTTTTTCTTCTGACTCCCTAAAACTGAAAAACACTGAGTTTATCCTATACTGGACTCGTTAAAATTTAACAGTAAATGACTTGTCAATTACAATAGGACCGAAACACTCCTTCTTAGGGTTCGATTTTAATATTAAGATGGAATCATCTGAAGGATGAGCTTACACAAACAAGAAAATGTTATCATCCTCAAGCTTGAAAAAAATAAAGAGGTACCTGCCAGTAATGGTGGGGGGAAAACAGAGAAAAAGAATCCAGTTGTCATCCTTGTTAGAAAGCAATATGCCACTCTTGAACGCAACACTTTGTCACACTTGTACCTAGGTTGGGAAATCCTTTGTCTAAAATTTAATCAAACCACATTGAAAGTCTTCAACCAATTTCTGGGTATTAGCGTTAAGTCAAAATGTTGCCAAGCCATCTACAATGTTGTTATGTGTTTAAGAGAGAGTTACAATAAACCATTCATTGCAAAAAATTGTTTCCATTCACGTCGACCATCCCTGAGTCAGTCCTTTCAAAATGTTTCTTGAAAACTTGATCTAATGGTTTCATGTCATGGGGTTTCCTACGACGGATCAATTTCTATCGACATCCTCTTATTATCTAGAAAATTGATCTAGAATTATATCATTACCTTGGGATATGTGTGCCCTAATGGCAGGCTTCTCGCATTCGACGACAGGTTGCATCATTGACCTTCGATTGAATGATTATATAAGTGTTCGAAAGCAAATAATTGATTCACACTTCATAGATTGTACTGGATTACTTTGAGAGAAATTGTCATTACTGGTGGTTTCTCTCACACTTGTTAACGGTTCACATCATTAACCAATAATCAAGTGGTTTCTACCTTGTTTGACTTCGACATAATCAATAACATGGATAGATTTGTACTAGTTCGGGAAGCGGAAATCAAGACCTTGGATCTAGTTTCTACCATCCAAGTTGCGAGGAGTTTTATTATTCATGATACAGTAGACTACTTATGACAGATGGCTACATCCATACTGTGTCTATTTTTTATGTAATATTGAAACTATATCTGTTCCAGAACATTTAGTTAGTTTTGATTTGAGTGTGGGAATTCCTAACTCAGTGATGATATATATATATATATATTTTCATTGAATTTTTTTACAGGTTTTCGACCGATGTCTCCAATCCAATCCTCGGAATGATAAAGCACTTCACTCTTCAGACTAAACTCAGACTTCATACTTTATGGGGCAATCTGTTACACGTAATTTTGTCACCATGACATTCAAATATTCATATGGGTCTATCACCATCCATATCATGTTCCCTTAGAGATTAAAAACACTAATGTTCTCGAATCAAGTCTTGGAATTGGAGAAAAGCTCTATAAAACCCTTAAAAGTCTAACTGTGTGGTTTTTCTAGCCTTTCCCTACGCATGCACTGTTGTTCTTTCAATAAATTGCGGAAATTCCCACACTTTTTACCACTATTACCTGTGCACACCCGTGAAAAGAAAATAAAATTAAAAAAAGAAAATTTTAGAAGCCTAGTTGGTCGAATATTCTCCCAAATGCAAGCTTCTAGAGTCGCGATCAGTTCGAGCTTTATTCCTCCACTCATGGAGTTTTTCCTTTGGTCCATGGAGCTCAATTATCTTCATGAGAGGAATCCATCCCCCTCTTCATGGAACTGAAACTACCTCCATTTACTTATAAATTGAGCTCAAGTTTCAGGTTGAAGGGTAGATACCAATGTAATTAGAGACTAATCTATAAAGTTTATAAGTTGAAGAGAGTTCATAAGAGTGCATACTTTCTACACTAGTGAGTTTTTGTTTGCATGAGAATGATCACACCCTTGTGTATATAACTTCCTGCTGGTATTGAGAGAGGAAGGCTTATCGGATTGAAGGAGAATCGATTGTTCAGGACCCCAGGAGAAATCTGTACAACATCAAGGCATCAGGTTGTAAGATTACTCTTTTTCATTCAAGATAATACATATGGATCTCTTTTTCTCATTGATTTGTTTCTATGCTTATTGGAATAATGTCAATACTTAGACTCTTAATCACTAAGTTGGATTAGAATTTTCTGATTATTATATGTTGCAGATGCTTTGATCCTTTGTCTTGTCTTTGATTGCAGGTTCCACTAATTGGAGAAACCACTTTGGAGCGACGGGACAAAAGGCTAAACCAAAAATTTGGATTTCAAGGTAGGGGCATGTCCTATTTACTTTAATATTATAATATTGGAATGAAATTAATCTAGAGGAAAAGGTTTTCAAATGGAATTTTGTTTCTAGTTAATCGCTGAGTACTAGGAATATCGCTCTTGTCCGCAAGAGGGATTAATCCACGTAACAATATCGTGAAAGTCTTGAAGCTAAGATCATCTGTCTAAGAGAAGATCTTGAAAAATAAGACAAGCGAAATGAAGAACTACTTCAAGCATTTGAGGAACAAGAAAATGGGATGAAGGAAGAAAAGTTGAAGAAGGAATGAAGAACCAGTATCTAGAAAAGGAAAGGAAATACCAAAGAATGGAGGTTGAGGTAAGAATTCTATGAGGTAAATTAGAAGAAAAGGATAAACATTTGAGATTTCAAAATAGTACTAAGATTCTGAATACTATTCTTACTAGTTAGAGGTCTACTGCCATTAACTATGGTCTTGGTTTTCATGAAACTATTAAAGGAGGATCTAGTTCACAAGCTAGTGGAGAGAATCTAATGGGTAGCAATGCAAAACTTGAAGTTTTTAATAAAGAGATAAGAAGTCAACCTGATAAAAAACCAAGGATAATGAAACCTCAAAAGAAATAATTTTCTCCTAACTATGCAAGCGTTAATCGATTCTCTCCTATAATTTAATATTCCAAAAATTTAGCCTTCAACTAAATGGAATATTATAGTTTTTTTTGTCACTAGATAGGTGAATAAGTGGGTGGGGAGGCCCATAAGTCTCCTTAGTAGCAATAAAAACACTTCAAATGTGAAAGGAGACCTTTTTCAGAAACTAAATAAAGCACCTCCAAGTGTGAATAGGGTTGAATCATGTTGATTCAGTCAACTTTGACCAAGTCAATAGCGCTGTTATGGAGGAGTGGAGATTAATTGAGGAATAACGCAGTTTTGGAGGGAGATTGATTTCATGAAGGAAATGACCTAATTGGGTGGGGACAAGGGAAAGGAAGCTCATAATATATATAAGGAAGAGGATGGCAGCCATATGAGGTTATTTTTTGGATTATTATTTTGTGTATGGTCTGTTTAGACTTTGCATTCCTTTGCTGTTTAGCAGGGTTGTTGTGATGTTTAGCACCGGGTGTTCCCCAGTGGGAATCCCATTTCTTTCCTTAAGAAGCGTCTTGGGAGAGCATTTCATTCATTTCCACATTCAGGTTTGCAGGCCAAGCTACAAATTTCTTCATCAGCGCAGTTTCTGCAGGTTATTGTGCTGTGTTGTAGGGTGTTGCAGTGGAGGAGTTTAGAAACCCACTTTCTGACCTATTTTCTCATTGGAGGAAGGATTCCTTCACTTGGGAGATCAGTTTGGAGAGTCCTTGGATTTATTTTAGATATTTTGCATCAGGCCAACTATTTCCCATCATTCATAGTGTTGTTCTAGCTAGGGATTGTGTTATTTTGGAGGGCAGCTTCAGTGAGGGATCTTGTGGCTCCTTTGGAGTGTTTTCTTGTGATTTAAGGGTTCAACCTTTCATTGGAGGAGACCTTTGAAGGTATTTACATCATATATACAATATTTCAGCCTTCTACACTCTTGTACTTCATTTTTCAGTGAATATTCAGCCATAAGTATTTATATCCCATCTTGTATAGAGTGTATTTCTGAAAACCCTTTCCGGGTTCTTTATAGGAGTTTGTATTAAGCCTAGATCTATATTGGGCATATATTTTGAGGCATATAACCATCCTACATTTGTACATTATTTTGTTGTAGCAGCGTGTTTATAACTGTGCTGTAGCAATCTTCTGGCATTTTGTATTGTAGCAGCAGTTCAGATTTAGGAGTGATTTCTTATGGGAGGCTTGTTTCCTCATTGTATATGATTCATGCCTCAATATTATGTATTGATTTGATGATATAATACATGATTATATGTCTCCATATTGGTCTCCAATGTCAATGAGTTGATTTACACAGATATTTCCAATTTTGTGTTTATATATTGTTGCATTCCCCATTTGGGAATATTACATATAATCAATAATGTTGAATGATTTATATCTCAGAATTATGGACATGTTGCAGCCAATTGAACAAGGATATTGTTTTAAGCAAGAAGTTATATCACAAGAAGAACATAAGCTCCCAGGTACTCACGTTTCTTTAACAGATATTTTTTTACTTGAAATATATTTGGTCACAAAGCTATTGATTGCAATAAAAGTAATATGAAACAAATATATTATGACTCTTATTCTCCCTTTTATGGTCATATAAGATGTTATGCTTGTAACAAGTTTGGGAATGTAGCAAAAGAATGTAGGAACAAATAAATGAATCACTAAAGACAATATGAAAGATAGTTAGATAATGTCAAAAGACCTTAGAAAGATGGATCCACCAATACTTATCATAACATGCAAAAGAAGAAGAACATATAAGGTGTAGTCTTGCTCTCTACTTGTTTGAAAATGAAGATGAATGGTACACATACATTGGATGCTCTCATCACAATACTGGTGATAAGAGTAAGATGGAGTCTCTCAGGAAAAACCAAGATGGTAAGGTTGTTCTTGCAAATAGTGCTCCAACAAAAGTTATGGGAAAAGGTAAAGCCAAAATTAATAAACATAGAAGAGCAGTTGATAATTTATTAGTTCAAGGGATAAAGAAAAATATTCTAAGTGTAGGTCAAATGGAAGATAAAGGAAATGTAATTGTGTTTACATCAACCAAATGCAAATTTATAGATGAAGAATCTGAAAATTTCATAGCAAGAGGGTATAGAAACCCAAACAAATTATATGTGTTTAAATAACCAAATTCTTGCATATATTAGGAGGATTCAGACTCAAAATAAAATAATATGGTGCCCATTACAGTCCATTATTCTTAAAACAATACTACTAACAGTGACTACAAAAGTGATGAGAGGTACATAAACTTGTGAGAGAAGAAAATGATTATCAAGTCCTAAGAATCAATGATGTATAATCTCAAGGGGAGAAATACATATATTGCTTTGATGATGATTCCCATGGTTTCTTTGATATTAATGTTTCTTATATTAATGACAGTGCATCTGATGTAGTACCAATGAAAAAAACTTATAGTACGAGCTCAAGGGGAGACGTGGTTATAAAAATTCAAAATTTTACTTTTTGTACATGGATATTATGAAGGAAAGTAATGTATATACGCGAGTTCTGATCTAAACTGTCACATATGTTTCTCAATGATGAAGAAACAATATGAAAGACTCTGGAAAATACTCTGATATGCTTCACACAATTATTATTTGGCTTTCTTCTTCTGATGTTGATGGTTATAGTCTGTGGATGCTTCTTAGAAGTGGTATTGCCTTATGATGGTTTATGAGTTGCTACAAGATGACGTTGATGATTTAAAGAAATTAGTGATTGATGAAGATTATTTGATGACCCAAATGATGGATGAGTTGATGTGATCAAATATGACAGTGAACAGTTGGCACAGGTTCAAGGGGAGCATTTTCTATTCTTCTAATAGTGCATTTTTGGCAGTATGATTTATTTAGTATTCCTTGTTGCATAATGGTGTTCATGATAAGTATATTGTTGATGTTGCTGAAGATACTTATGTTGCTGAAGTTTTTGAATATAATGATTGTTGTCATGATGCATGGGTTTCTTATTGTGAATGATGCTTATATATTGTTTGGCCCACATGTTATGATTTTGTTGATCATATTTGTGATGATAGAATACTCTCTTTATCCGCACACCTGGAGATGATGCATGTATATTTTAATGGCACATTTGATATGTTAAGGATTTTTTTTCTTCTGATATGTGGAAAGAACATGTAGATATGGTTATATCATGCTATGATTATTTGATGATGATGCTACTATCATTATAACTTCAATGATGCACAAGTTGCAGATATGGATGATGCATATAGTGCATTCATTGGTTCTTACACATGTTACATAGTGATGATACATGTACATGATATGATGAAAATGGTATGTTTCCTAAGGATTATGTTCCTAAAGCATGGTGATATTGGTGATATGGGATCACATGGATGAGTTTATTTCATATTATTATGATTATAATTTCATACATATTTCTATCTCTATGTCATGGGATATCAATAAATTGCAGAAAGGGATCTTATGGATGATTAATTGAGTTGCATATAGCTGAAATGGTTCTTAGTGTGATAATTCTTCTTACATGAATATAATGGGCCAATAGAATAAATTTGTTGTAGGTTTCATGAAGACATGGTTATTGATATACTACTGCTACATCTGTTAGATGATACTTGGAGACATGGCATATTTAGTCACATATTTATGATGTTGAAGGATGATTCTACATTTTCATATCTTACTTCATGATGAGATGCTTCGTTCTCACATATGTTGTTGTATGCCTTTGATGAACATGGATTGAGGCTCTTCCTAATAAGGGAAAGAGAAAGTTGACCTTGATGAGCTCAAGGGGATGATTTCTACGAAATAATATTATGTCGTTGATGTTGCATACTAGATCATAGGTTGATGATATTGAAGCTACATTGTCGTATCTTACGTATTGATGATGAGTTGTTGTCTATGTTGTTTCTATCTATGGTGTTGATCCTACATGTTATACAATGGTTGTTGAAGACCATCTTGGTCTTGATACCTCACTATAGAGGTTTTTGGGTTTGGTTAAAAATGTCATATCTGTCCCTTGATGTAAAGGTCATATAAAGACCTATTTTATAAATCATTATAAAATTCATTCATGTATGGACTATTGGGGCCAAGTCAAATAGTACGTAATCCCATGATGGGAATTTGATGTAATAATTGAGTCACAATATGTAACCCCACTATGTTGTGTAATTGATGTAAGCATGATTCAATGGTGATAGGAAATATCGTGCCTGGTTGAGTCACATATTCATGAACTTCTGTGTATATCTTTAGAAAATTCATCATGTGCTGAGGGGGAGCATGGTCAATATACAATGTTCATTGTTCGGATCAGATCTACATTTCTCAAGTCAATTTAGGGAAAGAGAATCCTTCATTCAACATTGGTCAACCCTTTTCCCTTGATCTCAATGGGGGAGAGTAACTTATGTTTGAAAATCTTGGTGCTTGGTTTGATGTGTTTTACAAGTATTTATAGGTTGTGGGGACCAAACACTAAAGTGGATGCCATCAAGTAAAAAGGGGGAGATTATTGGCATTATGTCTAATGTGTTGTCCTTGATGGAAACCTACATGTAGCAAGATGTGTATGTATTGTCCTTGATGGAAACCTAATTGGTAAATATTTCAACATGATGGTAGCAGGATGAGTACAGATGTGATAGAGAGATTAGACAAAGAAATATTAGTTCAGAGACAAAGAAATGATGAAGGTAAAGTTTGAGGAATTATATGTAGGTTTTGTGAATCAAATTCACCTACATACACATTTTTTGTGAATAAAAGTCATGTACATACACATGTATGGAAAAGAGAAGGCTTGTATAGTTTCTATGCCATGGTATTCTAAATACCAGGGGTCTTTACCATGGTATTGAACCATAATATTGAGTGTGACAACAGATATTTGATCCCTTCAAGGAATACCATCAGCATTACTAAGGTTTTGAACCAAGATATTAGATAATTCCTAAGCTATATAAGAAGATGGATATCAAAGTGTTTAGTGTGCATATTGAAGAGTCGTTCTATCTGAAATAAGTCTGCACTGGGGAGTATGATGATGGAATAAATCTAATGGATCTTAAATGACTACACATTGAATAATCTGCTTATTGGTTGATAGATTGTGTTGATGATGTTATGATGTGTGTCTTTTAAAGTGTATGCCAATATTTGGGTTTGATTGATGTTATGTTATGCAGCGAAGGTATGAATCAATAATTACAAATATGTACACAGTTTTGTTTCAGAGCGAACTCGTACATTCACAAATCTACCTATGGGTAGTCACGTATGAGTTATGTAGCATGGAAAAATATGTATGCATGTATCAAGCTTGAAAGGCGCGTACAAACACATAAGTGTCTTATAATGGTTGCATACATTTGCTAGGGTTTTGCAGTATGAGATGATGATAATGATTGATGTATTATGTTATGATTGTTGTTGTCTGTTGATGAAGTCTTTCATGATAATCTGTGTTTAATAATGTTGGTTGAGGTTGAACTAATTATGTTATGAAAAGTTGAATAATAATGATGCTCCTATGAGATGACTTATATTTGGTTCTAATATCTGTGAAAATGTAAGTATATGTTTCAGTGATTGATTTTAGTAGTGTAGTGAATCATATTCAGGGTTGAGTCTTTTGAGATATGTAGTACGCAGGTATTCTTAAGGGAAAGCATGTATATACACAGATATTATTTATAATAGTAGCATATATATTTTGACATGTGGTTAATCAGCATTTGTAGTGATAAGGTCTGGTTTCAATGATGAATAGTATGTGGATTGGTATCCTGATGAATGAATTTGTAGTGATATAAGTTGATATAACTGCTTTGGTTGTTTGAGAACGAGTTGATTGATTTTGGTCTCAGTTGTTACACTGATTAAGTGGCTTGATACAGTGTTTGGTTTTAGTATTTTTTTATTGGGCTTAAATTATTATAGTGAGTCCAGTCTAACTTTTTTATGAAAAGTGGCCTATAGGTTTGATTTTTTGAGTCAGGTTGATCCAATATGACATATTATGAAACATGGTCCATGGAGGTGCTGAGGGTTGGATCCTTCAGTGAGGGAGTCAAATATTCCTTTCAGTAGTAGCTGGTAAATCATATAAGGGTTTATGAGCTCCCTTTCGGTAGGAGCTTCCTTTCGGTGGGTTACGGTAAACGAGACCAGGGGGTTGGAGCTCCCTTCCAGTGGGTGCTGGAAAGAGAGAGAAGGTAGTAGCCTTCTACAGGTGGGTGACTACATGCTGGTATGAGTTTGCATCAGTACAAGAGTGTACAAAGTTTTTAATTATAGTAAAATATGAAGACAGAGATGACAACAACGATGGTTTTCTCCCACATTGGGTTTCCACCTAAAAATCCCGGTGTTCATGTGTGTTGGCGTGTTGCTTATTTGTGATGGTTTATTCTGTTCTTACTACACATGGTTACTATTTAATTAATTCCTAATGAAGTATTGATACACTGGTTCAAGTTAAATAGATGATTAATTAACTAGTCAACTAGATATAGGGCTAGTTGTGTGCATAACAATCGCGTACATACACATGTTTACTTCATTATAGTTGTGTACAAAAATTTGAATAAGAAAAGAAAATTTTAAGTGAGTTTTAAAATACTGATTCACCCTCCCCTCTTATTGTTTTTTCCCAACAAGTGTCTCAATGGAACTTTTTCCTCAACTACTAACCAACTTTATTGTACCTATAATCACCTCGTTATTGTACCTACGTCTATTGGTAAAGGAAGTTATAGATTAAACTCCTACTAGTTTTATTATTTTGATTAGTTTCACTACTTGCACATGCTTCTCAATTAAACCAATTAGAAAAAAAATTATTAGACATAAGTTATCTTAGTATATGTTAACAAAATATAAATTAGATAGAGGTCTTGTCACGATCCACACATTTTGGACTCCAGGACTATATAAACTAATAAAAAGATACTTGCATAAATGGGGGAATTGCCTCTACTTCTTCTTCTTATAGTGACCCATACAATCATATTTCATGATTATAAATCACATTTCACTCTAGCATGCATATTGATTAATATATCATGTTAGTATGTTGGGACAATACAATCCTATTTCATAATAATAAAATCTTATTGTACTTTATTCTAAATTAATTAATATAACATATTATTATGTTATATGTGTGTGTTTGTTTAGTGGGTTGATTATTTTCATCCAAACATTAATTCAAATATTTCATAAGGCTTTGAGTAGAATTTCTCTAATATTTTTGTATGTTTATTAGCGATTTCATATAAAATCCCCCACAAAAAAAAATATTAGTATGATTTGTTTAAAAAATGCATTACTTTGTATATAAAAAAATCATTTGAGTATGAAAAACCAAAGTAAAAAAGAATTATGAGAGAATTTTTTACAAATTATTTGTATATATGTTATAGGCCATAATTGGGTTAAGAAATATGAATATATAAAAATTTGGAGTAAGTATGGATGCTTGTTCATCAATGATAGTGAGTGAGTATTAGTGATTATTAATTTGAAGTATGGATACTTTTTCATCAATTATAGTGAGCGAGTATTAGTGGTTACTAATATGGTTGGAGAAAGTGACAAGAAATGACACACAGTGAGATGTATAAATCCTCCCCACCTACAGTGAATACAAAAACAAGAAGCCTTCCCCGCTGATGTAGGAGCATCCTGCTTGATTTGTATTTAAAATATTGTGTAATTAGGGGGGTGATGATTTTTTAATTATTTTATAAATTATTGTGCTCATTTTAATAAATTAAGAGAGAAAAATGTAAGTGAGGATTATTGTAAATATTCTTTTAATAAATTAAAGGATATGAGCGGAGTTGAATTAGTTAGATAATCTAGGGATTAGGAATTTCTTAAACGAGACTTAGTTGAGTCCCAAAAAAGGATAAATCTAATTTAGATTTTAGTTGATATTTGTGTGGAGGAAATTATGGATTGGAATAAATTCATTATTATGTATAAATATGAGGAGTGTGTGAGGATGGAAAACAATGAGGAATACACAGAGAGAGAGAGAGAGAGAATTGGTTTTAGATATTTTGTAATAGGGCCGAGAGTCGAGAGGCCATCCATTGTAATATTCAGACAAGGAATTTCTTGTGTTATTATATATCAATATTTTTTTTTGTATGGCTCTCTTTTTCTTTATGTATATTTTAAACTGAAAAATGTAGTTTTAATGAAGAGTTTTCTTGAGGATTTTCGTGCTGAAGGAAGCACACACGCTATTATATGCTAGGATCTATTTTATAGAAGAATCCTGGCATTATTTGGTATCAAAGCAAAGGAGATGAGTTTGGGGATGAGTCTCTCCTACATTGAGGCTGTTTTGTTTAGATTGCTTGTTGTGAGCAAGGAGAGAAAGTCGAATTGCTTGGGAGAGAGTTGATTGAAATATGTAAAATATTGTGGCACGTTGAGTCTGCAAATTATATATATATATATATATATATATATATATATATTTTGTGTATGAGTTGTTCACAACCAGCGTAAAGGGGGATTTCATACTGCGTTAGCAGTTAAAATGATTGGTTCGACTTTGTTTAAAACATGTGAATGGTGAAGGCCTTAATGCATTGTGTGAAGGTAGCATCAAGCGGTGGATACCACAGGCATATGATATCACAGGGATGCGTAATAGATAACACACCATACAACACATGGGCAAACATCACCTTATTTGATCATAAGTATGATTTAATAAATGGATCTGTGGCATCAACGAATGCATCTACATTAACAGAGTTATGTAACGTGGGTATGGCATATATGTTGTATTCAGCATGAATATGACTAAATCATATTGTTTGGTCACATTTGTTTGACACTGGATAAGGTTTTGTGCAGTTTCAAGTTTCATGAAAGCTGCATAGACCCATGGAGCCTACGTGAGGAGTTAAATATAGTCCATATGGGACCGTGGAGACGTGGTGTGCGGTCAATACTGCGATAGCAGTTAGTATGTGCAGTTCTCATTTTATACTAAGACCGCTTGAACATTTTGGTGCAGTCATCATGAAATCATGGTGTGCAACCAATATTAAATACTGTGTTGGATTTTCCAATCACCGTGAAGCTGTGTTGGATTGCAGAGGTGTTAAACGAAAGTTTCCCGTGGGATCGAGGTGATGGGCATCATATGTCTTAGGGACAATGAATTTCAATATACACAGTCACGTGAAGCAGTATGTATTTGAGCTCCCACAAAACTGCATGAAATGTTAAATGCAATTTGTGTGGATTGCTGGTGAAAAGCGTTCAGTTTTATGTGTTAGCAAGAGCTATATATATATATACAAATTTCATTCCATCATTGTGGAATCCTGAAACAATGTTGACAGAGTAGATAGAATTGAGAGTCACCCCTCTCGAGTTGGTGTTCATACTGTGGAGCTAGTGGAAAGTGCACTATTAACTGCATCAAATACGAACTTGCCTACCTGTGGAAGCCAGTCATATCAATGCATTTCAAAAAGGAATGTGTGGGCCTTATGAGAGAGTTGCGATTCCTGTGAAATATTCAAGGTATGGATCTAGTGTTTCCACAGTACCACCTTCCAGCGTAAGAAAAGATCACTGGGATTGATCGAGGTAAGGTTTTTTCAAATAGTTCATTTATGTTTTTGGAGAATGTAACCTTGGAAGGATATTCCGTTACATTAAGGTTTCATGTTTCCAAAGCCAAGAAATTGAAATTGAAGAGAAACCCGAGACATTGAGATGAGGGAACTTGGCTTAAGCTAAGAGGGGAGATTGTGTGTACCTTGAAGATTTACAAAAGGTTTACAAACATTGTTTGTTGGGAAAGATTTATGTTAGAAAATTGCCGGGAAGAGATTTATTTGCTGGGGAGAGAATGGACCTTGCACATTCAAAGTTAAGTAAAGTAGGAATCTAATCTCATATGAAGAGTCTAATTTATTTGGAATTATATATATTATAATTTCATGATACATTAAATACTAAAGTGTGCATTGGTTGATTGCATCGAATTTTGTTGTGGAGACAAAGTCTATAGAGGCTTGAATGTATTTCTAAAAGAATACGCGAGAGAAGGGTTGGATCATTTAAACCACAAGAAGATTCAAGGTAAGTGCTAATTGAATTAATCAATATTCATTTGAGTAAAGGTGTTTTAAAATTTGGTTGATTAAATTTCCTTGCCATACTTTAGAAGTTGATCTTTTGTAAATATTATGAAAGAGTGAAAATGTTGCAAATGCGGAGGTATAAACGAATGGAAAATGAATGGAAAAGGAGAATGGGATATCCTGGGTAATATAAAAAGAAGCATGCATTTTTATGTGAGAGGGTTTATTATGCATAATGTGGATTCTTCGTAGTTTTGGTTAAGTCATTGTAATATCCCAAATTCGGAACAACTAGCAAGGCATGACTAGAAAACACATTTTCCACTAATGGCTGTTACAAGAATTGAAACCAAGACCTAGATCCCTTAGAAAAATGTGTCTAAGTGCTGAATCCAAGAGGAGGCACCAAATAAATCCTTCTAGAGTGGTTAAATAGATCTCCCACTACTAGATGTCCTCAAAAGGTGCCTGATGAGGGACTGCAACAAATGTAAGCACATATAATGGAATGACAATGTTATTCTATAGCTATGAACACATGAAGATATGTATAGCCAAAAAATATCTGATATAGCAGAAAATGTATACAATGTATGGAGGAATCAATCACTCCAGCTAGGCAATGAAAGCCACAATAGAGCATATACAAAAAAATGCAAGAGCACTGCTACATATGGAAAGTCCTGACTAAAATAACGCAGTTTATAGAAGACACTACAACCGAATACATGATAATAAAATGATATATCAATATCAGCTCAAAGAAAGGAGGGGGAGCAAGCTCTCAACCCCTGAAAACTCTAATACAGCAATACTACACAATCCCTGGAAGGATTGGCTATAATACATGTACAAATGGCAATTCTACAGAAATGCCGAAGTTGCTGGGCAGCAGCTGCAACTCTAAAATACCAGAGATGGCTGAAGATGATGTGCAATCTGAAATAACCTCCTCCAACAGATCTATCAAGTGCAAGGTTGATCTCGACACTGAAGATCTCCGCCTCCAAAATGGTGGTGCAACCCCTTACTGCAAGTGTGCACTGGAATAACGCAATATGGAGAATGGACTGCGCTATCTATGACGGGAGATGCTTGGCCTTGATGCCAAATATGAAATGCATCTCGAAAATCCCCTTCACTGATCTCCTAGAGGAATAGCAACTCCCTCCTCTGAAAGATAAGCCAAGGAAAGGTGTTGTGGAACCCTCCACTGCAACACCCAACCACACTACGATATACTTCAGCAGAAATAACGCAGTGACTGATGGTAGTGGCTTTGGCCTTGAGCCAAGATGTGGAGAAATGAAGTGAAATAATTTAAGAGGCCTCTGAAGAAGGAGAGGATATCCTAAACATGAATCCCTCGTGCTAAGCAGCATTGCAACTCAGCTGAACAGACAGAGACTGCAAATGGTCTAATCAGACAAATGATCAAATGCTCAAAGATATCTCACTATGGCTGCCTCTTCCTCCTTTTATACAAGTGAATGCCTCTTTGCCCTAGACCCCACAAATGAGGGTTTCTTCCACAAAGAATATTCCTCCCTCTCAAACTCTGCTGTCTTCTCATGCAAGCTACACCTCTTAGGCAGTGCTGTTGACTTGGTCAAACTTGACCTTGTCCTCATGCAAATTGCCCCTTTTCACACTGGAAGGTGAAAAATAAGCTGCTCCAATGATCCCTTTCACACTATGAGGGATTTTATTCCTAATCATGGGCCTTTTACCCATTTTATTCATCTCCTAGATGATATAAGAAAAAAATAATATTCCAATTTGCTGCATGCAAATTTTGGAATATTACAGTCCTCCCCTCTCAAAGATTGCTTGTCCTCAAGCAAGTGCAAGGATAGACTGAATTATTTTATACTCCTCTCCCTGTAGCATCCATGTATGATGATATAATCCAAGGAAAGTGATGCTATCTCATCAATCAAGCCTCCAAATTTCCCCTCCTCAGCATGCAAGTTAGCAATCAAGCCATCATCATGTAAAGGTGAAATACTCAAGAGGATAGCAAAGTGATGTCTAGAGGTCCCTTTGAAGAATGGGATCTAAAATATAATGGGAACTATCTCTCCCATATGGATCCTCCATCTCCAAGCTATGAGCCATGCAAAATGAGTCACCTTCCAACTAGGCAACTCCTGAAAAATGTCCTCCACCTTTGGCTCTGGCAAAGTAGGTGGGATGAAAATCGGCATATGGTAGACAATGTAGCCTACCCCATGCTATGCATATATCCAATTAAGATAATTTTAGAGTGTCTGTTGATCCTAGGCTGCAACAAAGTTTCCCTCCCGTGGCAAGATGAGGACTAGATCTCCAAATATCTCTCCTCCAACACTGCAAATCATGTTGGCCCACATATCCCCATATATGATGAGTTGGAAGTCATAATAATATGACATCATCTCCATCATATGGCTCACCTCATAAGGAAAAAAATGTGTTGTCAAGGTGACCATACCATATCCCATGCTCCCATTAGAAGATGTAGTGCAAAAAGTGTGAGGAATTTCTCCCTCAAAGGACACATCCACACAATGTGTCTCTCTCCCAAGCATGCTCCTCATAAAGACAGCAATAATAGAACCATAGGGAGAAAAATGAGAATCATACTTTCTTCCATATGCAACAAATGAGAAGGACAATGGTCCCTCAAATGTAACTAGCACATCTTTACCCTCAACTACAATAGAGAGTGATAAGAGGTGTGGCTTCTCAACCACTTGCCTGCTGCTCCAATCTCCTCATAAGTATGGAGTAAGTGAATAATGTAAGGTGTACAATGAACATGTCCTCCATAATATCTATCTTCCCCAAGTCCTCCATAATATCTATCTTCCCCAAGTCCTCCCAGGGAATGCCCATCAATCATGCTTATGGCCTCAACTAGACCATGAATCTCTAAATAAATAATTCTCCTCCTTGGAGCAACATCCTACACATGTATGGTTAAGGGACATACATCATATAAATAATCATGAAAATAATCATCACCCTTACCATATGTTTTGCTTATACAAGTGGAGTGGCTCATAAGCGAGTCTCCTCTCATCTTCAAAGAGAAGAGAGGTGGTTGTGCTAACTCTCTCAAAGAGTCATGTCTCTCCTCCATATTCATCTGGTCCATGCATCTACTCATATGCTGATATATCTCCTCCTCAAAGCCCATCCAAGAATACCCCTCCATGATGGTGTGGTATGATCTCATAGAACAAGTGGGGCTAAAAGGAAATCCTCATAAGCTACTTGTAGCAACTTCTCCTTGAGCTTGGAAACTCTAGGAAAGAATATCCTACCATGATAAAAGATGACCCCATATTTGAATGAATATACCTCCTCATGCAACTAGTCATCCAAGATCATGCAAGCAAAAAGATCCTTGGAATACTCCACCAACAGCTGGGAGTTCCAATATGGATATATCCTCCATAGTGACAGCGTTGCTGATCTCTCATGAAAAGCATTTGTCATATGGTCATCCTCCTCTTTGACATCTCCTATGCGAAAGAAGATGAAAGTTGGAAGGCTGCTGTCCTTTCCCTACTACTTCTGCCACAGCACAGAATCTAAAATGGAAGTGGTACTAACGATGTTGAGGGAATGCTCCCTCTCTCCTTGAGTCTACCCAAAACTCCCAGCGCTGTATCAAGCTATACCAAGGTCTCCACCCTCCTGAAATCCATGAGTTGTGCCCCAACATGTGAAACATCCATCCTCCTTTGTTGATCCAGTGGTCTCCCCGGCAAAATGTCTCCATGCAATGAGACATCCTCAACAAGAGATGACTTGATAGATGAATGGAGAAATCTCTCCAGGCTTCCACTGCGTAATCCAATCACCTTCTTAGGTGCATCAACCTCCATAAATGAATAGGGATGTGTACTCCTCATCTCATGATGCTGGGTCTCCTCCCTACCTTCTCCTTGTGTATCCATGGTTTCACACCTCCTCAAAAATGGCATATGTAGAGCATGTGTTGTGCCTTGATCTCCACACATGAGATCCCGGGGACTTCCTTGCAAAGATGCAAGTATCCCTCTATCTAGAGCAAGAGCTCCTCCTTCCTCTGCTTGATGTGCTAGATCAACTCCAGATCTAACAAAGCTATTGCCGTCAATCTCTGTAATATGAGTGGGCAACTCTCCAATGATTGGATCCCTTTTTGAAAAAGAGATTTCCATGATCCTTTGCTTAAAGGTGTGTGATGGAAGCATCTCTTCCGGCAAAGTATGGTGCAAGTTTTCATGCAAGGGTTTTGTTTGATTTTTATTGTTTTGCTCCACCATGTGTGTATCATGAATCCTTCTATCAGATATTTTCACTAATGCCTTAGTAAAACTAGCATAGGATGCAATTTTTACATTTCTTAAAGAAAAGGATTCAAAAATCCACTAGGCAAAAGCCTTACCTCTCAAATGCAGCGCTGCAACTTTGATGGCTTCATCTTCAGGAATGTGGTGGTGCTGCAAGAAGGTCTCTAACTCCTCCACCCAAGCTTTGGTTGAACATATAGGTGAAACCTCAAAGTTAGATAGATGAAATATATCTTGCTGCTCTCTTCCTTTCACCTTCATCTTGCAAAACTCTGAAAAAATGAGATGATCTTTGAATTTCTGAGTTTGAGGCTCATATTCCTTCAAGAAATCACTAAGGGTTTCCCTCCTAGCAACATCTTCTTCTCTTTCCATCTCTCTTCCAGAAAACCTGGGCATGTGACTGTGCTGAGTATTAGGATGTGTAGCTACATGCTCACACTCCTAAAATCTAGAGTTTGCTTTAGAATCAAACCCTCCAGAAGATTCTCCATGCATATTCCTCCTGATCTCCTTGAACTCTTCATGAATCATATGTACAGATTTAGGAAGAAGCTTAGTAAGCTTATCCCCTTTTTCTTCTCCAATCAAAGGAGTCTTTTTCCTGCTTATTTCTTTGTCTCCTTCTCGATGAGAATAGGAAGTGCAAGGTTCTTCCTCTTCTTTCTTCTTATCCTCCTTGGGGAGGTTCATCATGGATCTAAAATATGATGAGATAAAACTCATCTTCTTCAATCTTCTAATCTTCTTCGGCTTAGACTCACAGGCTAAGCCAATAAAGCAGCTTTGATACCACTGTAATATCCCAAATTCGGAATAGCTAGCAAGGCATGACTGGAAAACACATTTTCCAGTAATGGCTGCTACAGGAATTGAAACCAAGAACTAGATCCCTTATAACAATGTGTATAAGTGTTGAATCTAAGAGGAGGCTCCAAATAAATCCTTCTAGAGTGGTTACACAAATCTCCCACTACTAGATGTCCTCAAAAGGTGCCCGATGAGGGACTACAACAAATGTAAGCACATATAATGGAATGAAAATGTTATTATATAACTGTGAGCACATGAAGATATGTATAGCCAACAAATATATGATATAGCAGAAAATTTATACAATGTGTGGAGGAATCAATCACTCCATCTAGGCAATGGAAGCCACAATAGAGCATATACAAGAAAATGCAAGAGCACTGCTACATATGGAAAGCCCTAGCTAAAATAATGCAGTTTATAGAAGACACTGCAACCAAGTACATGATAATAAAATGATATATCAGTATCATCTCAAAGAAAGGAGGGGGATAAAGCTCTCAACCCCTGAAAAATCTAATACAACAATACTACACAATCCGTGGAAGGATTGGTTACAATACATGTACAAATGGCAATTCTGCAGAAATTCCAGAGTTGCTGGGAAGCAGCTGCAACTCTGAAATACCGAAGATGGCTAAAGATGATGTGCAATCTAAAATAACCTCCTCCAACATATTATCAAGTGCAAGGCTGATCCCGACACTGAATATATCCTCCTCCAAAATGGTGGTGCAACTCCTCACTGCAAGTGTGCACTGGAATAACGCAGTATGGAGAACGGACTGCGCTGTCTATGATGGGAGATGCTTGGATTTGATGCCAAATCTGAAATGCAGCTTAGAAACCTCCTTCACAGTTCTCCCGGAGGAATAGGAACTCCCTCCTCTAAAATATAAGCCAAGGAAAGGTGTTGTGGAACCCTCCACTGCAACACCCAACAACACTACGTTATACTTTAGCAGAAATAATGCAGTGACTAATGGTAGTGGCTTTGGCCTTGAGCCAAGATGTGGAAAAATGAAGTTCAATCCTTCAAGAGGCCTCTCAAGAAGGAGAGGAGATCCTAAATAGGAATCCCTCGTGCTAAGCAGCACTGCAACTCAGCTGAACAACCAGAGACTGAAAATAGTCTAATCAAACAAATGATCAAATGCTCAAAGATATCTCACTGTGGCTACCTCTTCCTCCTTTTATACAAGTGAATGCCTCTTTGCCCTAGACCCCACACATTAGGGTTTCTTCCACAAAGAATATTCCTCCCTCTCAAACTGCGTTGTCTTCTCATGCAAGCTACACCTCTTAGGCAACACTGTTGACTTGGTCAAACTTGACCTTGTCCTCATGCAAATTGCCCCTTTTCACACTGGAAGGTGCAAAATAAGTTGCTCCAATGATCCCTTTCACACTATGAGGGATTTTATTCCTACTCATGGGCCTTTTACCCATTTTATTCATCTCCTAGATGATATAAGAAAAAATTAATATTCCAATTTGCTGCATGCAAATTTTGAAATATTACAGTCATTTTGGACCAAAGCTTGTAGTTGGAATAGGAGAATTCTATTGATTTGTGTTTAATATTGAAAACCCAATTGCTTGATGTTGTAGAATATTTGTTTTTAACATCATGTGGCAGCATCTAAGGGGGTGTTATTCAGGATGGACACGATGTGCGAGTTGTACATCATTCATCAAAGAGGTTGAAATATGAATATTTTGTTCTCTGTACACAGGTGAAGAGATGTGAATTGATGTCATATGGTGCATACAAGTGCAGGAAAATGTTTGCACTAAAATGACGAGCTTATGGTATGAAGGGAATGCGAGTATTCAAAGTGACAAAGACGGCACAGAAGAGTGGAATCCAGATAGTTGCAAATGCAAGGGAAAGGTTTATTAAATAACCTCGAAGGGAGCATAAGGTATGATAATTCACAAAGGCATTTTTGAATGTTGAAAATTGAATGGTTTATTTATTTTCACCATAAAATAAATCTTAGAAAACATGGATTGCATTTCGATTAAATACTTCAGTATCATGTGAAATGATAATGGGAAACTGATGATCTTTCCATAAGAATGAAGTATGAGAGAGAGTGAAGATTTTACATCCTAAAAATGTATTAGGGGTATATGTTCGTTGGAATATTGTATAACTTGAATTAAGTCAAAATATCCACTATCATAATTATTGGGTCAAGCCTTGAAGTCAAAATAGATGTTAGGGTCAAAATGAAAGTTTGGATAGCTTGAGTTAAGATTGAGTATTTGTTTTCCAAGATGAAAAGTTTGTGTAAAGTCTAAATTTAAAGAATCGTAAGGTCTGAATGTAATTGGGTGCATGATCTGCAGAGCCCGACACCCAAAGATTTTGGTCATTGTAACACAAGAATTACTAAAGTGTTGTTTGCAGCAAAGTGAAGCAAGAGAGTTGCCAGAAAATATTCCAGGAGAGAGAACTGAAAGTGATCAAGCGAAAGAAGAGAGATTGCATTGTGGAATGGAAAGTATGGAGGCTTGCTGAGAAGTGGATTGAATGAAATCCACACGTGAAAAATGAAGTTCACAAAGGAGGATAAGATCACTGTTGGTAGTCATTTCAGAAGATCTGATGAAGACCACAACAGAAGAAAGAAGAAGGAAAATGTCAAGGTAAATGGCATATGTGAGAAGTTGACTAATAAAGATTATGAGTGGGAGAAGGCTGAGATACCAATTCACCTTGAATTGTTGATGGAGTTATTGCAAAGAAATATGAAAGACCAAACACATGGTTGGACCATGAGGAAGAAAGTGAAGTGGCAGAGACTACACGCGAAGAGGGAACAACAGGTAAACATATAGTTGACAGAAGAGCTGAGGAAGCTCGAGCAGATGATAAGTGTTCAAATGGGATGTGAAAAACTCATATAGGCTGAGTTGAAAATGGATGTTTCCATTTGTGGTCCCGAACATGGTGAAATTATGGGTGAAGAGATCAATGAGGAAGATCTCATGAACTATTGGAATAGTTCAGAATAATTTGAAGATGTGTTGGCTAGAGAAGTATATGAGGCTATGAAGCCTTGTATTTTTAAATCTCACAATTTATGTATGTTTGCAGGATGTGCATAAGATGGTGGAAAGTCTGGTGAAACTGTCATAGAGATGAATGAAAATCTTAAGGATAAGTATAATGGAGAATTCCTTTCAAAGGAGAAAGGTACTGATTTGTTGCAGCAAGAATAAATCATAAATGAATTCTTGTTGGGGGTAAGACAACCAGTTGAAGCTGTTATGGAGCAGAAGCATAATGAAAATGCCGAAGTGATATTCCAAGGAGGTAAACAAATGAATTTGTTTAATGAAATTGCTGACATAATTTTACAATGTGATGATATAGAAACCAGGATAACTTAGGAATATTGCCAGAAGAAGAATGAAGTTGGGAATGAAGGTGGTGATGAAATGTTGAAAATATTTCACATGGAAATAGAGTTCTTGGAACGATGGCTTAAGGAACTTGAAGGGGATATGAAACTTGCAGAACTTGATACAGAAGAGATTGCAGTTACTGTGCATGTTAGGGATAAAATGGTTCTAACATTTATAGAGTTGAGTGAATGTTATAACTTTTCAAACAATAATGTGACTGTAGATATAGAAAACGACATTAACAGATATGATGTCGAAATTAGAGAAATTGAACAGAAAGTATTTGGAGATGAGATGAAAGATCAGGAACAACAAGAAAGTTATGTCTTTAGAGACATAAAGGAAACACAAGTATTGAATTAGTAGGATAAATATGGAAGTAACCAGAAATTCAAAAGAGATCTGTTGAAATCCAGAAAGTTGATGATGGGAGATTGGTGCTTGAAGTATCAAAAGAGGCCAAAAGGTCTTATCTTTTTAAAACTAACATTTTGTTGATGAATGCAGGTAAAACACCAGGCGAGAAATTTTTTTCTATAAAAGCAATCAATGAATATAGTTATGATTAAGAAGAAATTCTTGATTATTCTTCGCTTCAGAAGTTGAGTGTTCATCTCAGTTGGGGACGAAAGAATTAGACAAAGAGGAATTACTCTGAGGAATTGGCAGAAGCAATTATTGTAAAGGTCGATGGAATCCGATTGATAGAGTGAGTGATGAGTTACCAAACATAGTTGATACTTTAAAGGACGAATGGCAGAACAGAGTTTGGAATCCTGGAGGGAGCAAGCCATCAAGACTTGTGGCTATCGCATTATTACAGAAAAGCGACAAACCTCATAGACATGAGTCTATGGAAACTTCTCTACATGGAGTTTGATGCAGGAGCATCTTGCTTGATTTGTATTTAAAATATTGTGTAATTAGGGGGGTGATGATTTTTTAATTATTTTATAAATTATTTTGCTCATTTTAATAAATTAAGAGAGAAAATGTAAGTGAGGATTATTGTAAATATTATTTTAATAAATTGAAGGATATGAGTGGAGTTGAATTAGGTAGATAATCTAGAGATTAGGAATTCCTTAAACGAGACTTAGTTGAGTCCAAAAAAAGGACAAATCTAATTTAGATTTTAGTTGAGATTTGTGTGGAGGAAATTATGGATTGGAATTAATTCATTATTATGTATAAATATGAGGAGTGTGTGAGGATGGAAAACAGTGAGGAATACAGAGAGAGAGAGAAATGGTGTGAGAGATTTTGTAAAAGGGCTGAGAGCCGAGAGGCCATCCATTTTAATATTCGGCCAAGGAATTTCTTGTGTTATTATATATCAGTATTTTTTTTTTGTATGGCTCTCTTTTTATTTATGTATATTTTAAACTAAAAAATGTAGTTTTAATGAACAATTTTCTTGAGGATTTTCGTGCTGAAGGAAACACACATGCTATTATATGCTAGGATCTGTTTTATAGCAGAATCCTAGAATCACCCGCTAGTAAAATTAATATTTGTTTGAAGTATAATATTAATACATGTTTGAAGTATAATATTAATACATGTTTGAAGTATAAGGGAAAAACATACATAAACACTCGAAAATGACATACACAACCAAAGCTACATATAATAACACCTACCAGATCCCTTGGGAAGGAATGCATCTGCACATTAACTACTTTAATCTATCTCATCCCACAACTGTGACAATAGAACTAAAGAAGAAGGAGAGTGAAACACCCTAACCCACTACTTTTATCTTATGGACTCTTTATGCACATATATCAATTTTTTGAATTTGGCATGATGACATCAGCTGATACCATTGATCAATATTGATTCCAAGGTAACATCAAATTATATTTGACATAGAGAAAAGGATCAACTACATATTTCATTTAATGAGTTTGGATTATAATCCACTTCTATACAATTATATATCACCTTATTACAAGTCTTAAATAATTAAATGTATAGTATTATTCATTCCTCTCTTTAATATAAAACATCACATAGAAAATCATATATCACCTTATTATGAGTCTTAAATAATCAAATAGAAAGTATTATTAATTCCTCTATTTAATATATAACGTCATAGCAATGAGGAAGAGAGTAAACTGAAAAAAATCTTACTCATGGTAATACTTTATTTCCCTAGAGAAGTAGAGTAGTCTTATAAAAATATATTAGGCTTAAGATAGCTTGCCATCTCCTTAGACTTAACTTGTGATTATAAAATTCAATGAGGTCCAGAGTCATTATTTATTGTTGTTTTTCTCATTGCAAAAAACCAATAATGATTTCAATAGATACAAAGAATTGATGTTTGGGGATTATTGTTACTGGAAAAATCTATGAATATATTCATGCATATCTTAAGTTATATGTATTTTATAATCTTATCAAAGACCAACTATTGAATACAATGTATGATTGATAACTCTTAGTATAATGAATTAAAAATGGCTTCATGTAATTAGCAAAGTATGGGCTAGAGAGAGGAGCAATAGAAAGTGGTGGAAGAATGAGTGGCAAGTTTTAACTTTTGTTTACTGTAAGATACTATATGAATGAGCCACTATTTCTTCGGAAAACCAAACCATATTTTGAAGAAAATGAGATCGATCTTGTTGAATTCACATTGGGTTGTATGTCAGCCTTTTTCAAATTCATTGAGAAGGATTATATGACTACGTGTGGAGGTTTGGTCCCTACAAGTCTCGCGATTCAATCCCAAGCAGGACTATATAAACCTAAGAGTTGCTCCAGGTGTGATTTATTTAGCTAAAAAAAAAGAGCTCCTAATTCAATTTATATACCACGAGGAGAAGATGTGATTTTTAAGCACATATGTTCATCAATTCCAAGAGGCTGATGGAGTGAAAAAAGTTATGATTTATTTGGTTAAGTTGCAAGAATTTATATCGCCATGAGAGTGAAATTTAAGTCACCACTCACTTCCAATTATGGGAAGCCTTTTGGACATTAAATGAAGATGGATATTCCATAAAAGGCTATATTAAAATGGATGTTATCCTTGCCTAGTTTTATTTTATGTTATTAGTTCAAATATTGTATTTTTTTTTTTAATATTCAGTGTTTAATGCCCATGTGGTTTTCTATTCACTTTTTTCTTTCTTTTCTCCATGTACTCATATTCCTTGATGACAAAAATGATGTGTCATAAACTTTCATGAAATATCATTTGATTGATAGAGGTAAAGAAAAAGGTGTTGGTAAGTGTTTGTGATTTTGCTATTCACTTGTTAATGATTCACTCATTGTTTCTCTAAGATAAAATATATCATATTCTCTTTATTTTGGATTTGGACCTATAATCTCTTATGAGGAAATTTATGTTCTAAAATATTGAGTCCATTTGAATGTATTCAGAAAAAAGAAACAAAATCATATATATACAAAATTATTTTATTTTATTTATTTTGTATATACAATTCTATTTTTTTGAAAGATTTCTTATGCATGTATCATATTTTTACCATGCTTTACAAAAAAAAAATTAATAAAACTTTGATTTTTACATTTTTGGAGTGAAATTGAAAGAGATCATGTTGATTTAATTTTATCAATTAATAGTTATTAATGAACACATCACATACTTTCAAATAATATACATGTTTTTGAAAGACATTTTAGTACCTTTATAAAACAAAAGAGATTTGTTTAAGGCTTTCACATAGATCCTTTTCAACTTATAAGTCAAATCTATATTTTCCATAATATAGAGTGAAATCATTCCCCGCTAGATCCACGAGAGGTGAAACAATGATGGACACCACTTTTGGGGGATTTATTGTTTCATTCTTTTCTTCTTGTTATTAATGTAGGGAGGAAATGTTGATTTTTTTAGAAAATTTGAATAGGAAAGAGAAGAGGAGGAGAGATTGACCTCCTCCTATTCCTTCATTCCAACATCATTTTCTTTCCTTTTTGAAAGAGGGTTTTTGTCAATATCATTAGATGAAGCATATTCTATAGTAGATGAATTGATTTTTATTGGAGGCACTTGATATGGAGTTGGTTGATGGGCTTATTCAACTTTATCTTTGACCTTGAAGATTGCAAAAATTCAAATCTACTAATAGAGGGAGTTTTCTAGTGAGATTCAGGCCTACTAGAATGACGGCTCTTAGGTAGATGATTATTGTGTTTAGGATTGAAATGGACTTGAATGATCCTTGCTCGACATTACTTTAAGAATATGGTGGTGGGATAGAAGGAAGTTGAGATGATAAAGCTTTAGGAACCCACTCATAATTCAAGGCATGAAGATGGGACCAACCCTCCAACACAAGTTGGATGTAATATTCCTAATTTAGCTTTTAGCTAATTAGAATATTAAATTTTGTCTTCCTTAATTAATAGATGAATAAGAGGGTAGAGGGACCCATAAATCCCTTTAGTAGGAATAAAACCAATTCTTAATGTGAATGTGGGTCAATGCATCTAGATTGGGTCAAGATGAATAAACCACTTCTTGGTGTGAATGTGTGTCAATGCATGTGGGTGGGGTCAATTTGACCAAATCAACAGTGCAGTCATGGAGGCAATGGAGACAATGGAGGACAACGCAGTCATAATGGAGGTTAGTGGCCATGTGTGTAGCATAATTATTGTGTCGGGCCAAGAGGGTGAGGGCTCAAAAGCATATAAGGAAGGGGATGGAAACCCTAAAGAGAATTATGGATTATTATTATTTTCTTGTCGTTCATGACTTGAGTGCACTTGGGATGTTTAGCCGAGTCCGTAGTGTTTTTTAGCACAAGGGTGTCTCCGAGCGGAGATCCCAACCTCATCCTCAGGGGACTTCGAGTGCCTACTCAAGAGAGGATTATTTTTGTTCATGTGAGTTGATATCATCATCTGGCATTCAGGCCACTTGGAGACCCTCTAGTGTTGCGCAGTCACTAAGTGACTTACGCTGTCTAGTAGAAGAGTTCATCAAAAGAGGGGGAAATTCCATATCATTTCCACTTGGAATCCATGGAAGGGATCAACCCTTAAATAGTTTGGCTTGGGAGTACTTGCAGCTATTCTATCTTTAATTTCATCCCATAGTTCAACATACCCAGTAGTTATGCATTGCACACCCTAGGAGGGTGATTTTCCGAGGTCAGCCAATCCGGAAATACTTTATGGGTTATTTTGGGCTTTTTCCTAGATTTTTCTAAGCACTATAGAACCCTCATCTATGCAGTCCTATTCACCCAACAACAACATTGCTAGCTGGGCAGCACAGAGGGAGAGCTCTAGCAGCGCAACAGAGAGCAGTATTTTTAGTGGGAGAGCTTGAGGTCATTCCAACTCGCTTTTGTCAGCTTGAGTTCTATCTATTTTGAAACATTGTTGTATTGTTTTGACCTTCAGATTAATAAAATGGCTCAACCATTCTGTCTATTTTTATGGTGTTTTTCAGTTTATTTCCATATTGTTGTAGTTTCCAGTTTATTGTGTTTTGTAATATTGCCTTTTCCTATTTGGAATATTACATTAGTATCAGAGCTCATACACTTGGATCAGCCTGTGGAACAGTCAGTCTATAACACTCGAAGATAGAGAATACATTATAGACCGGACAAGGAGATACAAAAACAGAGAAAGCATAAATTCGTTGGAACAAAAACTTACGGTTTTGTGTTAGATGTTTCGGGAAAATGAAGATGACTTTTCAAAATATGAGACATGGGTTTTGTGCAGAAAAGATCAATTTTGTTTCTTTTAAGATAATTTTTTCCAAATTCAGTCTGGATTGAGATAAACGGAAGGTTCTCTGAGGGATACAAAAACAGAAAACACATAAATTTGTTGGGATAAAAAGTGACAGTTTTGCATTGGATGTTTCTAGAAAATGAAGACTAATATCGAAAATCCGAGACATGGGTTTTGTGCAGAACGAACCAATTATGTTTGCACAAGAGAAAAATTTCCAAATTCAATCTAGATTGAGAGAAACTGAAGGTTATCTGACGAATATTTTCTCAGAATTGCTATGGCGGCCGTTTTCCAAATTCTTCCAATTGCAATACCAGATTCAGCTTGTTTCAAAGTTCACATCCAACAAAGAAAATTGTGTTACGATGGAAGAGGATTAAGGAAGTATCAAATGGTAGAAGAAGGTTATAGGAAGGAGTTGGAAATCTCTCCTCATAAGTATGTAGGATCTTACTAGAGAGATTAAGGAGGTGAGAGTGGAGAGACAAAGGGAGACCCCAAGAGGGTTGAAAAACAGAGAGATTTAGGGTACTTCACATCATTGGGGTGAGAAACCAGCAGTGCAGCAAGCTTCACAACGCTCCACTATGCCTACATTCCTAGAAATACGAAATGGGGCTGGAGGACCACAAGAGTAGGAGGCTCTCAGTGATTATTTTCTAGAATATGAATCTTAGTCTCAAAGATTCAAAAATATAATTTTCTAAGAATTTTGCTAGATTAAGGATTATCGAAGACCTCGCAATTATAACAGAGGAAGAGGGTACACATAGGGTAATGACCTGCAGTGTACCGTGGGTATAATTTTTCTACCTACTTTTGATGGGTCATAAAAGAGTACGATAAAGACTTAGGACGAGACAACTGAGCATACACTCGTTGATGAGACACATGATCCGGATCTTGGTGGGAAGCCCCCAAGATCTAAAAAAATAAAATGGATTTGATAAGATCTGAAAAATTAGAATTCCAGAAAAAAAGAGAGAACACACTGCAAATAAAACCACAAAGAAACCCATTTTATTAAAACAGAGAATAATTTCTGAAGCTAAATTGTGGTGGATAATTTGTTCTTTTACAAAATATGACTTGTTACTTATAGCCTTTTTTTTGTTACAATACCATGGGTAAGTTCCATGGGTGGGTAAATACCATGGGTGGGTCTCACTTACAATACCATGGGTAAATTCCATGAGTGGATAAATACCATGGGTGGATGAATACCATGGGTCAATTTCATTTACAATATTATGGGTAAATTCCATGGGTGGATGGATAACATGGGTGGATGAATACCATGGGTGGATGTCATTTTCCATTCGGATCAACACCACCCATTGTTAAGGTATCCATTGATGGGGTATCTGGGGTTGTGAACAATTTCTATGATGATAGAAGTGCATCACAGGATGATGAGGTGTCAGGAGACAACTCCACCATTGTTGAGAAGCCGATAGGTATAAAGGCCTCTAGGTTTAAGGAAGAATTTTTGGATGATAATCACATGCAGTTGACTAGTGAGCATGCCTTGCATATTAGAGTATCTATGGAGGAGGGTGTGCAACCATCCTTTGGGCTAGCCCTTGAGGAGGAATTAGGAGATACATAGGTATTGGGCGATGGTCTCACACAACAGTGCCATTAGTTTTAGGTCGACCTTCTAGCTTCGAAGGTGAAGGCCACATCAGTACGAGAGGCTATCCTACGATAGAATGAGGAGATGGAGGGTATGAGAGTGGTTTGTGCCGAGTTAGCGGCAAAGTTGGTCCACATTGGGGAATGGTTGGATTCCCTAATGGTGTCGTTATAGGGCACATTGGAGTGTTAGAGCACCCCCTTCAGGCACACATCGACAGGGTGCAACACTCACATGATCGAGTGACTATTCTATGTGGGGGGATTCTTGCATTTGATTCTTTTCTCGAGGTTGGATGGTGAGAGGTACTGAGCTGGTTCCCCATGGAGTAGGCTAGGTAGCTGGATACATCTATGGTCACATTGTAGAAGAGTCCATGGATTACTAGAGGGACATGAGGGCCATATTACTTTTGGGATCCAGGTGGGATTTCCCATCACATGATAGAGTCAGTAGGTGATGGTAGTCATTGTGTGATGGGTTTGATGTTTGGGTGCACACACATTTTAATATCTCTATAAGAGCCCCAGACAT
This sequence comes from Pinus albicaulis, assembly GCA_034641835.2. NCBI lineage: Eukaryota > Viridiplantae > Streptophyta > Pinopsida > Pinales > Pinaceae > Pinus > Pinus albicaulis. Next base: position 259,732,027 of record CM076580.1, on the reverse strand, counting down.
CCATAGTGATAGGATGTTTTGACAGGAGGGTACACCCTTTTCAGGAACTATCTCAGCATAACGACCGTGCATGGAATCATAGGGTGATTATCTTACTTTGGTAGGAGATGGTTGGAGGCTGTGGCATCGGCAAGCCACCAGACATTGCAGTATGTAGAGACGATGCTCTCTCATGAGTATATGGTAAACTTGAGCTATGGATGATAGGAAAAGTGATGTCATTTTCATGCGAGGACACATGCCACTCCTATCCTTTAGAGTAGATGAGGAGATGCAGCCCAACTCATGGGGGGTTTACTAGCAGAGTTATGGATATTTTGGCCCATGCAGGATACATGACGGTACATGATGGTATAGTCATAACTAGTAGTATCTAGTGGTGTACAAGGAAGGTTGCAGCATACAATGCCATGATGAGGAGTGCAGAGACACTTGGTGGTATGCAATGACCCATGATATGGCGCAACAGGCACTTGGAGCGTTGCCTCCTAGGGGAATTATGGACATGGGCATTAGGTGTACCCTGGGATGCAGCTCACCTATGATTGCTGAGGATATTATTGAGCATCTGGAGACACCTCGTTTTGCATAGATTGATATACAAGGGATTTATCAGAAGATCCGAGGCAGAGGGGGTGTCATTAAAAGTATTACTCTGGAGCAGTCAGGAATCAAGAACAAGTTGAGGAGGAAGGGACTTTGCTTCATCTGAAAAGAACCTTGGAGGCCTGATCACTCATGCTTAATTGATGCAGACAATGTGGCAGAGGTAGAGTATAGGGACATTCCTTCTATATGCCAGGACGAGGACTCTTCTTCACATGAGTCCATGGGGTCATATGAGGATAATTCTAGGGAGCATGAGTCGTCATGTGGAGTTGATGACAGTAGGACAGATTTGTCTTCCAATGTGTAGGGTGAGGAGAAAGAGGACTCGATGGGAGATATTTAGGATGATGAGTCACTTGTAATGATTCAGCCTAAACAACATATGGTGGAGCATGGGGCATATGAGGAGGAGGCTATGCACATCATGCATGATAGTCCTTTGGGGGAGAACCAGATGGGGGCTCACAGTGAGTCAGGGCTAGATATGCTGCTAACCTTGGGTTCAACCATTGAGGAGGAGTTGTTGGAGATGGTGGTGCATCCATCTTAGGATTGACCCATTGATGAGGTGTCGGTAGATGCATATACAGTTAGCAAGGCTGCAATACTTTCAGGGAGGAACACTCTCCAGGAGTACATCGACTGGGCTTGCAGTACATCTTGCCCACTTGAGCCTATTATAGAGATATGGTCCTTCCCTTTGACGTAGTTCTCGTTGACAGGTGAGACAGAGCAGCATGAGTTGAGTGTGAGTTGGCGACCACACTCCAGACATGTTACGTATACAGATATCACCACATTGGATTCTTCGACTGGGATAAACTAGGGGGAGATCATGAGTTGGTATCCTATTGATGGTATGATCTTCTTAGTCATGTGCACATCAGAGGAGGGACCCGTAGACATGAAAATTACTACGGTTTACAGTTGGAAGTTGGGCACATGTCGAAAAATCTTTATCATTCCATCTCGACTTTGGGAGAGCAGGACCAACATTGGATTGAGTCAGGGGAGATAGGTGATGAGTTGGTACGCAGTTGGTGGGGCAGCTTATATAGTCAGCTCTACGGAACAACAGGGGCCATGGAGCATTGATGCATATTGGTGGTCTTCACCTCATGAGGTAATAGCTATAGCCAGATGCAGTGTGTAGTCCGAGCTAGGGAACTTGGGCGATGATTGGCCATGGCAGCGTTGGGATCCATGAGGATTGACTGATGATAGGTATGGTGAGAGATCCATTTGGGATCTCGACATTGAGTGGTATATTCCAGGCAGCCTGACACAGGGGCATAGCTGCATTGAGGGGTTTGTATGGGATCCAGGCATTGGTCTCAGTTGCATCGGGTCAACAGGGTGGCCCACATATTTCCAGTTGCTTGAGGACAAGCAATGTTTTGGTCGAGAGGATTGTAATATTCCTAATTTAGCTTTTATCTAATTAGAATATTAAATTTTGTCTTCCTTAATTAATAGATGAATAAGAGGGTAGAAGGACCCATAAATCCATTTAGTAGGAAATAAACCACTTCTTAATGTGAATTTGGATCAGTGCATCTATACGGGGTCAAGATTAATAAACCACTTATTGGTGTGAATGTGGGTCAATCCATGTGGATGGGGTCAATTTGACCAAATCCACAGCGCAATCATGGAGGTAGTGGAGACAATGGAGGAAAAAGAAATCATAATGGAGGTTAGTGGCCATGTGTGTAGCATCATTATTGTGTGGGGCCAAGAGGGTGAGGGCTCAAAAGCATATAAGGAAGGAGATGGCAGCCATAGAGAGCATTCTGGATTATTATTATTTTCTTTTCATTCATGACTTGAACACGCTTGCACTATTTAGCCGAGTCTGCAATGTTGTTTAGCATAAGGGTGTCTCTGAGTGGAGATCGCAATCTCATCCTTGGGGGACTTTAAGTGCCTAATTAGGAGAGGATTCTTGTTGTTCATGTGAGAAAATCTCATCATCTGGCATTCATATCACTTGCAGACCCTCTAGTCCTACGCAGCCACTCAGTGACTTACGTAGTCCAATAGCACAGTTGATCAGAAGAGGGGGAAATTCTATAACACTTTAGCTTGGAATCCATTGAAGGGATAAACCCTTCAATATTTGGGCTTGGGAGTACTTGCAGCTATTCTATCTTTTAGTTCAACCCATAGTCCGACATACCCAGCAATTATGCATTGCACACCCTAGGAGGGTGATTTTATGAGGTCAGCCAATCCGGAAATCCTTTCTAGGCTATTCTAATTTTTTTCCATAGAGTTTGTATTATAAATCCCAGATTTTTCTAAGCACCAGAGCACCCTCATCTATGAAGTCCTATTCACCTAGCATCATCATTTCCACCAGGGCAGCGTAGAGGGAGAGCTCCAGCAGCACAGCAGAGAGCAGTGTTTTCAATGGGAGAGCTTGAGGCCATTTCAGCCTGCTTTTGCTGACTTGAGTGCTATCTATTTTGAAGCATTGTTGTATTGTTTTCACCTTTCTAATTAATAAAATAGCTCAATTTTTTTGTCTATTTTTATGGTGTTTTCAATTTATTTCCATATTTTTGTAGTTTCCAGTTTATTGTGTTTTGTATTACTGTATTTTCCTATTTGCAATATTACATTAGAGCAATTATAGTAGTCCTTTTGCAAAATCCATTTCAACACAAATTATATAAAAAGAGAATTTATTCTCCTTGGGTTGAGAACTAGCGGAAATATAGAAATCTAATAAACAATCAGAAGGATTTTTTGTGTTGGAATTGAAATCCAGATTCTAGTGGGTTAGAAACATTCACCTGGAGCCCATGAAATAATGAGCATAATTGAAGATGAGATCTGTATCCTCTTTCCTTTCAAAAAAAAAAAAAAAAAAAAATGTTTCCATCGTAGAAAGTACCAATAGACCCATGATCTGTGCACTTTTTAGAAGTCTATTCTAAATTATAGATATAACTAGGCCCATGGCTAGTAAACTTACCAGCTAACCTTTTTTCATTCAGGGTATAACGTTATTCCTTATAGAAGAAACAAACCCCAAATCAAGAAATCAATACAAGGAAAAGACCCTCTAGCGGATGTTTTTTAGGAACCCCTTATAAAAATAGCCTAGATATCCGTTTTTAGTGGAGGTATTTAGAGAAGGTTGGCGGGTGGAGGTTTTTGCGAATGTTTTTTTTCTTGTGTGTTACTCATCATAAAATACACTGGTGCATTTAATTCACAATGCACTGGTGCGTACTCAAAATTGACACACCAAAACACCGTGATCTCCATAAAAACTCGCCCGGTGCGTTTAATTACTATAGCGCACCAATGCTCTACACATAAAAAGGCTCGGTGCATCTCAGTAATTCAGAGCACCGAAACGATAGCGGTGCGCCATCACTAATACTGCCCAGTGTGTCTCAAAAACCCGCGCACCGAAACAAGGTTAAAAAATAAATAAATTTACCAGCCATAAAAACGACATTTTCACTTCTTCAGTGCTCTAGAACTCTCAAGAACTGATCTGAATTTCTCTTGTGTGAGGTACCCTGCCATCTGTGCTCCCATTGCACACACTATTGTTGTCCATTTCCCACCTTGTGGAGTTTGAATTTTCAAAAATGGTGGGAAAATTTGGTTTCTCCAATTCCTCACCAAATATGTCTCCTTGATGCACAAATATACATGTATTTTACTTGTTTCTCAATAAATAAACTTTAGCGGATTATATTTCTAAAAAACGTTAAAATTTACTGTTAAAAAAAAAAAAAATGTGCGCGGTACGCTCGAACCATTCGACTCACACCATTTGTGATGCTTCATGTAAATTTACAGGCCGCACCGTGAACAGTGCTAAGGGAAACTGCACTGGATTTCGACACGGTACCGAAAAATGTGCACTGTGCTTTTTTTTGAAACTTACATGGTGGTGCGGCCATTTAAACGACCTCACCGTTGACTATGTTCAATGTTGGGAGGGCAGTGCGTTGACCAAACTATGCACCCCGAAGCGAGTAGTTAGGTCAACGCACCACCCGCTTGACATTGAGACATAGGCAACAGTGCGGTCGTTTACAGGACCATACCGTTGACCATGTAATGTTGTTGGGCGGTGCCTTGAACAAAAGATCCACCCTGGAGTGGATATTTTGGTTAGTGCACTGCCTGCCCAATAACAATACATGGTCAATGGTGCAGTTGTTTACAGGACCACACCGTTGACCATGTATTATTGTTGGGCGGTGTGTTGACGAAATTATCTACCTTGTTGGGCAGTGCGTTGACCTAACTATCCGCCCTGGGGCAGATAGTTTTGTCAACGCACCACAGAAAAATAAATTTTATTTTTTGTGGTGCGAAAACAATTTCCATGTGCATTGAGAGCTGTGCACGATAAAAACGTAAGCACCAGTACTGGTGCATGACTGTTTTTTTGGGCGCACTGATTGTTTTTTTTTTCAAAAAATTATATATATTTTAAACACATGTCTCATTTAATTAAAAAAATGTATTTAATATTTGAATCATTCAACGACTTCAATAGAGAGAACAAAAGGAACATCAAGAATTTATGGAGGAACAATATAACATGATTCACGTATGAGAGGCACGAGAGAGGGAGAGACTTATATACCCTCGCCCTATTACGGAAGCCACCTAGTTTCTCCTAAGGGAGGTAGGTCTCCTCAAGTTCTATGAGGAGGCTACATCCCTGAAGGGCCATAGTGGGGTATTGGGACAACTCTTCTTCAGGTGAAATGCCCACCGACAAGCTTTCTAGGTCAATCTTGACCAGTGGTACACGCCCACTGAGGAGGACATATATTTTATTACTGGCCTATCTAGGAGAGGGAAATATTTTCCCCAATTCCAAGATGTCCCCGTCAGCTACGAAGCAGGGAATCAGTTGGCGTACTCCCAGAGATACATTAGGGACGATATATTTTCTCCTGCATATTTATAGGTGTCAAGTGGTCAGTTACGTATTGCTTTGTTTGGTGCAGAGGAGGTGAGGTGCCTCTCACTGCTGCTAGCAACCATTGCACACTATACAAGTGACAGGAAACACATTAGTTTACGTTGATTAGTTATTCTAGGTGCCACAACTTGTGAGATGGTCTGCGATTTTTTTGCATCAATTTTGTACAACATTAGATAGATTTCATTCTCAGGCACGTGGGAGGTTGACCTTCCCTTTTTCTTTAGAGTTTTTATTTTTATTTTTTGAGAGGCTTCCAGAGACGAGGCCTAATTTTGTTAGAAAGCCTTGTGGGTTGATGCTGCATGTACAGATGCATATGTGGGGCCAAATGATGCCCAAGAGGGGCCAATCTAACTTTCCCCCCAGGATATCTCCTGATGCACTAGAGTTGCTATCCAGTTTTGATAATCACTCCTTCGTTCTGGTGCCATGTATATATGCCGGTTTGGATTGGTGAGGGTGTAACAACATCCTCTTCACACAGGATGAGCCACCGGACACGAGAGGTAATATTAGTGTTTCTTTAAATTAATATTGTTTCATTTTATTGTCTTAATTAATTAATTAGAATTATCAAATTTATTCTAACACGTTATTTAATGTGTTTTATTAATTTGTTTAATGAAAATGTCTAATTATTGTTGTGTACTATATATTTTGTAGATATTGGGACATTCATTGGGGATGAGATTCCACCAGGTCTGAATGATCCAGGTGTAGATGTTGATGAGGAGATGGCAGAGGTAGAGGATCAGGGTGATAGACCTGATCCTAATCGGGTACAGATACCCGCAGGGCTGACATGTAGGCTGGACACCCGATTTAGGATGGATTTGGGCGACCAACTCTGTCGACTGCTAGTTGATGAGGGAGTCTACTCGATTACGATTAGAGAGATTCAGGTTGATCATAGGCTCACACGGCTTTGGAGAGGCATGCACCACGATATGTTTACCCTCATGCATCATATCGTTGCAGCTTCTAGAGCACTGGCGCGGGCTAGGAGGGGTAGGCGTCGTGGAGATCCACGAAAGAGTAGAACCTCATATGATGATCATGATCATGACGGTAGTGATCATAATTCTAGTACTCCACCTCCTCCTCCTTCACCTCACGGCAGCGATCATGATGAGAAATGAGCATCCAGTCCTAATCAGCGGGCATCGTCTGAACAATCTGCACCATCTCAACAGACACCTAGTCTTGAGCAGGCACTTGATCCTGAGCATGCAGGTCCATTTGAGGAGGCAGGTCCATAATCACAGGCTGCACCATCTGATGGGCCTCTAAATTAGACATAAAATAAGGCCCATCCAACCTTTCTTAGGCCCATCTACCTTCCTTATGCACATAAAAAGATATATTAAATATCTCCTCCTACACTTAATAATGTTTTCTTATGTTTCAATATGTTCTTAGGAAGCATTAAAGGTAGTTGCATATTTTTGCCTAATATTGGTTATTTTTGCAGAATATTGTCAGAATATTTGGCAGATTATACATATTTGGAGAAGGAGATGATTTAGGGACTTTCTCCCTGCCACAAGAAGATCGGGATTGGAGAATAAATGAGCACAACATAAGGAAATTAGGGAGAAATATTAGAGAAATTAAAGGGGATTTTCCACCCTCAACTCTCAAAGGCAGCCAAAGGATCCTCATGAGATCCCCCTCCAACAATTAGAATTTTAGAGGCAGCCAAGCAACTCAATACCAAGTGCACTCAAGCCATACTTCACTTGGAGTCCCCAGTAAATCGAATTTCAAGAGGCATCCAAGCAACTGAAGACGAAGGGCACTCAAGCTATGTTTACATGGAGTCAAAGTGGACTCAATCACCATTTTAATGGGAGCTGTTGGTAATTGCCTTGTAGAATAAATAGAGAAGAGCTAGAGCTAGGAAGGGGTTAGTTAGTTAATTAGCCAGTGAGTTGATTCTAATCGATTCCATTTTATTCTTTGATTCCATTCAGAACTTTTGCTGCAAGCTATTAGGCTTTTTTTGTTAAGACCTTTGGGATGTAATAAGACTATATTCTTAATGCAATGAGTATTTAGATGAATTTATATTGATCTAGTACCAAAGAGATGGGCTCGTGGGTTAGGGCCCAACCCATGTGCCTCAGCTTCTCTGCTATTTCCATTTTTTCCTTTCTGTCATTTAGCTATTTTTGCTTCTACCATTTAAGTTAGATCTGCTTCTAATAAGTTTCATTGTTGTTTATTTTTGTGCTGCTGTAGTTTTTAATTTCTTATGCATAGTAAATAGAGGAAAAAATCCAAAAACTATGGTCAAGTCTCCCCTCTCATCTCTGTCAATAGAGTTCGAGTAGGGTAGACCTTCCCACAGGCCAAAATTGCTTTTTGTTTGAGTTTTGGGAAGAAATTGTATTACCAAGTCCAAGCCTTTCTTTCACTGTTTTATCACACATTTTTGTCTGTTTCCCATGCATAATCTACAAGTATGTTTCATTTCTGAGCACTGCTCTTACGCCTCCATTCCCCTCCTTTCCTTCTCACCTTAACGTTGTACTTACCCTTTTTCCTAATGCACTTAAGCCCTTCAAGCCTTAATTCTTTTTTTTTCTCTGTTCACAGGTGCCTTACCCTTTTGTTTTTATGCAAAACATGTGAAAAACTATTCAAAATCACCAAAAACCCGACCTCCGCCTTTGATCCTCGAGTCTCCCACCACCGTTTGTCGCACTTCACAAATCACAACATTTGGATTTTACCTTTAACACTTACCGCTTGTTCCTTGTGATTGAGATATTGCGAAATCACAAATTGCACTTCGCACCACTTACCTTTTACCTTTAACACTTACTACTCGTTCTTTGCAATTGCGATATTTCAAAATCGCACTTCGCACCATTTACCTTTTCTCCCTTAACACTTACCGTTGGTTCCTACGATTGCGATATTGCGAAATCGCGCCCCGTTGTAAGTTCCACCGCCACGTCGGCATCGCAAATCGCACTTCGCATCCTTTAGCTTTTACCCTTAACACTTACCGCTCGTTCTTGCGATTGCGATATTGCAAAATCAAAAATCTCAAATCACACAGTTTAACTTTTTGCATAACGGTTACTGCTCATTCCGTCGATGCGATAACTCTGCCACGTCACTCGTCGCACTTTGCACTTCGTAGAACTTACCACATCGCAGGTCATAGCGCACAATTTTTATCACGTCGCCAATCACACTTCACACATTTTTGTTCATTCTTGTTAATCCTTACCGATATTTCTTTAAACTTGCGATATTGTGTTTCACGACCCGCTACGTCACTCGTTGCACTTTGCACAACTTAGTTCATTCTTGTCGATCCTTACTATTATCCCTTTAAACTTGCGAACTTGTGATTACGACATCGTACATCACAACTTTTTTCCTCTGTCACACTCCGCTATCGCACTTTTGAATTCTTTCCACTAAAAATTCGTTTTTCGCGCTATAATAATGTTTTATAAGGGTTTAATGCCCTCTTTCCGCTTCCAAACCTTGTTTCATGGTTTAATCCCTCCATTAGCCTCTTTAGCCCTTTTTCCTCCAAATTGCGAGCAACACCTCCTCAAATTAAAATTAGGTCATAAATAACTGCATAGATAGGAGCATGATAGGTAGAGCGGGGTGTGTTTAGTCGATTAGCTGAGTTAAAGGAAATTTAAATTAGTTTCATTTCTACCATTTATTTTCAACAAGTTAAATTAGTTCCCCTTCTGACATTTCTTTTCTGCAAAATAAATTAGTTTCATTCTTGTTATTTATTTTTAGCAATTTATTTTAGCTTCCTTTTTGTCATTTCCTTTCTGCAATTTAGTTTATTTTCATTGAAGTGTGACATACTTCACTAAGACCCCTTAGAAATAGCACCCTTTCATAAAGAAAAAGAGGATGACATGAACATAAAGCATCTGTTGTGTATATATCACTTTCACCTCAAAGTTTGTACGAACGTCGGGTTGATAAAGTAAAGTAGGGTAGCCCCTAGGAGTTGCAACACTCTTGGTGCAATACCAGGGCTCACCACCATCCACGTCTGAGCAAGCTACTCCATCGACAAGTTATGAACAGGTAGTTCCTGAGCATACTGCACCATCGACTGATCAAAAGGCACCTCTGGAGCAGGAACGTCGTCTATATGAGCATGATGCTACACCATCCACTGAGAAGGCCTCAACTAGTACTAGTATTGATGTACCACCATATATTTGACATTTATAGGCAGTTATATTACAGTTGTATATTTTTGACATTATATATATATATATATATATATATATATATATATATATATATTCCATGTATTATATGTTCATGTTGATGTACTTAATTTACATGTTGGTGTTCATCATGATGTGTATATTGTTAGGTCATGTTAGATATGTTCATTTAATGTGCTTTCAGATATATGTGTATGTGATAGTTCTTATTTGACATGAGATGTATATTTGATGTTTGTGTTGTGATTATGTTATACAATGCTTGTGTTTTGTTAGATGATCATGATCACGATGATTAGTTGATGTTAGCGAATTTGACTGTGTATTTTAGTTGAATATGATGTTTTTACGATGGTTATCATGATCGTGATGCTTATTTTTAATATTAAATCATGATATTTATTAAATATTATGTCGTGATTGTAATTGAAATTTTAATTTTAATTGTATGTATTCATGTCATGATTCAATTTTATTAAAATTGTAAAATTTGTAAATTTGTAAAATTCTAAAAATGTAATTGTAATTGTATGTATTGTGATTGTAAGTGTATGTAAATTGTAAAATTGTAATAGTAATAGTAATTTTAATTTTAATTGTAATTGTATGTGACATTGCAAAATTGTAATTGTAATTGTAATTGTATGTAAAATTGTAATTGTAATTGTAATTGTATGTATTCATGTCATGATTCAATTTTATTAAAATTGTAAAATTCGTAAATTTGTAAAATTCTAAAAATGTAATTGTAATTGCATGCATCGTGATTGTGATTGTAATTGTGTCATCATTCAATTTTATTAAAATTTGTAAATTTGTAAATTTGTAAAATTGTAAATTAATTTTCAATTTTGAACCATAATTACTACTGTAAGTAAAATGAATACTGTAAATATTGTTAAATTACCATAATTGTAAATTTGTAAATTTGTATGAATATAAATAATTGTAAAATAATAAATCTAGAATAATATGAATTTTTGTAACATAATAAAGTTTAGAAAATAATGCAAATTAATTCATGTTTAGAATTATCATTATTTTATTGCGATCTTACATACCAAAAATAACAGTATACATTTTTAAGATATCATTCACACACATTTAAAGCAATCTAGTAATTGTATTATTTTAGGAATTGACACTATAAAAGAAAGAAATTTATACAATACACCATTGTTTTCGAGATCAACATAAATGCAAATTATCAATTGAAATGATTTTAACATTAACACAATGCAAACCAATTAATTCAAAATACATATTATAATGTTTCGAAAAAAATAATGCTAGTTATAAGGTAATTAAGTCCTCTTATTTATAAAAACTCATCTTAAAAATTATAAATGATGAAATAATACATGTACCATATCACTCTCAGTTCTCATGATTACCCTCATTATTTTCTAGCTCGCTTGGCATGATAACACTATTGTTCTCAAAAATATGTTTTGATCTAGGGTCATGTCTTAATACGAACCACCAATCCTATCCAACACATCTGGGTAAAAAGCACTTGGTTTCAGTTTTTGGGGCAAACATAGGGTTCCTAAGCTTCATCCCACATCTTTCTAGAGTTGATACATCTCAGCTTACTATCGTGAACTTCCTTTACATTATTCCGATCAAAGGTGTCCCACCACTTGCACCTAAAAATAACACATTGGAAAGAAGAGAAAATCCACTTCAATGATCTCTTGTATCTTTCTGACATAACCTAACATCCCTCGTACTAGGTTTTAATCATGGTGGTTAGCTCAACTAGATTGATCGAACTCAACTTCCACTGCACATTTTTGTGTCATGTTTCCATCATAAAAAATTTCTGTGCAAAAATGGTGCCCATATGCCGACATAGATGGGAACAAATTGAACTATAAAAAGGTTAAAAAATCATAGTGGCATATAACCCAACTGTTAAATTATGAAATATATATATAATTACATTTCAAAGGTGCTTATCATCATCATTCTAGAATGCATCTAACAACATTGTCTCCATGTCAGTCGTATCCATTAAGTAATCATCCATAACAACCTCTATTTGATGCCTCTATTACCAACTTGTGAAGAACTACTATTATTGTAGTCATTCCTAATTGGTGAATTTGGACGTAGTGGGAATTGAATAGGTGGTTGATTCAACCATTCTTGGTATCGTTCCTCTCCGAGTTTTTATCTTAATTAAGCCTTCTCTCGATTTGACATTGTCGTGGGGTGCAACAGAAGATGGTAGGTAGGTCGTTCATCATCACTAGAATCCTAGTAATTAAAAAAAAAATATTTGAACATGATTTATACAAAATTGATGATATCATTAGTAAGCACGTAGAAAATGCATGAGTTATTGGTTTGACGTTGAAATAATTACATTAATATACCAAAAAATTATTATTACCATCATTGTCCCAGGATTGTGGCTAGAAGATGCAATGTTACAATTGGCAGGGTGAAGCGAATGTCCATTTTCATCTACCAAATAAGCCTTGTGGTATGTTGCTCCTGATAAGAGCTTCTGACGTTTTGGAGCTATTTGATTATTTTGAGCATATAAAATTGATTATGAATCTACATGAACCTGCAAAGTTGTATACATTAATTTTATTTAGTTGATTGACATGGCTAAAAAAATAATTTCAATTAGATAATGAAAATATAAATAAAATTTGAAGTAAATATTATGTCTGGAGATGGATAGGGAGAACTCCACGATGGACTCTGAGAAATATTATGCAATGAGCTGGATTTTGAAGAATTGTCTATTCAATATAATTATGAAATTTTCTCTCTGCATTTGAGAAAAAACAACAATAAATTTTGGTGTACATACCTAAAAGTAATTTCGATGCCTTCAAAATGGACTTATTGTTATCAGTGCTAATTTACAGTTAACAGCACCAGTGCATTTTAGTTACTGTTCATCGATGTTGTGTTATTAATTGACACACCAGTGCGGTTAGTTAACAAATGCACTAAATATATGCAAATAAAAAAATAACATATTTATTTTTTAGAAGTGAAAAAGAGTGGTAAATTGAAAAATGGGTGGAAAATTATTTTCGGAAATCTAATTTCATAAAAAAATTCTTTAAATACTAAAAGCTATTCATTATTTCATTATTTTTGCAAAAAAAATCAAGGAGAGATTTGCACAAGAGACATACCTAGAGCAAGAGAGCACGAGAGCACTGTGGAGCAGCAAAATACTTTCAAACAACAGCACTATTCAGAGAATCAAAATTTGAAACATCTGGTGATTCGCACAAAAACCTTGCAGTATAGTAAGAATGTTAAATTTATTGTAATAATTGTTGTTTTTACAATTTATGTTGGATTTAATACATGCATAGTAAATATTTTAAATTTTATTGTGCATTTTCAGAAAATAAAAAATAAAAATAAAAAAATAAAAAAATAAAAAATAATAATAATAATAATAATAATAAAATCCATTCTTACGTTACACCCTTACTTCTTCTTGTTTCTGTGACTTCACAATTACGGCTTTTCATTTTAGATTTATAGGGTTTGTATTGCTATATATATGCATATGAAATCTAAGCCACATGATGACTTGTAGAGTCGAATCCCAATCCATGTCGACCCTTGCATGTTGTTTTTAAAAACAATTTTTTTAAATCGGTGTGCCCTGTGTAAAATAGCACATTGGTGTGGTATTTTATTAAAGAGCACCAAGCGCATACTGTTTGATAAAAATAATTTTTTATTAATTTATGTATGTGTTAACCAATGCATGGGTTAACATACAACGCATTGGGTCTCCTTGTTGATAGAGAGGACCGTATGGTGTTTCTACTGTTTTGTCAGTGCGTTTATAAGAACATGTCGCCCCGCCTCCTCCACGAAATCTTATGCTACAAAAAATAACACTAGAGGTTTTTTATTAATCTGTCTGTGTTAATCAGTGCACTGGTTAACATATAATGCACTGGGTCTCCTTGTTGACAGAGAACACCGTACGATGTTTCTACTGTTTTGGCGGTGCGTTTATAAGAACATGTCGCACTACCTTTGGTGTGTACTGTTTGAAAGGCACACCGTTTTCTTGATTTTTTTTTTACCTGAAAATTGATTTATTTATAAAATATAATAATGAATGGTATGGTATAGGTTTCATATTGATAAAGAAATGGTTGATAAGAGATCAAGTAACAAAAATACTGATAGAACATCGTGAAAAACAAAACAGGCAAGTTCTTTGTAAAATCTTTACAATTTTTTTTATTTTTGAACTATATGTAAGTTTAACTAATATGTATTTTTTACTGTGTATCATGCAGAGCCATAAAATGACGAAGCTCGATAATATTATTTCTGATCTAAGACCAGAAGAGCGTAAAATCTTTATCGAAAATTGCAAAAGGACGAATCAGGTGAATGAAAAAATACCATCGATCCAATATGAGTTTTTTTTTTTTTTTCACTAATAATATACTTAAAAATATTAGATAACATGTTTCAAACAATCTATTATTTCACATATGCTTATTTTTCTACAGGGACCAACAACGAATAAAATGAATGTTGTTATAAGAAAATAAAAAAATAGAACATGCAAATGAAAATGAATTGCTCCTTAGCACATCTGGAGTGGTGCTGAAGGTTAACGAAAGGGGGAAAAACTTTTACAAAACTTTGGGAGATCTAGTGGAACAAATGTATAGATGTTCTTTCCATTTACAATACAAAAATCAATCCAATGATTCCAAGAACCAAACTTTATTTAAACTACAAGATGAGTTTCCAGAGAATTGGTCAATGAGACAAGTCAGAATTTTAATAGCAAAAATGTACAAAAAAAAAAAGGAATGAAAAAGTAATATTATCAGAATTATATGTATATATTACTAGAAAGTAATCATTTATAAATATCACTTCTTTTATATTTAATTTTCATATATAAATACAAAAAATAAATAGTTTATTGTCATGTTACATTTTCAGGAAGATTATGAAAATCTCAAAGGATGAACGAGCTGATATCAGAAATATGCCAATAGGAATGTCCAAAAATGTGTAAAGGAGATGGTCAAAGAATGGACATAATTGCATCGCACGAGGAGCCATCTCAACAACAATGTGATTCAAATATAATATGCAATCATTGAATTTTTCGATTAGGTACAATAAATAAACAATTTAACATTAAATATTAATTTTCAAGTATTTTCATGCATAAAAGAAAAGAAAATGGAACCCATTCAACACATAAAACGAGACGACAAAGAAGAAAAGGTCTGATATCTATGTTTGTGAGTAATTGTTACTTCCATATAACAACTTAACGAGATTTACTTTTTGTATACTTTATGTTGTTTTACAACAATCATCGTTGAATGTCTTCAAATATGCGCTAACATACAAAGAATAACCATTAGACGAATTGATTGACATTGGATTAAATATGGGTTGTCAGTATATGTTGGCATGTTAGAAATTAATTTTGGAATTTGTAACCATCTATCTTGTTTTACTTAGCTACGTCTACAATTAATATAACAAAAAAATATTTTATATTAAATATATGATTTTTTATGGGGTAATAATAGAACTTGCAGGAAACAAAATATGTAACTCCGCCAACAAATGAATTGTTGAAAGATGGCATGAAATTTGGTTTTGAAAGAATGTGTATTTTTTATGAGTCATTTCTTTCTATGGTACATTTATTTTCGATTTACATTGATGTATATTATTTAATAATGCAATTTTCATTATTCTCACCAATGTATATACACTTATTACAATTTATTTTTATGTTTGCAGAAGGAACTTGAAGAAGAAGAAAACAATAAACACTGTGTTGGTGTGTTTGGTGCATGCATGTACGAAATCACACCAACTTAAGGGGTGTGGTTTACCCTCTTAAGTTATTGGTCACAGGCAGAAAAGATATGGATTAAAGCAAGTTAATGGAACATGCTAGAACATAAACATACTAGATAAAGAAATAGCATGCATATTCAAACATAAAAATTAAACTAAAACTAAAAACAAATAAGACAGAAGCTCTAAATAGAATAAAAAAACTACAATAATCCAAAAGGTGGCGCTTACAGCCCCTCTTATTGAGTGCTGGTAGGAAATGAGGATGAAGCATTAACCCACTTGCCAAGGGGCCCTTAGAACTTGCGGTTATAAGTCCCGATGTAAGGATGTATTTACTTCCAAGCTTGCCTTGGTGAAAAGTCTCCCTCTCTCTACTATGGTGGACTGAAGTTGTTGGATGGCCAACAATTGAGTCCCCTCTATCTCTGTTCCGGATCACACACTCTTGGTATTTCTTGGGGAAATTATGGCCAGCATAACAATGTGCTCTCAAATTGTTCATCTCTTGGTGGCCTTTTATAAGAGTATTAAAATCCTCCTTCCCTCTCTTGGTACATTATGGATGGAGACCCAAAAGAGGGGGATCATTCCATTGTGTGCCACATTTATTCCATTGTGTGCTCCCTTAATGTCCTAAGGAGGATTTGGTGGTTGTCCTTAGGCGGCTTCAAGTGTGAAATCACTATCCTGGAATGTGCTTTTCGTGGTCCTGGAAAGTGACTTCCACCACTCCCAGGATTTCATGCTTTTCGGGTCAAAAGGCGCGCAAAGGCGCTCTTATCGAAGGTTTTTGTGCGCAAAAGCATTTATGACTTGCTCAAATTTGATTTTTCCTTGGACCTTAGTGATTTTAAAATACTTTCCAAATTCTATAATGTCTCTCAGCCCTGTAAATCATTCTGCCTAACATTAAATAATGTTGTCTTTGCTTGTACGATTTTCCAGTGTTAACAAACACAATGAACAAAACATTCTTCAAAATAATCCAAGTCATGGAAGTAGCTCGAGCAGTGACAATAGTTCCAACGAAGAATGATGATCAATTTGTTTGGATATCAAAGCAATAAGTTGTATTTTTTGAAATATTTGTCTGTAAAATCAAAAAATTTGTTTAATGTAATTGACATAGTGTCCCAATTCAAAGATATAGGGTGTTGGGCGGCTTAATTGTTGGATTAAACCTCTCAATATTAATTATCAATCCAGGAGTCGTAAATGTGAGTTGTACTGCGTATTGGCTCAACTTACTAATAAGAGTATAAATATGTTCCTTATTAATGATAAATTAAACACTGGAATGAAACACACATTAGCTCGCAAACAAGCAATATTGAAAATGAAACTCACTGAACTAATTCCTATTGAGAAAACTCCATACTGCAATTAAACTACAAGGAAAGACAAATCAATTCTTAATCATGTAATATTATCGCATTCACAAAATATCTTATGATAGCTTAAAAAACTTAATCTAACTATTCCTCTCATTAACTTCGAAACTAATACTTAATCTTGAGATAAGTAAAAGACCACACATTACACCTTAAACTAACTAAAACTACTTGTTAAAATAAATTCAAGATTCTAAAATAACAAAAGAATCAATCCTAACTATTATTAAAAGAAAACCATTTCACTTCATGTAAAATAACAGTTAAAAAGATCCTATTGAAAATAGTATTGCAAATAACCTATAAGAAGCCTTCTATTTAAATATTTTTATATGAGCGAAACAAATCATTCAAAAACAAACCACTCTTCGAAACTACGCAACTTATAATAAAAACTAAATCAAACTCATGCCACTCGATAATGAAAACCCAATCACTGCTACTGCATAATTAAATCCTACTAAATCTACGCTCAAACTTATAAATGAATGATTATATTATGAAAACAAGAATGATATTAATAAAAATAAATCCAATGATTAAACGAAATCCCGGGATGCATAAACAAATTATACTAAATCTTGAAAACGTTGGAAATAAACTAATTAATGAGAAACCATTCCCAAACTCAAAGTATTAAAATTTGTTCTACTTAGTGAAAAACCATTTCCAAACTCAAAACATTTAAATATGTTCTAATTGCGAATACTCAGAAATCATTATAATCAACACTCGCAAATTCCACTCACAATCTCCGTTGTATTGCTTTTCGTGAGTATTAATCACCGAATTATAGTAATTAAATAGAGCATAACAAATTTGTTTCTTAGTGAAGACTCTCTCCCTAATCATTTAACAATTATAAAACAGGATTTACAATATTCTATTCGATACTGGAGTGAAATGGAAGTTTTAAGTACGGAATGAAATGATGATTCTCAAAATCTAATCTCGCATCCTTTCAAACAAAAATTATATCTGTAAATTAAAATATATGATATCTATGATTTTATTCAGCTACAGGACTTGTCTCCAATGGTGGTGAGCCCTTACCACTCCTGGAGAAAGCCTATAATAACCCAGTCTACTTCTCGAAATCGCAACAAACCATAATACCTATAAAAAAATGCTGGAGAAAATGATATATTAAAATGCAAAATTCAAATGACAAATATAACATAACCTGCTGCTTCCCATCACAATCCCTTCGCACTGCAAATTTGATGATGGGTCTATATCTCAACAATTCGACCTTTGCATCTGAGAACTTCTAATACTGCGCCCTGTCCAATTAATGGACAGAATCATCGATCCCTAATTGATTAACTCCTCTCTCATGTGCAGGTCCTCTCAGATCTAATGCACAGCTTCTTCATTCTAATAGATCGACTACTTCATTCTAATGCATCCACCTTCATTCTACAGCTACTACATATCTCTATCTATCAACTTCTTCCTCTACTGCTACTCCATCTATCCCTCTAGCTAGTTACAGAAAATCGATTTTTTTTTTATATCCATCATTCTACAACTACCACACCTCTCAACTTCCAACTACTGCTACATGCTACAGCTCCTACATCTATCATCGATTCCAGCAACTTATATATACATTGTTAATTACATAAATTGGAGGATCTCAACAGTTGATCAAAATATAGAAAATTAACAATTTGCCAGAAATGAGAATTGGATTTGAAAAGAATTCCAAATTTAGGAGGACGTTCCTCTTTTTGTGGGATTTTACTGTTGCTGGAAGATGGGTTCATTTCTTCTGGAAGAAATCAAACTTCATGTAGCTAACAGAGGCTTCGCACAGCTCAAAATGCCTCAATCTGGCATCTTCATCCCTTCCTCGTCATTGACGAATTTCATCGACAGGACAATACGAATTCTCAAATTCATTTCCACGATCATCATTATCACAATCCATGGTGCGAGGAGGCCAATTTACCTCACTGCAATAACCGGCCTCAGGATTCTTCAATGCAAAACCCGATCCCTGTTCGTGGCTTCTGGAATTTCTTGCTCAGGATGTGAATCACGTCCCCTCAATAAAACGATGCTTGAAATAGTGCGTGTGAGGTGGAAGTAATTACATGCAGGTTCACGACGTCGGTATGAAGTTCTCGCAGAAGACATGCACAGAAAAGAAAATTGAATTCAGAAGTCGTATGTCATAGATAACAACTAAAGTATTCATCGAGCTTGGAGGAATTATATTCGTCACCCAAACTGGTTTTGTGCTGAAAGCAGCAGCAAATCCACCATAGAAAGAGTTCATATCCATTACATTTCGAATATCATATTTATTGACATTCATAAGTTTCCAATATTCATTGATTTGCCTCTGCCAAAATGCTGTGTCTGCACTTAAAAATTTCAGTAGTAATCCCTATTTTTTTCAAGTCGTTTAGGGAAGATTGATAAACACTCTGGCAATGGAGGAAGCTATTGAATGTTCTGTGCTTCTTAACATCATCCGCACCGACTGGATGAAAATCAAACTGCACATGTTACTAACAAGGTTTGGCACAACATTTGCATAAGCTTGCCTCAAAAGGCCTTCACCTCCACGAATAGAACTCGCTACCCGCAGTTGACCAACAAGTTGACTAACCCATTGAAATGATTAACACCTTTGTGATGTGATGTAGGAAATTTCACAAATATGGACGTCCCATTTACCATGTTTAAACACATAATTCCCACGTTTAAAACATTTTCATTTCCATCCTCATCCCTGCTAGCCACCATTAACCAATAGAAATAACCTCCGGAAAATACCCATCATGGCGCCTGCTAGAGATGGGGTCAGGAGACGTGAATTGAAGAGGCATGCACCTGATACCACATAGGGAAACTAAGAAGATATAAAACTGGAATTGGGAGGCGCTCCAGGCGATAACGATAATTCTTCCAACTTCGTGTGAAATAGGAGTATGACCACCAATCTTGATTGGTCCCCAAAAGAACTTTCACAAGAATCCATGGAATTTTGCTTGGGTCGCCTCTGCCCATTGTCTCCTAGCAAAATTGGTTGATGAAAAGATTGCATTTCACCGTTTGCAGACAGTAACAAATCTACACACTTTTAATCTTCAACCATAACCAGAGTAGCAATATTCATAGAGACCCAACACGTTCACGTTCAGGAGTGGTTTTTAGTGGAATATTCCCCTAACGATAACCTGTTCACGAAGCCGAATTTCGCCAAACGGTTTCTGGGTTATAGGAAACATGGTGCTCTGAACACAACCCACGTCTCGGAATTTAGATATTCTGCTCCATTTGGTCGAAAATTGAATATTTCCACCTCCAACAATTCAACTACCCAGTTGCTGCTTTTATGCATTTGGTGAATTCGTACTCGAATGCATTCCTGCATTGAACCTTCCTGCAACCAAGAAGTAATTTATTAAAAATACTCATTAATTAACTAAAAAAAAAAGAATTTATAATTTAATAGCTAAAATTCCTCTAATTAACAACAAAATGGATTAATAACAATTAAAAACACCAGGTACAAGTATGTATTTATTCGATAAAAATCATAAAAATTTGGACAAAAGTGCGGCTCAACATCCCCCCCACGCTGAACTTCTTACACGTCCTCGTGCAAGCAAAACTATAAGACGGTGAAATAAGGTAGGGAAAATTTTAGCAAAGAGTTTAGCTTGATATTGTAATGGATTTATTAACCCGTAACATTATTATTACGACACCAGCTAAAACCATGTGAGATGATAAAACAAGATCAGGTACCAAAAGTAGACATGATGGAGAAAATAGTATCGCATATACCTGTTACCTTGTCCCAAATTTTGTTTCCAAAGTCTTATGATAAAATCAAGTTTTACAAATACTACCATAGGTTTCATGCACCTACAATAGCAATCTTGTACCTGGGTCATTCAGCACATATTTAGAGGAAACTACAATCAATACACATTGTCGGCAACCAACACCTTATGAGTAGTCATCATTGAGCATTTCATCACTTCAAATACAATAGAAATTAAAGTGAGTTATGATAACAATCAGCAACCTCTTTATCGAGCACTCTAAATTTTGTTGTTATCTGGATTCAAAAATAGATTTCCTCTTAATCTAGTACAAAGGATTACCTTCATTAAGGGTACCACATCATTCAAGGATTCTTGATTTTTGAAAGATAGAACTCAAAGCATGATGTTCAAATTGTCTTAAAACCATTGCCCAATAAAAATGATGATTCTTAGGGAAAGAGAAGGATAACCAAGCAAATCATAGTATGCAGTTAACTTTAATACCACAGACATGGCCCTGCTGCCCGCAGGTGTCCATAACCTCGACAGGGATGTCTTTTAACGTAGTGAAATTTCAGTATCCCACTTACTAGATATAGATTCAGAGTTTTCTTATTTTACGTTTTAGATGAAGGCCACTGTCCTGGCTTGGTAACCAGCTGATGGAAGTGCCACTCACAAGAAGTAACATGGATGAACAGGCCGGCTCGTGATGAGACCTCCTGTCTTCTAGTTTTTTGGCTGAAATCCATTACTCTGGCTTGGTGAACAGTAGTAGTAATGTCATGCATGCTAGATCCTATGATCGTGGTAGGTCGGCTCATCACGAGACCTCCTGCCCTTCCCTAAATATTTTCTAAACTCTGATTATGATTAACCTTAAAGCTTACTTAATAAGTGGGGAGACAGATCTAATCCTTAAGAGTACAAGATGGTGTGAAAAGTTTTTAATGACTAATCATTGTTGGCTAATTCCTCTACCCTAAAGACTTGTTAAAGATATCCCAAACACTGACTGAAAGATTCTTTGAGTTAAGAATGCTAGTGTTCTCATAAACAACTCATTGTGATCTTTGCAAGAGTGGTCCACCATAGGGGTTTCCAATAGTACCTTCTAAGGGAAATTGAAAATATATATCCAAGACAACAACTTATTAGAGCGTTTAACCATGGTTACTTTTTGCAAAATCATGAGGTATTAGAATGAATTGTACTCAACAAGATTTATCACAAATGTGTGTGTTAACAACTAATGTGGATCAATAGTAGTTTTAACACACATTATTTTAAAATTAAGAACCCTAATAGCATTGTAACTGCTTTATTCATTTATTCTCCTACCCTATTTTACCCTAAGAGGCGAAAAGACTTTCGTTTAAGTATAGGAGTACTTCCAATGAAGCCATGCGCGTAACAAAATGTTGATTATACTCACACTTAGTTTTAAAGAATAAACTTCAGGGCATACAAAAGCATGAGAAATCATTTGTTTTAATTGATATGGTATCAAGAGTTTATGAATGCTGAGGAAATAAGACGGCTTGATGACTGCTTAAAACCAGGATTCAATGGAATCCACATATTTATGATTTTCCAACTGATGCAAATCTTCCACATTTTGATAGTCACTCTCTTGGAGGCACAAAGGATCTGGTGAAAGAGAAAAGATAAATCCCTCAAGTTCAGGCTCAAATATCTGATTTTCAAATGGACAAGAATGGTTGAGAGAAATTCTAGGGTTTTGAGTTTCAACAAAATTTTTAGAACATGTTCCAATTATAGATTTCTCCTCTTGTGTTCTTTGAATTACACCTTCCCGGGGTGAATTTTCTATGGTAATGGGGGAAGTTTCCAGTTTCATTCCCTTTTCCAACATGGAGAGTGTGACATTTTGTTCAATAGGGGAATTAACGGAAAGAATAGGTGGTTCAAACTGCTGTGCAACCTGATGGTTTAGATTAGGGTTTATGATGTGGTTTGGCCTAGGGTTCTGGTTAATAATTGGACTAAGGTTTGGATTTGGATTGGGATTAGGTCTAGGGTTTGAGTTAAAGCTAAGGTTAGGTCTCGGTTTTAAATTAGGACTAGGTTTAGATCTAGGGTATGGATTAGGGTTAGGGCTAGGATTAGGGTATGGATTAGCACTAGGGTATGGGTTATTGTATGGACTAGGGTTATTGTATGGACTAAGGTAAGGTTGCACATGCAGTTGTGGCCATAGAGGAGGATAACTTAATGGTGCATTGGAAAGAAACTGTGGTTGTTGTTGGTGGTCATATGATTGAATTTGCATGGGAGATTTCCCTAGAGAGAAGGTTCCAAATGATTCTTGAGGCCATGGAGATATCTGGATTTAGGATGAGGGCATAGGCGAGGGCCACTGCGGCCCTGAAGTTGGATATTCAATTGGAGGAGGATCAGAAGTTTGCCATGAAATTCCAGGATTATAAAAATGTTGAGGAACCTGCTCAGGAAAATAACAATTATTCCAAGTATTAAATGGTGTTGGGTTTTGAGTTATACCTGGCAGTTGATTCAATTCCTTACTTGATTCCCTAAGTAGCTTTCGTAATCGTGGCAGTGATGGGCAATGTTCGGTTGCATGACCATCCTCGCAAATTTCGCAAACTTTCAGATCGCTAAGTGGAAACTTTCCAAGGTAGTGTTTCTTTCGACTATTGGTGCAAAGGATAAGCAGTGGTTCTTCATCCTTCTCTTGTTCCTGTAAATCATCCAATTTCGAAATCAAAGATTTAAATTTATGTTCAAGTAAGGTGTTAAATTCAGCACTTGTGAATTCCTCATCGGATGAGTTGTTCGTCTCTATAGCAGCATAAGAACTCTTCATTGAATGATTCCTCAAAATACCATCTTCTGGTCTTCAACGAGAAAACTGGTACATTATGTCATCACATGGATTAGTATGCAAGGGTTCTTACAGTACCCCAAAAATGATATATCATTGAAGACTGGATTATGAAGATAAATGGATTTTAAAATATTTTTGACTGAAACAAAGCTCACCACGCTTGCATGAAAGGAAAATGCTGAATCAAAGCAATATTTAATCTACTGAAAGCAAAAAAATTCAGAAATTAAAAGTCTAAAGCCTGCTTCTACTTCTACACATAAGCAAGGTAAGGAAATAAAAGTTCAAGAGATAAGCAAGATGGCCAGACTTTGTAGCAACCCCACAATAGTGGATGCGTGGCTCTTCACTCACATCTTACCGCACACTCTCCACCCTCTGACATCCTGCAATACCCTTGAAAATTTGTAGGAAAAATTTTACCTGAGCCAAAATACAACTCCCCAGCAACGGCGCCAAAATGTTGGGCGGCTTAATTGTCAGATTAAATCTCTCAATATTAATTATCAATCCGGGAGTCGTAAATGCGAGTTGTACTACGTATTGGCTCAGCTTACTAATAAGAGTATAAATATGTTCCTTATTAATGATAAATTAAACACTGGAATGAAACACACATTATCTCGCAAACAAGCAATCTTGAAAATGAAACTCACTGAACTAATTCCTATCGAGAAAACTCCATACTGCAATTAAACTACAAGGAAAGACAAATCAATTCTTAATCATGTAATATTCTCGCATTCACAAAATATCCTATGATAGCTTAAAAAACTTAATCTAACTATTCCTCTCATTAACTTTGAAACTAATACTTAATCTTCAGATAAGCAAAAGACCACACATTACACCTTAAACTAACTAAAACTACTTGTTAAAACAAATTCAAGATTCTAAAATAACAAAAGAATCAATCCTAACTATTATTAAAAGAAAACCATTTCACTTCATGTAAAATAACAGTTAAAAAGATCCTATTGAAAATAGTATTGCAAATAACCTATCAGAAGCGTTCTATTTAAATATTTTTATATGAGCGAAACAAATCATTCAAAAACAAACCACTCTTTGAAACTACGCAACTTATAATAAAAACTAAATCAAACTCATGCCACTCGATAATGAAAACCCAATCACTACTACTGCATAATTAAATCCTACTAAATCTACGCTCAAACTTATAAATGAATGATTATATTATGAAAACAAGAATGATATTAATAAAAATAAATCCAATGATTAAACGAAATCCCGGGATGCATAAACAAATTATACTAAATCTTGAAAATGTTGGAAATAAACTAATTAATGAGAAACCATTCCCAAACTCAAAGTATTTAAATTTTTTCTACTTAGTGAAAAATCATTTCCAAACTCAAAACATTTAAATATGTTCTAATTGCGATTACTCAGAAATCATTATAATAAACACTCGCACATTCCACTCACAATCTCCGTTGTATTGCTTTTCGTGAGTATTAATCACCGAATTATAGTAATTAAATAGAGCATAACAAATTCGTTTCTTAGTGAAGACTCTCTCCCTAATCATTTAACAATTATAAAACGGGATTTACAATATTCTATTTGATACTCGAGTGAAATGGAAGTTTTAAGTACGAAATGAAATGATGATTCTCAAAATCTAATCTCGCAACCTTTCAAACGAAAATTATATCTATAAATTAAAATATATGATATCTGTGATTTTATTCAGCTACAGGACTTGTCTCCAGTGGTGGTGGGCCCTTACCACTCCTGGAGCAAGCCTATAATAACCCAGTCTACTTCTCGAAATCGAAACAAACCATAATACCTATAAAAAATGTTGGAGAAAATGATATATTAAAATGAAAAATTCAAATGACAAATATAACATAACCTGTTGCTTCCCATTACAATCCCTTCGCACTGCAAATTTGATGATGGGTATATATCTCAACAATTCGACCTTTGCATCTGAGAACTTCTAATACTGCGCCCTGTCCAATTAATGGATAGACTCATCGATCCCTAATTGATTAACTCCTCTCTCATGTGCAGGTCCTCTCAGATCTAATGCACAGCTTCTTCATTCTAATAGATCGACTACTTCATTCTAATGCATCCACCCTTCATTCTACAGCTACTACATATCTCTATCTATCAACTTCTTCCTCTACTGCTACTCCATCTATCCCTCTAGCTACTTACAGAAAATCGACTTTTTTGTATATCCATCATTCTACAGCTACCACACCTCTCAACTTCCAACTACTGCTACATGCTACAACTCCTACATCTATCATGGATTTTTTTATCCATCGATTCCAGCAACTTATATATACATTGTTAATTACCAGACTTGGAGGATCTCAACAGCTGATCAAAATATAGAAAATTAACAATTTACCGGAAATGAAAATTGGCTTTGAACAGAATTCCAAATTCAGGAGGACGTTCCTCTTTTTGTGGGATTTTACTGTTGCTGGAAGATGGGTTCGTTTCTTCTGGAAGAAATCGAACTTCATGTAGCTAACAGAGGCATCGCACAGCTCGAAATGCCTCAATCTGGGATCTTCATCCCTTCCTCGTCATTGACGAATTTCATCGATAGGACAATACGAAATCTCAAATTCATTTCCACGATCATCATTATCACAATCCATGGCGCGAGGAGGCCAATTTACCTCACTGCAATAACCGGCCTCGGGATTCTTCAATGTAAAACCCGATCCCTGTTCGTGGCTTCTGGAATTTCTTGCTCAGGATGTGAATCACGTCCCCTCGATAAAACGGTGCTTGAAATAGTGCGTGTGAGGTGGAAGTAATTACATGCAGGTTCACAGCGTCGGTATGAAGTTCTCGCCGAAGACATGCACATAAATGAAAAGTGAATTCAGAAGTCGTATGTCATAGATAACAGCTAAAGTATTCATCGAGCTTGGAGGAATTATATTCGTCACCCAAACTGGTTTTGTGCTGAAAGCAGCAGCAAATCTGCCATAGAAAGAGTTCATATCCATTAAATTTTGAATATCATATTTACTGACATTCATAAGTTTCCAATATTCATTGATTTTCCTCTGCCAAAATGATGTGTCTGCACTTAAAAATTTCAGTAGTAATCCCTATTTTTTTCAAGTCGTTTAGAGAAGATTGATAAACACTCTGGCAATGGAGGAAGCTGTTGATTGTTCTGTGCTTCTTAACATCATCCACACCGACTGGATGAAAATCAAACTGCACATGTTACTGACAAGGTTTGGCACGGAATTTTCATAAGCTTGGCTCAAAAGGCCTTCACCTCCACAAATAGAACTCGCTACCCGCAGTTGACCAACAAGTTGACTAACCCATTGAAATGATTAACGCCTTTGTGATGTGATTTAGGAAATTTCACAAATATGGACGTCCCATTTATCATGTTGAAACACATAATGCCCGCGGTTAAAATGTTTTCATTGCCATCCCCATCCCCACTAGCCACCATTAAGCAATAGAAATAACCTCCGGAAAATACCCATCATGGCGCCTGCTAGAGATGGGGTCAGGAGACGTGAATTGAAGAGGCCTGCACCTGATACCACATAAGGAAACTAAGAAGATATAAAACTGAAATTGGGAGGCGCTCCAAGTTATAACGATACTTCTTCCAACTTCGTTGCAAATAGGAGTATGACCACCAATCTTGATTGGTCCCCACAAGAACTTTCACAAGAATCCATGGAATTTTGCTTAGGTCGCCTCCGCCCATTGTCTCCTAGCAAAATTGGTTGATGAAAAGATTTCATTTCACTGTTTGCAGACAGTAACAAATCTACACAGTTTTAATCTTCAACCATAACCAGAGTAGCAATATTCATAGAGACACAATACGTTCAGGTTCAGGAGTGTTTTTTAGTGGAATATTCCCCTGACGATAACTCGTTCACGAAGCCGAATTTCGCCAAACGGTTTCTGGGTTGTAGGAAACATGGTGCTCTGAAGACAACCCATGTCTCGGAATTTAGAGATTCTGCTCCATTTTCTTGGAAAATTAATATTTCCATCTCCAACAATTCAACTACCCAGTTGCTGCTTTTATGCATTTGGTGAATCCGTACTCGAATGCATTCCTGCACCGGACCTTCCTGCAACCAAGAAGTAATTTATTAAAAATACTCATTAATTAACTAAAAACAAGAATTTATAATTTAATATCTAAAATTCCTCTAATTAACAACATAATGGATTAATAACAATTAAAAACACCAGGTACAAGTATGTATTTATTCGATAAATATCATAAAAATTTGGACAAAAGTGCGGCTCAACATCCCCCCCACGCTGAACTTCTTGCACGTCCTCGTGCAAGCAAAACTATAAGACGGTGAAATAAGGTAGGGAAAATGTCACCAAAGAGTTTAGCTTGATATTGTAATGCATTTATTAACTCGTAACATTATTATTGCGACACCAGCTAAAACCATGTGAGATGATAAAACAAGATCAGGTACCGAAAGTAGACATGATGGAGAAAATAGTATTGCATATACCTGTTACCTTGTCCCAAATTTTGTTTCCAAAGTCTTATGATAAAATCAAGTTTTACAAATACTACCACAGGTTTCATGCACCTAAAATAGCAATATTGTATTTAGGTCATTCAACACATATTTAGAGGAAAATACAATCAATACACATTGTCGGCAACCAACACCTTGTGAGTAGTCATCATTGAGTATTTCATCACTTCAAATACAATAGAAATTAAAGTGAGTTATGATACCAATCAACAACCTCTTTATCGAGCACTCTAAATTTTGTTGTTATCTGGATTCAAAAATAGATTTCCTCTTAATCTAGTACAAAGGATTACCTTCACTAAGGGTACCACATCATTCAAGGATTCTTGATTTTTGAAAGATAGAACTCAAAGCATGATGTTCAAATTGTCTTAAAACCATTGCCCAATAAAAATGATGAGTCTTAGGGAAAGAGAAGGATAACCAAGCGAATCATAGTATGCAGTTAACTTTAATACCACAGACATGGCCCTGCTGCCCGCAGGTGTCCATAACCTCGATAGGGATGCCTTTTAACCTAGCGAAATGTCAGTATCCCACTTACTAGATATAGATTCAGAGTTTGCTTATTTTACGTTTTAGATGAAGGCCACTGTCCTGGCTTGGTAACCAGCTGATGGAAGTGCCACTCACAAGAAGTAACATGGATGAACAGGCCGACTCGTGATGAGACCTCCTGTCTTCCAGTTTTTTGGCTGGAAGCCATTACTCTGGCTTGGTGACCAGTAGTAGTAATGTCATGCATGCTAGATCCTATGATCGTGGTAGGTCGGCTCATTAAGAGACCTCCTGTCCTTCCCTAAATATTTTCTAAACTCTGATTATGATTAACCTTAAAGGTTACTTAATAAGTGGGGAGACAGATCTACTCCTTAAGAGTACAGGATGGCGTGAAAGGTTTTTAATGACTAATCATTGCTGGCTAATTCCTCTACCCTAAAGACTTGTTAAAGATATCCCAGACAATGACTGAAATATTCTTTGAGTTAAGAATGCTAGTGTTCTCATAAACAGCTCATTGTGATCTTTGCAAGAGTGGTCCACCATAGGGGTTTCCAATAGTACCTTCTAAGGGAAATTGAAAATATATATCCAAGACGACAACTTATTAGAGCGTTTAATCATGGTTACTTTTTGCAAAATCATGAGGTATTAGAGTGAATTGTACTCAACAAGATTTATCACAAATGTGTGTGTTAACAACTAATGTGGATCATTAGTAGTTTTAACACGCATTATTTTAAAATGAAAAACCCTAATAGCACTGTAACTGCTTTATTCATTTATTCTCCTACCCTATTTTACCCTAAGAGGCGAAAATACTTCCGTTTAAGTATAGGAGTACTTCCAATGAAGCCATGTGCGTAAAAAAATGCTGATTATACTCACACTTAGTTTTAAAGAATAAACTTCAGGGCATACGAAAGCATGAGAAATCAATTGTTTTAATTGATATGGTATCAAGAGTTTATGAATGTTGAGGAAATAAGTGATGCAGGAAAACTCTGCAAAACCCAGAATCTCTCTAATACTATGCATATAAAAATGCGTCTCAATAATTGCCCAAATAAAACTTCAATGTCTGGCAAATTCACACACTATCATTTGCGGAAGCTCCTCAATCATATTGTTCAAAACCACAAACCCAACAATCTACTTTTCATGTGATTGAACCCAAACTTCAAATACAATCCCACTTTAAAACTTCATACAGAAGCTCATCAAAACATATGATTTAAACACCACTCAACCCATAACCAAGGATTTCTATAAAACCCAATAACTCTCATTTCTCGATTTCCATTTAAATCCCAACAAGGTTATTTCACAAATGTATGCTTTTTCCAAAGTCTTAGGAAAAGACGTTAAAACCCTAATGGTTTTATTTAACTCGTCTAAACTATTAATTAAGCCCCAAGGCTTAATCCATCTCAAATCAAAAGTTCGGATTCAATTAATTAAATCCCAACAACCTTCACGCCTTAATTAAATGCCATAGCACTTTTGACCAACGCCCATATATGTATTCAAATCTTGATAAAAACCACATGCCAATATAAAACCATGTTTGAAAGTTCAACCTGGAAAATTAATACCACTGCATATCGATTTTATGCATTCCAATATCAATGAGATTTCTAACTTGTTTGATTTAATGCCAGTGAGATCTTTTGTGGCTTTAATTAAAAAAATGCCAGCGTTCACATTTAATGTTCAACCAGAATTCACTTTGATTAAAAGTCAAAGTCCAACATAGCAAAAATCTGGCCCAGGCAAGTAACATACCTTCCATGCAACCGAATGAACGCAGACCTCAGTGTTTTATCAAATTCATGGTTCTGTTCATAGTCTCGCTTCTCAATCCGGCATCTCGATTACATTTTAACCAAACCGCCGTTCAATTCCTTCTCAATACAACTTCAACCTGCGTGGAGTTCGATGGTTCACACAGCGAGTCCATCTTCGATTATTATCTTGGATTGTGATGCACCATTCCTGTGGTTCCGCCCTTAATCCAACATATCTCTGCATTCTCTTTGCTTAAATCATCTCCACCTCCGACATTACAGCATGATGGCTTAGCACAAAAGTCGAACCCTTCCAAATATGGTCTCCTCTGCCTTAATTGTTGTGAATCGATTTCACAAACATTGAGTTAAATAATTGAGTCTCTCGACAAAAGCTTTTACCAGTAGGTAACGTCAGTCACACCAAACCAAATCAATATTAAAATTCTTACAAAGTTTTTATCTGATCTAGCTCGGGCTTGATATCTCGATATTGTTTGATTGCATATATGCTAACGCACAGAACTTTTATCGCCTCTTGACCGATCTCAACTTCGATTCCTCTTCCTACATTCCTCCATAGTTCACACAGAGTTTCAATTAAATCTCTGTGTCCTTGCCCTTCAGATTTCTTCACTGTATTCAAGGCTCGGGACCTGTGCCTACAATGCTCAACAATACATTCAGATCCAAAAACCAAACTAACATATAAATCGATTTCATCGTTCTGGAAAACAGAGGTTTAACCTCTATTAATTAAATCTTCGGTCTATCAACCCAGTTCACTGTATTATATGGATTTTCAACCATTATACCCAGATATCCAATATCAATTTTGAACTGAAAGTCGATTTCAGTGTTGGCCTTGAGGGCTCACTATTAATTATTCCAAAATCTATTAATGTTTGCAAAACTCTGTTCATATGTGGAACTTGCGCTTTTCAAATGTTTCCATTTCCAAATTATACAATCAATATATAAACTATAAATCGCACCAACCTTTATTGCATTATTAACTTCCAGTCCTGTGCTAGAATGCGTTCATCAATTCATATGTACGTTCTCAATTCAACCCCCAATTACAGAAATTAAACACGCAATTCTCAATCAACCAACATATATCTAATTCTGAAATAATATTTTCATGTAACAAAATGAAATCACTTACAAACCCTTGTCTTTGGCCAGATATTCAAAATCCATGGCCCTTTCAACTGTCCGTAGACTTACAGGAAAAATCCTGTCTCCTACCTCTTTCTCTATCCTACTCTGATCTATTTTGCCTTTGAGGATCACTAATTTATACAAATTGAATTGAACCAATTTTGGTTCACATCCCTTTAATAACTCAACAAATCCTCAAATATCTCAACAAATCCTACAATCTAGATTTATCCCTAGAATCTTGAAACTAAATCTAACTTAGGCTCATAATTAATTCTAAAATATCTCGAGTCTAATTTCTCTCATGTTTTCCAATTATTTGGAAACATTAACAAATCCTCACATATAATTAATTAAAAATATAATTTAATCACTCAAAAATCTCATTAATATTTACATGAAATTAATATTTCCTCACAAACATAAGACCCCTTAGTTTAAATAAAATACAAGGTATTTTCCCGAATCTAATGCTCTTGCATCAGACTCCCAAGGTTGAAAATGATCATGATCTCCTGATCATGCATTTTAAATCTTTGTCCGCTTGGATCCCACACTTTGTTCTGTAACTCATCATCTATATCTGTTGTTTGCTGCTTTTCTCCAGGTCTCCATATCTTATGCTGTCTTGCTCCACTGGCTGCACTTTCACAATCTGTCTATGTTTTCATTTTGCTGCTACTGTTGCTTCTCTTCCTTGCTGATGTCTTCCTCTGAGACACTTTTAACATGATTCTTCTAATTAATTCAATTTCTCGGTCCAATAAATCTTTAGATTGCTGATTTCTTGCTGCCTGCTGAGCTCTTACTCACTCAGTTCTTACTTCCACCCAATCATCCATGCCCTCTTGTTTTCTGAAACAGAAAACTTCTTCTCTGCCTTCTCCTATTAGCAACTTGCTGGACTGGTACATTGTGTACTCTCTTCTTCTATCTTCATCACTCTGCATCTGCAATTCCCATTTCTGAAATCGAGGTTCTTCCTGCATTGAATTTTGACTATTCAACATCATTTCCAGCAACATAACGTCCTCATCCCATGGATTTGAAATTTCCACAGAATTTTCTTCTTCCTTCATTTGACTGCTCAATTGAGTCAAATGTTCTTCAGCACCTGCAACAACACCTGCATTCACAAAAAACTTGTTAAAACAAAAATCATAAGGCCTCAGTGCCTTGCTTCCCTCTGCCAGCACCTCAGTATGCTGGTCTGAATTTTCCATCTCAATCAGCACATCAGTATGTTGATTCTCTCTTCCCAAAGAATTCTCTGAAGAGCTCTCAAGACTGTCAACCAGTCCTTCCTTCACACCATCTATTTCCATGATGTCTTTATGCTTTTGTTCACTGTATTTAATTCTGCCTTCTGCTGCAATCTGTCTTTCATACTCTGAATTTACCAACAAGTATTCCAACAATGCAATTTCCTTGTGGCATTGTTGAAGTACATCATCATCATGTAACATTCCTGCATTCACACACAAATCTTCAGTTTGAAAATCACAAAGTTCAACAGTCTCAATTGTTCGTTTATATACCAGCTCTTCAAGTTGATCCTCTTCTTCATTCACAAGAACTTCCTTTTGTACTGTAACAGCTTCAAGTAAAAACGCATCACTACTTCCTTCTTCAGAGTATTTATCTCCTGAAAGATTCTTTTCCATACTTGTGACAACTTCACAAGATTGCGCATCCTCCTCAGTAAAACCTATAATCACATCACAATTGTCAGCTATAAAAATAAAAGGTTTTACATTATCCCGCTGATCTGGATTTACCCAATAGTTTAGGAAATCATCAATGATCTCCTCTTTTGTTTCATCAATGGAACCCTCCACTTTCAACTCAGCTTCTCTCATTTGTGTACACCCCAACTGTACATCCATCATCTGCTTGAGCTCCCTCAGCTCTTCTGTTAACTGCATGCTTATCTGTTGATCTCTTTTCTGTTGTAGCCTCTGCCACTTCACTCTCTTCCTCATGAGCCAACCCACTCTCTGGCTTTCCTCTATCCTCATCTCCAGTTTATCAAACTGTTCCCTAATCTTAGCTAACTCTTTATCACATTCTGCATCAGCTAATTGCTGTCTTATGCCATTTTCCTTGGCATCTTCTTTCTCCCTCTTTCTACTATGGCCTCTCCCTGAACCTCTGCTCTCTCCTTTATGAATTTCAGTAGTCATCTTCTTCGCCATGAGTTTCTCACCCATGAGTTGCACCAAGCCCCTGCAACAGCAAGCTCTCCTGCTGCCACTTACCGCACCAATCCTTTCCTCCAGATCTGGTCTTTTGGTAATCACCGGTCCTTTGCTGGAACCTTTCGAACATTTCTTCACTGCTACTTCAAGCTTCACTCATCTGCAACTTTATTCAACCTCTGTTGAATCTTCAGGTTCTGCCACTCTTAGAATCCCATGGTGGACTCCTTCATCACTGCTCTCCAGCTATGATCAGCTTCTTCCCGCTGAGACTTTCTTCAACCTGCTTGCAACCTGAATTCTGCAAATAGTCTTCAAACCAGAGTTAAATATCATCAGTCAACTCACCTTCAAGATCCTATTGATCTCGCTTCACTTCTTCAACTGCACTGCATCCCTGTGCTGCAATATTCATTAGTTTCAAAATCTAATATTTATTCATCACATGCAATTAATTCAATTTAAAAAAAAAAACTTGAATTCTTCAAGCTACGCAGCCATTTCAGCTCGATACCACTTGACGGTGAAAACCCCATGCAACCCAATCTCTCCAACATCGAGTACATAAAAACGTGCTTCAATAATTTCCCAACAAAAACTTTAATGTCCACCCATACACTATCATTCGCTAAGCTCCTCAATCATATGGTTCAAAACTACAAACCCAACAATCTACTTTTCATGTTATTGAACCCAATCTTCAATACAATCCCACTTTAAAAATTCATACAGAAGCTCATCAAAACATATGATTTAAACACCACTCAACCCATAACCAAGGATTTCTATAAAACCCAATAACTCTCATTCCTCGATTTCCATTTAAATCCCAACAAGGTTATTTCACAAATGTAGGATTTTTCCAAAAGTCTTAGGAAAAGACTTTAAAAACCCAATGGTTTTATTTAAATTCTCAACTTTTAATTAAGCCCAAGGCTTAATCCAGTTCAGATTCAATTAATTAAATCCCAACAACCTTCACGCCTTAGTTAAATGCATAGCATATTTGACCAACACCCATATATGCATTCAAATCTTGATAAAACCAAATGCCAATATAAACCATGTTTTAAAAGTTCAACCTGGAAAATTAATACCATTGCATATCGATTTCATGCATTCCAATATCAATGAGATTTGAATTTGTTTGATTTAATGCCAATGAAATATTTTACGGCTTTAATTAAAAAAATGCCAGCGCTCACAAATAATATTCAACCATAATTCACTTTGATTAAAAATCAAAATCCAACGTAAAACAACAATCTGGCCCATGCAATTAACTTACCTTCCATCCAAATGAATGAACTTAGGACCTCAGCGTTTCATCGAAATCATGCTTATGTTCACAGTCTTGCTTCTCAATCCGGCATCTCGATTGCATTTTAACCAAACCCTGGTTCAATTCCTTCTCAATACAACTTCAACCTGCATGTAGCTCGATGGGTTACACAGCGAGTCCATCTTCGATTATTATCTTGGATTGCGCTGCACCATTCCTGTGGTTCCGCCCTTAATATAAGCATATCTCTGCATGCTCTTTACGTATTAAACGCTTAATTCATCTCCACCTCTGGCATTACTGTATGATGGCTTAGCACAAAAGTCAAACCCTTTCAAATATTGTCTCCTCCACCTTAATTGCTGTGAATCGACTTCACAGACATCGATTCAAATAACAGAGCCTCTCGACAAAAGCTTTTACCAGTAGGTAACGTCAGTCATACCAAACCAAATCAATATTGAGGTTCTTACAAAGTTTTCATCCGATCTAGCTCGGGCTTGATATCTTGATATTGGTTGATTGCAAATATGCTAACGCACAACACTTTTATCGCCTCTTCATCCGATTTCAACATCGCTTCCTCTTCCTACATTTCTCCATAGTTCACACAGAGTTTCAAATAAATCTCTGCGTCCTTGCTCTTCAGATTTATTCACTGTATTTCAAGGCTCAGGACCTGTGCCTTTCACACAACGCTCAACAATACATTCAGATCCAAAAACCAAACTGACATATACATCGATTTCATCATTCCGACAAACAGAGTTTTGACCTCTATTTAACTAAATCTTCTACTTATCAACTCAGTCAAGGATCGTAATATATGGTTTCTAACCATTATACCCATATATCCAATATCAAGTCTGGAATCTTAAAAGTCATTTTAGTGTTGGCCTCGAGGGCCAATTGATGCTTATTCCAACATTGATTAATGTTTAAAACCTGCTCCGGTGTGGAACTTGCGCTTTTCAAATTTTTCCATTTCCAAATTCATACAATCATAATCAATCTATACACTATAAATCGCGCCAACCTTTATTGCATTATTAACTTCTAGTCCCGTGCTAGAATGCTCATCAAATTCATATGTACATTCTCAATTCAACCCCCCAATTTAATTTGAAACACGAATTCTCAATCAACCAACATATATCTAATTCTGAAATAATATTTTCATGTAACAAAATGAAATCACTTACAAACCCTTGTCTTTGGCCAGATATTCAAAATCCATGGCCCTTTCAACTCCCTTTAATAACTCAACAAATCCTCAAATATCTCAACAAATCCTACAATCTAGATTTATCCCTAGAATCTTGAAACTAAATCTAACTTAGGCTCATAATTAATTCTAAAATATCTCAAGTCTAATTTCTCTCATGTTTTCCAATTATTTGGAAACATTAACAAATCCTCACATATAATTAATTAAAAATATAATTTAATCACTCAAAAATCTCATTAATATTTACATGAAATTAATATTTCCTCACAAACATAAGACCCCTTAGTTTAAATAAAATACAAGGTATTTTCCCGAATCTAATGCTCCTGCATCAATAAGACGGCTTGATGACTGCTTGAAACCAGGATTCAATGGAATCCACATATTTATGATTTTCCAACTGATGCAAATCTTCCACATTTTGATAGTCACTCTCTTGGAGGCACAAAGGATCTGGTAAAAGAGAAAAGATAAATCCCTCAAGTTCAGGCTCAAATATCTGATTTTCAAATGGACAAGAATGGTTGAGAGAAATTCTAGGGTTTTGAGTTTCAACAAAATCTCTAGAACATGTTCCGATTATAGATTTCTCCTCTTGTGTTCTTTGAATTACACCTTCCCGGGGTGAATGTTCTATGGTAATGGGGGAAGTTTCCAAATTCATTCCCTTTTCCAACATGGAGAGTGTGACATTTTGTTCAATAGGGGAATTAACAGAAAGAATAGGTGGTTCAAACTGCTGTGCAACCTGATGGTTTAGATTAGGGTTTATGATGTGGTTTGGCATAGGGTTCTGGTTAATAATTGGACTAAGGTTTGGATTTGGATTGGGATTAGGTCTAGGGTTTGAGTTAAAGCTAAGGTTAGGTCTTGGTTTTAAATTAGGACTAGGTTTAGATCTAGGGTATGGATTAGGGTTAGGGCTAGGATTAGGGTATGGATTAGCACTAGGGCATGGGTTAATGTATGGACTAGGGTTAGGGTATGGACTAAGGTAAGGTTGCACATGCAGTTGTGGCCATAGAGGAGGATAACTTAATGGTGCATTGGAAAGAAACTGTGGTTGTTGTTGGTGCTCATATGATTGAATTTGCATGGGATATTTCCCTTGAGAGAAGGGTCCAAATGATTCTTGAGGCCATGGAGATATCTGGCTTGAGGATGAGGGCATAGGCGAGGGCCACTGCGGCCGTGAAGTTGGATATTCAATTGGAGGAGGATCATAAGTTTGCCATGAAATTCCAGGATTATAAAAATGTTGAGGAACCTGCTCAGGAAAATAACAATTATTCCAAGTATCAAATGGTGTTGGGTTTTGAGTTATACCTGGTGGTTGATTCAATTGCTTACTTGATTCCCTAAGTAGCTTTCGTAATCGTGGCAGTGATGGGCAATGTTCGGTTGCATGACCATCCTCGCAAATTTCGCAAACTTTCTGATCGCTAAGTGGACACTTTCCAAGGTAGTGTTTCTTTCGACATTTGGTGCAAAGGATAAGCAGTGGTTCTTCGTCCTTCTCTTGTTCCTACAAATCATCCAATTTCAAAATCAAAGATTTAAATTTATGTTCAAGTAAGGTGTTAAATTCAGCACTTGTGAATTCCTCATCGGATGAGTTGTTCGTCTCTATAGCAGCATAAGAACTCCTCATTGAATGATTCCTCAAAATACCATCTTCTAGTCTTCAACGAGAAAACTGGTACATTTTTTCATCACATGGATTAGTACGCAAGGGTTCTTACAGTACCCCAAAATTGATATATCGTTGAAGATTGGATTATGAAGATAAATGGATTTTAAAATATTTTTGACTGAAACAAAGCTCACCTCTAATCAATAGTCTTCCACAACCAATGAGGTCTTGGATCTGAAAGTAGAGGTTCCTCTTTGAGCTGAGAGGAGCTCATTAAGAAAGTGTCATCTTGAAGGGAGAAAGGGTTTCTCACTGCAAGATGTCTACTATCATTCTTCGAGGCTTCAAACCCCAACCTCCAATTTCATAGGCAATACAACAAAAGCTCATGAAGATGATGGTTTATTTCCTCCTTGAAATTTTTCATGTTGCACAGCACAGTGCAACCAAGCTGTTCTATGGTAGTAGTGTGATTTGACCCTTGGTCATGAAAAAAGTAAATCTCCATAATTTTCAAAAGAAGTTTCCGCAACAATATATTGTGGAAATATTTTCATACCTTGATGATCTCTGGGAACTTCTTGTAGGGCTGCAAGAGTTCCTTCCTCCAAAGTGTTGGCTACCCCAACTGTCGATGCATGTAGTTGCTCCTCTATGAGTGTGACAACGTTATCAAAAGTCTCCTCAAGGGGTGGTGTGGCCTTCTCTTCCTTTGCTCTTTCACCATCAAAGGTTTTGATCAACCCTTGGATGAACTTTGCAAAATTTTTCTCCCTTGCATGGCTTAAGTGGCTGCTCCACCAATCATGGGCTTCACCCTCCAAGTACAGCGCTGAGATTTCAACAGCTTCTCTCTCTACTACAGGATGTAGAAAGAAAAATTCCACCAACTCTTTCACCCAAGTTCTTGCAGTAGATGACCCATCAAAATTA
Organism: Pinus albicaulis; assembly: GCA_034641835.2. Taxonomy (NCBI): domain Eukaryota; kingdom Viridiplantae; phylum Streptophyta; class Pinopsida; order Pinales; family Pinaceae; genus Pinus; species Pinus albicaulis. Next base: position 259,693,052 of record CM076580.1, on the reverse strand, counting down.
GACAACAAAAATATATTGCCTCTGATTTCTCTCCTGTTGCAGGGTCTTCCTTCTTCTTTCAACTGGATGAAATGAGGAAAATATAGAGTCTCCTTGAAGCCTCTAGGTTGAGATCTATACTCAACAAGGTAATCACTTAGGATCTCATAATCCAAGTGTCTTCCATGCTCAATGTTTTCTTCTTGATGAGAATAGGAATTGCATGGTCCTTCCTATTCTATTTCTTCAATCTTCTTGGGCTTAAACTCATAGGCTGAGCCAAGAAAGTTGCTCTGATACCACTGTAATGTTCCTTTTTTAGGAATAGCTAGCATTCCATGGCTGGAAAATGCATTTTCCAGAAATGGAGGCAGTAGGATTTGATACCAAGACATGGATCCCCTTAGACCAGTATTTCTAAGACCAAAATCCAAGGATTGGAACCAAAGAAATCCTTCTAGAGTGGTTAAACATATCTCCCACTACTAAATGTCTTCTAAAAGTGCCCGGTGAGGGACTACAACAAATGTATGAGCATAAAATAGATCAACAACATTATTTTATGAGCTGTGAGACAAGAAGATGTACATATATCCAACAATGATTCTATAGTAATAAAAGAGTACAATGTCTTGAGGAAACAACCTCTCAAGAAAGGCAATGCAAGCCTCAACAATACATGTACATGGAAATGAAAGAACATTGTTATTTCTGCATAAACCCAGGCTATGAGGATGTTGTTTATAAAAGGTAATGCTCCATATTATATGATAACTGAAATATATGGCAAGATATGGCTCAAATACAATAGGGGAGCAAAGCTCTAACCCTTAGAAACAACAATACATCAATCCTCCAATGGATTGACTGAAATATACAAAATGTCAAAAATGTCGGACTTTTTGGGCAGCTGCTGCAACTTAAATCTGGAACTCAATAAAGAAGGCTTAATATGATAATAAATCTGAATTAGACCTCTTCCAATGGATCTCCAAAGTGGAAGGCTGATCCTTACACTTGAGATCTCACCCTCCAATCAACTCTGCAAAACCCTGCAGCAAATGCACTATGAAAATAACGCAGTTACTAGAGAAAAATACACTCTAGGGGCAAGGATATGGGTTGGCCTGATGCCAAGATCTGAAAATAAGCTCCAAATCTTCCAAACTAATCCTCCAAAGGAAAGAAATACTCTCCCTTTGAAAAAACATTAATGGAAGAGGTGTCGTGACTACTCACTGCAACACCCAGCAACATAGTGTTATTCTGCTGCAGAAATAACGCTATCCTGGTGGAGGAAGCTTGGCCTTAAGCCTAGATGTGAGAAAAATCAGTCCAATCCCTCAAGAGGCATCTCAAGAAGGAGAAGTAATCCTAAACGGGAATTCCCTGACAATTCTTTCTAAACAGCAAAGAATGCATAATGTCTGAATAGACACGAAATCTATAATCATATGCATGAATAACAATGGCTCTCCTCCTCTCCATATATAGCAAGTGAAGGCTCTCTCCCCATGGGCCCATCCATTAGGGTTTCCTCCATAAAGGAATATTCCCTCCTCTATCTCTGCGTTGTCCCATGTAGTGCTTTCCACCTCATACCCAACGTTGTTTGACTTGGTCAAACTTAACCAAGCCTCTTTGCAAAAAGTCTCCTTTCACACAAGAGGGTGTGAAATCTAGTTCCATGGCTGATCCCTTTTCATACTAGAGGGAAAATATCTATGTTTTTATTATGAATGGGCATCCTCACCCAATTATTCAAATTATAAGTGAAATTATTAAAATCTAATTTTCCAATTTATTGAAGGAAAAATTTAGGAACATTTCAATTAAATCATCAACATAAAGAACAATGATTAAAATCTTACCCTTCACCACAATTTGGTACAGGTTTGCATTTGCCTCACTCTTGGTGAAGCCAAGTCTAGTGAAATAGTTGTCAATCCATGTGTACCAAGCACGTGGTGCTTGCTTCAGCCCATAAAATGCTCTTTTGAGTCTGTACACATGAAACTCGCTGTTGAAGATCTCAAATCCTTCAGGCTGCTCAATGTACACCTCTTCCTTAATGATCCCATTAAGGAACGTAGTCTTCACATCCATCTAATGAATGTGCCAACCCATATACGCTGAGAAAGCAAGGATAGTTCGTATGGAAGAATACTGTGCAATAGGTGCAAAGGTTTCTTCATAGTCAATCCCCTCAATCTGTGAGAAGCCCCTGGCAAAAAATCTTGCCTTATACTTCTCGACGCTCCCATCAGCAGCTTGCTTTACCTTGTAGATCCATATTGATCCTACCATTGATTTACCCACCAGCCTTGGAACAATCTCCCAAGCACTGTTTCTGAAAATGGAGTCATACTCCTCCACCATGGCATCTACGCATGTGGGCTCCTGCATTGCTTCTTCGAAAGAAGATGGCTCTGTCATGATACACTTGCTCATAAGAGCCATGTATATAGTATAACGGTCACGTGACTGTCTCTATCTGCGCTGTGATGTAGGGAATCCTACATTCTGTGCTGCATCAACCTTCAGTCTCTCGGCTTTTGTGGTATGCTTTCTGCCTTGTCTGATGTTTGGTTCTGCATGAGTGGAATCCTCCACTCCATGAATCTCTTCTTGTGGTTGATCCACATCTAGAGGCTCATCTTTGGGAACAATAAGTTCCTCCTCTGCATGCAAGTGTAGCTCCCTCTCAAGCGACAACTTCATGGCTTTCACCTCTTTTAATTTTATATCCCTTCGCACCACAGTCATTTGACTGTTTGGAAAATACACATGATAATTATGGGGTGTTTCTGTGTACCCCACAAATATCCCAACTTCTGCAGTCGGCTCTAGCTTCTTCCTGGCGTCCTTTGTCACATGAATGTAAAAAGATGAGCCAAAAATCTTCAAATGAGAAATATCAGGCTTCTTACCAGTAAAAGCTTCTTCAGGTGTACTCATGCCAAGTACTCTGTGAGGACAATGGTTTTGCACATAAACTGCAGTGTTGCATGCTTCCGCCCACAAGTGCATCGGTAGGCCCTGGTCATGCAGCATAGCTCGTGCAACACCCACGATCATTATTTTCTTCCTCTTTGCAACCCCATTCTGCTGTGGGTTATGAGGCGCTATGATTTCTCTTTGAATTCCTTCTTTGCTACAGAATTCTTTGAATTTTCCCGAGATATATTCACCACCGTTATCGCTCCGTAGAGCTTTCACTTGCTTCCCTGACTCCTTCTCCACCAATGCTTTAAACTCATAGAACTTTGAGAATGTTTCACTCTTATTCTGCATGAATAATATCCAACATCTACAAGAATTGTCATCAACAAAAATAACATAATACCTGTGTTTTGATGTTGAAGCAACCGAGAAAGATCCACACACGTCTGTGTGAATTCTCTCAAGGATCACCGAAGCACGACTCTCCTTCTCATGAAAGGTGGTCTTCACAAACTTACCCATAGTACATCCCTTGCACTGATCTACCTGAGCAAGAGTACCCTTGGGAAGTCCAGTAGAAATCTTCTGCAAAATATTCAAAGCGCCATGGTGAAGATGGCCCAATCTCCTGTGTCATAATTCGCCCTCACCCCGGCTCACCACTTCTTCTGCTTTTCCCATCATTGCAGCGCAGCCATCTACCTCCAGCTTGTAGAGATTCTTAACTCAAATCCCTATCCTCTTGGTTTGACCCATTTTTTTATGTCTAAGGAAAGCTTTTCCCTCACTGAAAACAACATCATAACCTTTGTCTTCCAACATTGCGACCGAGACCAAGTTATTCTTCAGACCCGGAACATGCATAAATTCTTTCAACAAGAATGGATTATCGGACTTCATCTCAAAGGTAATGGTCCCAATGCCTGTCGCACTATACCGACCATCGTCTCCCATATCTATATGCATTTGGAGGTCCTTCTCCTCTAGATCACTAAACAACTCCTTGCCTCCTGTCATATGGAAAGACGCACCACTATCAAGCTACCACACCGATCCCATTGCACTTGAAACCAAGCATGCGATCAAAGAGAAATAAAGTTCAAATTGTGAGGCTAAGGCCTCTCCAGCTGTAGCTCAAACAACCTTCTTGTTCTTCTTCTTCTGTGGGTAGTTAGTGGCGAAATGCCCATGTTTGTGACAGTGAAAACACTTCACCTTGGACAAATCCTGCTTCTTTCCTTTAGCTTCGGATTTTGAAGGAAATTTATTCCCCTTCCATTTCCTTGCTTTGGCAGCCAAAGTGAAATTTTCTTCATCTTCATTCTTCGATGAAGAACCATCCCTGGTACTCTGCCTTATCTCCTCCTGCATAAGATCCGACCAAAGTCGCTCCCATCCCGACAGTTTCTTTCGTCCATTGACAGAGTCTTCATAACTATGCCAACTCTTTAGAAGCATGAGGAGAGCCAAGCTCACCAAGTCTTCATCATCAACAGTAATCCCCACACTTCCCATTTCATCCTTATAGTGGAAAAACTTCGTGAGATATTTTGGAATACTATCGCCCTTCTCCATTTTTATTTGTTTGAGCTTATATTTAAGCACCAACTTCCTCTGGTCGCTTCTGCTTTGGAAAAAATCTATCAAAGCCTTCCACATTGAAAATGGAGTGGATTTACCATGAAGGATGGACACAATATGGTCCTTCACACCTTCCAACAGAATTCTTCTTGTCTTTGCTACCTTCTTTTTCCATGCGTCAAGTCCTACAGCATCACTAGAATCCGGCGTAGGAACATCACTATCGATGAACTCTTTCAGTCCATTATCCTCCAGAAACGCCTCCATCCTGTCCTTCCAGGCTATGTAATTCGAGCTGCCATCAAGGGCATACTCCAATCGCAGCCCATTGAAAAAAATTTCAATGTATACTCAACTTCTGCACCAAGAATTTTCTGCAGCAAATTCGAATTGTCCACCAGCACAAACTCAACAATTCTTCACAATTGCAATCTTCAAGAATTAACACTGCTTCGATACCATGTAGAAATTATATACTATAAGCATGCATATATCCAGATTCCCCTGATCTAACAATATTTAAACTTCTTGTTAAATATAGAATCCTTCACTGTTAATATTTTGCGGAAAATGAATTGCAAACACATGTGAAGCATAAATAAAAACAATCGCACATAACACAATTGTTTAACGGGAAAGCCTGAAGCTGAAAACCTCGACTATAATATATTATGTATCATGGAGATCATGTAACAATATCATACAAAGCTTAGTACATTAAGCTCTCAGTACAATCAGTCATCACACACTAACAAGATGAAATCTGTAAATCCATGCACTGATTTCTGCCCTCATGATAGTCTGCCTCCACTACGCAATACTTGTTGACGAATAGCTCTGAATGAATTCGAATTACCCTTGCCTTGACTGCACAATCCTCATTGGAAACTCCAATGTGTGTGTGATTCAATCAATGCATCACTATAGTCACAACGGATAGTCCATCTTGCCCTTTCACCTATCTCTCCACTGGGTCTCCACTGGAACTGACATGCACTATAGTTAACTGTTGTATTTGTTCAGTTGATTAATGAGTTATTATTTGTGAATTAATTAACTAATTAATTCACTCCAATCTCACTAGTGTATCATTCCATTAGACTAGATACAACTAGCTCAACTGAGTCTAACTCACTTTAACTGAGTTAAACTGAATACAACTCCATGAACTACTCTTCCAACTCTGTCATAACTTTGCCACTTCAGTTCTAACTGAGTCCTCCATGCATGAACCACCAGTAAACCCTAGGAATTGCGTAATTCCTTCAGTGCACTGATTTTCCAAATCTATATACTGAAATTAAGTGCTCCAAGAGAATAAGTTATTTTTTATTGTCAGATTATTATTAAGAGCTAATAATAATCGAAATGCATCTATTTTTAGATCGACAATCTATAAATAGACTTCGCCCAATATTCTAAAAATAGAATTTCATTTATTTTTCCAACTTGACCAACCATCCACAAATAGCATCCTGCAACTTTTGAAATATGATCACCATGTCTAAAAATAGACTTGCGCCTAAAAATAGCCTGCGGGCCCACTTAGTGAAGGTGACTCATTTTCACTAAGCTCATCATCTTGTTGAATCTCAACACTTGTTCTCAAAAGGATCCATTTCGAGTTCATCGGAGAAGATATCACAACAAGATCGACCTAACCCTTGTTTACAAAAAAATTCCTGTGGTATTCCACGACGAGAAACCTGTTTGCAGCTCGGTAATTATTTTTCATTACATTAAGGAGACATGGAACACTACGACACAAAATCTTATGCTAAAAGATCAATTTGACTGAGCCATTGGCCGCTTATGAGCTGTCTCCTTGGGGATAAGGTAAATAACCCATTCTTTCGTCATCTATTATTTGAATCTTTGAAAGTTTCAATTAATTTTTTTTATATTTTGTGTCTTAGGTGTTTTCAGTTTTCAATGGGCAGGGTGAGCAACAACAAAAATCAGTGACGAACTTTCTTTTGGTGGAGGAAGCCTTGTTTCGAAAACTATATTTTGGAGATGAGATAGGGTTATTGACATTGCATGGGGAGAAACACTAGTATTCATCAAAATTCTCAAGAAGGTTGCAAATATAAGTTGGGTTTCGAGAGGTATACAAACTCAGCTTACACGATGTAATCATGTGACACAGCTATGTCAACTTTACTTTTTCAAAGTTTTTCTTATCTCTAATATGTTACTATCAGTATTTCATAACTGGAAGGGCTTTTAGTTAGCCAGCTTGCCCATGGGTAATAAATCCAAGGTTGAATAACTGGCTTGTAAAAATATAACGTTAGATATATGAAATGTCCTCCAATGCTGACTTTATTTATATTCATCACTAAGGGTTTGTGACACATTCGCTGGGGTACAAAACCTTAAAGCCGTCCTACACATATTTGAATATATTAGAAAATAAATTCAAAATAAATGTTCTACTCATCGGATCAAGATGATCTTTAGATCGATCTTGCACCTCTTTGAAAGAGGAACCCAATAAAAATATTGGTATCTTCATCTCAACATCACAACATGGATTTTGTACCTAGTTGTCCAATTTAAACACTCCCTCTCAACTAGGGAGAACTCCATCCACCTGTGCAACTCAACATCGTGCATCATCCCGTCGTAACTTGCTTTGTTGGCTCTTTATTTCAGAACAAAAGTGGGTCAGTTACAAAGACATCATTCCCGGTTAACAGATTCAGCCCAGAGGTCCGAAACCTCTACAGGACTCACAAAGAGTCTCATATCAGCTCGAAGTTGGTTTATCTGACCCGAAGTCAGTAGGAGGTCCAAAACCTGACTAGACTTGATCCCAGATCAAGTGGTTGGACCGTGCCATCCTAGATAGAGAGTATGGCAGTCTCTGATGTGTCCATCAGTCTTTGCTACTAGTCTCTAGCTTTTCCCACCTCATTGGCCAAATGAGAGGTACTTCCCATGAGCCTTGAACTCAATGGGTAGGATGCATACGGGGCACAGATAATGAGAGGTGAACCAACTCAATCATCACAATGGTGGGGCCCAAGCACACCAACAAGGTTCGGAAAGCCTAGCTATGTGATTGCTTATAGCTCCGAGAAGCTATCCCCAAAGCCCCCTAGAGCTCCCAGAGCTCATCGTCCAATAGGACCCTCATCATAGGGTCATTCCACGATACCAAGACTCTCACGGAAGGTTAGGAACTTGACCTTCCCTAGGGGCTTTGTGAGAATATCTGCGACCTGCTCATCAGTTCCTATATGATCGAGCCTTACGGTGCCTCACTGTACCATATCTCGGATAAAGTGGTACCTGATATCAATATGCTTGGATCGATCATGGAACACGAGATTCTCGGACAAGGGAATCCCATTCTGGTTATCACAGAGTATCACGGTGGTATCTAGCACATGCCCAAACAACTCACTGAAGAGCTTTCACAACCAAACTGCTTCACAACAGGCCATACTTGCTACAATGTATTCGGCCTCTGCAGTGCTCAAAGCCACCAACTTCTGCTTCCTGCTCATTCATGATATAGAAGCAGATCCAAGTGTGAAGCAACATCTCGATGTGATTTTTCAATCCGCCACATTGCCAACTCAATTAGCATCAGTTTATCCAAGGAGTGTCACGCTCTTGGCAGTGTATCTCAGCCCATGGTTTATCGTGCCCAGAAGATATCTCAGAAGATTCTTGGCACCAACCCAGTGAGTGTGATGAGGTTCAACCATCTTTTGACTCAAAGTGTTCACTACAAAACATATATCTAGACGGGTGTTCACTAAGAACATCAGGGCCCCTACGAGTTGAAGATACTTAATAGGATTTGCCGATACGGGCCCAGCAGCGCTGCTACTCAACTTCTTGAAGTTGAGCTCCATCGGTATCGACATGGACTTACAGTCCACCATACCAAATCTTTCCAGAAGCTTCACAATGTATTTTCCTTGAGAAAGGAAAATCTCGCCAGTTCTCTACCAGACCTCCAGGCCTAGGAAGTAGTGCATTAGTCCTAGGTATTTCATCTTGAACTCAGCAGTGAGCTCCCTCTTGCATTGATGAATGAGAGGGTCAACACCTATCAGGAAGAGGTTTTCCACATACAGCACCAGAATGAGAGGCTTCTCTCTATCAACCTTGAAGTAAAGGTTCGGATCAACATTAATAATAGTGAAGCCCAACTTCATTAGGTAGCTATCTATCCCCTCGTACCAAGCTCTAGGTGGTTGCTTCAGCCCATAGAGGGCTTTCTTCAACCTGCATACATGGGTGTCTCGATCCTGGACTTCAAACCCCAGAGGTTGCTCTACATACACCTCTTCCTTTATCGCACCATGCAGAAATGCGGTCTTCACATCCATCTGATGAAGACTCCACCCTTGTGTAGTAGCAAGGGCTATGATAGATCAAATGGTGGTATATCGTGCCACAGGTGCAAATATGTCATCATAGTCTATGCCTTCCTTTTGAGAGAAGCCACAGACAACGAATCTTGCCTTGAAATTTTCAGCACTTCCATCAGATCCATGCTTGATCTTGTAGAGCCATTTCGAGGTGAAAACTACTTTGTCCTCTAGTCTTGGAACCACATCCCAGACATCATTCTTCATTATGGAATCATACTCTTCGTGCATAGCATCCTTCCAGACTTGATGCTTTACGGCTTCCTCAAACGATCCAGGCTCGAATTGTACAATAGTACTCATGGCTGCTAGATACCCTTGGAATCTACTCGGCTTCTTGCTTTCACGGAATGTCCCCTTGGGGCCATATGTCCCTCAACATCCTTGAGAGTGTTCATGAGCCATGATGGTCTCTTCCCCAGTGAAGGAGGTGGATCAATCGAGTCCATTGGTCCTTCAACATCAGGCATCGTCTCATCCTTCGTTTCTTCTTGATTTCCAGGCCTTGCTTCATGATCTTCTTCAGATCTCGGAAGATTGACTACTTTCTTCAGGGATGCATCTTCACCAAAAGTGACATCGTGGCATATCTCCACTTCCCTTTGACCAGGCACATAGACTTTATAGGCCTTCAAAGTTTCGATGTATCCCACAAACATTCCTTTCTTCCCAAAAGCATCCAGCTTGCTCCTCTTCTCTTTCAACACATGAAAATAAACAGGACATCTAAAAAATCTAAAATGTGAGACATCAGGTTTCTTACCAGTGAAAACCTCTTCGGGAGTTCTGGAGTCCAGAGCAGAATGCAGGCATCGGTTTTGTATGTACACAGTAGTGTTCGCAGCTTCTCCCCATAGAAACTTCAGTAGACCTTGGTCACATAGCATGGCACAGGAAACTTCCACAATGGTCTTGTTCTTTCGTTCAACAATGCCATTCTACTCAGGATTATAGAAAATTGTGGTCTCCCTCTTGATGCTAGCTTCTCTGCAAAAGTCCTTGAACTCGTTTGTCTCATATTCAGTGCCATTATCGGTCCTCAAAATCTTGATCTTCTTCCTTGTCATATTTTCCACCAAGGTTTTGAAGGTACATAACCACATAAAAGCCTCATCCTTCTTCAAGAAGTATATCCAAGTTTTGCGAGAGAAGTCATCTATGAACGTCATGTAATAAAAACATCCTCCCAAGGATGTCACGGGTAACATACCAGATAGATCAGAATGGATCAATTGCAAGACATCAGATGTCTTTGTGACACTTGAGGGGAAAGGTCCCCGTGTATGCTTTCCTTCGGTACAACCCTTACATACACCTTCATGATTATTTGAAATCTCGGGCATCCCTGTCACCACCTTCCTTGCTTCGGGAAGGGCCTTGTAGTGAAGGTGTCCAAACCTCTGGTGCCATAGTTCAATTTTTCAGATAGTGTCACATGTCATTGCTCCCAGTGGACTTCCTCCAACCTGGTAGAGTGTATCAAGTCTAAACCCAATCGTGATAGCTTCCTTGAAGCTCTTCTTCCACATGTGCACCTTTCCATCAATGAATGCCACATTGAAACATTTGTCTTCCATGGCTGATATAGACACAAGGTTCTTCTTCAAATTTGGTACATAGAGTACATCCTGCAAGTGGAAGACTTGACCTTGAGACAAGTGGAGGGTCACAGTCCCTGTCCCTTTCACGGGATATGTGGCATTATCTCCAAGGATAATTTCTAGATTGGTATCCTTCTCAACTATATTAGAGAGTGCTTCCTTGAACCCAGTGATGTGCCTTGAGGCACCACTATCTATCAACCAGACATCCATAGTGTCGGGTGGAGATGCAGCAGAGAGGGCAGATACAAGAATGTATTCATTTCTTTTATCAACAACATTTCATTCCTCATACCTGGAGTTTCTTGACCTTTTGAAAGGTTGACCATTTTCGCCAGAGGGAGCCTTCCTCTTTCCCTTGAACTTGTGGTTCCTTTGATTTCCATTCCTCTGGTTGTCGTTGTTGTCATCACCATCGGGAGAATCCTTCTTGAAAGGGCGTTCTCTAGCATAGTGACTTGGCCTATGACAAGTGTAACACTTGCCCTTCTTTCTTTGGGCCCCTGCTCTTCCTTTGTTCTTTTGACCACCAAAGTTCTTTCTAGAGTGAGCAACGTAGGCAGCATTTCCTTCATTTTCATACTCCTTCATTCTTGTCTCTTCTTGAACACATCTCGATAGTACTTTGTCAAAGTCAGGTATCACATTGTTATTGAGAATGGTAGTGTTGAACACATGCCATTCGGATGAGAGCCCTTCAAGTGTGGTGAGTACCATCTCTCGATCAACTATTGTCTCCCCGAAAGCTAGCAGATTGTTCCTGATCTCGGTCAGCTTCAGAAAATATGATTGAACAGACTCATCCCTGCCTTTCTTTAGATTCTTCAATTGGTTCTTGTAGAATAGGACTTGAATTGCATTTTTGACCTTGAACATGTGGACCAACTTTGGATGTTCCGAGCTCAGAGATGTAGGCAACCAGACTTTGGTGAATTGAGTCCCTGATCATTAGCTTTGCTTTGATCTCCCCCTTCTTATATTTTGTTTTGGTAGTAGCAGTAGCAGTGGATGGAGGTTCTTGGATTTTACCCTGTACATAGTCCATGACATCTTGGTCTTCCAATTTAAGATCCAATGTCATCTTTCAAGCATGGAAGTCATCCTTCCTAATCAATTTTTCATCCTCCTTGAAGACATAGTTTGTGGAACCCATTTTCTTCTTCGGTGATTGCTACAAATTAGGGATTTGTCTTCACCTTAGCTCTTATACCATGTAAATTTATGTAGATGTTCTATGCTTGATGCAACTTTACTTTCTCTTCAATACTAGACAACAATCACATAAATCATTAAGTAAAATGCTGATAGAACATACCAGTAGATTGACAAAAGACAAGCCAGAAACAGATAATTATGTTGGTGCGTTACGGCGGTCAACAGGATGCTTCAACCAATAAAGTCTCAATTGGTCAGCTAACCAACAATGTCACACAACCCTCAGATCAGCTAAACAGTCAACTTAAAAGTCAACGTTGCCCAGAAAAGTCAATGTAGGACAACAACAAGTAAAAGTCAACGCGACACGATCTACGGTCAACCTTTGACCTTGGTTCTTGTGCCAAAATGTATAGACTGTAGAAATCGAAGTCTATGCCAAAATTCAGCTCCTTTTGACCATGTGTTGACCAAAGTCAATGCTGGTCAAACCTGCGATGGAAACCCTAGCTGCAGAAGAAAATGTCTTTGTCCTTCTCCCACGTGTGAGCCACAGGTTGCCTCCAAGTAGCTCGAACCAATCAGAAGTGGAGAGAGAAATATGTGTGATAGGAGATGAGTGAAATGTCCTCCAATGTTTACTTTATTTATATCCATCACTGAGGGTGTGTGACACATTTGCTGGGGTACAAAACCTTAAAGCCGACCTGGACATATTTGAATATATTAGAAAATAAATTCAAAATAAATGTTTTGCTCATCGGATCAAGATGATCTTTAGATCAATCTTGCACCTCTTCGAAAGAGGAACCCAATAAAAATATTGGTATCTTCATCTGAGCATCACAACATGGAGTTTGGACCTAGTTTTCCAATTTTAACACAAATTCTCCGCAAACAACCCTTCATTATCACCAGAACGCTCTGAAAACAAAGCCTGCTCAAACACCAGACCAAGGAAAACAACTAGCGGGATTTTGCATCCTCGATTCTTATCCAAATGCTGACCCACTCCTAGAGACACTGCCTTTACCTCCTCAATTAAACAATATTTTAAACCTTCATGCCTTAGCAGACTACTGCCCTTTACCACGTCTTCGATACCACTAGTTAAGGAATAAGAGAGACATAAATATCTTACCCGAAAATTCGTCGGGGAAACACAACCTTCAGCTCTTTGTAAAATTGCATTCTCCAAACCGATTGAAGATTCCATTGCTTGCAGCTAGGATACCATCTTTGATGAGAGGCTTCTTGACTATTCCAAAAACCTAAATTGCCACCGACTTCCCAGTCCAGCTCAACAACACCTTGCTTGCCAAGTGGAGACCTCGTTGGCAATTTGACCTTCTCCAGGTTCTGTTGGGTTGGTTCCAACCCCCAGACCGATAGAATGTCCTCCGGTTCCAATTCTAAGTTGACATGGTCTTTGGGGCTAAACATACTGAGACCATAGAGAGATGAATCACAAAATTGTTACAAACTCCACACTGTGAGGGAGAGTCTCAAACGCTGGACTGGCTTCCACGCTGGGAGGATGCAAAAATGGAACAACGATGCAATAGATAACTAAAAAATGCGTAAACCAAAAACCAAGAGTGTTAAATAGGAGTTCGAAGGGAGACCAGTTACGATTTCGAGGAGCGTTTAATGAAGACCTTGCATGTGCATACAAGTGGTGAGGCAGTTCCTATAAGCCATCAGAGCTATAGTGACCGCTTCCATTGATCGTCCCAATGCACAGAGTGTGAAAACCTAGAAACCATAAAATTCCCCCCCACCCCCCCCTCATTTTTTCAAAAAAAAAAAATCCTTCTATTCAATTTACCCTCAACCTACTAGTTTAAAAATTTTTATTTCAAAGGTTGTCTTCCCGCTAATTTCAAGTTAGAAACTATACACTCTTAAATTTAACTTCATTGTCGTCAAGGTTTCACTTCTATAAGGATTATTATCATTTGAATTTTGCACCACATCTTTCAATCATAATGGCGTGAGAATTTCTTCATAGGGCTAAACCATCGGCCCTCGGAAATCCCCAAAACAATATCACCACAAGCAACAAACAGACTTGCAGAAACCCATAAGAGGTTGATCAAGCCAGACTTAAATTTATTCATCTCCTTCAAATTCACCACAACTCCCTTTTAGTTCTGAAAAAATTGGCGGGTTTCATTTTCAGCTATTTCATCTATATACCTTTAAACAAGCAATATGCTAAAAGTGCCTGTACTTGGGTTTGAATTTGCCATGTGACTTACCCTTCAACTCTATTGGACAGATAGGGTGTCACTTCTATCACAGGAGAATCCGACGATGTTAGGTACAAATCCTTTTTTAAGGCCCTTTCCGTGTCTTTATGCATACACACTCAAGCATATGTGTCTTTATGCATTGAAGAGTCCAAGTGATAACAGGGCATGTTTGTGCAAATACCTGTATCCTTCACTGTTTTGACTTATATTGTTAAGTCTATGAGAATGTACAAAATGACCTTGTCTTGCAACCAAAGCAAACTCATTTTCCCCTTGTTAACTTATCACTGTTTTGCATTGGTTTGTTTCATCTCCAATATTAATTATTTTGGTGTTATGTTGTTATTGATACCATCGGCCTACAATTGCTTTTCCATTTATTCACATGAAGGAACTATGTGAAATCAATCCTTCTCTCCAATTCAGTCCCCTGTTTCAATCTTCAACTTCTATTTAGATTTTGGCATTTTGAAGGTTCCATGTATTGTCTGTTATACCAAAGACTCCAAAATTATGAATTCTTGTTAACAAATTCCATGTGTATTGTGTACATACATCAAAAGGGTTGTTGCATACTGCCCTCACAAAATTTCTTTGACAAGTTACTTGTTTGATAAAGTTTTCTTTGTCTACCATTATCAACACGATCTTCCGTGATTCCACAATGTACATTTTATTTGATCATTGCAGCTAGACAAGAGGCCGCCAAACAAACCTTAGTATAAAAATTCAAACATCTAGATTTTTGGTTTATCTTTAAAATTTAGTTTTTGTGTGGTTTTGGTAGTTTTTATTTCTAATTTCCAGCATGTCTGTGATTGATCTCAATTTGAATTCATACATCACACAAATACTTGTCATCGGGAAAGAATCAAGTTATGAAGCTCTGTTACTAATTATTTTAAGTGTCAATCAACTGTTCACAGAATAACTGTCATTGTTAGTCTTTGTTTGTTTTTTCATTAGTCATTTGAAATTCAAGGGTTCTTTCTCCTTGTCTGGATCCTTAAAAATAAATAAAATGTGGTAGAAAACATCCAACAGAGATCTTGGCATCATGTAGCAATCCTCTGCTTCTTGCATATCTTGATGAAGAAAATATTTAACTGATCTTACTCCCTCTTACCCAGGGAGATCACAAGCCTAAGCTTGTCTTTCTAGAAAGAAAAGTGTCCATCACGCATCCTGCTCAATGTGAGATCACTCAAACATGACATAAAATAGGAATGTCCTTTGTTGTACCATATAAAGTGGTATTATGTGAAACACTGGATTCTCTTAATCCTACTCTGCAATATACAACAATGACAACTGAAGAGGTTTCTTAAATTTATACATCCGACTGCAGTAGTGCTGGAGTATATAACACTTAGATGTGCTCTTTCCATCCATCATATTGTCAACCGATTTATCATCAAAATATTCATGAAACCTTAGATTTCAGTAGTGTACATCAGGATGTAGAATCACTGAGATATCTCAATAAGAAGTTGTCCAATATATGGGGCTCACCCATAAATTGACTTGAGAACTTTCATAGCGAGACATATGTCTGATTAGGTGGTGATCAAGTATCCCACAAGATATACATATGCATACCATTTTACCATCAATCCTTAAGTGTAGGGAATAGTGCATCAAGGCTAGGTCTTACATCTTGACTTTGAAAATCAACTCCCTCTTACGTTGACAAACGAGAGTGTCATCAATTAGAAGTAGTTGCATCCTTACAATCCAATCATCATGGCTTGTCCATAACTCCCTCTAAATATAAGGAAAGTGACCTTGCCAAAATTATAGTCATAGAGCTATCTGCAACCTGCTACTTTTCCAGTCACTATTCCTTTGGTCCATGTGCCAAAGTCATCAATATTGCTCCCTCTTAATTCTTGCTTCAGCCTTTTATCAATCTACTCCTTATTTTTAAGATGACACGTTAGAATACCAAACCTCAACATTACATAGGTGAACTCTCTCACATGCTCTGCCTATTCAAATGATAGATCTCAATAGCAGTATATCAATAGAACCTTATTATTGAAATTGCAAGAATGACTGAAATTAAAGATACCAAGGGAATTACTTTGAATTTAACCTTGGAATGATTTCCAAGTCTGATTATGCCATGGATACTGGCTTCTAGCCTGATCTTAACATCTAGATAGACCAAGGAAATTTCAAATTATGCCAATTTTCTTCTCAGCCACAAATACTACATCTGATATACTGAATTATTCCAAGGTTCATTATTATTGCAGAAGAATGTGACAAATAGTTAATGCACTTTAAACTGGTTAAGAAGAAATTTCTTCTTCCCTCCAGTTTCTGATGCTTGTCATTAAAGACTGAGTACTTGTTGCATCCTTGACTTATGCTAATGGAATGTCCAATGTTCAACCTGAATTCTTGTAGTGATTTCTGTCACAAGGGAGGTTTGGTCTTTAGATACCTACAGAATTGCTTCCTTTAATGATGCTACTATAGGTCTTCAAAGTGAAAAAATGATTCTTCTCGAAACTGAACAAGGATCGTAAGCTTGATGCTAAGAAGATTAGACTGTGACTGTATATATGAATGATGACACTATTGAAGGAACATGACTGTGAACACAATCAATACAGCCCAAAGTGATTGAGAGCATTGATATTTTAGATGGAGGATATTGCAGCTACTCCACTGCAACATCATTCTCGAATAGGATTCTTGACACCATATATAGGGTAATATTACTGTTTTGTATACAATGCGAAACTCAACGAATATAGACAGTGGGAATATACCATACGAATAGAGCAGAGAATCCATATCTAAATGGATGGATGAACTTCCATATATTCATGTGTTGTATCAACATTCATATACAGCTGATGAAATCGAGGTCAAGCTTATACTACTGTAATAGCAATACCATATTGGAGTTGTTGCACAGTGACATCCATACACAAAGTTGAGAGTATATAGGAATGGGTTGATACCCATTATTGCCAATATGGGAAGCCATACCAATGTAGAGTAATATGAGAAACATATATATGACTGAAGCAAGACAAAATGTCATAATGCAAAGAATCATACTGAAGCATATGCCATATGACATTATAGGCAAATAGAACCAAGACCATAGCTATATAACGAACGTCCAATTATTTCATAGGTGCAGTATCAAGAGTGAAGATCTGAGAGACTTCCTTGAAAAGTAAGCTTGCTGAGCCCTGCTTCAAATCAGTGTGCTTTCATGACCAACTATGCTTCACGTTATGCTATTATACTATACATTCAAAGCATGGTTGGAAGGGCTTTAAGGCTCCTCCTCAAGCCTCCTACAATTCACGTGTTTGCTACATCAAGGTCTTCATATATACCAGGATATACTTGATCTTAACTGAACTGAAACTTAGGATGACTGCGGTCTAATCTAGGCCTCAAAACAGAATTTTATGAGTTGTTGCAGAAGCAATCCCTTCTCTGTGGCCTAGAGCAGAATGAGAATCTCCTTCTAGGACAAGGAACCACCCCTGTTTACCTGCACTGTCTCTTGAGATCACTGCGGCTAGGGCGGGAGGTTCCTTCTAGGCCTCTTGGCCCTCTCAAATCATTCTCCTCATACTACTGTAACAACACCTTCCAGCAGCCTTGTAAACGGAGACAAACCCTTCACAAAAAAGTACAGAAAAACCATAAATACTTACCTCTTAACCTGTAGTCTGATCTAACAAGAGAGACACTGCCCAAAACAGTATTGACTCTACTCTCCTCCTTGTTGGCTACTTGCATTAAATGTTGAAGGAGGACTCTGCAATAATGGTTTGAAAATTTGATTTGAAGCCCCTATGAGCTATTGATACCAACTCTGACATATTCCCAAACTGGAATTCTAACAATCCCTTACTTGATGGAAACTTGATTACATTCCTTGTGGTTGCATTCCTTCTCTTGCTCGGGATTGACCTTATCTGGCTCTAAAGCCATGTTAATTTTAGAGCATGTTCTTACTTAGTTAGTTCACTGAACATACTATCCCATAAGCCATTTAGATTCCATTAGAAATCACATAGCTCATTATCATATAAACAATAACTAAAGAAAGAACACAGATGATCGAAGCAAAAGACAAGCCAAGACAAGATAACACACGGATATGGCGCAAGCCAGGGAAAAACCCGAAGTCAGGGAAAACCCTTGATCAATTCTTCTTATTATGCATAAACAAATGTTCAGCAAAGAGATAGAGAGTACAATGATTTTAAAGTCAACACTGAATTTCCAAATAGAAGATCTGACCTTAGACTGCAATTTGGAATACTGGTTAGTGCTGCCTGAATTTTCCATCTTTCTCCATTACAGCCTGCGTTCAAGCCTGGGAATGTGAGGCCTAGAAAGAAGGACTTAACCATGCCTTCATTCTCTCAAAAAACTTAACAACTAGCTGTAGTAATGTTCCTCTGTCTGCGTCCTGCAACAAAGATGTTCAATAGAAGATCATGGAGAGATACGCTACAGCAAGGGATCACAATCCTCTATCAGGGATCACAACTTCTGTCCAAGGGTCTGCAACCTTTGATCCAATTGCGTTGGCTTCTTAGTGGCTGCGGCTAAGTAAGGAGACCCTAGACTAGGTCTCTCTGCCCTCTAGACTTCCTTCACAACCTATTGTTTACTGCAGCCCAGAATAGAGAGATAATTACCATAAATAAAATACAGCTACACCCTTAACCTCTTCTCACACCTACGGATTAGACCTGCAAGTAATACGCACCCTAAAACAATATTTTAGGGGCAAATGGCACAGATATTGCATTAAGAATTACAGTTGTTACAGCCAGGAGCCAAAAAGTAGTCAAATAAGAGCTGCTTGTCTACAAAAGAAATAACAGTTAACACTCCTTGACCCCAACTTAAAGACTATCCACATCCTACCTAAAAAGGACAATGTTGGGCAAAAATTACATAGTCAAACTTGATCTAAATAGTAAATATAGAAATTTCTTCCAAATTGAACAAAGTGTTCATCTCATGAAACGTTTCCCAACTGTATCACTTCTATAAGTAGGAAGGGATTGTTAGACAGATAACGTCCCACAGTTGTACATGCTTCTCGAACCATCCATTTTCCCCCAAATAGAGCATTATTCCAATGAACACAAGAAACAAAAAAATTAAAGATTAAAACAGAGATTAATATTAATGGCCTTGAATGATAGATTCAAAGTTGCAACATGCCATACAATAACCACTTGTTAGACAAATGAAATGCAATTCATCCCTTATCACCAAAATATTGTGAAGAACCAACAATCTAAGTACTTTAGTTTTAAAATACGAATGGGATTTCCAATATCATGACACTTCTAGGTCCACCTTGACTCATGGTATCAAACATTCCACTCCCTGTTGAGATGGCTTTCCACTGAATGAGTTGTCGGTTCTTGTCATAGAATTCCTTGGTTCAATAGTGCCCATAAATGGTATCTCATGAGACCATTTCCAATCCTTTCAAATGGAGTAAAGAATATCCAGATTATTTACTTAGCTTGAACAAACATTCTTTTGGAATCATCAATATATTGTGGAAGAATCAATCAATTTCTTGAAGTCTTTCAGAATAACAAGAGTTTTCCATAACAGCCACTTGCCTGT